>JAYESD010000011.1:63853201-65053201 GCA_036927565.1 Tuctoria greenei | reverse complement strand
CATGATAGTCGTGCTCCCGGTTATGAGCACCTGGACAACTTCCATGATTAGAGGGTATTTGGTATTGGTAATGGTTATTGTAATGGTTATGGTAATGGTTATGGTGATGGTTATGGATGGTTATGGATTTATTTCTGGTATTGAATATGGTTATTGGCAATGGTGAAATCTGGAATTATTGATGATGGTAGTGAATTCAGATTGGTATTATGATATTACTTATGATTATGATGGGTTTACTTCACATACATATAATATATTGCTTTCCAAATGTTTTTACTGTACTTTTCAGCACTTTGCCATTATTATTGTCGTCATTTGAATCAGCCACATGTCATACTTTCCACACTTGCTGAGTACGACATGTACTCACTCTTGCAATCCCCCCCAACAGTTGCAGGTCAGGATTGTGAGTTTAATGGCGATAATGCGGAGTTCTAGGCCGTGTCTACCGTCAGCTTTGTCTGTGGTGTTGCATGGAGCTGCGCTATCCCTTTTGCTTAGTTGCTTAGTTTGCTTAATTAATTTATTTCCGCTGCATTAGTTCAAACTTGTCACTAATATCCATTAGAGCTTGTATTCGAGGATATAATGAATTATGTATAAGAGTACTTATTTAATAATTTGAGCTGTGGTAATTATCTGTTTATCATTTGTGAATCACTCGTGTATGTGTGTTGAACATCCTGGGCACACATATACGTTAGCTTGGTTCAGTTTTCGGAACCGGGCGTCACAGATTGGTATCAGAGCCAGGTTGACCGTAGGATGCAGCCTAGATAGAATGGACACCTTAGAGCACATAGGAGCACTCAGGAATCGATGTGTTTTTGCTTGGAGTGCTGTTTGCTATATATATTGTTTGCTTGTGTACTTAAAAGAGGATTTTGGGATGCCTTAGCATTGCCATGTCGACCTAGGTTAGTGTAGCTAGTTGTTTAGTTTCATATTCCTTGATGCATATAGTTGGAAATTTGTTCTATCTCTCTTTTCTTTCTCGCTCGATCTCTACTTCAATGGAAGAAGGACACAACCAGAAGATCCACTGTCTTAGACGAACCTGTATGGAAGATGAGAACAAAGATGGTGTGTCCAAGAGCAAGTTTTAAAATAAGGGGGGTAGAATCCTTTGCCAACCTTATTGTTTTGGATTCACAAGGATCGGACATGACACTTGGAATGGATTGACTACGGAAGCATGATGGAGTGGTCCAATATGCCACAAGGACAAAGCAATCGACAGGTGATAAGGAAGTTAGCATTAGAGTTGATGCGTCGTAATAAATATCAAAGCTAACCAATCATCAAGGACTACTCCAACATAGTGAAGCGCATGACTGAGTTGCTAACAAGGGGAAAGCTTCTCAAATGGACTCTATCTTGCTAGGACGACATTGAGGAGATGAAGAAGAGATTTATAACTGCACCGATGCTGGTATTACTAGACGTGAGCAAGAAATTTGGATTTGTACGACGCATCAAGACAAGGACTCGGATGCATGCTTATGCAAGAAGGTCAAGTGGTCGCCTATGCGTCCAGACAATTGAAGAAACATGAGCAGAATTACCCAACACATGATTTAGAACTTGCAGCCGTGGTACATGCATTGAAGATTTGGAGACACTGTATTCTTGGACATAGGTGTGAAATTTACACGGATCACAAGAGTTTGAAGTATATTTTCACACAAACGGATCTGAACTTGAGGCAACGAAGATGGTTGGAGCTCACCAAAGATTATGATTTGGGGATCAACTATCATCCGGGAAAGGCAAATGTAGTGGCCGATGCTTTGAGTATAAAGGGAATAAGTCACCAACTCATAGTTCGAGAGTGACCATCCGAGTTATGCAAGGAGTTTGAACGGTTGAACCTCGGGTTTGTAAATGAGATGGAGATGATGGAGTTAAACCCAACCTTGGAGCAAGAAATTCGAGAGGCACAAACTGCAGATGGGGAGATCAAGGAAATCAAGGAAAGGATCGAGGAAGGGAGAGAATTCAGATTTGATGAAGACGAACATGGTACCTTATGGCTTGGAAAGAGGATCGTTGTGCCTAATGTAAAGCATATTCGGGAGACAATATTAAAGGAGGCACATGACTTGCCTTACTCAATTCACCCTGGTTGTACAAAGATGTACAAAGACTTGAAGACTTGCTATTGGTGGGATAGCATGAAGAAGGACATAGCTGAATACGTAGCATTGTGTGATGTGTGCCAACGAGTCAAGGCGGAACATCAAAGGCCAGCCGGATTATTGCAACCGTTGAAGATTCCAGAATGGAAGTGGGAAGAAATTGGAATAGACTTCATAGTTGGGTTACCACGTACTCAGTCCGGGTATTACTCAATTTGGGTAATTGTGGATTGCTTAACCAAGTCAGCTCATTTTGTCCCTGTGAAGACCAAGTATACAGCTGCACGATTGGCCGAAATATACATGGAGCATATTGTGTGTCGACACGGAGTCCCTAAGAAGATAGTCTCGGATAGAGGTTCTCAATTTACCTCCAGATTTTGGCAAAAATTGCATGAAGCTTTGGGAACGAGGTTGAATTTTAGTTCAGCATATCATCCTCAAACAGACGGACAAACCGAGAGGACCAATCCGATTTTGGAGGACATGTTAAGAGCTTGTGCTTTAAAGCATGGGAAAAGTTGGGACAAAAGCTTGCCATACGCAGAATTTTCATACAACAATAGTTACCAAGCAAGCTTGAAAATGTCACCATATGAAGCGCTTTATGGGAGGAAGTGTAGGACACCTTTATTCTGGAATAAGGCAGGAGAAACTCAAGTATTTGGTCCGGATGTGTTGCAAGAAGCCGAAAAGCAAGTCCAGATAATTCGTGAAAACTTGAGGGCTGCCCAATCAAGACAAAAAGGCTATGCAGACAATAGGAGAAGGAAATTAGCCTTTGAAATAGGAGATTTTGTTTACCTCAAGGTGTCACCTATGAGAGGTCATAAGAGTTTTAACATAAGAGGCAAGCTCGCACCTCATTATATTGGACCATTTAAGATTCTGGACAAGCGAGGAGAGGTAGCTTATCGACTTGAGCTGCCGGCGTATCTCTCCGATGTACACAACGTGTTTCACGTGTCTCAACTCAAGAAGTGTCTCAGAGTGCCAGAAGAACAAGTGCCGATGGACGAGTTAGGACCTCAGGAGGATTTTTCTTATGTCGAGCAACCTATCAAGATCTTGGACGTGAAGGAAAGGGTCACAAGAAATTAGAGGATCCATTGGTGTAAAGTGTAATGGAAACACCATACAGAAGCCGAAGCTACGTGGGAACGTGAAGAAGACCTGAAGGCAGAATTCCCGCATCTTTTCTCCACGCTGTCGAATCTCGAGGGCGAGATTCAGTTTAAGGGGGGTAGGTTTGTAACACCCTAAATTTTCGCATCATGCATCGCATACATGATCATGCATTAAACATTAATAGAAAAAAATGAAAAATAATAAAACATAAAATATACATATACAAATATGAATAGCAAAAGAAGAAAAGGAAAATAATAGCGTAAAACTTGTAATAGGGAATAAGTATAAAAATAATAATAACATATAAAAAATAAAATAAATAAAAATATATATAATAATATATATTTAATGATAATATTTATATATGTAAAGAAAAAGAAAAAATATATAAAAAATAATATAAAGAATAAATAAATAATAATATATTTATAAAAAAAAAAAGAGAGAAAAAGAAAAAAAAAGAAAAAAAAAACACTTGCCCGCTGGCTAGGCCGTACCGGCCCAGCCAGCGGTGACCGCCGAGCGCCCCGCCCGAGCCAGCGCGCGCCGCACTGGCGCCACCCCGCCGCTTGCCTGGGCCCCGCTCCCACGCGCCGATCCCGCAGCGCGCGCCCACGCGCGCCGCCCGACCACGCGATGCGCCCCGAAGCCCCGCCTGGCCCGCGCTCGCCCTAGCTCCCGCCGCCCACGGTGCCCTAGCCGCTGGCTATAAAAAGCCACGGAGACTTCGTGTTTCCCGACGCCAGAAAAGCACCCGCCACCAGAAAACGCCGCCGCCATACCAAAAGGCCAGAAAAGCACTAGCCGCCGGATAGGAAAAAAGGGAGCACCAGAGCCGCTGCCAGGGAAGAAAAGAGAGGAAAAAAAAGAGGAGGAAGAGGAAGAAAAAGAGGAGGGTGCTGTCATCTGCCGGAGATCGTCGTCGCCGTCGTCGTGCCGCCGGAGGACCTTGCGCATCTACTTCGTATACGCGTCACCCTCGTCCCTCGATCTTCGAAGCCATCGCATCTACGGTAGGATTCGTTTTTCTGATGCGAATTTTAGCGACGTATTAGATCTAATAGACGTAATTTAACCATAGTTGCACCATGAATTTATTTTCAACAGTATTAATTCCCGTTAAAACCCCCATAAACTCGTATGAACACGTATGAAATAGTTGCATCTAATTAATAAAAAACCGTAGTTAATTAATTATTAAACTTTGCATGCATGCATATCATCGCATGTTGATTAATGTGTGTGCATCATGTTGATTTGTATGTATTTTCTTGTATGTGTGATCACGAGTAGAGGGAAGTGCTCAAGAGATCGTGTACGAGGATTTTCAGAATCAAGATTTCGAAGCGCTTGAGCAACCCTATCCGCCGGAGCAAGGCAAGTGTCCTTAAAGCATATTGATCCTGTTTTTAAAATAAATGTTTTGTTTGTAAACTGCATGATTGTGTCAAATTGACGGGAATCCTATGGTAGGAAGTTTACTAGCTTTGTTTAACCACCCTTGTCACCTGGAATATATGGTAGAGAGTCGGGAAGGGCTTTTACCTTTTTGCTTCGCTTAATTAATTGGGATGGCAAACAACACTACACATTTTATTATGCATCAATGATATTCTGGTTAATGTGAACTGGTCAATACGATGGGTGATCTAAGCAAGCCTGCTATGTGGATGGGTTGGATGTTATGGTGGTTTGCTTGCTTTAGATCTAAGGACTGGTTCATGCGAGAATAAGCCAAGACTACAGTGCCACCACGAGGCCAAGTATGGGTGTGGCGTAGCTGATTAATTAGGGCTTTGCTAGTGTTGTTGGACCATTGTGGATGATCGAGTAAGGGGTAGTCGGATTGGGTTTGTTGATGATTGGTGGGACTACCCTGGGATTCGAATGGCTCAAGAGGGGGCCCTTGGTTGAAGATATGCTCAGTTGGAGGCATCACCACCGGTGAAACCTCAGTGGGGTCTAAATAGGCTAGTAATCCCTTTGTAAAGGCTATTTTGTGATCTCTTGGCCACACACCCACGGAAGTGTGTAATGTGACCGACGGGTCATGGGCATAAGGGAGGTTCATAGTCACCGAAAGGTGATGAAATCACGAACACGTGGGTAAAGAGGTACGAACTCTGCAGAGTTAATTAAAACTATCATGATAGCCGTGCTCCCGGTTATGAGCACCTGGATAACTTCCATGATTAGAGGGTATTTGGTATTGGTAATGGTTATTGTAATGGTTATGGTAATGGTTATGGTGATGGTTATGGATGGTTATGGATTTATTTCTGGTATTGAATATGGTTATTGGCAATGGTGAAATCTAGAATTATTGATGATGGTAGTGAATTCAGATTGGTATTATGATATTACTTATGATTATGATGGGTTTACTTCACATACATATAGTATATTGCTTTCCAAATGTTTTACTGTACTTTTCAGCACTTTGCCATTATTATTGTCGTCATTTGAATCAGCCACATGTCATACTTTCCACACTTGCTGAGTACGACATGTACTCACTCTTGCAATCCCCCCCCCCAACAGTTGCAGGTCAGGATTGTGAGTTTAATGGCAATAATGCGGAGTTCTAGGCCGTGTCTACCGTCAGCTTTGCCTGTGGTGTTGCATGGAGCTGCGCTATCCCTTTTGCTTAGTTGCTTAGTTTGCTTAATTAATTTATTTCCGCTGCATTAGTTCAAACTTGTCACTAATATCCATTAGAGCTTGTATTCGAGGATATAATGAATTATGTAATAAGAGTACTTATTTAATAATTTGAGCTATGGTAATTATCTGTTTATCATTTGTGAATCACTCGTGTATGTGTGTTGAACATCCTGGGCACACATATGCGTTAGCTTGGTTCAGTTTTCGGAACCGAGCGTCACAGTCCTAGAAGCCAAGGAACAACAAGCAGCTAGAAGACATTGCTGGAAATAAAAACAAGCCGAGTATAAAAGAAACCACAGACAAATTTTTTATTACAAAAACAGAAAGTTTGTCGCCACAACCAACCACAAGACAAAAGCAGAAAGAGAAAAACTTAAACAAGCGCCCGGGGAGCCCTCAGCCGCTCCACTGGAACCTTGTGGCGATGAGTGCCATCGCATCCGAAACTTCAGACTTGGCGGCCTCTTCCCTCTCGGCGATGGGCCCCTCGAGGACCGGCTGCAGAGAGACGTCGGGATACCAGCTCCGGTAGCAGGACAGGATGTGCGTCGCCACCTCCTTCACCAGCATCCTCCCCTCTGCCTCCAGCTGGTTGTCGAGGATGACCCCCAGCGAACGCATCCTTGAGCTGGTGGAGTCCAGTGCCGGGAACACCTGGCTCACCTCCTGCACTGGTTCCCCCACACGCACCGGGCTGAAGCCGAGCGGCACCAGAGCCGAGTCGGCGCCGCCAAGGAACTCCCAGACCTTCCGGGCCTCAGCAGAGCGCGACGCCCGGAGCTCCTGCACCTCCTGCTGGGCCGCCGCCAACGCCCGGGGGCCGCCGTCCAGGAACCGCTTCTCCTTGGCCGCCAGGGCCCTCTCGCGCTCGCCGACCCCCTTCTCGCGGTGGTCCAAGTCACCCTCCCTGAGTGCGACGTTGAACTCGCGGTCCAGGAGGGCCTGGCGCTCAACAAACTGGGCCTGATGCGCCTCAGCCACGGCGGCTTCCCGGCGGTCTAGCTCAGTGGCGCGGACTCTCGCCCCTTCCTGCTGGAGGATGAGCCCGCGGTAGGTCGCCTCCACCTCGGCCTGCTTCGCCGCCAGCTCCTGCTCCCGTTCGGCTAGAGCAGCCTCTCGGAGGGACAGCAGGTGCTGAAGGTCCTCGCAGGACTGGAGGCGGGAGCTGGCCTCAGCGTGGATAGCCTCGGCGTCTGCTTTCAGCTTCTGGGTGACGGCGTCCACCTGGGCGATGAGGTCGCGCTCCTGCTCGAGGATCTTCATCTCCTCCCGAACAATCGCCTCCCACTGGGCCGCTCGGCTCTTCGCCAGCCGGGTCCGGGCCTCCAGGGTCCTCGCCCATTCCCGGAGCCGGTCGTCCTCATCCTCAAGCCGCCCTTTCTCCCGGGCGAGGGCCGCCTGAGCCTGCCGGAAGCCGGAGTAGGCCACGGCCATAGCCTCAGACAGGGGGAGAGGCTCCACCGTAGCAGCGGGTCCCTGCCTCCCCACTTCTTCAATATCGTCCTCCATATGGAGGACCACTAGGGAGACGGGGACCAGGGCCCCCTCCCCGATGGCAGCACCCGGGGCGGTGGCGCCAACCGTCGTAGCAGTGTCGGAGGGCGCGGCGGCATCGACCGACAAGGAGTAGCCGGTGGATGCGGAGTCGTTGGCGGGCGCGGCAGCGGTCGTCGGCGCGCGCGGCTGGGCTTCGGCAGCCGCTGCGGGGGTCTCGGGCACGGAGGCCCAGGGCACCCCAGCGGCAGCAGCCAGGTGCATCGGAGCAGGGCCCGAGACTGCAGAAGATCCCCGCGAGCCGGCTAGAGCGGCAAACCCCCCAGCAGAAGTGCCCGCGGGTGGAGGTGGAGTAGCTGTGGTGGCGCTAAAATCAAGCAAACTCAGATCATAAGAAAATGACCGGGTAGGCGCACAACAAAGAACATCCAAGGTAAAATTTGTGCAAGCTTACCGGGGGACGCTGAAGTTCCACCGCTTCTCGAAAGGGTTGGGGGGGGGGGGGGGTTTGGACCCCCCGAACCCACAGCGGGGGCCACTGAGTGTGCTGGGGGCCCCTGTGGTGGTGGCATCAGCGGCACCCCAGAGGTCTGGCACCCCTCCGAACGGAGAGGGAACGCTGGGGTCCCGTCGGCGTTGAGGAGCCTCCCCCTCTTGCGCGTGGAGAACTCGGGCGGCAAAGTGGCGCCATCGACGCCCCCTGACGACGAGCGCGGCAGGGCTCCGGAGTCCTGACGAGGGGCAGAAGGGGTCGGCGGCGGCGACCGAGCGCGCTTCTTGGGGATCGGGTCCGACACCGGAACCGGCACTTTCCCCTTCCCCTTGTCAGTAGAGGCATCGACGCCACCCCATGGACGGTGCTAGGGCTCGCTCGAGGAGTCGTCACTTGAAGAACCGTCGTCACTTAAGGGAGCCTCGCCTCCCTCAGCGTCGTCGGCGATGTTGACCCCCCGGAACGGGTCCCCGATCTGGCGCTGCGCTAGCCCAGACTCGTCGAGGGTCAGCATCGTATTCAACAGCTGCCTCCTTAGCTTGGATTCCGAGCACAAGGGGCGGCAGGCCGACGGAAGAGCCAGTGCCTCAGGGGAGATGTCGTCGGGGCAGACCCGGGTCAGCATGTCGAGCAGCTGCTGCTCGCCCAGGTTGGAGTCGAGGCTGGTCTCGAGCCGGGTCCAGTCCGACAGGCTGGTGAACATCGACGCCGGACGGGCGCGGTGCTGGAGCAGAGCTATGCGACGGGACATGAAGTCCCTCAGCACCATGGCAGACGACCGCCCGTGGTCCGCCAGCATCTGGATCCTCTCCAGCACCGGGTTGAATGCCTACTCCAGCTCTGGGCGCTCCTCCCAGAATGACCGCTCGGAGTAGGGGATCCCGGTGGGGAGGCACATCCGGTTGTGGGCCTCGGCCTTGGCGATCATCCAATCTTCACGCCACAGCTCCCACCGTGCTGAGTTGAAGGAAGCAATGTACCTCGTGGGGACCTTTGTCCGGCGCTGGAAGTAGTAGGCGCCGAGGGGCTCCTTCGAGCTCCTGCCGGTGGCCCTCAGTACAAAAAAGTACCGGAAGAGCTTCACCGACGGCATCACCCCCACGAACATCTCGCAGAGGTGAGCGAAGACCACCAGCATGGCGATCGAGTTCGGCGCGGGGTGGTGGAGTTGGAGGCCGAAGGTCTCCAAGAGCATGACCAGGAAGGCGGATGCTGGCGGGACAAAGCCGGCCAGCACATACGACGAAAAGAGAACCATCTCCCCGGCGGAGAGGCTCAGCGGGAGCCTCCCGGGATGGAGCCACATCTCCCGCTCAGGAGTATGCCAGCCGAGAAGCTGGCGCATGGGGGCCAGGTCAGCGGACCTGGACAGCCTGGACTTGGACAAGATGCTCGCCATGAGGGTTGAAGGAGGAGGTTCTGGACGGGGAGATTGGGAGCTGGAGCGCAAGAGCTGGGCTTGAGGCAAAAAGCACGAGCGCAGGAGTGCAGAGGCGGGAGAAAGGACCCTCAGGGGGAAAGTTATCTTTTTGTGCACCTCTGCAGGCCAACAGGCGCAAAAGTGTGAATCGCTGCAGCCCCAGTAAAAGAGCAATGGTCCCGCGTAGGCAATGACATGAGGGCCCAGGTCGCTCGACAAAGAAGGCGAGTCGGGTGGCTAGCTATGCGGGAGGTAACTCAGCGGTTTCCGAAAGGGCAAAAGCAGTGGAAGTGCAGGAGCCACCTTGGGAACCACCGCAGTTAAAGCACGATTGAAGGCAGAAGTCATGTCGCACGGTGCCTGTTCAGCACCACCACTTACCAGAAGGGGACACGTCGCCACAACGGCAGGGGCGTGTCGCCTGGGGAACTGCCCCGAAGTGGAATCAAAGGAGTTGTGCGGGAAGAAAAGGAAGAATACCCCACCTGTGGTATCGACGACTCTCCCGAGGTGGGCTCGGGGGCCACTGTCGGTACCCCGCAGACCGGGTATCCCCACGCATAGGGAGAAAACCGCTAAGGACTCTGCCTCTACTTAAGAGGCCGAATCCGAGGCTGCCACGTCGTAGAGGGAAGGACCAGATCCTACCTCTCCGCCGGGGGAGGCTCCCAAGCTGCCACGTGGCCGGCAGAACTGGACCCTCGCCTCCCTGCTGACATGGGCTCTGGAGCCACCACGTGGTCAATCGGGACCTCGGGGCCAGGCCCGCGCCCTCGCAGGGAAAGGCACCGGAACTACCACATGGCCTGCAGGGCTGAGCCTCCACCCCTCCATAGGGGTGGGCTCCGGATGCACCACCTGGCATGTTCTGTCAAGTGCTCGACTCCCCACAGAGGCAGGCTCCGGCGCAACCACGTGGCGGACGGTCGACTCAGTGCGGTAGGAAGCCGCAGTAAAGGAAGGCGTGCGCTGCTCAGACAAGCATTAAGTACACGCGCCTTCCCCAGGCAAGCTGAGTCGCGCATGCGAAGGTCAAGGCTCCAGTGTCCTGTCTTGTCCAAGTAGCCGGTATAGACCCACGCCGCAAGACGGACGAATGGGCCGCGAGGACAAGACGGACTGGATGTGGACTACCATCATCACCAACTATGTGTAGCCCTGGCGCACGACGCAACGGGACGGCACATTGACACCCCTGACAAAGGGAAGTAGATAGCAATTAATCCTAAATCTTGTATAGGATTTGGCTCTTCCCGGGACCACCTGTCGGGTCCTGGGGCCCACCTTGTGATTGCAGAGCCCTTGAACTATAAAAGGACTTTGCAGATGACCTTCGCAAGGGATCGAAAAATTAGACTAAGACTCATACACGCTCAAGCAAGGCAATACACAAACACTCCCGTGGACGTAGGGTGTTACGCTTTGGCGGCCCGAACCACGTAAACCCTCTGTGTTCATCATCCTTCTGCGTTCGATCTCCTGGGACTAGCCCTCGTGAATCCAAAAAACCTCCGCGGGCTGCTCTCTAAGCAGGTCCAGGGGAAGTGTCGTTTACGACCTTCGACAGCACTGGATGGATGTCGTCAAGGGAAACCGGTGCGGTCCGATTTGAGTGGAGGGGCTCGCCGCGGGGACTTCCGGGACGGTTGCGCCTTCGCCGCCGGTGAGCGACCGAAATGTTGCTCGTTGTTGGTCGAAGTGGTATTGGTCGGTCGCCGTTGAAGGAAACATGCGGCTAGGGTTAGGGTTTTGACCCTTAACCATAGCCCGACGAGCTTTGAGGTTCTGAGTGCTTATGCTTGCAGGTACCCAGCGCCGCCAAGGCCTCCATCATGGCGTGCACTTCGTGCCGCTGGTGGAGTGAAGCGCCTAGGGTTAGGGTTTCCTAACCCTAGGCTCTGAGGTGGCGGCGGCGGATGGTGAGCGACTAGGGTTAGGGCTTTGGGTCGGAAACCCTAGTGTTGCTCGTGAAGATGACGGCGCCGGTGTTATCTCTTGGTTGGGAGATCCAGCGGACGGTCCGCCGATGAGGGGAGGAGGCCGCAAGGGTTAGAGTTTCCCCTAACCCTGTTCTGAGAAGGATTCAGCGGCCCAAGGCCACTTAATCCAGATAAGTCCTCACCCCAATCTCAATTTTTCTTAGTTCGATTCGGTTTTCTATCTGAGTTCTTAATCTTAGCCGAAATCGAAACTAAAATTTGAATCACCTCCTTCTAAATGTTGTGAGAAACAACTTAATTTAATCTAATACTAATTAACAGAGAGTAGGCCTTATGTAAAATGATTATAAACTGATTAATCTGACTTAAAACTTAATTTCCAAATTAGGAATTGACTAGCACGACTCTAATACCATTGATAGAACTTAGGGTTCTTAAGATCAACACTAGCAATGCCTAATTAGGAGTACTTAGGTCTAATCTAATCTAACAGACATATTTGAGCATAATTAGACAATTGACTAGGCTAATGATCAATCATAAGAGCAGATCATACATGTAGTAGAGAATACTTAGGGGATTAGAAGATAGATGTGAGAGTTACCGTCAGTGGATCCATTAGATGCTATTGAGCTCAATGGATAGTCGCAGAAGAGCAGCTTGGCGCAGGGCGATCGGTGGCACAGGAAGATCGCCGATGCAGTGACAGCTCGGTGCAGGAACGGCAGCAGCCTTCTCCTTGCTCCGCGTGCCAACAGATCGGATTAGGGTTGTGGAGAGAGTATTAGGCTCTTAATTAACTTGGTAATTAGAGTCTCGACTTCTCCTCTCTATTTATTGTCGTGCGAGCGAGAGGCGGCTGCACCGAACGGGAGTCGGTTGCGCCCCCGATCAGGGCGCGTGGGGGAGTGTCGGATCCGGACGTGGTTGTTGCCCACATAACTGGGATCACAAAACACTAACAGGATGAAGTCATATCAGAAGAAGAGAAGCAAACAATCGAGGACGTGTTTGATGGGCTCTGCCCCCAAGCTTGATAGCCTAGAGCTGGAGGATTACAGGATTGAGACACTGCCGAAGTACATACCACAA
Source organism: Tuctoria greenei (assembly GCA_036927565.1). Taxonomy (NCBI): domain Eukaryota; kingdom Viridiplantae; phylum Streptophyta; class Magnoliopsida; order Poales; family Poaceae; genus Tuctoria; species Tuctoria greenei. The sequence goes on along the minus strand of JAYESD010000011.1, from coordinate 65,040,823 downwards.
GTAAACCCAGGGCGTCTGGAGCTGGACTGCAGCTTAGAGCTGCATACTTCGCTAGCCATGGCAGAAACAAGATAAGTTATTATAACAGAGGCAGCAGTAACTTGGTGCGATTGGTATTACTTACTGGCCGAGGAACTAGATGTCAGGTCGCATGCCAATAATGTCTATGAAGCCGAGGAACCACTTGCTCAGGTCCTCCACCACGACGAACACGCGCCTTGCCGATCCGTACCGCTCCTCCATGACAGAAACATTCACGTAGTAAAAACAGACACAGTACAAAAGGCAGCGAAGTACCTCGTCTCTGGTGGCAGCCATTGGCCGGAGACGCGCCCACGATCACGGCGGCCTTGTCCGCGAACCTCTCGGCGGCGACGAGCGCGACGCGGTCCCAGGGCGGCAGCGCGGCCGTCGCGTGGATGAGCCGGCGCGAGATACCAGGCGCCGTGGCGGCCTCGTACCAACACCACGCGCCGTGGCACAGACCGTGCACCTCCATTGGATTGCACAGCGTAGAGATTTTGAAAAGTTCTTTAAGGCTTCGTTTGGGAGTTGGAAAAAGTCTATTTAACCCCACCAAGTATGAGCCATGATTGATTTACCCCCAAATTACAAAACCAGTTATTTAACACTCTAAAATATGCAAAACCATCTAGTTTACTCTTCTAGATGGTTTTCCAGTCCGGTTTTGCCACATCACCCGCCTACATGGCAGCTTACATGTCTCCATATGTGGGTCCCAACTGTCATTGAGATCTGGAAATAAACCGATCTGGAAACCTCAAAAGAGAAGGAGATCGTTACCTGGAAAGAGAAGGAGATCGTCTGCCTGGTGGTGTGCACCCTGCAGTGCACCTCCCGCCCTGGGGCCGCACACCTCCGGCCTCCCCTGGTGCTGGCAGCAGCCTTCCTCCAGCGACCAGCGATCCCGTACAGCAGCTATCTCCCTGGTGCAGCGATCTCCCTGGTGCAGCAATCTGCCTGGTGGCCCTGATCCTTGACCACTGTACGTCACATCACCACTGTACAAGTCCTGAAAAATATAGCAATTGATTAGAGTGATGCTCTCATACAGAATAGAGAGATCAGCAAGGTTATAGATTACCATTAATTGTGCATCACTTTCTATGTGTATGCAAGATAAGCATTGGATCCTTCAGAATTTCTTATTACTGGTCGCCGTCGAGCTCGATGTCGGTCGCCTCTCGACGGACTCTCCAAAGCAAGTGAAGTGGAAAAGTCGGCTGAAGAGTGGTGTCCACTCGTGATGTTTCCAGACCTTTCTTTATTTGGTGATTCACCTATGACAGGTAGGACCCACACGTCGGATCCATGCAGCAAGTGCTACCTGGACGCCTGATGTGGCAATATCGCCCATGAAACCGCCCCAGAGAGTAAAGTACCTGGTTTTACATATTTTGGGGGGCTAAATACCTGGTTTTCTAGTTTGGGGGGTTAATTAGTCTTCAATCATAGTTTGGGGGGGGGGGGTTAATTAGACTTTTTCCTTTGAGAGTTCGGGTTGAAAAAAACCTGAGAAGCAAATCCCTAATGAAATTTTCCCTATACCTGGGTGGAATTCTCACAAAGAGAATACTTTCTCTGTGTTCATTTGGAAACATGGTGACAAAAATCCCAGAATATAAAAATAAGATTAGAAATCAGAAAAAATAGAAAATATAATCCAAGCTAAAGCCTCATCATCACAAGATTGTTTGGAGGTCATCCCCTAATCCAATTAACAGATCCATGTCAAATGACAGAAAAAATAGAAAATGCAAATCGACCAAAATATGATGACTTCATATGCAGAAATCTTGTGTTGACTAAAATCCACACTGCATCAATCAATTCAAAAAACTCAAAATGAATCTAGAACACCTCATTGGCGCAAAGCAAAGCGGGAGGCATTGAGGCGGCGTGAAGCCGCGGTGGTCAGCAGGGAGGCGGGGGTGTGAATCGCACAATGACAGAAGCCAACGACTCGAAGCCGCTGGAAGGCGAGCCACACGATGGAGGAATGGCAAGGAGCGAACTCGTCCGCGGTGGTCGGGTGGGGGGGGGGGGGGGAGCTGACGGGAGGCGAGCCGCGCGCCGGGGAAAGGGCCACAAGCGAACTCAGCGGCGGCGGAGAAAGGCATGCCGCGCGACAGAGGAAGGGCGACGAGGTGCCGAAGGTGACATTGGCGGCCCCGTAGAGGGTGAGCTGGGCTATGGCGCGGGTGCCAGTGCCAGGGAAGAAGTCGAGGTAGAAGGAGGATGTGGTTGAAGTGGACGACGATGCTAGCAGCAGGAGGAGGAGGGGTCAACCGCGGTGTATCCTCTGGCGACTTCCCTTCCTCGTGGTGTCGGGGGGGGGGGGGGAGCGCAAAGGGAAAATCCGGGGGGGGGGGGGGGGGGGATCGTCGGTGTGGGCAGAAGGCCAACGATGCGAGAAGTTAGGGGACGGGGGACGAGGCGACCCGCGACCGGCAGCGCAAGCGGGAGGCAAGACGCGTGCGGTGCGGGGTAGCAACGCGAGTGTCGCAGGGTTTTGCTTCCCGATCTCCCGAGGTCGGGGAGGAAAGGCCTGGGCACTCCCATGGATTGGACCAGAAAATTGAGCTCTCAAGTACATCGAAGTGAAATGTTGCCCCGTGATTTTGTGGACCTGGAATTCGACGGGAATCTCACTAGATTCCCTTGCTACCAAAGAGGCCCTAACAGGCAATTTTGCAAATAGAGAATTGTTTCTTGTACCAAAGGGATCCAGTTCTTCGAATGGCCGGCTTTCCTTTTTCCGGTGGCTCATGGGGATCAACGACGCTAGAGGCACATCAGCTGTGTCTAAATGTCTAGTTCCAGCCAAACCGCTGTGCTGTTGATAGGATCAACATGTGTTGAAAAAGAGGCGAAACCGCTGTGCTGTGGCGATGTCTAGCTCCAGCTCGCTCCTGCACTTCCTTCGCCACGTCTCCTTCCCTCCGGACCCACATCTCCTCCCCACCGCGCTCAAGTCGTGCCCATTGCTGCCGCTTGCCAGCGCGCTCCACGCCGCTGCCGTGGCCGCGGGCCTCGCGGGGGACTCCTTCGTCGCCTCCTCGTTGTTCCATGCGTACCTCCGCTTCGGCGCCACCGCCGACGCCCGCGCAGTGCTCGACGCAATGCCGCAGAGGTCCGTCGTCGGCTGGAGCGCTCTCATCGCGGGGCACGCGGCACGTGGGGACGCCGAGGGGGCGTGGAGAATCCTCGAGGAGATGCGGCGGGGCGCCAGCGGCGTGGAGCCGAACGTGATCACCTGGAACGGGATGGTCTCTGGGCTCAACCGGAGCGGGCGCCACCGTGACGCGGTCGTGGCCCTTGCCAAGATGCACGGCGAAGGGTTCTTACGGCCGGACGCCACAAGCATCTCCTGCTCCCTATCCGCTGTCGGGGATCTCGGGGAGATCTTTGTCGGCGAGCAGCTGCACGGGTACGCGGTCAAGACGGGGTGCAGGCTTGATGCCTGCGTGGCCACCGGACTCATCGACATGTATGGCAAGTGCGGGCGGGCTGAGGAGATTGTTCGGGTGTTTGATGAGTCTAGACACATGGATGTTGCTTCGTGCAATGCCCTCGTTGCGGGGCTCTCTAGGAACGCACAAGTCTCTGATGCGCTGAGGATGTTCAGGGAGTTTCTTGGTCTTGGAATCGGGCTGAATGTCGTGTCCTGGACATCAATTGTTGCTTGTTGCGTGCAAAACGGGAAGGATTTGGAAGCGGTGGAGCTTTTCAGGGAGATGCAGGCACAAGGCATTGAACCAAATGCCGTCACGATACCTTGCGTGCTGCCAGCATTTGCAAATGTTGCAGCTTTGATGCATGGGCGCTCAACGCACTGTTTTGCTTTGAGGAAGGGCTTTTTTGATAACATTTATGTGGGCAGTGCTTTGGTGGACACGTATGCAAAGTGTGGCAAGGTCAGGGATGCCAGAACGGTCTTTGATGTGATGTTATCCAGGAATGTCGTGTCATGGAATGCTATGATTGGTGGTTACGCTATGCATGGGGAGGCTGCAAATGCCGTGCGGTTGTTTGACTCCATGCTGATGTGCAAACAGAAGCCTGACGTAGTCACCTTCACCTGTGTACTTGCTGCCTGCAGCCAAGCTGGCTTGACAGAGGAGGGGCGTCGCTACTTCAGTGAAATGCAGCAAGATCATGTCATTACTCCCAGGATGGAGCATTATGCATGTATGGTAACTCTACTAGGACGTGCTGGCAAGCTTGATGAGGCATATGATATGATATGTGATATGCCATTTGAGCCAGATGGCTGTATTTGGGGTTCATTATTGGGTTCATGCCGTCTTCATGGCAATGTGGATTTAGCTGAAGCTGCAGCAGAAAAGTTATTTCATTTGGAGCCAGATAATGCTGGCAATTATGTCCTGCTTTCAAATATTTATGCCTCTAAGAAAATGTGGGATGGGGTGAATCGGGTAAGAGAGATGATGAAGGATGTGGGCTTGATGAAGGAAAAGGGTTGTAGCTGGATAGAGATCAAGAACAAGGTGCACATGTTGTTGGCTGGTGACGATTCACACCCAATGATGACTGCTATAACGGAGAAACTAAAGCAGCTTAATATTGAAATTAGGAGGCTGGGTTTTGCTCCAAGCACAGATTTTGTCCTACATGATGTGGAGGAGCAAGAAAAGGATGATATCCTTGCTGTCCATAGTGAGAAGCTTGCTGTTGCTCTGGGTCTCATAAGCACGAGCCTAGGAACGCCCCTTCGGGTGATAAAGAACCTTCGAATTTGCGGTGACTGTCATGAAGCAATGAAATTTATATCAGACTTTGAGGGGAGGGAGATATCGGTTAGAGATACAAATAGGTTCCATCACTTCCGAAATGGAAAATGTTCTTGTGGTGATTACTGGTGATTTCTCCTGAGCTTTCTTGCAATACGATTTACAAACAACTTGTTCAGCATAGTTGGGCGTTACAGTGGCTAAAAGCTATATCAGATTCAGGCTCTAGACCACGTAAGCGCAAGTTGTCGGGATTCCTAATCTCATTTTGGTGGCAAATCTGGAAGGAGCGGAATCGGCGTATATTCCAGAGCGAGGAGCGATCCTTTCTTCAGGTTGCGAACCTGACAGTGGATGAGATTGGGCTATTCAAGCGTGGTGTAATGCTTAGCGAGTAGAATCTGGGTCCTCTTCTTGTTGTGTGGTTTCTTTTAATTGTGTAGCGTGTGGTACCATTTTGCTGTAAACTCTATTTTCTCTCTTAATGAATGGTAGAGCTCCTGCCTTAATTTTCAAAAAAAAAAAAAAAAAACAACAACTTGTTCAGCATTGAAGGAGCAGGGCATTCATGTTCCTAGCGAGGCTGGACTGATGGGCCTAATTTCAAACTTAGCTTAACAGATGCAATGGCCCGGCTCAAGAGGTCGGATTATTTTGCCGGGGCCTCGTTGTTCTGCCAATGTACGTGAACTAGATGTGTCTTCCGCACCCAGCCAGAACGTGCAAATTCTTTCGAATCACACTATTGGAGAGAGAAAAGGGGTTATGTGTGTTGGATACTAAATTTAGCATCGAGCTTTGTAGATGTCAAAGGAATGAGAAAGATTTGTCATTGGGAGCGGGTTTGCTGAATACATTGGCAAATGTGTTTTGAGTAAGCTTCTCATATAAAGTCTTGATCATAAACATGGTGTATAGATTGGACTGTCCGATCCAATCAGAGCGATAGATCGGACTGTCCCGATCTGATCAGTGACGTACGCATAAAGATATAAAACTGAAGGACTTTATTTTTTTTCTTTTTCGGAAAGGCCCTTGAGGCATATCATTAAGCGATGGAAAACAAGTTTTTGTACATTGGACTACCTCGGTAGTCGGAAAAACAGAAAAGGAAAGAGGAAACCAATTACAGCGCACTCGTGCATTGCGGCATAACACTCAACACATCATTGCATCTAGCATGTGCCCACAACCGGATCTCCTCTTTCAGGGAGGACAAGACTTCGAGAGTTGATTTTTCCACCGAGTTGAAGATTCGATGTTTCTTTTTCGCCAAATGGCCTAGCACCCGATAATAACCAAGGAACACAATCCTTTTGCTCTTGTAGATGACCTTCCGTCATTAATGTTCTGTACCACTCAACAATGGAATGGGAGATCTACCAGCAGCTTGGATGAAGGCAAGGTTCACAACACCAGCAACTGAGATTCCTCCATAACTCCAGCATTCACCAAAGAGATGAAGGACGGTTTCTAAATTTTGATTGCAGAGGGGGCAAAAATAGTTGTTGGGACATTTCCTATTGAGAAGTCTATCCGATGTCCAAATTTTGTTTTGAAGCATAAGCCAGGTGAAAGATTTATACCTGGGCGGAGCCCAAACCTTCCATATCATAGAAGGGAAACAGGAAAGTTTGCCCCCGAAGAAATGCACTCTGTAGGCTGATTTGGCTGTGTACAGCCCGGAGCTTGTGAAACGCCATTGGATAGAATCTTCTGCCGCCGACTGGAAAAATTGTTTGGCCTCCTCAACCATCAGCCAGAGCCTAAAAAGATGATGTAAATAGAGGTGTATTGATGATGCAGTAGCTAGGACATCTCTGATACAGAGATTTCCTTGGATGGCTTCTGCGACCTTCCTATTTTTTCTCCTGCATTGCGGGTAATGCTCCGGAAATATGCCTGCAGGAGCCTTTCCGTCCAACCAGGTGGACCGCCAAAAGCTTGCTCGAGCACCATTTCCAACCTGCACTCTTGTGGCTACCACAAAGAGATCTCGATCAGACTCATCTATTGGAAGTGGCATACCAGATCAAGCTCGGTGTGGCTGTTGCCACTCATCCCACATCCAACAGAACCGCAAGGCCCTGCTGAAGGCGAATAAGTCTTTGATTCCTAGGCCACCGTAGTCCAAAGGTCGACAGACCGCAGACCAGTTGATTTTGCACTTGCCGTCGTGAAACTGCCCGTCCCCAACCCACAGAAAACGGCGCCTGATCTTATCAATATTCTTAATGAACTTTTTTGGCATCTTTAAAGCTGTTAGTGTGTTTGTGGCCATTGAACTCAGTGTAGTGTGGACTAACTCCCTTCGGCCTCCAAAGGTAAGCAAATTGCCTTGCCAACCTTTGAGTTTATTCAACAAACAATCATGTACAGGTTGTAGATGAGATAATCGCAGATGATCTGGCAGAAGGGGCAACCCAAGGTAAGTCAGCGGCCAATGGGTTCGTTGTCCTGGAAATGGAGCCAACACTTGGTCCAAATTCTTATCAGTGTAGCCGATGAGGACTACAACGGATTTAGAGCAGTTGATAATAGGCTTAATGCTTCACTGAATAGTTTGAGGATTTCCAGAGTAGCGTTGACATCCCTAAGAGTAGGATTTATGAAGAGCGCAACATCGTTGGCATAGAGAGAGGTCCTCATTCTCATAGCACTTCCTCTTAGGGGCGAGAGAACGCCTAGATCGGTGGCCCGATGAAAGATGTGGGAGAGTGAGTCAATGGCTAGAAGAGGTAAGGGGACAGAGGGTCCCCCTATCTCAGGCAACGCCGATGATGAATGGGTGCTCCTGGGACCCCATTCATGGTGACCAGGATGAGGCTAAAGATAATAAAGCAGCCATCCAATCCCTCCATCTCTGTGGGAAGCCTCAATGCTCCAAGACTTTAAGAAGATATTCCCATGATACATAATCGAAAGCTTTGGAGATGTCTAACTTGAACAGTAGCAAATGAGGCAACTTTTGATGACATTGTGGACATCTAGGAAATTTTCCTCGATGTTCCTCTTTTTTATGAAGGCACTCTGGGAGGGGGAAATGAAATCACCAATGATCTTTTGCAGTCGATTGCGAGGACCTTAGATACTAGTTTAGCAAAAGAGTGGATGAGACTAATTGATCGGTAGCCTGCAGCAGAATTCACCCCCTCTGACTTTGGGAGTAGAGTAATAGATGCGTTGGTGACACTGCGCAAAGAATTTGTTTGAAGGTTGAAGAAGCAGTGGAAAGCGGCCAGGACATCTTCTGCAATAACGGACCAGCAACACTTGTAGAACCGGCCATTGAATTCGTTGGGCCTGGGCGCCTTCTCCTCATGTAGCTCTGACACACAGGCTGCCACTTCTTCCATGGTGAATTGTTCTGCCAGATTTGACTCAGGGATAAGAGGGAGGTTTAGGAAGTCCCAGTTGAGCGATAACTGTCGCCTGTAGTGATTGCCAATAATGGAGTTAAAATATAGGTGAAGCTCTCTTTCTTTGTCCTCATGGGTCCAAGCATAGCTGCCGTTACTGCGTTTTAGAGATGCAATGTATTTCCTCCGCACGCGCCCATTTGCTCTGAGGTGGAAAAATTTGGTTCGTGCATCTCCGGCTTTGAGACAACTGATCCTTGAGGCCTGTCGGTGTCTGGCGTGTTCAATTGCCGCAAGGCCAAGAATTCGAGCCTTGAGTTGTTTGCGCAGTAGAAATTCTTGAGGCGATAAGATCCTCTGATCTTGGGCTAGATCCAGACGATGTACCACTTCATATGCGATATGCAGCTGGAAGGACACTTGGCCAAAGTGCTCAGAACTCCAGGCACACAAGTCTTGTGTCGTGGATTTAAGCTTCTAGTGGAGTGAGAAGATGGCAGAGGAACCCCGACAAGGTTGTGACTAGGCTACCTGCACCATTTCTTTGAACTAGGGAATTTTGGTCCAAAAGTTTTCAAAGCGAAACTTTTTCCTATAGGGAGGCTGATGCTGAGGTGCCAACAGGATGGAGCAATGGTCCGAGATGGCAGACGGCAAGGCGCAAACACTATTGCAAAAAGCATTTTCATAGGTGCCTCGATTTTTCAAACACATGCGATCCATAAAAAAATGCGACTGTGATGACGAATGATACAATAACCGTCTGTGATGATCGAACATCACAGGCGGATTTAATAAAACAACCTCCTGGGTAAATACATGATTTTCTCAGGCGGCTATTAATTAAGTACCGCCTGTATTCTAACAAACTTCACATGCGGTTTTTAATTAACAACCGCCTAGGTAAATATATGATTTACACGGGCGATCATTGTTTAAGAACTGTATGTACTGGTTCAAACATGGCAAGCGGTTTTCATTGAAGAACCGCCTGAGCAAAGTAATTGTTTTCACAGGCTGCTTGTTAATTAAGAACCGTCTGTGATGTTGATTGCTCCTGTCAAGTTAATCCCTGCACAACAAGCTTTGTAGATGCAAGTAACACCTGTGACTCATCATTTGGATTGTTGAAAGCCCCTATTGAAGCCTGACGATCCCTTGGAAGGATTTTCCCATCCATTTGAAGAATTTCTCCCCCCTCCATTTGAAAACCTAGGAAGATGCTCCTTTATCAATTTTAATGTCTAAATATATTGGCTAAAAATCAATACCTTCTCTCTTAGTGCTTCACACAAGCGAGGAAGCGAACAACTTCAATCACAAATCTTGATTTTACCATTTCATAGAGATTTGACCTTAATATTTCAAGCATAAAATTATCAATAAGTGAAGCTTCCTTATCACACATGTTAATGACAGTTATAAGCGAAGGGTGTGCCGAAGCGAACGAAATCTAAATTGGACTGAAGATAAAGAGATCCTGCATATGAGTGGCAATGTCCATGTTAGACAGCGTGAAGCCATGATGACAACCTTCAACAACATGAAAAGTGATGCTAAGGTTATTCTTGCATCAACCAACATGTTTTGAAGGCATAACACTTGTTGGGGCAAGCATAATCGTGATGTCCCAACAAGTGTTATGCCCTCACAACATGCCTTGGTTGATGCAAGCATAACCTTAGCATCACTTTTCATGTTGTTGAAGGCTGCCATCATAGCTTCGTGCTTCTAACCTAGACATAGCCACTCATATGCAACATCTCTTTGTCTTCAGTCCTGTTGAGATTTTGTTAGCTTCAACACACCCTTCATTGTAACTGCCATTAACATTATGATGAGGAAGCTTCACTTATTGATAAATCTATGCTTGAAATATTAAGGTCAAATTCCTATGAAAAGGGTAAAAAACAAGATTGGTGATTGAAGTTGTTCGCTTCGTCGCTTGTGTGAAGCACTAAGAGATATGCTACTAATTTTTAGTCAATATATTCAGCCATTAGAACGGATAAAGTAGCATCTTCGTAAGTTTTTAAAATGGAGAGAAGAGAAAGAAATCCTTCAGGACTTGTTTGGGTGTACTCAATCTAATTGGATTGAAGTGGATTGGAATGGAAAATCTCCCCAATCCACAAAAATCCACTTATATTGAAGTGGATCCACTCCCATCCAAACAAGCCCTCAAATGAATGGGAAGTATTGTCAGACTTCAGTTGAAGCTTTTAACAATCCATATGATGAGTCTCGGATCTTACTTGCATCTACAAGAGCTTGTTGTGTAGGGATTAGCTTGACAGGAGCTTCAAGAGTTGTGCTTATAGATGTTGTTTGGAATCAAGCTGTTGGAAGGTAAGCCTAATCATCATAGGTCAGAAGAAATTTATATACACATACAATTTGATAAATTATGGAACAGGTGAAAGTGATAAATATGATAGTCAACAAGTCGAAAAGGACCACTTGTCCCAATTAGTATTCTCTGTAGAAGATAAATTTAGTAATGTTCGAAACATGCTATCTAAAGATGAAATGGAGCATTGTTCTAAGTTGATTTTAGAGGATACAAATATATACAATATATATCATATATTTTTTCTAGCATTGACATCTTCTCGCATATAGGGTTTCAAATCCTTTTTTAATGCTTCTCTCTACGCGCTTGCTATTTTCTGGTTCGGTGAAAAGGTATATATCTTCATACTGATTATATTCCTCTTCATTATCTCCCACATTCTCAACCCCAACAGTATTTTGCTTTTCAGAAAAAACTACGTGCATCTTCTCAATCTCTGGATCTTGTACATAAAAAACTTGTGCAACACGATCGGCGAGAACCCACATGTCATCTTTATAACCCACTTTGTTCAAGTCTACCAGTGTCATCCCCATAGTTGTCCACTTTCACACCATCAGGATGTTTGACCCATTGGCACTTAAATACGGGCATTACCATTCTTTCGTCATAATCGAGTTCCCATATTTCCTCTATGAACCCAAAGTATGTGGTCTTCTGCCCTTGTGAATCATAAGCCTCTATACGAACACCACTATTTTGTGCAACACTCTTACTGTCTTTTTCTTTAGTGTAAAATGTGTAACCATTGATGTCATATGCTTGCCATGATGTCACCAAAGCAGATGGGCCAGAAGCTAACTTCTTCATTGTTGCCTCTTCTATAAAGTTTTCGTATGGTATATTTTTGTCCATTAATCATTCAGTGAAACATCTTCTGTGCTCTTTCATGATCCAGTCCTCTGTGCGGTCTTGGTTTTTTTTCGCGAAGCTCAATTTGATGTTCCTCGATATACGCCTCAGCTATTGTGAACTATTGTAGTACACAAAAATATGCACGGTAATATGTTCTTGTAATCTTAAACGATAAAAGTTTTCTTACCCACTTTGCCTCTCCCACATAGTCTACCCTCATGTACCGATATAGGTACACCTATCGGTTTTCCATCTTTGATGTAATCAGCGCAACCCTCAATCACTTCTTCAATGGTGTATCCTTATATAATTGAACCCTCTAGGGGAGCATGGTTCCACACGTAACCTTTTAATACTCCTAAATATCTCTCCAACGGAAACATATGATGTAAATATAGTGACCCCAATGCTTTTATCTGATCGACAAGATGTATGATTAGGTGTACTTGCATATCAAAAAAGGATGGTGGGAAACACATCTCAAGCTTGCACATAGTCTCGACGATGTACGTTTTCAAATAGTTTAAATCTTCACGTGCTATCACCTTTTTCGATACTGTATTGAAGAAGTAACACAAACGTGTGATGACAATTTTTATATGCTCAGGTTTGATGACTCTTACTGCAATGGCGAGGAACACTATCATCATCATGTGACAGTCGTGAGAACTATAGCCAAATAAAGACAAGTCTTTCATCAAGACTAGTTTGCGGATATTAAATGAGAAACTCGTGGGCACTTTGATCCCACACAAGCATTCACAAATTGTTTTTTTCTCTTCTAGTGTCAAGTTGTAGCTGGTTGGGAGAAGGTAATGCTTCCCGTTCGCCTTTTCTACTGGGTGAAGCTCTGGTCTCATATCAATATTTACTAGGTCCATACATGAATTTAATCCGTCCTTTGTTTTACTCGGCATGTCCAGCAAGGTCCCAATGATGCTGTCAAATACATTCTTTGTAAAGTGCATCAAATCAATACTATGGCAAAATTCCAGATTCTTCCAATATGTAAGATATTTGAAAAAAAATTGATTTTTTTCTTGAAAGCCATGTCAGTTGTATCACCCGAAGATGTACTTTTCTTTCTCTTTGTTCCTTTACATTTTTTGCTCTTATCGAAAGCAATATGAATATTCTTGACCGTTTCGAACATGAGTTTTCCACTATAAGGTTTCAGTGCAATACATTTTTTGATTTTGTTATCAAATTATTCTTTCATCTTCCTATACTTGTGCGTATCTGTCAAGAAGCGCCAGTGTCTCATGTACACTGTCTTTCTGGATGAAGTGAGGTATAGAAATCCAGTTCTATCCACACACCTTACACAACCTTTCTTCCCTTTCATTTGTCCCAATAATGTAAACAGTCCGGAATAATCATGCACGGTAACAAATATCATTGCTCTTAACGTGAAATACTCCCGATTGTACTCATCCCATGTACGTACCCCTTCATTCCACAATTTCGCCATATCTTCCATTAAAGGTTTCAAGAACACATCAATTTTGACGCTGGATTGTTTCGTACCTTTGATAGAACAGATAACAAGATATATTTCCTTTTGTGACACAACCACGTCGGTAGGTTGTACATCGTTAAGACCACATGCCATGTGCTGTGTATGCTCCTTTTTTCACCAAATGGATTCATTCTGTCTGTACCCAAGGCAAACCTTACATTTCTGATTTTCTTTGCATATTCTAGATACTGAATATCAAAATTTTTCCACTGCGTTGTATCACCAGGGTGTCGAATATGTTTTTCATTCTTTTTGCGCTACTCGGAATGCCAACGAATAAGTTCAGCCACCCTAGGGTTTGAGAACAAACGCTTCAAGCGATCAATTTCTAGGAAGTACCACATCACCAAGGCAGGAATTTTCTCTTATGCTCCCCGTCTGCATCGTCAGAAGTATCGTCATCGTCACCTTCAGAGCCAATAATAAACTTTTTATTCTTCTAATACTTTTTCATGTTGGTAACATTCTAGTGATTGTAGTCCTTCTTGTATCTACTGACACCATAGATGAGGCCTCTAGTTACTAAACAACTGCCTGCGATAATGGCCCGAGCCTGTTCTTCAGTTTTCTTTTCTCTTGCTTCTTTTTTATTTAGATTTCAATATAAATACACAAACATGCATAAATTCTGCAAATTGAGTCCAAATTCGATGATTCTTTCTTCTATATTTTTTAAAAATTAATATCTACCACTTGGACAAAAATATTTTAAAACTTGTATAGCTAACGTTGTAATGTTTTGGTAAATATCAAATTAATTTATACTCACATATTATTCACATTTCTGTTTCTCCTAAAAAAAGGACCCTTCACTGAAATTTGTTTGTATGAACATATTTGTCTTATTTATACATGTATGAACCTTGTTAATTTTTTTTAAAGCAGTCCAACATGTCAAAATTCAAATTACCCATCATTCTAATCAAATGCTCATATACATATGAAGCATTCATCAAATTTTGAACACATACTAATTCAAAAAATTTAAAAAATCTGAAAAAATTCATAGAGGTTGGTATGATGACTAAAAATTTCCATTGAAAAATTAAACGAAAAAATCATTATATTCATCAAGATAGAATAATGACAAATATCCAGTGTTATTTGTTTTTATGTTCTAAGCAATTTTAAAAGATTTCTGAAGTTAAATTTAATGGAAACCTTTAATACTAAAGCATATTACTAGAAAGTGGAATTTGAGCTTTTAAAAGACCCCTAATTTTAAACAAGAATATTAATAAAACCTAGACTCAGTAAATTTTTTTCAGGCGGTTTTTAACTGCTTCACAGGCGGTTGTTACTAAACAACCGCCTGAGATAATGGTCCGAGCCTGTTCTTCAGTTTTCTTTTCCCTTGTTTCTTTTTTATTTAGATTCCAATATAAATACTCAAGCATGTATAGATTCTGCAAATTGAGTCCAAATTTGATGATTCTTTCTTCTATATTTTTCAAAAGTTAATATCTACCACATGGACCAAATATTTTAAACTTGTATAGCTAACATTATAATGTTTTGGTAAATATCAGATTAATTTACATATTATTCACATTTCCGTTTCTCCTAAAAAAGGATCATTCACTAAAATTGGTTTGTATGAACATATTTGTCTTATTTATACACGCATGAATTTTGTTAATTTTTTATAGCATTCCAACATGTCAAAATTCAAATTATCCATCATTCTAATCAAATGCTCATATACATATGAGGCATTCATCAAAGTTTGAACACACATTGATTCAAAAAAATTTAAAAAAATCTAAAAAAATTCATAGGGGTTGGTATGATGTCTACAAAGTTCCATTGAAAAACTAAATGAAAAAATTATGATATTCATCAAGATAGAAAAATGAAAAATAATCAGTGTTATTTGTTTTTTATGTTCAGACCAATTTCAAAGGTTTTCTCAAGTGAAATTTAATGGTAACCTTTAATACTCAAGCATATTACAAGAAACTGGAATTTGGGTTTTTTAAAAGGCCCCTCATTTTAATAAAGAATATTAATTAAGCCTACATAAAGATCTTTCTATGAGGTTGGTTCTAAAAAACCGCTTGAGAAAAGTCTTTATCTCAGGCGGGTATTACTTAACAACCGCCAAAGATAATAGTACATATTCACGGGCAGGTGGTAATTAATAACCGCGTGAGAGAAGTCCTCTTCTCAGGCGGTTGTTCCTTAAGAACCGTCTGCGAAGATAGGCGTCTATATATAGCACTCGACTTCGTTGGAAAAATCTAACCCAAGCGAAATCATTTAGACGCCAACAGGCTGCCAAAATTTTATTTGCTACCAAGTCTTCGCTGCTGATCCCTCGCTGCCGAGCTTTGTCATCATCGCCGAACTTTTATCTCGCCGCCGAGCTTCGCCCTCGCCGCTTCCTTCCCTTCCGTCCAAGTACGTCAAGCTTTGCCCTCGCCCGCACTCGTCGTCGCCCTGTCTCCCTTCTCCACGCCAAGTAAGCTCATCTCCCTCTCAACCTCCTCACAGCGGCCTCCACCCAACCTCACTCGAGGCCCCCCTCTTACCCGGCCTCACCAAAGCCCCCTCCACAGACGCTGGTCGAGCTCCCCTCCACCGGCCTCCAATCGAGCACCCCCTCCCCCCTTCCCTCCCCACCGACAGCTGTGGTGGCCACCAACACGTCGACGCCTGTTCTCCTCCCCCACCAACATTTCCCTCCTCATCAGCGACCAAATTATGCTATGCAATGTTGTTTAATTGTTGATTGAATAGTGCATTGTGAATTGTTGTACATAACATTGGGCATAAATAGTGGATTGTAATTGTTATTGTTTAATTGTTGATTTAATCAATGTGAATTGCAAATTGTGCATTGTTATTGTTTAATTGTTGATATAATTGTTCTTGTCAGCCTTTGATACAAGCAATACACATGCCTAGCTAATGTCTTGGTCAGTCGCCTCAAACCCTAGAATGGAACTTGGTCAGTCCCTTAAACCCTAAAATGCCTTATCAAACCCTAGAATGCTTCCATCTTTTTCTTTCATGCAATACTTCATGTAGAGTTAATATGTCATTCATTATATTTCTATTGGGTATCTGCAGATTGAACCTTGTGAATATGCCCTTCATGCAATCCTAGAATGCAGATTGAACCTTGTGAATTATTTTATCTGCCACTTTCTCCATTCTCAGCATTAATATATTTGTAAACCATTTAAAAATATAGTTTAAGAGGCATATTGGTCTGTATATATTTCAACCTTTTGATATCTAGCTTCCCTTCATAAAAATCATGACTTGCTTGATTAAAACCCCAAACGTTTAAGAATTTTTTATTTTTTCTTAATCTGAACATGAATCTACTCAAAGCCTCTCTATCTCTGGTTGGCTCAGACCAGATCTCTTCAACCTTTTAGAGAAATTCAGGATTTTGAGAGCATTTATTTTTGTAGCTTTCATTGAAGTGAGACATATTTTTTGTCTTATTAGTTCTAGCATGGAAATCCCTAAGAAGACTGGTGATGGTGGTAACAATAAAGAAGGCAATACAGAGTTTAGTGACTCCAGCAGTTTAGGCTCCTTTCACAGTCCATCGGATCATTTTCCAAATATAAAAACTAAAAACACTTCAGAGGATCTCGACCCGGAATATGATCTTGCCGACGAGGTATGGATCACAAATCTTAACTTCAGCAGTTCAAGTTAATGTTGATTGTCAAGTATACGAAGTCTTATAATTCTTTTCTACCTAGATTAATCGCGAAAACAAAGAGGTGACTTTGGCTCCTAAAACCGCATAAGGTTCTCCAATGGATGAATCCTCAGGTTCACTCAAGCGAAAACGAGGGCAACGAGGTCCCAATAAGGGTCCATTGAACCACATTATGTACATAACAAGGGTTGGTCCAAGTGGGCTTCCCCAAGAACCACTGGATTCAGTTACAAAGTACCGAAATGCATGCGGTTTTCTTGTTAGAGAGCTCGTGCCGATCACAATCGAGAATTGGAGAAAATTACCTGAGGAGAACAAGAATGAGTTGTGGGAGAGGATATAGAAACAATTCAAGTTCTCGAAAAGCACAAAAGAAGCTGTGAAAAAAGCAACATTGGTCTCTTGCGACAAGAAGTTTCGTGGCTGGAAGAGTGAAATGAATGCTTATGTTAAGGCCAATAAGGTCCCTAGCCCGAGGAAGATGGGAAAAATCACACAAGCTCAGTGGCAAGAATTTGTTCGTCAAAAGAACACACCTGATGCTAAAGCCCTAAGTGCAACTAGGTCGAGCTTGCCAAAAAGTACAAATACCATCATCGCTTGGATTCTACCAGATATGCCCCCAAAGTCTAGAAATGGAATAAGATATTAGAGGAAGTTACCAGTAAGGGAAATCCTCACCCGTTAGAAGGCTGCGATGAGAGAATTCCGCGGTTGGTTTTTGCTCGGTCAAGTTTGACCAGTGAGGGCAAACTTGAAAAGCCCGACTCTGTGAACGAAGTAGAGCAAAAAATGAAAGAAGTAATTGAAAAGCAATAGAATGGTCTCTTCAAGCTGAAGAGGGAGAATGACCAACTTACCGCTATCTGAGGAAACCCTGAACACAGTGGACGGGTTCGAGCAATCTCTTCTCAGATGTCATGGCTAGATGGTTTCCCGAAACATAAAGAGACATATAGAGGATGTGAGAAATTCAAGAAAATGTTTGATGAAACGATTGCTCAAAAGGTAAAGGAAAATGTGCAAGAAAAAATGGAACAACTTATACAATCAGGACAATTAGTGGCACTGAGTACAGCGATGGTTCCCGTGCCAAAGGAGCATTTGGTATCTCCAACTGCCTACCTTAGCAGTGTAGGTTCTGTACCAGGCTCAGGGTCAACCGATAAGTTTGTTGTCGATGATATTGTTAAGGATAGATCTTGTCGTCTTATTGTCCTGATCGGCAGAGCAGGGAACAAAACCAAACAGGTTGCCACTACTATGGCAAAGCCTGAACATGACTTCAACGCAATTCACTTCTGTTGTATTATGTTGTGGTGCAAGTTCTTCAGATCATTGATAATGATTATGAAGATTATTAAATAGACAACATCACACATGAGGGGATCACGACTCTGGGGCAGGTGAATGTGGCCTAGAGGGGGGGGGGTGAATAGGCTTTGAAAATTTCGTGCACACAGTCAAAAATTTGATTGACCGAACTTGTCCGGTTGTGTGTGCGGACTAGTCCGGTGTGCTTGGTGTATGCCAATTTGACTAAGTATCGATACATGATTTAAATTCTTTTAAGCAGCGGAAATGTAAACAACAGATAAGATTACTTGAATTTACAATTGATGTCGTCAAGTTGCACATGAGAAACAATTTTCAATTCAAGTTATAATATTGATCAACTATGTGCCCTAATCAAGATGCAAAAGTAAAGAAGCACGTGAGACACCGATTTTTACCGAGGTTCGATCTCACCAAAGAGATCTACTCCTCGTTGAGGAAGCCCACACAGAGCCGAGTTTCTTTAAACCCTTTTCCTCTTAAAGTCACCACACAAGGCCGACTTGATTCCACTATCACAGGCAATCACCGAGTTTATGGGGCAACCTCACACGTTGAGGGCTCCCACAAGAATTACAATGAGAAAATGATCAAATACACACAAAAAGATTACAAGTAAGAGTACGAGTGTAAAGAGACCAAAACCCAAGAGCTCAACAACGTGTAGACGATGATCTCCTAATCCCAAATCTAAGTGTTCAATTGATTTTCACCTTTTTGGACTTTAGATGCGTGGGGAGATGTGTTTTTGGGCTCTTGGGACAGGTGGCAGCGCTAGGGTTTATGAGTTTGACAGTAGGAATCGAAAGTTATCATTATGGGGCCATGGATCTCCTATTTATAGGGTTTCCAAAAAGTTACCGTTAGAGATCTGGATGACCGGACTAGTCCGTACTGGGTACCGGACTTGTCCGATGTGCTGTGTAAAAGTCAGCGTGGAATGCAGCACATTAGAAACCCTAATTATGTGAGGTACACAAGACTAGTCTGGTTGGTGTCCAGACTTGTCCGGTGCCATGTGTAATTGAACTACAGAGAGTTGAATGGACTAGTCCGATCCAAGAACGAACTTGTTCGGTGCTACGTGTTATTGAACATCAGAGAGTGCAACAGACTAGTCCTGTCTTGTGGACGGACATGTCCGGAGTGCACTGAAAAGGATTTACAGAGACATTAATGGACTAGTTCGGTCCATGATTGGACTAGTCTGGTGCACTGTGTTTATGGATTCCAAAAAGGTTAACGGACTAGTCCGGTGCACAATGTACTTGGACAACAGAGAGTTTAATGGACTAGTCCGGTCTATGAACAGACTAGTCCAGTACTCAGTGATTTTTTAGGTGTTATTAAGCCCTTACCCCCACGCAAAGACTTGAGCTGTTGGGATGTGTCTCTCACACACATCCTATACATTTAAATATACTTTGCGCTTCAGTTGTCAGTTGGGCTTTTCTCTTTTATACACCACTTCATTTTTCATCTTTTTGAGTGCACCAAACTATCTCATTTTGCTTAACCTACAGTCATCTCAACAAATTCATTAGGATCTCATTTGTTTGTCATCAATCGTCCAAAACCCACAAGAGATTGCCTAGATGCACTTTCAATCTCCCCCTTTTTGGTGATTGATGACAACCAATTGAGATATCACAATTAAGAGTAAAAAAGTTAATTTTCATAAAGTGTGCATATATGAGAATAATGAATTAGTAAATAAATACTTCTCACATATATGCACTCTTTATGGTGGGGTGCCTAACAAGTGTGTGATCAAAAGATTTGATGAGCAATACAAAAGCATTTGATAGTTATAGAATCAATCATCACATTAACATTAACTAAGCATCACACATTAAGTAAATTAAGCACATCCAAAATAAATTATAATAGTACATGTCCTTGATCACAAGTCCTTAATGGCTTAAAAACTACAACCTAGACAACTAGTATCAATCTCTCCCCCTTTGGCATCAAGGCACCAAAAAGGGAAAAATTGAGTGGAATCACTCATCGTCACTGCCTCTCTCACTCTCAATCTTGTCTTCATCTTCTTCTTCATATTCAGGTGCTTGAGGAGGAGGAGGAGGAGCAGAGGCACTAGCCAGTCCAAATGAGGCCAACTTTTGGTCAGTTAAAGGAGCCATCTCAGTGATATCTTCTTCAGAGTCTTCTGAGATCTGAGGTGACCCCACTAGCTCAATCTCTAGCTTGTCACAGATGGCTTTGATGTTGGACTTCACATATCTTTGATGTTTCGTCCTGGCGAGACACTCTTTATGCTGCTTGATTTCCACTTTGCAACAATAAGCAAAGATGGATGTAAGCATTTTTAGTATTCCACTAGATGACTCTCTAGGAGGTGGAGGAGCAGGAGAAGCAGCCTCAAGTCTTGTGCCTTCATGAGCCCTCTTGGATCTTCTTTCCTCTGTAGGTGAAGTAGGAGCAGAGGGGACATTGTAGATAGTAGGCTTCTGGGGCCCAAGTCTAATATGAGGGACATCCCTGACAAATTCTAGTACTGTCACCTTCTCAATCATATACATGATGTAAGGTGCATAGCCACATGATCTGTTAGGAGTGATGGAGATGTTCACAATGTCATTGTACATGTACCCAAAGACATTGAAAGTCCTTTTCCTGCTTATCACTTTCATCAATGATCTGAGGGTGCCTTGAATGGTCCCTGCATCTCCCTCTTTTGGAGCTATGGTCTTTCTGATGATCCTGTTAAGGACAGCATAGAAAGGCTTCAAATACTTAGCGGTTGGAGACTTGAATGGCATCTTTGTATCATAGAGAAAGTCAACCTGATCTTTCTCCAGAGGCTTTAGATTGTGGATAATGATGTCATTCTCCAAAGAATCTTCCAGGTGAACAATTTCTTGCAAACTCCTCATAAGTGACATTGTACTGTGCTCCATGTGTCATCCAAATCATCTTGTCACCGTTATCACAAGCAAAATAGAGAGTTGAGTAGAATTGAGTGATGACCTCAATGTTCTAGTCCCACCGGAAAGAGACTAGATCTTTCAGTCCATGCAGCTCCAAAGCTTCCAAAACCTCTCGATAGGCTTTACATCTTTTGTACTGTAGATAGGTGATATCAACCCATTGACTTTCAATGACAGGATTCCTCATCTTTAAATACACATGCTCATAGTTGTCAGCATGGAAATTACTCCAAAATCTGGGGTCAGCTAATTGTTTGGGTTGATCATAGACTTCTACCTTCCTAAACTTGTCAGCTAGCTCACCACCTTTGCCACTGAAATCGGCAATAGATGGCTGTCTGTTGCGGTGAGTAGGATCTTTCATCTTCAATGGTCCAATAGGGCCACTAGCAAGTCCTTTGCCCTTGTTGAGGGCTCTCTTGGGTCCCAATGAGCTCCCAACTGCATCCTTGCCCTGAGCTTTCTTCACTACAACTCTCCTTCTCTTAGGAAGGGTGTCGTCGGAAGGAGGAGAGTAGACATTGACATCATGTCATTTCTTCATCACCCTCTCCTTGGCTCTTTGCACTCGAGCATGCTTTACCTCTTCATCATTGTGAAAAGAACTATCTTCTAAACCTGAAGACATCGTGCCTGAAGAGGAGATTGAAGGATTAGATAAGAATCGATTTGAGACCAGTGCAAATTGGGATTTAGAAGTTCAAAATGTCATGTACCGGACTTGTTCGTTTTCAGAGAGCGGACTTGTCCGGTTAACCAGACTTGTCCGCACTGAAAAATGGACTAGTCTCGTCTAGCATAAGAACCCTAAATTCCTATTTTCAACAAATCTAGCTCGAATCGATTCACAAGTACCATGAAATAGTAGGAGTACATCTAGAGGAGTAATGTATGATCTAGGAATCGAGTGAAACAAGCTAGAATAAAGAAAAAATGAGAGCTAGGGTTTGAGGGGGATTTTACTGAAAAGTGAAGATTCGCATTGAAGGATCGGACTTGGGGCCGGATTAGTCTAGAGTGGACAAGCTCTGCGCCGAGGAGGAGATTTCCCTTGGAGAAATCCGCGATTTTGGTGGCTAGATGTGAAAGTTGCCTTTGGAGTCCACAGAAGAGGAGAGAGAACCAAATGAGGTTGTCAAGGGTGGAGGAAAGCTCCTAGTGGCGGATTATGGTTAGCACCAATAAATCCGGACTAGTCCGGTGGACACCGGACAAGTACGGTGTGTCGGACTAGGACCGGACTAGTTTGTGTCAATGGACTTGTCCGATGCTGATGCCGGACAAGTCCGGTGTCAGCAGGATAGAACTGAATTGAAACAACTAGATTTTGGTTGTTTGATCTAATAGTGATCTAAAAGACAATATTTCACACATAATCTTGATGAACATGACCAGTAAGCAATCAACAATCATACAACAGCCATAATTCACCAATATTTACTTATTTAAATAGTTTTCAAGAGAAAATCGAGATAAGGGGTAGTTTTTGCAAAAATGAGTAAACATTGAAATCACAATCAGGTATGCAATGTTTCAAGCCACATTTCTGGAGTCAAGTATATTTAGCTTGTTTCTTAGCTCACAAAATCTCTTTTCATCTAGTGGCTTGGTGAAAATGTCTGCAAGTTGTTTTTCAGCCCTAACATGTGAAATTACAATATCACCTTTTAATGAATGATCTCTTAGGAAATGGTGACGAATATCTATGTGCTTAGTTCTTGAGTACTCTACTGGGTTGTGTGCAATTTTTATAGCACTCTCATTATCGCATAGGAGTGGAATATGGTTCAGATAATAATCATAGTCCCTTAGAGTTTTTCGCATCCAAAGTAGTTGTGCACAACAACTACCGGCTGCAACATACTCTGCTTCGGCTGTGGAAAGAGCAACAGAGTTTTGCTTTTTGGATGACCACGAAACTAGGGATCAACCAAGAAATTGACAAGTCCCCGAGGTGCTCTTTCTATCGACTTTGCATCCTGCATAGTCGACATTGGAATATTCTATCAAGTTAAACTTGGATCCTTTGGGATACCAAAGTCCCAAGTTGGGTGTGTGCACAAGGTACCTTAAGATTCTTTTTACAACTATTAAGTGACACTCTTTAGGTGCAGCTTGAAACCTTGCACACATACACACACTAAGCATGATATCTGGCCTAGATACACATAAATAGAGCAGCAAGCCAATCATAGACCGATATATCTTTTGATCCACAGTTGTACCATCTTCATTGAGGTCGAGATGTCCGTTAGTCACCATGGGTGTCTTGATGGGCTTGGCCTTGTCCATATTGAACTTCTTGAGGATGTCCCGCGTGTACTTTGTTTGGCTTATAAAAGTGCCCTCTCTTAGTTGCTTCACTTGGAATCCCAAGAAGAACTTTAATTTGCCCATCATCGACATCTCGAACCTATCTGTCATAATCTTGTTAAACTCTTCACAAAATGACTTATTAGAGAACCAAAGATAATATCATCAACATAGATTTGACATAAATAGATTATCATCAAAGTGTTTTGTGAACAAAGTATAATCAGCTTTTCCAATTGTAAAACCATTTTGAGTCAGAAAATCTCTAAGGCACTCATACCAAGCTTGAGGAGCTTGTTTGAGGCCATAGAGAGCCTTACGCAGTTTATAGACATGGTTGGGGTAATCTTGATCTTCAAATCCTGGTGGCTGCTCCACATACACTTCCTCCTTAATTGGAACGTTGAGGAAGGCACTTTTGACGTCCATTTGATACAACTTCAAATTATGGTGAGTAGCATATGCCAATAACATACGAATGAACTCAAGTCTAGCTACGGGAGCGAAAGTTTTGTCGAAATCCAAACCTTCGACTTGTGAGTAACCTTTAGCCACAAGTCTCGCTTTATTTCTCGTTACCACTCCATGTTCATCTTGTTGGTTCCGAAAGATCCATTTGGTTCCAACAATGTTCGCCTTTGGTTTTTGCACCAGTTCCCAAACTTCATTTCTCCTGAAATTGTTCAACTCCTCTTGCATTGCAATCACCCAATGTGGATCCTTTAAGGCTTCTTCTACCCTGTATGGTTCCAGAAAAGAAACAAAAGAGTAATATTCACAAAAATTTGCTATGCGAGATCTAGTAGTTACTCCCTTAGAAATATCTCCAATGATGTTGTTGACGGGATGATCTCTTTGCATACTTTGATGTACTCTTGGATGAGGGATTTGTGAAGCTGCTCGCTCTTCATTGTCATTGTCTCCCCCTAAATCATTGCTTCCACGATTATATGGATCTCCTTGATCTTCCTGATTTTGACCTTGTGCATGAGCTCCCCCTTGATCATTGCTTCCTTGTTGAGGTTCATCTTGTGCACTTGAGTCTTGTGGTTGTTCTTGAGGTAGAATATCACCAAGTGCCATTCTTCTCAATGCTTCACATGGGGCTTCTTCTTGATCTAGCAAACACTTATCAACTTGCTCCACTTGGGAGCCGTCATCCTCATCGAAAACTACATCGCGTGCTACTCCAACAAGGCCATAGACTTTGTTGAAGACACGATAGGCATAGGCATTCGAATCATAACCAAGCAAGAACCCTTCATCAGATTTTGAAGCAAACTTCAAAGTCCTCGGTTTCTTGTTCAGAATAAAACATTTACAACCAAATACTTTAAAATGTGAAACATTTGGTTTGTTACTGGTAAGAAGCTCATATGGCATTTTCTTCAAGAGTCGATGAAGATACAACCGATTTGTGGCATGGCAAGCAGTGTTCACCGCTTCAGCCCAAAACCGGTCATATGTCTTGTATTCATCCAACATTGTCCTCGCCATTTCAATTAGTGTTCTATTTTTTCTTTCGGCTACCCCGTTTTGTTAAGGGGAGTAGGGTACCGAAAACTCGTGCTTTATTGCTTCTTCATCAAGGTACTCCTCAACTTGTGTATTTTTGAATACTATCTCGTTGTCACTTCTAATATTCTTCACGGTTGATGAGAATTCGTTATGAGCTCTTTTCAGGAATTTCTTGAGGATTCCCTGAGTTTCTGATTTATCATACAAGAAAAATACCCAGGTGAATCTTGAAAAATTATCAACAATAACTAACCCATATTTGTTAACAGCGATGCTTATGTAAGCAATTGGACCGAAAAGGTCCATGTGAAGAAGTTCCAACGGTCTTGTAGTAGTCATCACGTTCTTGGCAGGTGCGATGCTCCAACTTGTTTTCCCGCCTAGCAAGCGCTGCATGGCCTGTCTTTCTCAAAAACAACATACTTTAAACCTCGGATGTGAACACCTTTTAGAAGTTCTGCAGATTTCTCATCCCAACATGGGAGAGCCGTCTATGCCACAACCAACCCATGTTAGTTTTAGCAACCAAGCAAGTGTTGAGTTGGGCTTTATCTTTTTTGAAATCAACAAGATAAAGCTTTCCTTTCAACATTCCCTTGAATGCAATCGAGCCATTGCTTCTTCTAAAAATGGTCACACCCTCATTAGTGAATAAACAGTTATAACCTTTGTCGCATAGCTAAGATATTGACAGAAGGTTATAATGTAAAAAATCTACATGTAAAACATTCGAGAGAGTATGTTGAGAAGAAATTTTAATTTTACCGCTACCAAGGACCTTTCCTTGGCTGTTGTCTCCAAAATATATCCCTTCACTTGGATCTGCGTTATGCTCATACTCCACGAACATGTTCCTCTCTCTAGTCATGTGATTTGTGCATCCGCTGTCTAGCACCCATTTTGATCCATCGGAGGAGTAGGCCTGCAAAACAAGATTATTCCTTGGTTTTAGGTACCCAAGCTTGCTTGGGGCCTCTCAGGTTAGTCACAAGAGTCTTGGGCACCACACACAAGTTTTTGAATTCTTGTGGCATGGCCCTGCAAATACATTAACAAATTTGTCTTTCATAAGTACATACGAAGCATCAAAAGTACAAAATAATACTTGCAAGTCAGATTCATGTGATTTTTACTTAACAAAGGTAATTTTCTTCTTAGCATGATCATTTGTGGACATGTGTTTGTTCTTGTTAAACCCAAGACCATCGTTAGGAGGTCTAGTGACCATATATGCACTACGTGCATATTTGATCTTCTCCTTGTCAAAGATGCCACTTTGGGAAGGATGCTTTGCATGAGAAGTAGAAGAATCAGATTTGACAACATTTTTCTTAATAGAACATGTGCAGGTTGCAATTGTTGTCAAACTTACACCTTTGGAAGGTGAGCTTTTGGAGGAGGAGGAGTCACTTTGCTTGAGTGACTCAACTTGCACTTCAAGAATCTTGTTAACTTTTGACAAGTTAGCAAGTTCATCCTTGATTTCAAGGTGTGAGTCTTCTAGCTTTAAGTAAGTTTCCTTACTCAAGGCTAGCTCATGCTCAAGTGACTTGCTCTTCTCTCTTTCAAGCTAAATAAGTTTCTCAACCTCTTGATACGTCTTCCTTTCACGGATGAGCATATCTTCTTGTCTGTTGACAAGCTCCTCCTTCTCAAAGATTTCATCCGACAACATTTTCGTTTTCTTTAATGCAGTTTTACTCAATCCCCTAAACATCTTCTCATTTTCACTAGAACTGTCAAAATCATCAATAGAGTAATTTAGCGAGGGAGGAGTGAGTAGAACCTTTTTCTTGCCTTCCTTAGCCATAAGGCAAGTGTGATTGTGAGTCTCCCATTGTTGGAGTGTGATTCTGGCAACTCTCCCGGTACTACCGTTGGCAGCCCGCGGAGTTTGTAGTTTGGTTGTGGGCGCGCAGAGATTCAGAACACGATGACAAGCTGACACGAGGTTTTACGTGGTTCGTGCCGCCTGAGCGTAATACCCTACTCCACGGGTGTGTGTTGTTGTAGTATTGAGCATCTGAGTGCTTGTGGGCGTGTGTAGCATCTAGGAGTCCTCCCCTTGTGTATCGCTCGGCCAGTCCTTTTATAGTACAAGGACTGGTCGTTACATCGTTAGCCTGGCCCGACATGTGGCCCTGGCGATTACTGATGCTTAATACACAATTAATGTACTTAATTATCCTTAATATGTGGTAACACGCCTTGACAGTGGTGTTACTAGTATTAAGGGCCCTCCGATCGTGTGTCATTAAGATAGCATTAATGACACTTAATCGGGTCTTGAAGTCTTTAATTGTCCCTTGAAGGTCCGAGGCGTTGGAGGTCCATCAGTTTGCTTGTTGAAGTTGAAGGTCCGGCGGTTGGACGCGTGGCAGCTCCAGAGCTTACCGCCTTGGACGAGTAGGTCCGGTGCTATTGTACACGTGTCGGTACCGAAGCTTCCCTCTGTCGAGATTTAGGTCCGGGGGTGCTGATGAGGACATCACAACAACGGAGACGCACATTGAACTGCAAGGACCAATCACAAGAGCACGAGCACGGTTATTAAATCAGCAGGTGAATTCGTTCCTAACTTCTTTTGCATGTGAGTTTGAGAATAGATTGCTATGTGATGATTTAATTGTTATTAGGAACAATGGAGAAGATCAACAAGTGAAGGAAATAGGCCTTGGGAGCGTGGAGAACCAGCTGGGACGTCCACAAGTTGATGGAAACAGTTTACAACTCGGACTCGAGTTCAACTCGGAGTCCAAGAGCAGTCCACCTTAAAACGGACGCCCAGGAGGCATACGGACTCCAATTTCGACGTTATACATATGCACGGAAAGAGGAGAAGATAAACTTTCCAATGGTTCTGGTCCCACCTCAAAATTCCTAAGGAGTCATTGGGAATCGTCGAAACAAATAGAGTCCAGATTTCTGTCCGGTGCTGCGCCACCGAATCGGACCTTTGGGCCTTGTATCCCGTAAGAGTCCATTAGGGACACATCTAATCGTGTTTTGGTCGAACCCTAGCCTATAAATACTGCAGCCGCTGGTCATATTTGGGGGGTTTCGCTTAGATCAATAATATCGCCGTTCTACGGTTTGTGAGACCCCAACTTCGCGACTTCCGATCGTGTCTTCGACGTTCTTGCTCGTGTTCTCGGTTGCACTTGCAGAGATTAACCTTCTTGGCGAGGTAAAGCGTGTGCAGCACGGTTGATAACCAACAAAGCCATGGTGTAGTGATTGCAGGGGTACTCGAACCGCTCGAGTGCCGCGGATCATCAACGTCGAGTTCTCCACCCCAATTGACATACCTTTCGGAAGATCGGGCCTAAACCTACTCATCAATTGGTATTAGATTTCCAGGTTGCCCGTGAGGTATCTTTGTTTTCCTTCCTTCCATTAGATCGATTTTGTTTCTTACCTAGAGTCCACAGAAAAGCCACAAAAAAATTAGATCGTTTTTACCGCTTCCCAGACTATAGTGCCTGCAGTTTCGTTTTTCAGTTTGCATCGTTGAGTTTGCATTCGTGTGGTTGAGTCTTGTTGCTAGTTTAGCTTTGTGTTTTTTGGTCCTAGTTACCGTGTTTCGTCCTTGTTTTCTTGCTATTCGACACCTATTCCACAATCCCTAAATAACAAACAGATCCGCCACGTTCATCGGTTTGCCCTAGCTAGCCGCCTTGCGTGAACTCCCGCATCGCCAGCCCTAGATTAGGTGACAAATCTTTGTGCCATTCATCTTTGAATCATCACACACCACCCCATTAGTTGCTGTGCAAATTCCCGATCATTTTCGTATCCGATTGCGAGTTCTGTTCTCAAACCGAGTTGGAATCAACATCCAAAAAATCGTAACTCGTATAGCCTACCTTAAAACGGCCATAACTTTCGCATACGAACTTGAAATCTGGCGAATTTTTTTTCAAATTCATCTACGCGAAATTTCGCATCTGATTTTCCATGGAATAGCCGCGTTCGGCAAAATTAGATTGCCCAAATTCCCCTCGGAAGATAGGCTATCCGGCCTCCAAAGTTTCAACACGAATTTTAAAGAATCTTCTTGATTTTCTATAGGCCGCATATTACATCCAATTGAACTGAAAATTTGTGCTTTATATCTTTGTGCTCCTGATTAAAGAAAAAATATCAAAAAAATATTACAAAAAAGAAAAAAAATAGTGAAGAGCACGCATATTAAAGCAATTGGCCTACACCACTTGGTGCTGTTTTGTTGGCTATATCTTCTGTCTTTCTTTTGCCTTGATACTTCCTTGTGTTGTGCTAGGCTCTAGGGCACTCGGTTGACCAGCAACAGTTTCCTACATTGAATACTTATTCAACTTTGTTTAGCTGTTAGCGATGTTCTGCTTATTAGCCACCATATTGTGCCATCCAGGCTCCACCTTTCTATTGAGCATAACAGGTACCTTTGCAATCACCCCATGCTTCATTGGTTCATCTCACCGTCCACACCACCTGCTGTGTCAGTAAGAACACTTGTAAGAGCGTGGTAAGACGCTTGAGCGAGAGAGATTGTTTTCTTCCACCTTCCACATTGTCACTGTAGTTGATAGGGATAACATATTTTTTTGTTGTTGTTTTTTTTTGTTTCCTACTAACAATGGCAGGAGAAGACAAGGATGACGAATGTGTTCAACATGCTGAGTTACGTGATATGATGAAGACCATGACAGATATGTTTGCCAAATACAACGCAGCAACGGAGGAGTCATTGGCGAACTTGACTCGCCAACTGGATGACCTTGCTCTTCGGATGAATACTTTTGAGGCTCGGTTGTCTCTCGCTGGAAGACAAGAAGACAATGCTTATGATGAACTGGAAGATCACAATAATCAGCCAAGACTGCCACTTTATCGTCGAGGTATCGTCCTCCTGATGATCCTTTCGCTAAAGTGAAATTTACTATACCCTCTTTTTCTGGTGCTTATGATGCTGAGGCTTATCTTGATTGGGAGATGATAGTAGAGCAAAAATTTAATTCCCATCTTGTTCCTGAACAACATAGGGTTCGTCAAGCCAATAGTGAGTTTAAGGACTTTGCAATCATATGGTGGAATGAACTTGTTAAAACTAGAACTGACCCTCCAACATGGGATAGATTAAAGGAAGCTATGCGTGTTCGATTAGTTCCTCCATCTTTTCAGCGGGACCTTCGCAAAAAATGGCAGCGTTTAGACCAAGGTAACATGTCCGTAGAGTAGTATTATCAAGAGTTAAAAAAGGGTATGCTGCGTTGTGGGGTAGTAGAGGACATGGATGACAAAATAGCTCGTTTTTATGGGCGGTTGAGGCGTGAAATTCAGGACATTGTTGATTACAAGGAATATGATACTGTTAACAGATTGTTTCAGCTTGCTATGTTGGCAGAAAAAGAATTGCAGGGCCGACAACAACAGCAACATCACATGAGGAGCAACTTCACTCTGCGTGCAGCGACTACACCATCCAAAACAACACCATCTTCGACCCCCTGTGCAGCGACTACACCACCCAATGGCGGCCAACGAACTATACCTGCTGCTCCACCTTCTCGCGTGCCAGAAGGCGACATCATTCAAGCCTTCTTCGTCCACTCCTTCTACGGGTCGTACTTCCGACATTAAGTGTCACCATTGCCAGGGACTTGGTCATATGATGAGAGATTGCCCGAGCAAATGAGCATACATAGCACGCGACGATGACGGGTATGATAGTACTTCGGATGTTGAAGATGACTATTCTCTTGCTACTGACCACTACAGGAAAAACGATCATTTGCGACGGCTGACTTTATTTGCGACGGCCAGCCGTCGCAAATAGATTAAATTACGACGGCCAGTCTACAGCCGTCGCAAATAACACAGCCGTCGCAAATAAGTCCTTGTTTGCGACGGCCCGCCATATAGCCGTCGCAAATAACAACTTATTTGCGACGGCCAACCCTAGTACCGTCGCAACTAATTTAGCCGTCGCAAATAAAAGCTTATTTGCGACGGCCGCTGAAAAGGCCGTCGCAAGTAACTTTAATCGCGACGGCTTTGTTGTCGGGCCGTCGCAATTTACTAGGCCGTCGCAAATAAGGACTTTTATACCGACCCGGCGGTTCATTCACGACCACTCAACACTGCCGCCGCCCTCGCGCCCCGCCGCCCTCCGCGCCCCGCCGCCTGCCCGCCGCCCTGCCGCGCCCCGCTGCCGGCACGCCGTCGCGGCCCCGGCGCCGCCCCTGCTCGCCGCCCCCGCCTCCCCGGCCCGCCGCCGCCCCTGCTCGCCGCCCCCGCCTCCCCGGCCCGCCGCGCCCCGGCCTCGCCGCCCCGCCGTCGCCGCCCCGCCGCCGCCGCCCACGGCCTCTCCACCTCGGCTCGTGCCAGTGCGTTGCCGCCTCCCCGAGCGTTGCCGCCTCCCCAAGCTTGCAAGGTCGCCGCCTCCCCGAGCTCCGCGGGCCGCCGCCTCTCCGATCAACCGGGGGCCGCTCGTCCTCCTCCCCGACACTGCGCCTCCTGCCCAAGCGCAGCCACCCCCGAGCCCGATTGGTTTCCTCCACTGAGGTGAGCAAGCCCTTTTTGCCAATTTTTGCCAATTATCTGTCAATTGCTAGGTAGAACACTTAGGGTTAAATTAGAAATAAGTCTGGTTGCTTGCTAAATTGTGCACCGAGTTCAGTTAGGGTTAAATTAGAATAAGTCTTTTTGCTTGCTAAATCGAATTGAAATAGCAAATAGAAAAGATCATGAGATTTGGTAGACTTAGATTCGATTTTGATCTGGTTGGTTTGGGAAAGGATCAGAACATGAATGGTAATTTTGGATAGAGTCCAATTTGAATCAATCTGGACTATCGGATTCCATAAGAGATGATATTAATTTCTATCTTCAGAGTACTTAAAATATGGAATGATTCTATATGTAGTTGCCTATATATAACCAGGTATTTCCGCGGCTTTGTGCATTTCTCTAAGAATGTAGGGGCCGGAACCTTGGTTCCATTATTAAAGAAAAGCCAGGTATTTCTGGATTTCCAATAGGTACCAGCATGTCTTTTGTTGCCATCTTCGTGCTCCTGCTCGTGTTGTTGCTTATACGGCGCAGCGCCGCCGGCGGCCAAAGCGACGGCCACACCAGTCCTACTAGCAGGGCGGGCTGCCTCCCGTCGTTCACTTACACATTGTCACTGAAGCACAACGTGATGCGTGGCGGCGACGGCGACGAGGTCTCGACATGCTCTGTGTGCCTCTGCGCGTTCAAGGTCGGCGAGAGGGTGCGGCTGCTGCCGGTGTGCCTCCACCTGTACCACGTCAAGTGCATCGACCCTTGGCTGGTCACGCACTCGACGTGCCCGATCTGCCGGTCGCACTAGATTGGCCTGGTCGTTCAATCGACAGGGAAGGCTAGTCGCCCGACTAATCGCCCAGATCGGACGACTAGTAGGACGACTAGTTTTCTAATCGAGCTAGTCGCCTCGCTTGACCTGATCGGCAGCAGGAGACTGATAAGCCCGATTAGTCGCGACTAATCGGACGACTAATGAACACTGGTTTGTTGGTTACATTGACCGGAGAGAGCTTCGTTGATGCCAGCCCAATTGATGGCCTGCATCAAGGGGGCTAGAAAAGCTAGTGTCACCGGCCTTTTGCTAATCTGCCATATCGCGCGCGCAATACTTGCTTAATGATGTTGGCCGGCTTTCTCGCATCACCACAGCGACAACTTAATTACGCTCCAAGGTCTCCATCCCCAGCATTCAAATATACACCGTTCGTGCGATATCTAAGCCACGGAATTTGAAACGGTGCGGCCTGCTGCTTCTGCTCGATCCGACTGCACCTTTTAAATCTGAAAATTAGCACTAGAGTAACCTCTTAAAGCTGAAAATTAGGTTCTGGACTTGCTTCTGGATCAACCAAAAACATCATAATATGGTGATCTAGCCGGTCCAATTATATTCAGTTATTTTAGTGTTCTAGCTATTTTTATCAAATCGGTCTTGACATAATGCATTTTCTTTACATTGCTCAGGTCCCCTCCCCACCGTGCACACTCAGATCCACTTCACTGCTCAGGTATGACACCATCATTCTTCTCATATTGTATATGACAGAGTACAATGCTTTTAGCTGTATATGATGACTTGTTGCTCTTATAGTAGCTGCCCTGATATGTAAAATGTTTCAACTGTTTTTTTTTCAAACTTTTAGTGATGTAACACATTTTCTTTAGATTTGCATCACCATGTTACTAGTTCATCCTATGTCAAGTGTGTGATCTAGATGTTGCTAGATGATTCTGTTTTTTTAGGTTTAGATAACTTTTTGTCATGCTTTGGTAAATATGTTTATTATGCTTTGGTAAATACTTTTTGTCAAGTGTGTGATCTTTTGATTGCGTTAGTGTTTAGAATTAATAGTTTTTTTCTATTCTGTTTAGTGTATGTTTGGACTTTAGTGCATTCAGATAATGTTTTTGAGTGACTACTTAATATATATAAATAAAGGGGTTTTGGGCCGGCTCGGACCAACCCGGAAGGGCACGACACGCAATAAGTATGATCGTGTCGTGTAGACCATAGTAGTTAAGGTGACATGGAAGCGAACGGGTTGGTAAGGACATCAATGACCCGCGATTGCGTAGACGGTGGAAATGGATGTGGAATTGTCATCTAAGACCAACTTTCCTCTCACTCTTTCTCTAGTTCTTTCCTCTCTCTTAAATGACCTGAAAATGAAACTGAGCAACGTAACCTATAGCAATTGATTACCCGTTTCGGATCGGCACGTCTCACATGCCATTGGCATGTGAGACGTGCAGGTTCGGAATTGTCCCTTTTTGGACAGCCTCGGAGTGACCGAGGGGGCGTGGCTTGTGACGAGACGCGGGTCCGGATTTGGACGAGATTTCGGTGGCGTAACCCTGTTGTTCTCTGCTGCACCATTTTCGGGCGTGCAGTGGAGAACAGCGGGGTTATGCTGCCGAAATTTCGTTCGAATCCGGATCACGCGTCTCGTCATGAGCACGCTCCGCTCGGTCACTCTTGGGTGGGTTTAGGATCTATCTGCCTAGGTTGTAGGGCCGTGACATAACACAACAATACATTAACGACAATTTCTTTCGCATTAAACTGCAGAGTCAAAAATGGGTGAAGACCGCAGTTGGATGTATACTGGCTGGAAGAGCAGAAATGGTGGTCACTCCGATGAGTGGTTTATCAAGTTAGATCAATTTTTGGATCGAGCATTTTCGTTGTCAACGGAAGATATGGTGCGGTGCCCATGTACAAAATGCCGAAACACTAAGTTTTTGAGAAGATTGGAGCTTTCGTTTCACTTATGTCGAAACGGTTTCACTCCACAATATGAAGTGTGGACCTTCCACGGCGAGACTAATTCTCGAGTCATAGCCGAAGTGGATGAGGATGATGATATAACAGAGGTTGATAGGATGGATGAGATGTTAGAAGCTCTTGAAGTGGAGGATCCTCTTACAAATGAGGCAGAGAAGTTCTTCGAGGAGCTGAAGAAATCACAAGAGCCGTTGCATGAACATACGGATGTGACCGTACTTGCTTTCTTGACCAGATTTATGGCAATTAAGTCCAAGTACTTTTTTTCCATCAACTGCTACAATGATCTCATGAAATTGATCTGCGATATCCTTCCACGACCTCACAAAGCGCCACCAGATATGTATCAGTCAAAGATCAAGATATCTGGTCTCGGTATGAAGTATGAGAAAATTGATGTGTGCCCAGACAACTGCATGCTATTCTGGAAAGAGCACGCCAATGAGAAGATGTGCTTGAAATGTGGTAAATCGAGGTATGTCGAAGTTGTTAATGACGATGGCGATAATGTGATGACAGATGTCGCACATAAGCAGCTTCGTTACTTGCCTGTGACACCTCGGTTGAAGCGGATGTTTCTTTCAAAAAGAACCGCAAGACACATGAGATGGCACAAAGAAGGTAAACGTGAGAACAAAGAATTCTTGACGCATCCGTCCGACGGTGATGCATGGAAGGCGCTAGACCGTTTCGATCCAGACTTTTCTCGTGATGCGAGGAATGTTCGCATCGGATTAGCGACAGACGGATTTTCACCGTTCAGTACGAATGCCGCTCCATACTCATGTTGGCCTGTCTTTGTCATTCCGTACAACCTGCCACCTGCTTTTTGTACGAGGAACGAGTTCATGTTTCTCAGCCTCATTGTACCTGGACCTGATCATCCCGGGTCACGTCTCAACGTGATGTTAAAACCGCTGATCGAAGAATTGAAAGTCTTGTGGACAGGAGTCGAAGCGTACGACAGTTACAAGAAGCAGAAATTCAACCTTCGAGCTGCTTATTTGTGGTCCGTCCATGATTTGCCGGCATACGGCATGTTTTCCGGATGGAGCACTCACGGTCGTCTGACGTGTCCGATATGTGCTTCAGACACGGATTGCTTTCGACTAACTCATGGAGGCAAAATATCTTATTTCGATTGTCACAGACGTTGGCTGCCCTCGAATCATATATTTAGGCAGCAGAGGCATGTCTTTCGAAAGAACACTGTTGTCACTAAAGGACCACCGAAGCGTCTCAACGGGTCAGAAATTTCTGATATGTTGGACAAACTGGTGCCTGATGAAGGTCGTCCTGGATATTTCGTAGGTTATGGAGAGGAACACAATTGGACTCACATATGTGGACTTTGGGAGCTACCATATGTGAAGTCGTTGATTCTAATGCACAACATTGATGTCATGCATCAGGAGCGTAATATGAGCGAAAGTATCATAAGCACTTGCATGGATATGCCTGGCAAAACGAAAGACAATTATAAAGCTAGACTAGATTTGGCAGACATTTGTCACCGTCCAACTCTTGAAATCTCTGAAAGTGGTGGAAAGCCACGTGCTTCTTTCTGTCTTCGATCGAAAGAAAAGAAAGAAGTTATGAAATGGATGAAAACTTTGAAATTCCCAGATGGTTACGCAGCTAGCCTGAAACGAGCCGTAAATGTTAACACAGGAAACCTCACTGGGTTGAAGAGTCATGATTATCACATTATAATGGAAAGACTCCTACCTGTTATGTTCCGAGGCTATCTAGATGATGCGGTGTGGAAGGTTTTAGCCGAGCTCAGCTATTTCTATAGACAGCTTTGTGCTAAAGAAATCAAGATCGGGATGATGGATAAGTTAGAGAAGGAGATACCCATACTTTTATGTAAGATGGAAAAAATTTTTCCACCGGGTTTCTTCAATCCAATGCAACATCTGCTTATCCATCTTCCATTCGAAGCTAAAGTTGGCGGTCCTGTGCAATATAGGTGGATGTATCACATTGAAAGAGCGCTACGATATCTGAAACCAATGGTTGGCAACAGGGCAAGGGTGGAAGGGTGCATCGCTGAAGCATATGCTCTTAAAGAAGTTGGATACTTTTCAAGTGTCTACTTTGCGGAAGAAAACAATATCAATACTTCGGCTATGCGGTACAATGTGGACGAAACACCCCCTCTAAGCGACCTTTCCATTTTTCAAACGAGAGGCACTACCGTTGGTAGCTACACGACCTACGTGCTATCCGAACAGGAAAGGACTGTTGCTTTACTCTACATGTACGCAAATATAGAAGGCATGCAGGAATACTTCGAGTAAGTGTTTCTCCTATGTTTATGCTAATCTACATATTTTGCTACACATGTACTCTAAAAGATGTTTTTTCATGTTCAGCGAGTTCCACAGACAATATTGGCCACATAGGCATCAACCTACGGCCAAACAAGTAGAAGCGATGCGAAAGGAAGGAATAAATGGGGGACAGAGTTTTCTATCTTGGTTTCGAGAATATGTAATATTCTCTCGTCTTCTATGTATTATAAATTACTATTATTAAAGAAGTATTATATAATATTCTCTCGTCTTTTATAACAGTGTCGGACTCACAGTGTCCATGAAGATTTGCGGCAGCTATCTTATGGATTGGTGAATGTTAGAAGCTATGGTCGATATGACGTAAATGGCTTCCGATTCCGTACAACTCATTTTGAAGCTCATCGTCCTCTTGCGGCAACATCAAATTCCGGTGTTGTGACGAGAGCAATGGACACTCAAGGGAATTTAACCGATTATTATGGTATCATTAATAAAATCCTTGAATTTACTTTTACCGGAAATAAGACCCTTCGAGTTGTCTTCTTTGACTGTGACTGGTTTGATCGTACTCATGGAACTCGAGAAAACCAATTTGGAATGGTGGAAGTGAAACATAAGGACCGACTACGGGGTTACGATACATTTGTTCTTGCGCATCAAGTTGAACAAGTGTATTATCTACCTTATCCATGCACGAAGCTCAGTGCTTGGTGGGTGGTATATAAGGTGAATCCTCGTGAGCGGCTATATACTCCTGGGGATGATGGTTACCATGATAGCGAAGACGTTGAAGAAGTGTACCAAGAAGAAGAGTTGCCAGACACTTTTATCGTCGAGCTTGGTGCAGGACTCGATCAATTAGTTGGAGATGTTGAAGACGTTGAAGATGTAGAGGCAGATGATACACGAAAACGAAAATTAGAACAGGCCACGATGGAAGATCGTTGGGCTGGTTTAAGGAGTAGGGCACAGACACATGACAATGATGTTGATGAATTTTGAAAGTGACTACAAGTAATGTTTTCTTGAAGATAGTAACATGAATTTTATATATTTTATTTGCATATTTACTAATTATCT
Source organism: Tuctoria greenei (assembly GCA_036927565.1). NCBI lineage: Eukaryota > Viridiplantae > Streptophyta > Magnoliopsida > Poales > Poaceae > Tuctoria > Tuctoria greenei. The sequence goes on along the minus strand of JAYESD010000011.1, from coordinate 65,003,449 downwards.
AATTACAATAGGATGGCGTCAAAGAAGGGTAAGAAGGTGCCACCGACGAGGGGGTTCTACCCCTCTAGACCCGAGGACGCTTTCGTTGGTGCCTCGTCGACTGGCAGCAGACGCTCTCAGCTGCTGGGGCACGTTCAGACCAGCTCTAGAGCTTCGTCACAGGTAAATGTCACTCGTTTTTGACAAATTCTTTAAATTCAAATTCACATTAAACTTACTTATGAATCATTTGAATGTTGTAGTCCTCACCGGCTGACTCAGAGGCTGCGGCGCCTTCGGTGAGCCAGCCTTCGGCGAGGCAGCCCTCGGCCAGCCAGCACTCGGCGAGGCAGCCCTCGGCGAGTCAGCCCTCGGCCAGCCAGCTCCCGGCTGGCGATGACTTTGTTCCTGAGGCCTTTGACTCGGCTGGTGAGGAGCCGTCTGGGTCACCTGACGTGGCGCCCCAGCAGACGCGGAGGACGAGGAGGACTCACTTTGTCAGTCCTCCCGCGGTCCCTTCACAGAGGATCGTGATTCGTCCAGTCGGAGACAGGTAATAAAAATTATAGTTTTCAATTTTAGTTTCTTTTGATTACTTAAGTAATGAATGAATGAATAAATATCTTACAGGAGTTGGGACGACTTGTCTTTCACCGGTGAGAAACACCAGAGACCGGTGAACGGTGTCCTCGGGTCCATAGTGCGTTTGCACTATCCCGGGGTCATCGACGGAGTGCCTGCTCTTTCGTGGGAGGACTACGCACGTGTCCATCACCAGGAGCACGGCAACCTTCAGGAGGCCGTATGGGCCGATTTTATGGTAAGTATGTAAAAAAGTTTCTAAGTTACAACTATTAAACTCTTTTAGTGCACATCTCTTCAATATATTCTTTATCGCAGGCAAGATATATTTTAGAGGACCCGGACGACCATCGCATGTTTGAGGATGCGAGGCGAGTGTTTCACTTCAACGCTGCCAAGGCGCTTCGACAAGCTTTGTCGAACGCCCGTGTTCAAATTATTAATGAGCACTTGAAGGCGAACCAGCAGCACGTGTTACACTTCCGGCAGGAGAGCGAGAGGCACCTGACGGAGGAGGAGTACGCGCAGGTACGTGGAGTGTAGTAAGTATTTTTTTCTGATAATGTCCTCGATGGTACTTTTAACGACTTTCAACTATGTGCAGGGCCACGTGAGCTGGTTGCAGGGTCGGAACGATGCATTTCGGGCCCTTTGTCGCTACTGGGCTAGCGACGAGTTTAAAGCTAAGTCCGGGAAGGCTCGAGACTGCAGAGGGGTGGAGGGGAAGAGCAGACACGGGCAAGATAACCACTTGCGTTTAGCTAAACGCATGGTAAGTGTGTGTAACTTATGTTTATATATTAATAATATATTGTTCGTACTAACATGTATTGACAGGAGCGCGAGACGGGGGTGCCGCCCACCCCTGCTGAGGTTTGGAAGAGAGGTCACAGGGACCCTTCTCAGCCGACGGGGTGCAGTCAGGCTGCAGCCGAGCGGTTGGTAAGTTTAGAAACCATTCATATTACATATAACTATATAGATTGTTGAACTTACACGATTTTATTGTTTTGCAGGCTAAGTACGGGGAGGAGGCTAGGAAGATACACGGCCAGGATTTCGATTGGGAACGTCAACCGATCGATCCTCAAGCCGCGTATGCAACCGGTGGTGGAAAAGCACACGGAAGGTGAGTTTGCAAGTCATTTTATCGTTTTCAATTCAAAGTATTCAAGATATTTTAATTTCATATTACTGACTCTCTTTTTTTATAGGCTCGCCATATTCGACGGAGTTGTCGACTCGAGGGCGGGTAGACCTGCGAGAGGCAGCTCCACGCAGGCTTCGGGTACGGGAGGTCGCCGCTCGCAGAGGGACATTGAGATGCAGTCCCTCCGAGAAACTGTAGAAGAAAATGAAAGGCGACATGAGGAGGAAAGGAGGGCGATGGAGGCCACGATCCAAACCCAGGCAGCAGCGTTGGCGCAGATGCGGGAAGCAATGGAGGTAACAATCTAAAAATTAAAATTCTTATTAATTCAGCTTAAATGACTTACTAATAGGTAGCATTTAATGTTTGCAATGACAGGCCATCGCTCGGGCGCAGGGTCTGGGAATCCAGCTACCGGTACTACCACCGGTCCTCCCAGGCGATCCTTCTTCAGCGGGTCAGGTAAGTCTCTATGTAATCCTTCTTCTCCAGCGTAATAAGATTGAGATAGATGAAAGAGAGAGATAGTTAGATAGAAGAAAATGATTGAGATAGAAGAAAGAAAGAGATAGAAGAAAGGGAGACAGAAGAAAGAGTGAAAGATAGATAGAGTAGGATGGGAATGAAGAGAGAGTAAGATGTAGATGGAGATAGAGAGAGGGGAAGATAGAGGGAGGGAGATGTAGATGGAGATAGAGGGAGGAAGATAGAGGGAAAAGGATAGCAATAGAGAGATAGAGTGAGCAAGAAAGATAGAGTGAGAGACAAATAGAGAAATGAAAAGAGAGAGGAAGAGAGGGTGATCTAGATGAAGATAGAGGGAGAGGGAGGGAGAGAGATGTTGATGCATATATTCTAACTCTAAGTTTTATTAATTGCAGGGATCCGCGACGGCTGCACAAACGCCGTCGCCTTCGCTACCGCCGCCTGGATTGAGGCGCGACGACGACGACTTCGACTTCGGAGGTGGCTTCGGAGGTTAGATGGGCGAGTGAGCCCTTTTATTTACTTTGTTGATGACGATGTGACATGTATCGGAATTTGAGTTTGTGATTGTGATGATCTTTGTGTATATATTGTGTATGCTGTGTATGCTGTGTATATTGTGTTGTGAATCTGGCCATCGAGCCGGTTAGAGTTTTCTGTTTTTAAAAAAAAATAAAAAACCTTATTTGCGACGGCTTTTTATACAGTACCGTCGCAAATAAGGTACCTAGCCGTCGCAATTAAGCCACTGCTATTTGCGACGGCCTGGCCGTCGCAAGTAAGCTTTAATTGCGACGGCCGGGCCGTCGCAAATAAAGTCGTGGGCCCGGAAGAGGACACGTGGACCCTGCCCTCTAAACTTATTTGCGACGGCCTAGCCGTCGCAAATAGCAGATATTAATTGCGACGGCCCGGCCGTCGCAAATAAGCTTTAATTGCGACGGCACGGCCGTCGCAAATAAGGCCGCGGGTCCCACCAGCCCGCAGCAACAACTTGCGACGGCCTCCCCTAGCCGTCGCAAATAAGTTTATTTGCGACGGTGGCCGTCGCAAATAAGCTTATTTGCGACGACATATTTGCGACGGCCGGAGGCCGTCGCAAATAAAGAAAGCCGTCGCAAATAGCTTATTTGCGACGGCATCTGGCTTATTTGCGACGGCTTCGGCCGTCGCAAATCATCGGGATTCCTGTAGTGGACTATACAGATCCAAATGACGAACACACCGAAGAAGAGGTACTTGGTACAGCGGCGACGGAGAACTATAGGAGCATCATTGTGCAGCGTGCCTTGAGCTCCAAAGTGGAGACCGACGACAAGCTACAATGACACAACCTCTTCCACATGTTTCTCATCGTCAAGGACTGCCGTGTACACACTATAATTGATGGAGGTAGCTGCAATAACTTGGTGAACACGGACGTCATCAAGAAACTCGGTTTGACAACAAGAGCACACCCTCATCCGTATCACATTCAATGGTTCAAAAACAGCGGTAAAGTTCGGGTAACACAAACAACGAGAATACATTTTTCAATTGGTTCATACCATGATTTTGCTGATTTTGATGTTGTTCCTATGGATGCTTGTTCTCTTTTATTGGGTCGTCGTTGGGAATTTGATACAGATGCTATTCATCATGGTAGAACCAATAAATATACTCTCATGCATAAGGGAAAGAAAATCACTTTGCTCCCCATGACTCCTGCTGAAATTGTGCATTTTGAGAAGAGTAAAATTCGTGATGGCAAAGCAACAAAATTAGAACCTGAAAAACAACAAGTTATTAATTTAAAATCACCATCGTTGCTCGCAACTAAATCTGAACTTGCTGATTTATTCGATGCTAAGGGGATGTGCTATGCTTTAGTTTGCAAAGAAGCCATATTTTCACTTCATGAATTGTCTATTGCATTGCCCCCTTCTGTTGCTAACCTTTTGCAGGAGTTTGAGGATGTGTTTCCCTCCGAGATACCCCCTGGTTTACCACCGATGAGAGGCATTGAACACAAGATCGATTTGATTCTAGGAGCAAGTTTGCCAAATCGTGCAGCATACAGGGCGAATCCACAAGAAACTAAGGAAATTCAGCGACAAGTCCAAGATCTTTTGGACCGAGGGTACATTCATGAAAGCCTTAGCCCTTGTTCTGTTCCTGTTCTTTTGGTTCCTAAGAAAGATGGTAGTTGGCGCATGTGTGTTGATTGTCGAGCGATTAATAACATCACCATTCGATATCGTTATCCTATTCCTCAATTAGATGACATGCTTGATGAATTGAGTGGTGCTATCATCTTCACAAAAATTGACTTGCGTAGTGGTTACCACCAAATTAGAATGGCACTAGGAGATGAATGGAAAACTGCATTTAAAACCAAGTTTAGACTTTATGAGTGGTTAGTCATGCCTTTTGGTTTGACTAATGCACCCAACACCTTTATGCGATTAATGAACGAGGTTTTACGTGCTTTCATTGGAAAATTTGTGGTGGTTTACTTCGATGATATACTCATTTACAGCAAGTCATATGATGAACATCTTGATCATTTACGTGCTGTTTTTACTGTTTTGAGAGATGCACGTTTGTTTGGTAACCTCGAAAAGTGCGTCTTTTGCACCAATCGAGTCTCGTTTCTTGGCTATGTCGTTTTCTTGCAGGGAATTGAGATGGATGAGGCCAAAATTGAAGCAATCACCAGCTGGCCAGCCCCAACAACCGTCACACAGGTTCATAGTTTTCTTGGTCTTGCAGGTTTTTATCGGCGCTTTGTGCGGGATTTCAGCACCATTGCAGCACCTCTACATGAGCTAACGAAGAAGGGAGTTCCATTTCGATGGGGCGAACAGCAGCAACAAGCTTTTGATGCTCTCAAATCGAAGCTTACACAAGCACCATTACTACAACTCCTGATTTTGACAAGACCTTTGAGCTAGAATGCGATGCAAGCGGCATTGGTATTGGAGGCGTTCTCATACAAGGAGGTAAACCCGTTGCTTTATTTAGTGAAAAACTTCATGGTCCTTCTCTGAATTATTCTACTTATGATAAGGAACTGTATGCCTTAGTGTGTGTATTACAAACTTGGCAACATTATCTTTGGTCTAAGGAGTTTGTCATACATTCCGATCATGAATCATTGAAGTATCTTGAGTGTCAAACCAATCTGAATAAACGACATGCTAAATGGATTGAGTTCATAGAGTCGTTTCCATACATCATTAAGCATAAGAAAGGGAAGGAAAATATCATTGCCGATGCATTATCTAGGCGTTATACCATGCTGTCCCAACTTGATCATAAAATCTTTGGTTTGGAAACAATTAAAGCATTATATCCTATTGATTTGGACTTCAAAGATGCTTTTGAAAATTGTAGAGAAGGAAGAACTTGGAATAAATATGTGCTGCGAGAGGGTCTCCTCTATCGTGCTAACAAGCTATGCGTTCCAGCTAGCTCCGTTCGTCTATTACTTTTGCAGGAAGCACATGGAGGAGGTTTGATGGGACATTTTGGAGTGAAGAAAACTGAAGACGTGCTGTCCATACACTTCTTTTGGCCAAATATGCGGCGTGATGTCAAGCGCTACATGTCACGATGCACTACTTGCAACAAAGCTAAGTCTCGCCTTAACCCACATGGTCTTTATATGCCTCTTCCTGTTCCTAGTGTACCTTGGGAGGATATTTCTATGGACTTTGTTTTGGGATTGCCTAGGACTAAGAGGGGGAGGGATAGTATTTTTGTAGTTGTTGATCATTTTTCCAAAATGGCACACTTTATACCTTGTCATAGGAATGATAATGCCTCACACATTGCTGATTTATTTATGACGGAAATTGTTCGTTTACATGGTGTGCCAAATACCATTGTTTCTGATCGTGATGCAAAATTTTTAAGTCATTTTTGGAGAACTTTGTGGTATAAATTGGGAACCAAGTTGCTGTTTTCAACTACATATCACCCACAAACGGATGGACAAACCGAGGTAGTTAATCGTACTTTGTCCACTATGTTGCGGGCTGTCTTGAAAACAAATTTGAAGTTGTGGGAGGAGTGTTTACCACATATAGAATTTGCTTACAATAGATCCGTTCACTCCATGACAAAGGTAAGTCAATTCCAGGTAGTGTATGGTTTCAATCCCCGTGCTCCTATTGATTTACTACCTTTGCCTCCTTCTAAAACTATAAATTTGGATGCTACACAACGATCTGAATTCATTCTTAAGATGCATGAAACTACAAAGAAAAATGTTGAAATGATGAATGAGAAGTATAGGATTGCAGGTAGTAAAGGTAGAAAAGAAGTAAAACTTGAACCAGGTGATTTGGTGTGGTTACATTTGAGAAAAGAGCGATTTCCCTACTTGAGAAAATCTAAACATATGCCACGAGCTACTGGTTCTTTTAAGATCGTTGAAAAGATTAATGATAATGCATATAAGCTTGAAGTGCCTCCCGATTTTGGGGTTAGTCCTACATTTAACATTTCAGATTTGCGACCGTACTTGGGAGAAGAAGATGAACTTGAGTCAAGGACGACTCCAATTCAAGAGGGGGAGGATGATGAGGACATCACAACAGCGGAGATGCACATTGAACTGCAAGGACCAATCACAAGAGCACAAGCACGGTTATTAAATCAGCAGGTGAATTCGTTCCTAACTTCTTTTGCATGTGAGTTTGAGAATAGATTGCTATGTGATGATTTAATTGTTATTAGGAATAATGGAGAAGATCAACAAGTGAAGGAAATAGGCCTTGGGAGCGTGGAGAACCAGCTGGGACGTCCACAAGTTGATGGAAACAGTTTACAACTCGGACTCGAGTTCAACTCGGAGTCCAGGAGAAGTCCACCTTAAAACGGACGCTCAGGAGGCATACGGACTTCAATTTCGACGTTCTACATATGGACGTAAAGAGGAGAAGATAAACTTTCCAATGGTTCTGGTCCCGCCTCAAAATTCCTAAGGAGTCATTGGGAATCGTCGAAACAAGTAGAGTCCAGATTTTTGTTCGGTGCCGTGCCACCGAATCGGACCTTTGGGCCTTGTATCCTGTAAGAGTCCATTAGGGACGCGTCTAATCGTGTTTTGGTTGAACCCTATCCTATAAATAGTGCAGCCGCCGGTCATATTCTGGGGGTTTTTCTTAGATCAATAATATCGTCGTTCTACGGTTTGTGAGACCCCAACTTCGCGATTTCCGATCGTGTCTTCGACGTTCTTGCTCGTGTTCTCGGTTGCACTTGCAGGGATTAGCCTTCTTGGCGAGGTCAAGCGTGTGCAGCACGGTTGATAACCAACGAAGCCGTGGTGTAGTGATTGCAGGGGTACTTGAACCGCTCGAGTGCCGCGGATCATCAACGTCGAGTTCTCCACCCCAATCGACATACCTTTCGGAAGATCGGGCCTAAACCTACTCATCAGGTGCCACACAGGTATCTAGTCCGGAGTTTTCCTGTGTAAGGAATGTAGCTCCGGTTTAACGATACACATGGCAGCATTAGGAGTAACCATAGAAGGGAGGCAGGTCCAGTTCCGTATGACACGTGGGGCCTTCGGAGGTCTTCAACTCAGACAGGTGAAGTTCCTCTGCTCTTTTTGCAGTCCCAAGGGGTATCCGGTACGCAGGGTACCGACAGTGGCCCCCTGGGCCCACCTCTAGGAGAGACCTTTTGGATGAAGTTGTTCTGCTGGAGGTGGGTCCATCCTTTGGTTTTTGAGCCGTGTCTTCAAGGGTCTTTGGATGTGCCGTTGGCGGTAGTTCGCAGTTAAACCATCACCGTGTGGCATATCCAGGATGCGGTAGGTGAGATCGGAGTGTGCAGATCTCACGCAATTGAAGGTCGTCGGTTCCCGATACGAAAACCGTATCGGTTCCGCGCACCCTGTCAGGCCACCGCCCTCGGGCTTCCTGCCTCTCATGATGACAACTGTTCGCCTGGGGTAAGGACCTCGACTTGATCGTCAGGGTGGCCCTGGGCCCCCTTGTCATTGTCAGGGTGAAGTTTTTGAACTGTATCGTCAGCTCCTCTGCGGTTTCCATCCAAGCATTGCGGGGGCTTACTTAAGAAGGAAAGCACGCACCATTTGGGGGATTCTTTATGCCTTCATTTGAACTTGCGCTCGAATCCTCCAAACTATTGCTTGCTTTTCATCTCTCGCCCCGCTGTGCTACGATGAAGTTGGGACTCCCCAAGAGCCGCATTGGGAGCAAGAAGGAGTTGTCTAGGGTTCAGACCTACATGGGTTGGTCCAGTGACTCCTTCGACAATGACATTCGCTGCAGCCAGCTTACCTTCGAGAAGGAGCGAGCCGGAGATATGGTGTACTTCCTTGGGTATGCCATGGCGGGTTTGATCCCGCCTTTCTCCACTTTCTTTCCGATGCTGCTAGATTTCTATGGTCTGCAACTCCACCATCTTGGCCCCCACTCAATATTGCTGGTGGCAACTTTCGTCCACTTTTGCGAGATGTGGGTGGGTGTGCTCCCTTGTGTGGAGTTGTTCTGGACTTTCTTCATTGTCCACCCCACCGGGAAGAGTGATGAGTTCATCCGCTTGTACTACTTCGTGAAGCGGAAAAACTCCCCCCTCAAGTACTTGAGGTCCTTTTCTTCCGGCAAGTGGGACGACTGGAAGAAAGATTGGATGGTCATCACTGTTGAGGGACACGAGAGGCTGGAACTGCCTGAAGGCCTCCCCCGCATCGACACCGACATTTGGAGTGACGTGCTGGAGTTGTCGAGGGAGTACAGGCCCATTCTGGACAGAATCCAGGAGTGTGTCGAAGGTGGGGTGACCCCCCAGATGGTCTTCGACAACTTCTTGATGAACAGGTGGGCCCCGTTGAGGGCTAGGGGGCGACCTGCCTGGGCATTCAATAGTGAGATGGATACCAACTGCATTGAGGTTGGTTTGGGCACCAACTTGAACGGTGAAGCCTTGAAGACCCATCTCAAGAAGTTCCAGCCCGGGAACATCGGCTCTGGCGACGTGTCTCCACCGACGACCTTTCTTCCTCTGAATATGATACCAGAGGAGTGCAGAGAGCTCCAAAGGAAGATGCAGCTGTTGGACGACTTGGGCCTGATGGAGAGGCGATCAACCTCCGGGGTGGCGATCCCCGGAGCTTCAAAGGATGGCTCCGCTCCCACCCCGAAGCCAAGAGCTGAAGTCGTAGGCAAGGGCAAGGAGTTGGCCGAGCCCTCGAGCCGCAAGAGGAAGTTGAAGCACTCTAACGGGAGGTCCATCAGATCTGCTCCTTCCGCAATAGCTCCTTCTCCCCAGCGTGGGAGGTCTTTGTCGGCGACTCCTACTCCAGCATTGGCGTCTCCCCGTGATGCCAGCTCCGGCCATGTGACTATGGTACCAGTGCCAGCTAAGGGCTCTAGGTCCGAGGGTCCTTCTCAGCGAGGGGGGCCTCAACCAAGACGTCGCTGACGACGACAGCAAGCTCCGGGGAGCCTTCTGGAGCTACTACGCCAGTGGCGACAGGGTCCGGACCTGAGTGTCCGGTGAAGATGTTCCGCGCTAGTTGGAACGGAAACCTTCCAAGGTAAATTTGATTTTTACCTCAGTTGGTTATTTTTTGTTGTAACCATATTTTGAGTTTCTTCGTCCTTCATCCACAGGGTACCCAAGAAAGGGGCTAAAGCTCCGGTTCAGCAGCAACTGATGCTGCGCAGACGGAGGCTCTGGCTCCAGTTCCAGCACCGCCCTAGGTGGTGGCTGAGGCCGCGGCAGCTTCGGTGCCAGCTGTCGTGGTCCTTGACCTCGAGTCATCCCTTGAAGCTCTCGTGGTAGCGCTAGACCACAGGATTGAAGATGTACCAGTGGCACCAGCTCTGAAGGTTGAAGCTCCAGTTTTGGATGCTGTGATGACGGACGCTCCGACCTTAGAGCCGGAGGTAGCTGCAGTTCCGGCCCTAGAGCCAGATGTTGTTGAAGCCCCGACGGTGGAGCCGGTGGTGATGAAGTTCCAGCGCCCGAGCCGGTTAACGTAGAAGTGCCGGCCCCAGAGCCGGTGGACGTCGAAGCGCTGGCGCCTGAACCAGCGGTGGAGGAGGTACCAATGTCGAAGCCAGAGGTGGCCTCAGCTCCGGCCGACCCTTCGACGCCTGCCCCGGAGATGGTGGTTCCGGAGGTGTCCGGGCCTGAGCCATGGTGCCAAGACGAAGCTGCTGGTCCTCCGCCTAGGGACCAGTTGCTGATGACCTGGCGGCGGGACCTTCGGAGCTAACTCTGGAGGTAGGAACTTCTGTTGCAGGACCTTTCTCGGCGGCAGCCGAGGCTATCCAAGAGGGTGGTCCTAGTGCCGTGGAAGCTCAGGGGACCACTCTTGTAGAGTGGGACCCGATTTTTGTTACGGAGAACCCGTTGGAGCCAACGGAGAAGACCCCGACAGGTTTGAAGCCAATCCCTTTGTCACTGTCTATCAACAATGCCTGCTCCAGCCTTCGTCAGGTCCAGCTGGCCTTTTACCACGACAGCAAGGCCCTCGAGGAGGAGCGCCAAACCCTTAGGAGGCGGTGCAACCAGCTCCAATTTGAGACCAAGCTGGCGCAGACAAGGCTGGCCGGCGACAAGGAGTGGGTGAAAAGGGAGAAAGTCCGGCTGGAGTACTGGGGTCAGATGCTGGATGAGAGGGAAAGCATGGTGCAATCCCTCGACAACCAGTCCCGGGCCATCCATGAACTGGTCGTGGCTGCTAATGAAGCAGCGAATGACCGCCAAGAGAAGCTCAGTGCCATCCACGATAGCCTCGTCAAGCGCTGGGATGCTCTTGAGGAGCGGGATAAAAAGCTCGAAGATGAAGAGCAAAAACTCCTGGAGCTGCGGAATGACCTCGTGAAGAGGGAGGAGGAGCTTACTCAAAGGCTGACTCTGGGTGACAAGAGCCTCGCGGAGCGCACCAAGAAGCTGGAGGAGCGCTGCGAGAAAGAGGAGAAGAAGGCCCAGCAGCGGGGACAAGACCTCACCAAGAGGGAGAATGAACTTGCTACCAGGGAGAAGAAAGTGCAGGGCCAGGAGAAAGACCTGGTCGACCGCCGGAACAAGATCCACCTCCAGGAAGAGGATCTTGGTAAACTCAAAAGGCAAGTTGCTGAAAAGATTCAGCAGAATGCCAAAGAGGTCGAGCGCCTTGACCGGGAGGATTCGGAGCTTGCGGCGACCAAGAGGTCCTTGGAAGAGGTGCGAGGCTCAAGGGCTGCGGAGTCCCAACAAGTTTGGGACTTCTTGGGCAAAGCCAATGATGCGCTGACGCTGCTGGGTTTTAGTCGCGTGCGTCCAGACGACCCGGAGCTGGAGTTGGACCAAGCGTTGCAGGCATTGAGCTCAGCGGGCAACAAGCTCAACAAGATGAGCGATGTCATCGTGGAAAAGTTGGAAACTAAATGACAATCCCTGGCGAAGAACGTTGCAGAGTACATGCTAACGTGCTACACAAGTCGGGATCCTCATTTCCCACTAGACCCGGTGCTCGAAGGTCCCATCGACGGAGAGGGAGATGCCGCCAAGGCTAGCGTGTTGGAGGTTGCCCAGAAGGTTGCCTCATTCTTCCGTAGGATCTAGGACTTTCTCTTTGTAGCTCCTTCTTGTATCTTCTCTTCTTTTCTCCAATTTTTTAATCTCTTGTCTCCAGATTAATGAAATCCAAGAATTTTATGAATTTCATTTTTTTGTCTTAAACACCTTTTGTCCCACTTGGCCCCCTGGTAGATGTACACAGTTTGATTGTGAACATGTACCAAGAGGATGTAGAATTTTGTTGAAGACTTACGTGCTTCGAACTTGTAGTTTGTAGGTCCGAAGTCGTCGATAGTAGGGGCCCCCTCAGGTTGTCGAAGCTTAGTAGCTCTGGCAGTGACCCTTGTCAACACGTAGAGCGTTGACAGTTAGTCCTTTGGGGTTGTTAGAGCTTGGTAGTTCCGGCAACGACCACTGTCAACACGCGGTGCGTTGACAGCAGACCCCACTGGGGAGTCTTCCCACCATCTTTTCTTCACGTTGACGGCTGTCCCCCTGGATTTGCCGGAACTTGGTAGCTCCGGCGACACCTACTATCAATGTTCGAAACATCGACAGCGGACCATCTTAAGGGGTGTTGGAGCTTTGATAGCTTCAGCTTCATCCACCATCATCATGAGATCTTTATTTTTCCTGCACACTAAAGTCAAGAAAAACAGTAAAATCCATTCCCTATCTATAACTCAATTGCGGCTTACTATTCCCGAAAGAAATTTTAGATCGACAGCAATTCTGTATACAATCAAGCGCATTTGTTTATTTTCTTCAGGTCCAATCGTTTCTGAACTCGCCTTACTTCGGCCTGTCGGGGTGTAGGTAGAGTGGCGTACTTAGGGTGCAGGACCAGGCTAAGTCGATAGCACACTCCAGACCTAGATTGGTTTGGCGCATTCAGGCGAGTAGGCCATTCAACAATGTTAAGACCTGAAAGAATTAACAAAGCGACTTGAATTATACATGAATTGTTCGAGCTAAAGTTTCTTGAGAATTGCACAACTTTGTTATAGACAAGAAAGAGAAAAATAAAAAATATTGAGCCTGTACAAAATAAATGCACGTGGAGTCTATTTTCACACAATGATATCTTTCATTATAGGTCCGGGGTACAGGGGAAACAAGTACACTCTTAGGGTACAGAACCAGGCTAAGTGTGTTTCGTTTCTCGTTTGACCCAAGGTAGCTAGCTACACTTTTAGTTCTGAGACTGTGACAAGTGTTGCCTGAACTTTGCGGACCTTCCGGGAAAGGTCCTCCTGTTCTCCTGGAGGAGCTACCCGACTCTGTACAATGACGCTATAACATACATCACATGTAATTACAGACTCACCTCTGTGATATTAAGCATAGAACTTACGGAGGTGCTCAATGTTCCAAGGATTAGGGAGCGGTGTCCCATCCTCGGTTGCCAAGTGAACGCATCCGGGACGGGAGACTTTGATCACTCGAAAAGGTCCTTCCCAGCTGGGGGAAAGTTTGTTTAATCCTTCTCAAGTTTGTATTCTCCGTAGCACCAGATCGCCTTCCTCGAGCTGTCGGCTGTGAACATGCCCTTGGTGATAGCGCGAAGAGCTTGGCTGTATCGGGCATTCTGAACAGCTGCTCGGCACCTTCCCTCTTCAACGAGGTCAAGGTCTTCATGCTGGAGCTGGTCCTGCATGGCATCATCAATGGTCCAGACCCGGAGTGATCCCAAGGTGATTTTCGGAGGAAGGACTGCTTCAGCTCTGTACACTAGGAAGAAGGGAGTCTCTCCAGTTGACCGGTTTGGAGTTGTACTGTTTGCCCACAAGGTGGGCATAAGCTCTTCAATCCAGTTGGCTCCATGTTTTTTCAGGTGCTCATATGTCCGCGTCTTGAGTCCTTTTAGGATTTCTGCATTTGCTCTCTCAGCTTGGCCATTGCTTGCCAGGTGAGCTACAGAAGCGTAGCTGACCTGAATGTCGAGGTCCTTTCAATATCCTTGAAATGCAGAGCTTGTGAATTGGGTCCCGTTATCAGTTATGATCTTGTTTGGGACTCCAAATCTGCATACTATGGACTGCAAGAAGTTGATAGCTGATTGCTTGTTTATTGTCACAACTGGAGTTGCTTCCGTCCACTTGGTGAACTTGTCGATGGCGACATATAGGAACTTGTAACCTCCGACGGCTCTTGGGAAAGGTCAAAAGATATCCATCCCCCACACAGTGAATGGCCATGTAGGAGGTATCATTTGTAGAGTTTGAGCTGGTGTGTGAATTTGCTTTGCATGGAACTGGCATGCTTCACATTTCTTCACTAGCTCGGTTGCATCCTGGAGTGTTGTAGGCCAGTAAAAACCATGCCGGAAGGCTTTACCAACCAACGTGCGGGAAGACGTGTAGTTCCCACACTCGCCTCCATGGATATCCGCGAGGAGCTCGCAGCCTTCTTCCCTTGTAATGCACCGCATTAGGACGCCGTTGGCACCACGCCGGTAGAGATCCCCTTCTACCAGTGTTTATATTTTAGCCAATCTGACTATCCGGTCAGCGGATACATTATCTTCAGGAAGGAAATTGTCTTTCAAGTAGCTCCGGATCTCTAAGATCCATGCATCAGAGCTAACTTGAGCATTTGAGTCTGGTGTGCTAGGTTGCTCGGAGCTTCATGTAGCACCTATGACCCTTGATGGACGCCATCGGGATCGCCAGCTTCGAGGTGCTGGTCTTGCCCCCTTCGCTCAGTTCGGCAGGCTGAGCTGTTGGTCTTGACAATATCCGGACGAAGGTTCCATTGGGAACCGGAGCTCCGGTTGAAGATTTCATCAAGAGTTTGTCAGCTTCAGCGTTGTTGAGACGCTGGACATGGCAAAGATCTAAGACGTCGAAGTCCTTCTGAAGCTTTTGGAATTCAAGTAGGTATGCAGCTAGTTGTGGGTTGTTGCAGCATCATTCACCTTTGACTTGCTTTATGACGAGCTGCAAATCACCCTTTACCAACAGCTGCTTGACACCATATGATAGTGCCACCTTGAGCCCATAAATTCGTGCTTCATACTCCGCCATGTTGTTGGTCACCTTGAAGTCAAGGTGAACCATATATTTGACCTTCTCCCCGTTCGGAGTGAGGAGAAGGACTCCAGCTCCGGCCCCCTGCTTTTGCACGGAGCCGTCAAAGTAGAGAGTACAGTGAGGCTCGGTGAAGACCGGCACCTTGGGTTCCGGCTTCTGCTCACTGGGGCCCCAGGATTTGATGGTGAGGGGTCCATTCCGCCACGAAGTCCGCCAGTGCTTGACTCTTGATCGCTTGTCTTGGGACGAATTCAAGATCAAACTCAGCCAGTTCCGCTGCCCACATTGCAATGTTTCCAGTAGAGTTGGGGTTATGCAAGATTGCACGCAGTGTATAAGAAGTTACCACTGAAATCTTGTGAGTTTGGAAGTAGCGTCGAAGCTTCCTAGAGGCAATAAGAACTACGTAGAACAGCTTATGCACCTCCAGGTACCGAGTCTTGGCATCATGGAGTACTTCACTGATGAAGTACATTGGGCGCTGGACTGTCTGGACCCCCCCGGAAGGGCCCGGAGCTTCCTCCTCATCAACCCAGACCCTCCCAGAGGGGTCCGGACCTTCTTCGGGGACCTCTAGGTTCTTGCTTGAAGAACCCGAAGCTTCTTCTGAAGTGATCCGGACCTTCCCAGAGGGGTCCGGATCTTCTTGTTCAGCAACTGCAACTCCTTCATTTGAAGGAGGTCGATCCTCTGGCGTTTCGCCTTGAGGATCCTGGTCTGGGGGCTGGGACCCAGACTCGCCTTAGGTAGCTCCGGACCCTCCCGGAGGGGTCTGGCTCCCTGAACTGGAGATGGTTCTGGTCTTTCCACAACCAGGACCATGTTGACAACTTCGTCAGTTGCCGAAATGTAAAGCAGAAGTGGCTCACCAGGATTCGGAGCTACCAAAGTTGGTAGGGTGGTGAGGAGCTGCTTTAGCTCTTGGAAAGCCTTTTCTGCTTCTGCAGACCATTGGAATTGTCCGGTCTTCCTCAATAATTTGAAGAAGGGTAGCGCCCATTCTACCAGTCTTGAGATGAACCGACTGAGGGCAGCTAGACATCCAGTCAGCTTCTGGATGTCCTTGATGCGGGCTGGTGGCCGCATGTCTTCAATAGCTTTAATCTTCACTGGATTCGCTTCTATTCCTTAGTGGTTCACCAAGAATCCAAGAAGCTTTCTGGAGCTAACCCCGAAGACACACTTGTCCGGGTTCAACATCGTGCATGTGATTCGCATCTTGTCAAAGACAGCTTGCAAGGTGTCAAGGAATGACTCCTTGTTCTTGATCTTGATGACGATGTCATTGACATACACTTCCACTACATCTCTGATGAGCTCTCCAAAATTTTTGTACATAGCTCGCACAAACCTTGAAGCAGCATTTTGAGACCAAATGGCATGACAGTGTAACAATATAATCCACCTACTGTGATGAAGGAAGTATGCTCTTCATCTTCCCTAGACATTCTGATTTGATGATACCCAGAATATGCGTCTAGGAAACACAGTAATTCACACCCGGAGGTGGAATCCACTATATGATCTATTCTAGGTAGCGGGAATGGATCCTTAGGACATGCCTTATTCAGTGTAGTATATTCGATACACATCCGAAGCTTCCCTTCGGCCTTGGGTACAATGACTGGGTTTGCCAGCCATTTTGGGTGGAAGACTTCTCGGATGAATCCAACTTCAAGCAACTTCTTCACTTCTTGACGTATGAAGTTTTGTCGCTCTACTGATTGCTTTAGAAGCTTCTGATGTACAGGCCGAGCGTCGGGATAAATCTTCAGATTGTGCTCAATCACTTCCGCGGGGATCCCAGGCATTTGTGACGGTTGCCAGGCAAACACGTCAACATTAGCCCGGAGGAAAGTGATGAGCGCGAGTTCCTATTTGTCATTCAGACCTCCCGATATACGGGTGGTCTGAACAGCGTCGGAACCAATTTGGATGACTTTGATAGGAATGTCGATGTCGCCGCTTGGTTGCACATGAGGTTCGGAGGTTGAGCCTCAATGACGAATGCTCGAGAGTTTCGGAGCTTGCTCCTTTCCAGATTCTTCCTCCTTCGCTGTAGCAAGCGCATGAAGTTCTTCCAAAGCAGTAACTCCAGCGGTGCGATCTCCGCTGATTCAGAGAACACCTGCTGGTGTGGGCATCTTCAACACCAAGTAGCCATAATGAGCAGCAGCCATGAATTTGTACAAGGCTGGCCTGCCCAAGATGGCGTTGAATGGAAAGTTGATATGCGCCACGTTGAAGACCAACTTCTCGGTCCTGTAATTCTCCCGAGACCTGAAGGTCACCGGGAGAGTAATGGCACCGAGTGGAGGTATGGCCCCCGGACCTACCCGAAGAAAGGTCGGGAGGGGCGAAGGTCCGAAGGTCGGAGCTGAAGCTAGACGAAGGCCTCAAAGCTTATGAAGTTCAGTCGTGAACCTCCGTCCACAATTACATGGTGGAGCTGGATGGTATTGATGGTTGGAGATACCATCAATGGAGTTGGCCAGCTCCGATCATGTTCCACGGGCAGTCTGAAGCATCAAAGGTGATGGCTGTATCCATCCACTTTCGACGAGGCTCCGCCCTGGCAGCGGGAGCTACAGAGGCCATGTCCCGCCGCATGGTCTTGAGGACATGGCGAGAGGTGATGTCCCACGAACCAACAAAGATGGTGTTCATGGTCTTCCGACGCTCGTTGTCGGATATGTTGGAGTCATCATCGACGGAGGTGTAAACAGACTTATAGACCTTTTTAGGGTCCTGAAAGCCTAATTACTCTTCAGCCGGAGCTTCATCGACTTTTTGTTTTCCTTCCCTTTGACGGAAAGGAACTTCTTCTCGGCGCTTGTTGTAGCGCTCGGCGAAGTTCTGGACCTCTCGGCAGCCTTCCAGGTTGTGGCTGTTCGTCTTGTGTATAAGACACCACATCTTGGAGCTGCCATCGTCTTCAGACGACGACCGAGGTCGTTTCTCGGGGCGTGGCCCCCGACCACCCGGAGCTGCAGCAGCTGCAGCAGTAGGTGTGCCGTCCGACGACTTCGTCTTGCCGTTGGACTTTTTCTTCTTCTTACCACTCCCAGAGGTAGCGGATTCACCCTTGGAAGACTTTTTGTTGTCCTCCAGAGGTGGTTGGGAGTGAATTTCACGGCCCTCCGCAGCTTTGGCACATTTGTCTGCCAAGCTGAAGAGTTCTGTGACGCTGGTGACTTCCTTGGTCGCCAGCTTCTCCAGTATCTTCTTGTCTCAAACGCCCTGTCTGAATGCCACAATAACAGAAGCACTTGAGATAGAAGGAATGATATTTCATACCTGGGAGAACCTCTGGATGAAGGATCGCAGGGACTCTCCCCCCTTCTGCTTAACAGCAAAAAGGTCCAGTTCTGTGCCTGGTCGGATATATGAACTCCTGAAGTTGGGAGTGAACTGTTGGCACAACTCTGCCCAACTGTTGATGGAGTCAGGCGAAAGGCTCATGAACCAAGACCTGGCAGTCCCAGTTAAAGCCACAGGAAAATAGTTGGCCATCAAGGCCTCGTTGCCTCCAGCTGCAAGGATTGCAGTGGAGTATATTTGGAGAAATTCGGCGGGATTGACAGTCCCATCAAATTTCTTCGGCAGATGAGGCCAGAACTTTTGTGGCCATCCGACCATGCGTAGGTGCATGGCCAATGCAGAACAGCCTCCTCCTCCTCCCTCGGGAGCAGGACTGTCTCGAGCCTCTCGCCTCTCGCGAGCACGCTCGATGTGGACGCGGCTGTCTTGTTGCAGGTAACGACGATCGAGCTCTGCCCGGAGGTCGTGAGTCGAATGCCTTGTCATCGTATGAGTACGTCGCGCCCCGGAAGGCAGCAACGTCGCCTGTTGAGACGCAACACGCCTCCTATGTTGTGAAGCGTGCGGATCGAGTCTACCCGACATGGTCCAATGCTGCGACGGGGCCCGCCCCGAGGGGGAGGACCTTGTTTGTTGATGCCATCGGCTGCTGCTGCAACCAGATGTTCCACATCAGCTCTCCACTGCTCCATCGCACCCTGGGTTGCTCTTGGAGGCGGTGGACATTGGAGAAGAGCATGCACGACATTAATCGTGTGTTCAGGGTTGTTGTTCGCCGATGCAGTGACCGATGCAGACGCCCCATCTCGACGTCCAGCTTGATTCGCAGGAGCAGATGGTGGCGGCGGTGGCATGACTCCTGCTGGAGCCACGACACCAGCTGGCTGTGGCATGTTGGAGGGACTGCCTCCAGCAGGTTGCACAAAACGGTTACCGTTGGATGATCCAGCAGCAGAGTTCACCATGTTTGAATCTCGGGCGCCCGTGCCTGGCGCGCCAACTGTTGGAGTATGATTCCGGCAACTCTCCCGGTACTTCCATTGGCAGCCCGCGGAGTTTGTAGTTCGGTTGTGGGCGCGTAGAGATTCAAAACAGGATGGCAAGTTGACACGAGGTTTTACGTTGTTCGGGCCGTCTGAGCGTGATACCCTACTCCACGGGTGTGTGTTGTTGTAGTATTGAGCATCTGAGCGCTTGTGGGCGTGTGTAGCCTCTAGGAGTCCTCCCCTTGTGTATCGCTCGGCCAGTCCTTTTATAGTACAAGGACTGGTTGTTACATCGTTAGCTTGGCCCGACATCTGGCCCTAGCAGTTACTGATGCTTAGTACACAATTAATGTACTTAATTATCCTTAATAGTGCGGTAACGTGCCTTGACAGTGGCGTTACTTGTATTAAGGGCCCTCCGATCGTGTGTCATTAAGATAGCATTAATGACACTTAATCGGGTCTTGAAGTATTTAATTGTCCCTTGAAGGTCCGAGCCGTTGGAGGTCCATCATTCTGCTTGTTGAAGTTGAAGGTCTGGCGGTTGGACGTGTGGCATCCAGATCTTACCGCCTTGGACGAGTAGGTCCGATGCTGTTGTACACATGTCGGTACCGGAGCTTCCCTTTGTCGGGGGTTAGGTCCGGGGGTGCCACATAGGTATCTAGTCTGGAGCTTTCCTATGTAAGGAATGTAGCTCCGATTTAACGATACACGTGGCGGCATTAGGACTAACCATAGAAGGGAGGCAGGTCCGGTTCCGTATGACACGTGGGGACTTTGGAGGTCTTCAACTCAGACAGGTAAAGTTCCTTTGCTCTTTTTGCAGTCCCAAGGGGTATCCGGTACGCAGGGTACCGACACCCATTCTCCCATGTTTGGGAAGAGTGTAGACCTCTTCGTGGGTTTCTTGATGGCAATGGCGGCTGTCGGTACCCTGCGTACCGGGTACCCCACGGTACCGCAAGAAGTGCAAGAGAGTTCCACCTGACAAAGTTAAAGGTTTTCTCAAGCCCCACACGTCATACTACACCGGACCCGCATCCCTCATATGGGTAGCTCTAGGATTGACACGTGTAATGTAAGTCCAGAGCTAAACTCCCAACACATGGAAGCTCTGCAATCAACACGTGTATAACGACCCCAGATCTAACCCCTAGCAGAGGGAAGCTCCAGTGCCGACACGTGTATAACGACCCCGGACCTAACCCCCGACAGAGGGAAGCTCCGGTGTCGACACGTTTATAGCGGTTCCGGAGCTACCTCCCCGCAAGGGGAAGCTCAGAAGATGCCACGTGTAGAGCCTCCAGACCTACACCACCAACGAGTACACTGGCGGATCTCCAACAGCACGGACATTCAAGGGACAATTAAAGCAGTAGTTACCAAACCTGATTACGTGTCATTAATGATGTATTAATGACACACGATCAGAGCACTGTTAATAGGGGTAACACAGCAATTAAGGCACGTCATCACACTATTAACCACGCTTAATACTCATAGGCAGTGTATTGGGCTATTAAATACGCCAGGGCCACATGTCAGGCCAGGCAAACGTTGTAACGGTTAGTCCTTGGATTATAAAAGGACTGCACCACACGATACAGAGATAATCTGATCCAAGCACCACACATACTAGTGATACTCAATACAACAACACAAACCTGTGGAGTAGGGTATTACGCTCAGGCGGCCCGAACCACGTAAATCCCCTGCATCATCATCTTGTTCTTGATCTCTGCGTGCCCAACCAATACAAGGACCTCCGGGGGCTACATTTGGGAGTACCGGGGGAAGTGTCATTCTCACACTTTGACATTTTGGCGCGCAAGGTAGGGGCACCCGAGATCTCAAGATGGTGAACTCCGCCGCAGGATCCTCCAACAGCAACCATGCTGAGCAGCCTGCTAGAGGTAATCCCTCCAACATGTAGCATCCAGTAGGCGCCGTTGTCCCGACGAGCGTCATGCCACCACCACCACCACCATCTGTTCCAGCAAATAATGTTGGACAACAGGATGGGGTACTTGTGTCCGTCACAACATCGGCAAACAACAACCCTGAGAACATGCTAATTGCTACGCGAACTCTGTTGGAGCGCCCACCAGCGCCCAGAGCACCTCAGGGTGCAATGTAGCAGTGGTCCACAAATGTACAACATCTGGTTGCAGCTGCAGCCGATGCCATCAGCAACCAAGGTCCTCCCCCTTCGGGGCAGGCAACAGCTCAACGTAGGACCTTGTTTGGAAGACTTGATCCTCACGTGTCACAACACCGATGTCGTGCTGCTTCTCAGTAGGTGACCTCGCCGCCTTTCGGGGCACGACACACCCACACCATCACCAGGATTCTGACTTATGATCTGCAGTCGGAACTTGATCGCCATTACCGGCAGCAGGACAGTCATGTCCATATCTAGCGTGCTCGCGAAAGGCAAGAGGCTCGGGATAGCCCTGCTCCTCAGAGAGTAGGGGAGGCTGCTCTGCCCTGGCTATGCACTTATGCATGTTTAGATGGCCACAGAAGTTTCGACCTCATTTGCCAGAGAAATTCGACGGGACCGTCAACCCTGTCGAGTTTCTCCAAATCTACTCCACTGTTGTACTTACGGCGGATGGCAACGAGCCCATGATGGCCAACTACTTTACAGTGGCCTTAACCGGAACCGCTAGGTCCTGGTTTATGAGCCTCCCACCTGACTCCATCAACAGTCATGCGGAGCTATGCCAATAGTTCACTACTAATTATGGGAGTTCATACACTCGACTTGGCACTGAACTGGACCTTTTTGCTGTCCAGCAAAAAACGAGAGAGTCGCTGCGATCCTTCATCCAGCGATTCTCTCAAGTACGTAATACCATCCCATCCATCTTGAGTGCCTCTATTATTGTTGCATTCAGACAGGGCGTTCGGGACAAAAAGATACTAGAGAAGCTGGCAATCAAAGAAGTCACCAGTGTCACGGAACTCTTCAGCCTAGCAGACAAATGTGCTAAGGCTGCGGAGGGCCGTGAGATGCACTCCAAAGCCCCTCCGGAGGCTAACAAGAAATCATCCAAGACTAAATCCACTACATCCGGAGGTGGAAAAAAGAAAAAGAAGCCCAACGACAAGAAGAAGCCATCGGCCGGCGCATCGACTGCTGCGGCTACTGCAGCTCCGGGTGGCCGGTGGCCACGCCCCGAGAAACAACCTCGATTATCGTCAGAAGATGGTGGCAGCTCCAAAGTACGGTGTTTGATCCACAAGATGGACAAGCACAGTCTGGATGAATGCCGAGAGGTCCGGAACCTTGTCGAGCGCTACAACAAGCACCGAGATGAAGCTCCTTCCCGTCAATGGGCAGGAAAGCAAAAAGTCAACAAGGCTCCGGCTGAGGAGGAGTTAGGCTTTCAAAATCCCAAGAAGGTTTTGAAGGCTGTCTACAACACTGTCGGCGATGACTTCGACGTCTCTGGCAACGAGCGTCGAAAGACCCTGAACACCATTTATGGTGGTTCTTGGGACATCACATCTCGCCGCATCCTCAAGACAATGCGGCAAGACATGGCCGCTGCAGCTCCCACCGCTAGGGCGGAACCTCATCGGAAGTGGATGGACACTCCCATCATTTTCGATGCTTCGGACTGCCCACACAACATGATGGTGTCTTTGACCATTAACAATATCCAACTCCACCATGTAATGGTGGACGGAGGTGCAGGGCTGAACCTCATAAGCTTTGAAGCTTTCGTCAAGCTCCAGCTCTGACCTTCGGACCTTCGCCCCTCTCGACCTTTTTCTTGGGTACATCTGGGGGCCATTACCCCTCTTGATTCCATCACACTTCCGGTGACCTTCGGGACTCGAGAGAACTACAGAACCGAGAAGTTGGTCTTCGACGTCGCGCAGATCAGTCTGCCGTTCAATGCCATTTTGGGCAGGCCTGCTTTGTAGAAGTTCATGGCCGCCGCCCACTATCGCTACTTAGTGTTGAAGAATCCAACACCCGCGGGTGTTCTCCGAATTCTCGGAGATCACACTGCAGGAATCACTGCATTGGAGGAACTTCATGTGCTTGCTAAAGCGTAGGAGGAAGCATCCGGTAAGGAGCCAGGTCCGAACCCACTGAGCATTCATCATCGAGGCTCTACCTCCACACCTCGTGTGCAACCAAGCGGCGACAACGACGTTCCCGTCAAAGTCGTCCAAATTGATTCTGATGCAGCTCAGACTACCCGTATATCGGGAGGTCTGACCAACAAATAGGAAGACACACTCATCACTTTCCTTCGGGCTAATGTCGACGTGTTTGCCTGGCAACCGTCACAAATGCCTGGGATCCCTAGGGTGGTGATTGATCACAATCCGAAGATTTATCCCGACGCACGACCTGTACACCAGAAGCCCCAGAAGCAATCAATCGAGTGACAAAACTTTATCCGACAGGAGATCAAGAAGTTGCTCGAAGCTGGTTTCATCTGGGAAGTGTTTCATCCTAAATGGCTGACGAACCTAGTTGTTTTGCCCAAGGATGGCGGGAAGCTTCGAATGTGTATCTACTACACCACCTTAAATAAGGCATGTCCAAAGGATCCATTTCCACTACCTAGGATATATCAGATAGTGGACTCCACCTCTGGGTGTGAGCTATTTTTTTTCTTAGATGCATATTCTGGATATCATCAAATCCAAATGTCTAAGGAAGATGAAGAGCATACTGCCTTCATAACAGTAGATGGATTGTATTGTTATACTGCCATGCCCTTTGGTCTCAAAAATGCTGCTTCAATGTTTGTGCGAGCTATGTACAAAAGATTTGGAGAGCTAATTGGAGACTTGGTGGAGGTGTACGTCGATGACATCGTCGTGAAGATCAAGAACAAGGAGTTGCTCCTTGACAATTTACAAGCTGTCTTTGACAAGCTGCGCATCACGCGCACCAAGCTGAACCCGGACAAATGTGTCTTTGGGGTTAGCTCTGGGAAGCTTCTAGTTTTCTTGGTAATCCACCGAGGAATTGAAGCAAATCTGGCGAAGATCAAGGCTATAGAAGATATGCGGCCCCCAGCCCGCACCAAGGATGTCTAGAAGTTAACTGGATGTCTAGCTGCGCTCAACCGGTTCGTCTCAAGACTGGGAGAACGAGGGCTACCCTTCTTCAAACTCTTGAGGAATTCCGAACCATTTCATTGGTCTGAAGAAACAGAAAAAGCGTTTCAAGAGCTCCTCACCACACTACCGATCTTGGTAGCTCCGAATCCTAGTGAGTCTTTACTACTTTACATTTATGCAACTATCGAAGTTGTCAGCATGGTCCTCGTCGCGGAAAGATCGGAGCCACATCCAGTATAGGAGCCCAGACCCCTCCGAGAGGGTCCGGAGTTACCTGAAGGCGTGTCTGGGTCCTAGCCCCCAGACATGGAACCTCAAGGCGAAATGCTAGGAGATCAACCTCACTCACCTGAGGGGGTTCACCTGGCTGACCAAGATGATTCAGACCCTTCTAACAAGGTCCAGGTCGAACAAGAAGAAGTTCTGGACCCCTCTGGGAGGGTCCAAGAAGCTCAGCAAAAAGGTATGGACCCCTTTGGGAGGGTCAAGGTCGATGGAAAAGAAGCTCTAGGTCCCTCCGAGAGGGTCCAGACCGTCTAGCGCCCAGTGCACTTCATCAGCGAAGTACTCCATGACGCCAAGACAAGATATATTGAGGTGCATAAGCTGCTTTATGCAGTTCTTATTGCCTCAAGGAAGTTTTGTCACTACTTCCAAGCACACAAAATATCAGTGGTAACTTCTTTTCCACTGGGCGCTATTTTGCATAACCCTAACTCTACTGGGAACATAGCAAAGTGGGCAGCAGAGCTGGCGGAGTTTGATCTCAAATTCATGTCACGACAAGCAATCAAGAGTCAGGCCTTGGCAGACTTCATGGCGGAGTGGACTCCCTTTCCATCAAACCCAGGGGCCCCAGTGAGCAGAAACCGGAACCCAAGGTTCCGGTATTCACCGAGCCTCACTGGACTCTCTTCTTCGACGGCTTCGTGCAGAAGCAGGGGGACGGAGCTGGATTCCTTCTTCTTGCTCTGACTGGGGAGAAGGTCAAGTACATGGTTCACCTTGATTTCAAGGCGACCAACAATATGGCGGAGTATGAAGCTCTCATCTACAGACTCAAGGTGGCACTATCTTATGGTGTCAAACATCAGTTGGTGAAGGGTGATTCACAACTCATCATCAAACATGTCAAAGGTGAATGCTGTTGTAACAATCCCCAACTAGTTGCTTATCTTCTTGAAGTCCAGAGGCTCCAGAAGGACTTCGAAGTTCTTAATCTCAACCATGTTCAGCGTCTTCACAACGCTGAAGCTGACGAACTCTCGACGAAGGCTTCAACCGAAGCTCCGGCTCCTGACAGAATCCTCATCCAAAGGTTGTCAAGACCAACAGATCAGTCTGCCAAACTGAGCGAAGGGGGCAAGACCAGCACCTCAAGGCTGGCGGTCCCAGTGGCCCTGTTACCATGGCATCCACCAAGGGTCATAGGTGCTGTTGGAAGCTCCTAGCAACCCAACACGCAAGACTCAGAAGCTCAAGTTAGCTTCGATGCATGGATCTCGGAGATCCGGAGCTACTTGAAAGACAACGTTCCTCCTGAAGATGGTGTATCCGTGTGATGCCCGGTTCTGAGAAATGAATCAAGCTAACGCATATGTGTGCCTAGGATGTTCATCACACATACACGAGTGCAATCACAAAAGAGTATACAGAAAATTACCACAGAACAAGATTAATTAACCAAGTTTTATTACACAAACCATATTATCCTCGAATACAAACTCTAATGAATAATGACAACAAATTCAACTAATGCAGCGGAAATACTCTAATTAAGCAAACTAAGCAGCTAGGCAACATAAGCAATAGGGTATAGCGCAGCTCCAATCAACACCACAGGCAAAGCTGACGGTAGACACGGCCTAGAACTCCGCATTATCGCCATTAAACTCCCAATCCTGACCTGCAACTGTTGGGGGGGGGGGAATTGCAAGAGTGAGTACATGTCGTACTCAGCAAGTGTGGAAAGTATGACACGTGGCTTATTCAAATGACGACAATATTAATGGCTAGATGCTGAAAAGTACATTAAAACATTTGAAAAAGCAATATATTATATTATAGGAATCAAACCCATCATAATCATAAGTAATATCATAATACCAGTCAATAGTTCACCATCCTCATCAATAATTCCAGATTTCACCATTTACTAATAACCATATTCGATACCAGAAATTAATCCATAACCATAATACCAACCATAAACATTTCGAATACCATCCCAATACCAAACACCCTCTAATCATGGAAGTTGTCCAGGTGCTCATAACTGGGAGCGCGGCTATCATGATAGTTTTATTAGACTCTGCAGAGTTTGTACCACTTTACCCATGTGTTTGTGATTTCATCACCCGTCGGCGACTAAAGAACCTCCCTTATGCCAATTACACTTCCTTTGGTGTATGGCCAAAAGATCACAAAATAGCCTTTACAAAGGGATTACTAGCCTATTTAGACCCCACTGAGGTTTCACCGGTGGCGATGTCTCCTACAGAGCACATCTTCAACCAAGGGCCCCCTCTTGAGCCATTCGGATCCCAGGGTAGTCCCACCAATCATCAACAAACCCAATCTGACTACCCCTTCCCTGAGCATCCTTAATGGTCCAAATAGCACTGGCAAAGCCCTAATTAATTAGCTACGCCGCACCCATACTTGGCCTCGTGGTGGCACTGTAGTCCTGGCTTATTCTCGCATGAACCGGTCCTTAGATCTAAAGCAAGCAACCCACCATAACATCCAACCCATCCACATACCTGGCTTGCTTAGATCACCCATTACCATACCGTATTGACCAGTTCACATTAACCAGAATATCATTAATGCATAATTAAATTGAGTGGTATAGTTGATTTCCATCCCAGTTGATTAAGCGAGGCAAAAAGGTAAAAAGCCCTTTCCCGACTCTCTACCATATATTCCAGGTGACAAGGGTGGTTAAACAAAGCTAGTAAACTCCCTATCATAGGATTCCCATCAAATTTACACAAGCATGCAATTTTGCAAACAAAACATTTATTTTAAAATAGGATCAATATGCTTCAAGGACACTTGCCTTGCTCTTGCGGTCGATTAGGGTCAAAGCCTTCAAACTCTTGGTGTTGTAGATCCTCCGCGGCACTCTCTAGCGCAATCCGTCTAATCCACACAATAAACATACAAGACAAGAAACACAATCAAAGAGTGCACAAATATTACTCAATATGTCATGACATGCATGATTGATGCAAATGCAAGGTAGAACTTGTTACTAGATTGCTTTTAATGATCACTAACTAGTTCTAATAGCTTTTAACAAGTTTATACAGGTTTGGATTTGATTAGATCAAATTTTAGAATTAACTCAACACAATTTAACCAGAAAGATCGGACTAGTCTGCTAGGGATCGGACAAGTCTGCACTCTGCGAGGTCAGCGTATTAGGGTTTTCTAGATCGATGTAAATTCAGAGATTAGGAGTTGAATTCACATAAGGAAAAGATAATAGAAGGTATACCAGGTGTTTAGATCTCCAATGAATCAAGAAACTTGGAGGTAACACTTGGATCTTGATGATCTAGGGTTGGTGATGAACTTGGGGATAAATTGGTGGTGAAGAACGAAACTTGGTGGAGATCTTGGTCCTCTTTCGTTTTCTCCTCTTCTTCTTGCTTGGGATCTTCTCCTCCCTCCTTGATGGTGGCTCCCCACGAACTAGGGTTTGGGTGGGTGGAAAAGTGGCAAATAGATGTCAAACCAAGCGGTGGGGCTATTTATATAGAGGTGGAGGCTAGGGTTAGATGGATTTCGAGTTTTGGGATGAGTAGAGGCCAGTTTAGAGTCCCACATGGGCTCTAAAAGAGTTAGGAACGACGCCCCTAGGCCCACTTAACGTGAAACCCAAGAAACAAGTCGTAAAACAAAAGATCAACTTGGAGTCGCGAAATATCAGACAAGTCCTGAAAGGACCGGACTAGTCCGAATTCGTCCAGAGAGAAAATCGGACAAGTCTGGCCAAACATCGGACAAGTCCGACTTTAAACAGAGAGGAAATCGAACAAGTCCGCTGGAACACCAGACTAGTCCAGAAAAGTCCAAGGACTTAGCAAATTTTCAAGGATTCTTGGAATATCGGACTAGTCCGCACAAAATTGGACAAGTCCGAAAGTTTCCAGAGCCAAGATCGGACTAGTCCGTAGCAAAAATGGACAAGTCCGTTTTTAGTCAGAGAGAAATCGGACTAGTCCTCAGCAAAATCGGACTAGTCCGCACTTTCCTGCATTTTAAGTGCGGTTTTGTTCCAAATCAATTTTAAACTCGTTCCTCTTGTTGTGGGTTAATGTTAAACACGTATATGAATGTATGCAAGGCATGATGCATGAAAATGAGGGTGTTACAAATCTACCCCCCTTAAAATGAATCTCGCCCTCGAGATTCGACGCGGAAGAGAATAGATAGGGAAATTCCTTCTTGAGATCATCTTCTAGCTCCCAAGTTGCTTCTTTTTCCGTGTGGTGCTTCCATTGAAATTTACACCATCTAATAACCTTGTTCCTTGTGACTCTCTCCTTGGTTTCCAAGATCTTGATCGGTTGCTCGACATAAGTCAAATTTTCCTCTAGTTCCAATTCTTCCATGGCACTTGTTCTTCCGGTACTCTCAAGCACTTCTTGAGCTGGGAAATGTGAAAGATATCATGTACGTCTGAAAGATGAGCTGGCATCTCCAACCTATATGCTACTTCTCCTCTTTTGTCCAAAATCTTGAACGGTCCTATATAACGAGGTGCTAGCTTTCCTCTTATGTTAAACCTCTTATGACCCCTCTTTGGTGACACCTTGAGGTAAACAAAATCTCCCACTTCAAAGGCTAGTTTCCTTCTCCTATTGTCCGCATAACCTTTTTGCCTTGATTGGGCAGCCCTCAAGTTTTCACGAATTATTCGGACTTGCTTTTCGGCTTCTTGCAACACATCCGGACCAAATACTTGAGTTTCTCCTGCCTCATTCCAGAATAAAGGTGTCCTACACTTCCTCCCACAAAGCGCTTCATACGGTGACATTTTCAAGCTTGCTTGGTAACTACTGTTGTATAAAAATTCTGCGTATGGCATGCTTTTGTCCCAACTCTGCCCATGCTTTAAAGCACAAGCTCTTAACATGTCCTCCAAAATTTGGTTGGTCCTCTCGATTTGTCGATCCGTTTGAGGATGATATGCTGAACTAAAATTCAACCTCGTTCCCAAAGCTTCATGCAATTTTTGCCAAAATCTGGAGGTAAGTTGAGAACCTCTATCCGAGACTATCTTCTTAGGGACTCCATGTCGACACACAATATGCTCCATGTATATTTCGGCCAATCGTGCAGCTGTATATTTGGTCTTCATAGGGACAAAATGAGCTGACTTGGTTAAGCGATCCACAATTACCCAAATTGAGTCATACCCGGACTAAGTACGTAGTAACCTAACTATGAAGTCCATTCCAATTTCTTCCCACTTCCATTCCGGAATCTTCAACGGTTGCAATAATCCGGCTGGCCTTTGATGTTCCGCCTTGACTCGTTGGCACACATCACACAATGCTACGTATTCAGCTATGTCCTTCTTCATGCTATCCCACCAATAGCAAGTCTTCAAGTCTTTGTACATCTTTGTACAACCAGGGTGAATTGAGAAAGGCGAGTCATGTGCCTCCTTTAATATTGTCTCCCAAATATGCTTTACATTAGGTACAACGATCCTCTTTCCAAGCCATAAGGTACCATGTTCGTCTTCATCAAATCTGAATTCTCTCCCTTCCTCGATCCTTTCCTTGATTTCCTTGATCTCCTCATCTGCGGTTTGTGCCTCTCGAATTTCTTGCTCCAAGGTTTGGTTTAACTCCATCATCTCCATCTCATTTACAAACCCGAGGTTCAACCGTTCAAACTCCTTGCGTAACTCGGATGGTAACTCTCGAACTGTGAGTTGATGACTTACTCCTTTTCTACTCAAAGCATCGACCTCTACATTGGCTTTTCCCGGATGATAGTTGATCCCCAAATCATAATCTTTGATGAGCTCCAACCATCTCCGTTGCCTCAAGTTTAGATCCGTTTGTGTGAAAATATACTTCAAACTCTTATGATCTATATAAATTTCACACCTATGTCCAAGAATATAGTGCCTCCAAATCTTCAATGCATGTACCACGGCTGCAAGTTCTAAATCATGTGTTGGGTAATTCTGCTCATGTTTCTTCAATTGTCTTGATGCATAGGCGACCACTTGACCTTCTTGCATCAATACACATCCAAGTCCTTGTCTCGATGCGTCATACAAATCCAACCTTCTTGCTCATGTCTAGTAATACCAGCACCAGTGTAGTTATAAATCTCTTCTTCACCTTCTCAATGTTGTCCTAGCAAGATAGAGTCCATTTGAGAAGCTTTCCCCTTGTTAGCAACTCAGTCATGCGCTTCACTACGTTGGAGTAGTCCTTGATGATTGGTTAGCTTTGACATTTATTGCGACGCATCAACTCCAATGCTGACTTGCTTATCACCTGTCGATTGCTTTGTCCTTATGGCATATTGGACCACTCCATTATGCTTCCGTAGTCAATCCATTCCAAGTGTCATGTCCGATCCTTGTGAATCCAAAACAATAAGGTTGGCAAAGGATTCTACCCCCCTTATTTTAAAACTTGCTCTTGGACACACCATCTTTGTTCTCATCTTCCATACAACTTCGTCTAAGACAGTGGATCTTATGGTTGTGTCCTTCTTCCATTGAAGTAGAGATCGAGCGAGAAAGAAAAGAGAGGTAGAACGAATTTCTAACTATACGCATCAAGGAATATGAAACTAAACAACTAGCTAGCCTACGTGGACATGACAATGCTAAAGCACCCCAAAATCCTCTATTAAGCACACAAGCAAGCAATATATATAGCAAACAGCACTCCAAGCAAAAACACATCGATTCCTGAGTGCTCCTACGTGCTCTAAAGTGTCCATTCTATCTAGGCTGCATCCTACGGTCAGCCTGTGGCTCTGATACCAATCTGTGATGCCCGGTTCCGAGAAATGAACCAAGCTAACACATATGTGTGCCCAGGATGTTCATCACACATACACGAGTGCAATCACAAAAGAGTATACAGAAAATTACCACGGAACAAGATTAATTAACCAAGTTTTATTACACAAACCAGATTATCCTCGAATACAAACTTTAATGAATAATGACAACAAATTCAACTAATGCAGCGGAAATACTCTAATTAAGCAAACTAAACAGCTATGCAGCATAAACAATAGGGTATAGCGCAGCTCCAATCAACACCACAGGCAAAGTTGACGGTAGACATGGCCTAGAACTCCGC
The DNA here is from genome assembly GCA_036927565.1 of Tuctoria greenei. Lineage (NCBI taxonomy): Eukaryota > Viridiplantae > Streptophyta > Magnoliopsida > Poales > Poaceae > Tuctoria > Tuctoria greenei. The sequence continues at coordinate 64,971,933 of JAYESD010000011.1, read as the reverse complement.
ATTATCGCCATTAAACTCCCAATCCTGACCTGCAACTGTTGGGGGGGGGGGGGGAATTGCAAGAGTGAGTACATGTCGTACTCAGCATGTGTGGAAAGTATGACATGTGGCTTATTCAAATGACGACAATATTAATGGCTAAATGCTGAAAAGTACATTAAAACATTTGAAAAAGCAATATATTATATTTATATGAATCAAACCCATCATAATCATAAGTAATATCATAATACCAGTCCATAGTTCACCATCCTCATCAATAATTCCAGATTTCACCATTTACCAATAACCATATTCGATACCAAAAATTAATCCATAACCATAATACCAACCATAACCATCCCGAATACCATCCCAATACCAAACTCCCTCTAATCATGGAAGTTGTCCAGGTGCTCATAACCGGGAGCACGGCTATCATGATAGTTTTATTAGACTCTGCAGAGTTTGTACCACTTTACCCACGTGTTTGTGATTTCATCACCCGTCGGCGACTAAAGAACCTCCCTTATGCCAATTACACTTCCTTTGGTGTATGGCCAAGAGATCACAAAATAGCCTTTACAAAGGGATTACTAGCCTATTTAGATCCCACTGAGGTTTCACCGGTGGCGATGTCTCCTATAGAGCACATCTTCAACCAAGGGCCCCCTCTTGAGCCATTCAGATCCCAGGGTAGTCCCACCAATCATCAACAAACCCAATCCGACTACCCCTTCCCCGAGAATCCTTAATGGTCCAAATAGCACTCGCAAAACCCTAATTAATCAGCTACACCGCACCCATACATGGCCTCGTGGTGGCACTGTAGTCCTGGCTTATTCTCGCATGAACCTATCCTTAGATCTGAAGCAAGCAACCCACCATAACATCCAACCCATCCACATACCAGGCTTGCTTAGATCACCCATTACCATACCGTATTGACCAGTTCACATTAACCAGAATATCATTAATGCATAATTAAATTGAGTGGTATAGTTGGTTTCCATCCCAGTTGATTAAGCAAGGCAAAAAGGTAAAAAGCCATTTCCCGACTCTCTACCATATATTCCAGGTGACAAGGGTGGTTAAACAAAGCTAGTAAACTCCCTATCATATGATTCCCATCAAATTGACACAAGCATGCAATTTTGCAAACAAAACATTTATTTTGAAATAGGATCAATATGCTTCAAGGACACTTGCCTTGCTCTTGCGGTTGATTAGGGTCAAAGCCTTCAAACTCTTGGTGTTGTAGATCTTCCACGGCAATCTCTAGCGCAAATCCGTCTAATCCACACAATAAACATACAAGACAAGAAACACAATCAAAGAGTGCACAAATATTACTCAATATGTCATGACATGCATGATTGTTGCAAATGCAAGGTAGAACTTGTTACTAGATTGCTTTTAATGATCACTAACTAGTTCTAATAGCTTTTAACAAGTTTATACAGGTTTGGATTCGATTAGATCATATTTTAGAATTAACTCAACACAATTTAACCAGAAAGATCGGACTAGTCCGCTAGGGACCGGACAAGTCCGCACTCTGCGAGATCAGCGGATTAGGGTTTTCTAGATCAACGTAAATTAGAGATTAGGGGTTGAATTCACGTAAGGAAAAGATAATAGAAGGTATACCAGGTGTTTAGATCTCCAATGAATCAAGAAACTTGGAGGTAACACTTGGATCTTGATGATCCAGGGTTGGTGATGAACTTGGGGATGAATTGGTGGTGAAAAATGAAACTTGGTGGAGATCTTGGTCCTCTTTTGTTTCCTCTTCTTCTTCTTGCTTGGGATCTTCTCCTCCCTCCTTGATGGTGGCTCCCCACGAACTAGGGTTTGGGTGGGTGGAAAAGTGGCAAATAGATGTCAAACCAAGCGGTGGGGCTGTTTATATAGAGGTGGAGGCTAGGGTTAGATGGATTTCGAGTTTTGGGATGAGTAGAGGCCAGTTTAGAGTCGCACATGGGCTCTAAAAGAGTTAGGCACGACGCCCCTAGGCCCACTTAACGTGAAACCCAAGAAACAAGTCGTAAAACAAAAGATCAACTCGGAGTCGCGAAATATCGGACAAGTCCGGAAAGGACCGAACTAGTCCGAATTCGTCCAGAGAGAAAATCGGACAAGTGTGGCCAAACATCGGACAAGTCTGACTTTAAACAGAGAGGAAATCAGACAAGTCCGCTGGAACACCGGACTAGTCCGGAAAAGTCCAAGGACTTAGCAAATTTTCAAGGATTCTTGGAATATCGGACTAGTCCGCACAAAATTGGACAAGTCCGAAAGTTTCCAGAGCCAAAATCGGACTAGTCCGCAGCAAAAACGGACAAGTCCGTTTTTAGTCAGAGAGAAATCGGACTAGTCCTCAGCAAAATCGGACTAGTCCGCACTTTCCTGCATTTTAAGTGCGATTTTGTTCCAAATCAGTTTTAAACTTGTTCCTCTTGTTGTGGGTTAATGTTAAACACGTATATGAGTGTATGCAAGGAATGATGCATGAAAATGAGGGTGTTACAATCCGCTGACCGAATCGTCAGGTTGTCTAAAATATACATACTGGTAGAAGGGGATCTCTATCGACGTGCTGCCAACGGCGTCCTAATGCGGTGCATTACAAGGGAAGAAGGCTGTGAACTTCTCGTGGAAATCCATGGAGGCGAGTGTGGGAACCACACATCTTCCCGCACGTTGGTTGGTAAAGCCTTCACGCATGGCTTTTACTGGCCTACAACACTTCAGGATGTGGTTGAGCTAGTGAAAAAATGTGAAGTGTGTCAGTTCCACGCAAAACAGATTCATACATCGGCTTAGTCACTACAAATGATATCTCCTACATGGCAATTCGCTGTGTGGGGTATGGACATCTTGGGACCATTCCCAAAAGCCATCGGAGGTTATGAGTTCATGTATGTCGCCATCGACAAGTTCACCAAGTGGCCGAAAGCAACTCAAGTTGTGACAATCAACAAGCAATCAACAATTAAGTTCTTGAAGTCCATTATATGCAGATTTGGAGTTCCAAACAAAGTCATAACTGACTACAGAACCCAATTCACAAGTGTTGCATTTCTAGAATATTGTGAAGACCTCAGCATTCAACTCAGCTATGCCTCAGTAGCTCACCCAACAAGTAATGGCCAAGTCGAGAGAGCAAATGCAGAAATCTTAAAAGGACTCAAGACGTGCACGTATGAGCGCCTGAAAAAGCACGGAGCCAACTGGATTGAAGAGCTTCCGTCCACATTGTGGGCAAACAGGACAACACCTAACCGGTCAACTAGGGAGACACCCTTCTTCCTGGTGTATGGAGCTGAAGCAGTCCTTCCTCCGAAGATCACCATGGGATCCCTCCGCGTCTGGACCTTCGATGAAGCCACACAGGACCAGCTCCGGCGTGAAGACCTTGACCTCGTCGACGAGGGAATGTGCCAAGCAGCCGTTTGAAATGCACGCTATCGCCAAGCGCTCCAACGCTATCATCAAAGGCATGTGCGCAATCGACAGCTCGAGGAAGGTGATCTGGTGCTGCAGAAAATTCTAACCCGCGAAGGGATGAACAAACTTTCCCCTAATAGGGAAGGTCCCTTCCGAGTGATCAAAGTATCCCGGCTCGGATGCGTTCGCTTCGCAACTGAGGATGGGACTCCGCTTCCTAATCCTTGGAACATCGAGCACCTCTGTATGTTTTATGCTTAGAATCACGGAGGTGAGTCTGTAATTACATACAATGTATGTTATAGAGTTAATATACATAGAAGGGTAGGTCCTCCGGGAGAACATCCGGACCCCTCTGGGAAGGTCCGGAAAGTTCAAGTAACACTTCATATAGTCACAACACTAAAAGTATAACTACCTACGCAGGGCTAGTACAAGATGTATAACGCACTTAGTCCAAGTAATTCATATGTATTACAAGTTTTATTGATGGTCTCTTTGGATCCTAACATTGCTGCATAGTCTACTTACCTGAACGCCAAGCCAACATAGGTCCGGAGTGTGCTATTGACTTAGCCTGGTCCTGCACCCTAAGTACACCACTCTACCTACATTCCGGTAGGCCTAAGTAGGATGAGTACTAAAAAAGGCATGCGGATCTAGAAAGACATGTTGAGTTTTTTCGGATCTAGAACTCAGATATGAACAATAAGTCACAAACTATTTATAGACAAGAGGACAAATTTTACTCTTTTCATGTCTTTAATGTGCAGGAAAAACAAAAAATCATAGCGATGGTGGATGACGTCGGGGCAACTAAGCTCCGACAACCCCTGGGGCCTACCTTCAATGATTATTGCGTTGACATCGGGAGCTGCCGGACCTATCAAGCTCCGATAAATCCCAGGTGGCCGCCGTCGACGTACCAGAGATAAATACTTCGGACCTAAAATCTACAAGTTCTAAGCGTTCAAGTCATAAACATGATGTCAAAACCTTTTGGTACATGTACACACTCCAATTGTGCACATATACCAGGGGGCCAACAATACAACACAATATATTGAAGACAAAGTGAAATTCATGGCAGAAAGGAGGATTTCATTAATCAAAAGTATTGAATTACAAAATTGAGGTTACATCAAAGGGCAAAAGGAAGAAAGTCCTAGCCACTGGAGGATCTAAGTCTTGTGGAGAAACGAAGCAACCTTCTCAGCAGCTTCTTGGACACTAGCTCTGGCGGCATCTTCCTCTTCGGCAATGATTCCTTCAAAGACCAGATCAAGAGAGAACTGGGGGTCTCGGCTTTTGTAACACGCCAAAACATACTCGGCAATGTTCTTGGCCAGATATTTACCCTCTGTCTCCAGCTGATCGGCAAAGACATTACCCATTGCGTTGAGTTTGCTGCCAGCAGAGCCAAGTGCCACCAGCATCTGGTCCAGCTCTTGCGCTGGGTCCTCCGGGCGCACTGGACTGAAACCAAGAGGCACAAGGGCCCTGTCTGCACGTCCCAGGAAGTCCCATACCATCAGGGACTCGGTTGCCTTCGAGCTTTGCAGCTCCTCCAGTGACCTCCGAGCGGCCGCTAGCTCCGAACTCTCCTGAGCAAGGTGTTCCACCACTTTAGCATGTTACTGCATACTTTTAGCAACCTGCTTTTTGCGGTTGGTTAGCTCTGTCTCCCGAAGGTGGATGCGGTTCCGCCGTTCGGCCAGGTCCTTCTCCCGGACCCTCACCTTCCCTTCTCTGGCGGCAGTATCACTCTCCCTCTTCGAGAGACCCTACCCCAGCTGCCATCACTTTTCTTTCTCCTCCTCACTCCACAGATCCAACTTTTTGGTGCGATCTACCAAATTCTGTTCACCCATAGTCAATTTTTGGGTGACCTCTTCCTCCCTCTTCAAAATATCCTCCTGTTGCTCCAGACGTTTTTCTTCCCTTGCATCAAGGTCCGCCTGACGCTTCTGGAGAATCTCGTTCAGTGCAGTGAGGTTCTCGTGATGCCCTTCGGCAGAATCACTCCTCTCCTTAGCACGTTCAAGAATATCCTGAGAGTTAGCATCGAGGTCCTTGATAGCAGCTTCTTTCTCCTTGAGCAGCTTGCCCCAATACTCCATCCGGGTCGTTTCCCTTTTGACCCACTCCTTCTGATCAGCAAGCCTCGCCTCAGCAAGTCTGGTCTCAAAGTGGATCCTGTTGCGCTAACGCCTCAAGGTATGGCGCTCCTCCTCAAGGACCTTGCTCTCATGATCGAAGGTGAGCTGAACTTGTCGGAGGCTTGAGCAGGCATTGTCTATGGACAATGCCAAGGGAATGGGCTCCGGACCCGCTGGGGTCAACTCCGCTGGCTCTAGGGGATTCTACATAATAAAAATAGGGTCCCACTCTACGAGTGAGGTACCCTCGGCTCCTGCAGCACTAGGGCCACCCTCCGGAAGTTCTTCGGCTACAACAGAGGAAGAATCCGTTAGGGGAACTCCTACCTCTGGGGCCAATGCTGAAGGTCCTGCTGCAAGAACTTCAATCGCTTGCTCCGCAGGGGAAGAGCCTGCCTCTGCCTCTTCATGACGTTCTGCCACGGGCGTGGGCACCTCTGGAGCAGATATTTCCAGGGTGGTCATCGGGGCTTCACCCGAAGCCATATCCATTGCCAGCTCAGGTGCCAGTACATTAGCTACTTCCGGCTCAACCGCCGGAGCTTCAACAACTTCTAATCGGAGGACTGGAGCTTCCACTACCTCTGACTCAACAACCGGAGCTTCGATCATCTCTGTCTCAGTAGTCGGGGCTTTGATTGCCTCCAGCTCAACGGCCAGGGCTTCAACGACTTCCGGCTCAAGGGCCAGAGCTTCTGGCGCTGCTGACCCCGCAACAACTTTTGGTGCAGAAATCGGAGCTTCGGTAACCTCCAGCTTAAATGTTGGAGCTTCCGACACCTCCGACTCCTGCATAGGAGCTTCAACTTCCATCGCTGTCTCCAGGGGTACATCTTCAACTTCTCCCTCATGGTCCGGTGCTACCACGGGAGCTGTTGGCTTCTGTTCTAGATCTAAGACCACGACAGCTGGCAGCGGAGCTGTGATTTCCTCAACCACAACTTGAGGGTGCTTGATAGTTGCAGCCAGAGCCTGAGCTTGCGCAACCCCAGTTGCTGTGACAAAGGCCGGAGCCTTAGACCCCGACTTTGAAACCCTGCAGTCAAAGTGTTGGAAGATTCAAAATATGATAAAAACAAGAGTGGCAAATCAAGGTGAAAAGCATAGCTTACCTTGGGAAGCTACCGTCCCAATCGGCACGAAACCTCTTCGCCAGAGGCTCAGAGCTAGAGCTTGTCGTGATCGGCACGGAAGGAGCACCGGAATGTCACCTGGAGCCTGCCGTTATCATTGGTGATATCTCAGCCGATGTCTCCCTCGGCCGGGAAGAACCTCCGGACCTAGAGACCCTCGCTGCTACCGGGACCAGAGCCGACTGTCCTGAACTGGCGTCTCTCGAGGATACTGGCACCAGAGGAGGTGTAGCCACATAAGACCACCCTCGCCGGGGAGAAGGGGTTGTTGTGGACGGAGCAGGCCTGACATACCTCCCATTAACATGCTTCAGTTTCCTCTTCTGGCTGGAAGGTTCAGCTGGTTCTTTGCCCTTGCCCTTGCCGATGTCTTCAATCCTCTGGCTCGAAGCAAGGGTGGCTACCTCCTCGGAAGCTCCAGGGATTACAACCCTGGAGGTCCGACATTGTTCTATCTCGCCAAGGTCGTCTAGCGCTGACATCTTCCTCCGGAGCTCCCTGTTGATCTCTGGAATCATGTTCAAGGGCAGGAAAGCAGCCGGCGGAGCCAAGTCCTTGTCGTCGACTAGCCCATGCTGAAATTTCTTGGGATGAAGCTTCAGAGCCTCGTCATCCAAGTTGGACTTCAGACCGGTTTCAATCTGGTCGTCATCCATCACACTGTTGAGAGCCGAGGCGAGCTTCTCCCTCTTCCTCAGCGGAGCCCACCTGTTGACCAAAAAATTTCCGAAGACAATCTGAGGTGTCACTCCACTCTCCACGCATTCTCGGATCCTGGTCAGGACAGGCTTGAACGCATCCGACAACTTCGGAACTACGTTTCAGGCCTTGGTGTCGACATTGGGGAGTCCTTGAGGTAGCTCCGACCTGTCATGCTCATCCACTGCAATGACGATCTAATCTTTCTTCCAGTTGTCCCATTTGCCTGAGGGGAACGACTTCAAGCACTTGAAGGGGCAGTTCTTGTGCTTCACAAAGTAATAGAAGCCAACCAATTCTGTCCTCTTGCCGGTGGTATGAGCTGTGAATAAGGTTCGGAACAATTCAACGCAAGGAGGCACGCTTACATCTCGCAAAAGTGGACGAAGGTGGCAACGAGTAGAAGGGAGTGTGGGCCTAGGTGATGGAGTTGGAGACTGTAGAAGTACAGTAGCATCAGGATGAAGCTCGAGAATGGTGCGATCAGTCCTACCATGGCGTACACCGAAAAATACACCATCTCCTCGCAGTGCTCCTTCTTGAAAGGGAGCTTGCCGATGCGGACTAGGTGGTTGAAGGAGTCACTGGACCATCCCATGGAGGTTCGGACCTTCATCAACTTGTCTTTGCTCTGTATGTAGCTCTTGGTATGACCCAACTCCATCGTGGCAAAGTGGAGCAAAAGAAGGGAAAGCTAGGTAGAGTTTGGGAGGCTCTGAGCGTGAGTTTGATCGAAAGTGTAAATAGTCCTCAAACCGTGCATACTTTCCTTCTTAAGTAAGCCTCCACGACGCTTGGATGGAAACCGCAACAAGAGCAGGGTCACATTTCAAAAATCTACCCCCTCAATGATGAATGGGCCCGGGGCCACCCCAACGAAGAGATCGACATTATTACCCCAAGCAAACCGTTGTCATGATGGGCGGTGGGAAACTCAAAGGCGGCACCCTGACAAGGCGCTCGGAACCGATATAGTTTTCATATTGGGAACTGGCGACCTTCAATTGCGTGAGATCCGCACTCAAAGATCTCGTCTGCCGCATTCATAACAAGCCACACGTCGATAGTTTAATCCCGGACCATCGCCCCAACAGCACATCAGAAGACGTTTGAAGTCAAAGTGCGGGAATCGAGGATGGACCCACCTCCGGTAGAATAACTTAACCCAAAGGGTTTCTCCAAAGGTGGGCCCGGGGGCCATTGTCGGTACCCTGCGTATCGGGTACCCCACGGTACCGCAAGAAGTGCAAGAGAGTTCCACCTGACAAAGTTAAAGGTCTCCTCAAGCCCCACACGTCATACTACACCGGATCCGCATCCCTCATATGGGTAGCTCTGGGATTGACACGTGTAATGTAAGTCCGGAGCTAAACTCCCAACACATGGAAGCTCCGCAATCAACACGTGTATAACGACCCCAGACCTAACCCCCAACAGAAGGAAGCTCCAGTGCCGACACGTGTATAGCGGTTCTCGAGGTACCTTCCCGCAAGGGGAAGCTCCGAAGCTGCCACGTGTGGAGCCTCCGGACCTACAACACCAACGAGTACACTGGCGGATCTCCAACAGCATGGACATTCAAGAGACAATTAAAGCAGCAGTTACCAAACCTGATTATGTGTCATTAATGTTGTATTAATGACACATGATCAGAGGAATGTTAATAGGGGTAACGCAGCCATTAAGGCACATTATCACACTATTAACCACACTTAGTACTCATAGACGATGTATTAGGCTATTAAATACGCCAGAGCCACATGTCAGGCCAGGCAAATGTTGTAATGGTTAGTCCTTGGATTATAAAAGGATTGCGCAGCACGATACAGAGACAATCTGATCCAAGCACCGGGCATACTAGTGATACTCAATGCAACAACATAAACCCCGTGGAGTAGGGTATTACGCTCAGGCGGCCCGAACCACGTAAATCCCCTACGTCATCATCTTGTTTGTGATCTCTGCGTGCCCAAACCAATACAACGACCTCCGCGGGCTACATTTGGGAGTACCGGGGGAAGTGTCGTTCTCACACTTAGACAACGGCCATCTCCTCTTCTTCATCAGAGGAGGACTTGTCGTTTGAGTCCCACTCCCTGCCGATGTGTGCTTGATGAGCTTGTCACCTTTTTCTGAAGATCTTCTTCTCTTGAGGCTTTGTTTCCTTCTTCCTCTTGTTCTCTTCATAGGTGCAGTCAACCATGAAGTGACCATACTCGCCACAGTTATAGCAAGTGCGTCGAGCCTTGGATTTTCCTTTCTCTTTGCTCTTCCCTTCATTTGAGTTGCTGCCATGCCTTCTTTTCATCATGCGTTTGAATTTCTTGATGAAGAGTACCATCTCTTCATCATCTAGATCAGTGCTCACATCACTTGTATCTTCCTAGTCTTGAGCTTCACGAGTTTCCTTTCATTTAGGCTTGCATGTTGCTTTGAGAGCAAATTCCTTCTTTTTGGAGGAGGTGAGCTCAGATAGATCTTTGACGTATTTGGCTTCCTTCTCCATCATCTCATGGTTTATGATATTGCTCAATAGCTCATCCGGGGTCATTTTGTGGAACTCGGGGCTTTCTCGGATCATTGAGCATAATGTGACGTTTCTTGGCATAAAGGCTCTAATCATCCTTTTAACTACCTCATGGTCAATCCACTTCTCGCTTCCATAGGGGCGGAACTTATTGATGAGCGTCTTCATCCGGTGGTACATGTCTTGAGGTGATTCGCCTTCCTCAATAGCAAATCTCCCCAACTCTCCTTCAAGCATCTGAATTTTGCATTTTTGGACTGACTTATTTCCCTCATGAGCTGTTTTAAGTGTATCCCAAATTTCTTTTGCGCTTTCCAATCCATCAATCTTGGTGAACTCCTCTCTGCTCAAAGACGAGATGATCACTGCAACAGCTTGTGCGTTGCGGTGGATTTCTTGTTCTTGTTCCAGAGTGAGCTCTTCGTCCGTATCCAGGATATCTACACCTTTGCACACAATATGCCAAAGACTAGGATTCAAAGATATTGGATGCATCTTCATATTGTATTTCCAAATGGCGTAGTTGTTTCTATCAAATTGCGGAGGCTTTCCCATGGGAATAGAAAGATAATGATTATTTGAATTTAGACAATTGTAATTGTAAGGATATCGGGAGTAGTCGTGATGACCACTCCCCGTCGTCTTCTCGTCCTCTTTTCCCTTTTGTGCCAGAAGTTTCTTCCTCAAAAGTGCCTTCAGTTGACGTACTTGTTCATCATCATGCGGATTTTCCCTTAGCACATTGAAGGCTTTAGTTTCTTGATCTTCCTCGGTGTTGGGAACCTTCGGGATCTCGTTGTTCTTCTCAGAGGCCATTGATCTCTCCGAGCGGTGAGTCTCGTTGATGGAGAACCAACTCCGATACCAATTGAATGTGGCCTAGAGGGGGGTGAATAGGCTTTGAAAATTTCCTGCACACTTAATAAAACGGTCAAACACTTGATTGACCAGACTTCTCCAGTTGTGTCTGCGGACTAGTCCGGTGTGCCTGGTGTATGCCGATTTGACTAAGTATCGATACAGGATTTAAATTCTTTTAAGCAGCGGAATGTGAACAACATATAAGATTACTTGAATTTACAATTGATGTCGTGAAGTTCCACGTGAGAAAAAATTTGCAATTCAAGTTATCATATTGATCAACTATGTGCCCTAATCAAGATGCAAAAGTAAAGAAGCACGCGAGACACTGATTTTTACCGAGGTTCGATCTCACCAAAGAGATCTACTCCTCGTTGAGGAAGCCCAAACAGAGCCGGGTCTCTTGAAACCCTTTCCCTCTTCAAGTCACCACAGAAGGCCGACTTGATTCCACTATCACTGGCAATCACCGAGTTTATGGGGCAACCTCACACGTTGAGGGCTCCCACAAGAATTACAATGAGAAAATGATCAAATACACTCGAAAAGATTACAAGTAAGAATACGAGTGTAAAGAGACCAACCCCCAAGAGCTCAACGACGTGTAGATGATGATCTCCCAATCCCAAATCTAAGTGTTCAATTGATTTTCACCCTTTTGGACTTTAGATGCATGGGGAGATGTGTTTTGGGGCTCCTGGGACAGGTGGCAGCTAGGATTTATGAGTTTGACAGTAGGAATCGAAAGTTATCATTGTGGAGCCATGGATCTCCTATTTATAGGGTTTCCAAAAAGTTACTGTTAGAGATCCCGATGACCGGACTAGTCCGTACTAGGTACCGGACTTGTCTGGTGTGCTGTATAAAAGTCGGCGTGGAATGCAGCACACTAGAAACCCAAATTGTGTGAGGTATACCAGACTAGTCTGGTTGGTGTCCGGACTTGTCCAATGCCATGTATAATTGAACTCCAGAGAGTTGAACGTACTAGTCCGATCCAAGAACGGACTTGTCTGGTGCTATGTGTTATTGAACATCAGAGAGTTCAACGGACTAGTCTTGTCATGTGGATGGACATGTCCGGAGTGCACTAAAAAGGATTTACAGAGACATTAACAGAATAGTCTGTTCCATGATCAGACTAGTCCGGTGCACTGTGTTCTTGGATTCTAGAAAGGTTAATGTACTAGTCCGATCCGTGATCAGACTAGTCCGGTGCACAGTGTACTTGGACAACAGAGAGTTTAACGGACTAGTCCGGTCCATGAACGGACTAGTCTGGTACTCCGTGAATTTTTAGGTGTTATTAAGCCCTTACCCCCTACGCAAAGACTTGAGCTCTTGGGATATGTCTCTCACACACATCCTATATATTTAAATATACTTTGTGCTTCAGTTGTTAGTAGGGCTTATCTCTTTTGTACACCACTTCATTTTTCACCTTTTTGAGTGCACCAAACTATCTCATTTTGCTTAACGTGCAGTCATCTCAACAAATTCATTAGGATCTCATTTGTTTGTCATCAATCGTCCAAAACCCACAAGGGATTGCCTAGATGCACTTTCAGCAGGCTGTCAACCAATTAATCCTTTGGCACCGACGCGATATCGTGTTGGACGATGAGCCAATTTCTAGCCCCGTCGCATCTAAAAATACTGCAACCCCGTATTTTAAGGCGAAAGTCCAAGAAGACCCACTCCCAGTCTAGGAAGATCCACTCCCGCTATGTCTCAACAAGGATGATAGTAACCTTGCTAGTAAAGATAACCAAGAGCAACCAGTTTAACAACAACTTCAAGCAGTACCAGAGAAAGTTGTTGTTAGTAAAGAGCAACCAATTGAGCAACATATTGAAATAGTACTAGAGCAAGTTGCTGGTAGTAAAGAGCAATTAGTTGAACAAGCCATTGTCCAACTTGCGACGACTACTCATTGGTCATCAGTGCCTATCAAAGTTAGCTCATACAAAAATAAGAAACCTTCATCAGAAGTGTCAACATATTTGGAAAATATAAAGGAAAATATTAGAAAATTGAATGCATCTCGTTCTTCTCATGAGCCAGCATTAGAAGATATTGAGGAGTGGGAAGAAGACGGTGTCATGTATAATCAGCAGACGACTTTAGTTAAACCAGGAGCTCCAATATACAAGCTTGAGGATGTTCCTCCTAAATATGAGAATGGCAAGCCGTTCATGACATCGGTACAACTTAGCAAACAACATGTCCCGCTCAAAAGAATGCATGAGTGGTACATTAGTGCCAGCACAAAATATGAACTTTCTTATGTCACATTTCTTGTGTCAAAAGAAGCATTATGGAGCACTGGAAAAGGGAAACGAGCCCTTTTCTTTGAAGATCTATATACCCTTTTCTATCGAGGCATGCTCAAAATCAACCTGCTACTCATCTGGTGCTTGTAAGTGTCTCTAATAGTTTTTATTTGCTTTTCTTACTACACGCATACACATTTCATGAGGTTATAACAATTCTGGACTTCTTCAATGGGATGCAATACATGGATAATGAAAAGATGAAACGCAATACAGGTATCCTTGACCTTACACAGATTGCAAAGACGCTATTTGATGTTAAGGTGGATCAAGACTTAGAACAGTACAAGCACATGAAAAAATGAATTTGATAAATCAATCGCAAAACAAAAGAAGGATAAAAGGACAGAAGTTGCAGCTTACATAGGACATGCTATATTTAACTTTGTCAAGATGGCAAGGACCTCGTAAATGCTCTGTACCACTTCGAGTAAGTTTGACACATGACATTGAAATAGCAATTATTGCTAATTGTTAACTTAACACGTGTGTTTGTATGTCTGCAGTAAACACTACATAATGATCTTCATCAAGCCAACACAGGGTTTGGCAACATTCTTGGACTCAGCCGATTAACCACCAGAGCGTTACAAAGATTTCCTTTCCATTTTGAAACTGTTTGTTTATTCGATACTTTTAATTTACACACATTTAGAATGTGTTGACAAGTTTTATATGACATTTCTTGTATTACAACGCTTGGCTGTTTTACACGGAATAGCTTGGCGGTCAGAGACCTCCTAATACGGATGCATTGGACATTAAAACATATTATCCTTGTCCTAAGCAGCCTGTTGGGAGCGTCTTATGCGGGTATTATGTATGCGAGCATCTTCGGACCGCCAACGAATATAGAGTGAATGTGGATGTAAGTTATCCTTAATGTTGATATCTTATTTTCTTACTTTTGAGTTTCATTTTCATTGTAACTAGCGTATTTTAATACTTATATTCTCTGTTGTTCAATATTACAGAAAAACATTATTTTCAGATTTTTATTCCAACTTCAAAATTCAATTGCTCATAGTACAACTCCTTCAAAAGTACCAAATAAATTCCTGTATACTCACTTTGATCTATACTTTGAGATTGTTCAAACCAACACATTCTAAACCTTTGTTATGTGTTTCATTGTAGCACACGAAGAATGTGAACATAGAATGGTCGATTTCTAGAAGTATGTCTGGTGGATGAGCCGACAAGATTGCCGGTGAACTGTGTCAATTCACGCTTCGCCAAATTTTGCACAAAAGAGGGGTGTTCTTTGATATGGATGGTGTAATAGCTGATGTGCCAGGACGTTGCGACTATGACAATAGAAACAGTTTTTAGTGAAACTTGTAAACTATGAGATGACTTGTATGTGTAACTTGTACATATGTATATTGTTTTGGTGAAATTAACTTCTGTGAGATGACTTCTGTGATTATATTGTTTACTTCTTTGATTGTTGACTTCTATGATTATATTGAATTGATATGGAAATTAGAAATAACAGCAGGTAGTACTGCATAGGGTATACTTTATCACAGGAGGTTCTTTACCTACGGCTAGACCTGCATGTGAAATTATATTATCATAGGCGGCTAGAAATAGGTAAAGAAAAACCTTTGATAACTCCATTATCACAGGCGGTTTCTATTATGGTCCAAATCGGCTGCGATAAATTGTCTCCACAGGTGGCTTTTCATAAGTAAATATCCGCCTGTGATAACACCATTATCATAGGCGGTTATATATTGTACGACCCACCTGTGATAATGTGTTTTCACAGGCGGCTAGTCGTAAGTAAAGATCCGCCTGTGATATTACTATTATCATAGGCGGTTTCACTTTTCCGCCTGTGAAATTGCAGATTATCACAGGCTCTTCATTTCATGCGGTTTTAGAAACCGCGTGTGATAATACGTTTGGAGCCGTCTGAGATGAGGCTTATTATAGTAGTGAGAGGAAAATGCCCGAGAAGGGGATTCCTAGTCTGCATTGAAAAAAACTCTATCCAGCTTAACCGTTGTGGGGTTTTCCCTCTCATTACTCCAAGTATATTGACGATTGATCTAGAGAATTTCAATTAGCGCAGCACTATCTATGGTCTTTCGGAAAGAGCCCACAAGCCTACAGTTGATATTCAAATTTTTCTTATCGCAGGAGTGCAGAATGAGATTGAAATCTCCCAAACATAACCTCGGTGTTCCTTGAGCTAGTTTGATTGACAACAGTTCTTGGAGGAAAAGCAACTTATGAGCATCAACCAAGGGTCCATAGATATTGGACAACAGGAAGGAGAGATTACTAGATCTGAGCTGCATAGTGATCGAGTGCCCGAATTGATGTTGAGTGTGAGTTGAGGTGGAGACTATGTGTGGATTTCAGGCAATCAAGCAACCTCCTCTGGTGCCACTTGCAGGGAGGAAACAAAAACTTGAGAGACTGGAGCCGACTGTTGTTGGACTATTTGATTGCATGCAAGCTTGGAAGACTTTAGCGTGTTGGAGTTGATGTAGTGTTACTGAAGAAAACATAAGGGCTTGTTTGGATAGGAGTGGATCCACTTCAATCTAAGGGTGTGTTTGGTTTGGAGACGAAGTGGGACGGGACGGATCCATTCCTGTTTTTAGGGATGTGATGATTCTATTTTCTGTTTGTTTAAGAGGAATGAGATCGTCCTTGTTTTTTGTTTGATTCATAGGATGGGAACGAGGATAATGTACAAGATGTGACAGAAGATGAAAGAATTGAAGTGGGACGAACTCATCACTTCAGTTTTGAAGGGATCAATTCATCCCGGATCATAAGGGAATATTCTCTTACGGGGATGGCTCCATCCCGCTAGTCTCCAAAACAAACACCACTACAAATAGAATCGACTCGCCTCATCCCACTTCGTCCCACGAACCAAACACTACCTAAGTGGATTGGGGTGGATTTAGGAGAAAATTAGTTCATTTTCCACTCCAATCTACTTCAATCCACTTAGATTTAGTGGACCCAAACAAGCCCTAAGTGGGTCCCTAGAGCGTGCAAAATACGGTTGCGTGCAAGACATGAGCTCCCAGAACTTCTTCCGGGCGACATGCACAATGGTGCAGTCATGATTTAGGTACTTTGTTTGGTTGAGTTGGTTTTGGACTCTGTTTCGAATAAGCTAGCATAAGCAGTTAGGATTTGTTTATTGTTAAATAAAAGCAACTTGTCCTATGAAATAGAAGAGACGTCAATAATTGTTCATCTAGTTTTTTTAATCTATTAGCTTCTCACCTTGTTTCTTTAAAGTTCTACTGAGTAAAACATCCGTTCTTCTCTACGAAATAGAAAAATTCTTTGCTGATATGCCGTGAAGTCGTCCTCGCTGTCGTTGTTCTCTATGAAATAGAGAAATTCTTTGCTAGTATGATGTGAAAACTGGTTGCCCTCGACGCTGCCTTATACAATTATATTCATCGCTTAACACTTTGTTCGAGCAAAAAAATTGGTGGCTCTGCTGGAAATGATGATCGTTGTTCTTGAGGCACAAAGGTTTTTTGTTAATCGATGTTCTTTATGCCGACCAGGAGGATATCATGGTGGAGTTATCCAAGGAGGAGGATAACAACATGGCTGTTGATCATAATAATTATAGGATTTCAGTTTGAAGATCTCACGGAAAAGGGCAAGAAGAGGATTTAGGAGGAGATTGAATGTGAGATAGAGGAAGAACATAAGGTAAAATTACATGGCAAGCTTGCCTATTTCCAGAAGAAGAGAAGCGGCATGATCCAAAAGATAGATATGATGACTGTTTCAAGCAAGAAGGTACAATCATCTCTAAATGATGGATGATTGACCTTGGGAGGTGGTGGCAAGATGGAGTTTGTCGGTACCCTGCGTACCAGGTACCCCTTAGTACCGCGAAGAGTACAAGGGAGTTCTACCTGCCAGAGTTGAAGGTCTCCTCGGGCCCCACATGTCACATTGCACCGGACCCGCTCCCCTCATATGGGTAGCTCCTGGGTCAATACGTGTAAAGGAAAACCGGAACTAAGCTCCCAACGAAGGAAAGCTCCGGTGCCGACACGTGTACAACAGCCCCGGACCTAACCCCCAGTAGAGAGGAGCTCCGGTACCAACACGTGTACAGTAGCCCCGGACCTAACCTCCCATAAGAGAAAGCTCCGGAGCTTCCACGTGTGGAGGCTCCGAACCTTCATCGACGTATACACTGGCAGATCTCCTTCAGAATGAACAATCAAGCGTAATTAAAGTGATAGTTACAAGATGTAATTATGTGTCGTTGATGCTGTATTAACGACACGCGGTCAGATCCCTATTAATATGCGTAATGTAGCCATTAAGGCACATTATCACACTATTAATCATGCTTAATACTCTTTAGACAGTGTATTAGGCCATTAAATGCGCTAGGGCCACATGTCGGGCCAGTCAAGCTTTGTAACGGTCAGTCCTTAGAACTATAAAAGGGTTGTACTGCACGTACCCAAGGATAGATCATCTGAGATGAGCTGATCCAAGCTAACAGGCTTACTAGCGAATAGACTCACACAATACAACACAAACCCCATGGAGTAGGGTGTTACGCTCAGGCGGCCCGAACCACGTAAATCTCTTGTGTCAGCAGCTTGATCTTGATCTCTGCGTACCCCAACCATAATAAGAACCTCCGCAGGCTGCTCCTTAGCAGGTCCGAGGGAAGTGTCATTTCAAACACTTCGACATTTGGCGCGCCAGGTAGGGGGGGCAGTCCCGAGATCACAAGATGGTGAATTCAGCTGCTGGATCCTCCAATGGCAACCACGCTGGACAACCTGCTGGAGGCAATCCCTCCAACGCCCAACAACCAGCAGGTGCCATTGTTCCAGTAGGCGCTATGGCACCACAGCCACCATCTGTTCTGACAAACAATGTTGGTCAACAAGATGGGGCATCTGCGTCGATCACTGCATCGACAAACAACAACCCTGAACACGCGCTTTGTTGTGCGAGCTCTCCTACAACACCCACCACTTCCAGGTGCACCCCAGGGTGCTATGGAGAAGTGGAGAGCTGATGTTGACCATCTGGTCGCAACTGCGGCTGCGGGCATCAGCAATCAAGGTCCTCCCCCTTCGGGGCGAGCACCATCACACAACGGACCTTGTCCGGCAGACTTGGTCCACAAGTCTCGCAAAAAAAGGAGATATGCTGCCTCCCAGCAGGTGACTTTGCTGCCTCCAGGGGAACGACGCACCCACACCATCACCAGGATTCCGACTCACAATCTGCGGTCGGAACTGGATCACCGTTACCGGCAGCAGGACGGACGTGTCCATATCAAGCGTGCTCGTGAGAGGCGAGAGGCTCGGGACAACATCCCTCCTCAAGGAGTAGAAGGAGGCTCTTCTGACCTAGCCATGCATTTGCGCATGGTCAGATGGCCACAGAAGTTCCGGCCTCACCTGCCGGAAAAATTCAACGGGACTGTCAACCCCGCCGAATTCCTTCAAATCTACTCCTTTGCCGTACTGGCAGCAGGGGGTGATGAGGCTGTGATGGCCAATTACTTCCTGGTGCCTTTAACTGGGACTGCAAGGTCCTTGTTCATGAGTCTTCCACCCGACTCCATTAATAGTTGGGCGGGGTTATGCCAGCAGTTCACTGCCAACTTCAGGAGTTCTTACACCCGACCTGGCACTAAATTTGATCTGTTTGCTGTAAAGTAGACATTGGGGGAATCGCAGCGATCCTTCATGCATCGGTTTTCTCAGGTACAGAATACTATTCCTTCAATTTCGAGCTCCTCTGTTATTGTTGCATTCAGACAGGGTGTTCGAGATAAGAAGATGCTGGAGAAACTGGCCATTACAGAAGTTACCAGTGTCACAGAACTCTTCAGCCTAGCCGACAAATGTGCTAGAGTTGCGGAGGGCCGTGAAATGCATTCTAAGCCAGCTCTAGAGGCCCACCAGAAGTCCTCCAAAACTGACGTCGCTACCTCCGGTAGTGGCAAGAAGAAAAAGAAGCCTAACGACAAAAAGAAGTTGTCGGCCGGCGCACCAGCCGCTGCTGCTGCCGCAGCCCCTGGAAGCTGGGGTCCACGCCATGAGAAGCGACATCATCCTTCATCAGAAGATGGCAACAGTTCAAAGCATAGTGTCCGATTCACAAGACGAACCGACACAGCTTGGAAGAGTGTCGGGAGGTCCAAAACCTTGCCGAGCACTATAACAAGCGCCGGGAAGAAGTTCCTTTCCGTCAAAGGGAAGGAAAATAAAAAGTTGACGAAGCTCCAGCCGAACAGGAGCTAGGTTTCCAGGACCCCAAAAAAGTGTTGAAAGCCGTTTACAACACTGTCGACGACGACTCCGACGTCTATGAAAACGAGCGCCGGAAGACTTTGAACACCATCTATGGCAGTTCTTGGGACATCACCTCTCACCGCATCCTTAAGACAATGCGGCAGGACATGGCCGTGGCAGCTCCCACTGCTAAGGCGGAGCCACATCGAAAGTGGATGGATACTCCCATCATTTTTGATGCTTCGGACTGCCCCCAAAACATGATCTGGCCAACTCCCGTTGATGGTGTCACCCACCATTAACAATATTCAAATCCACCATGTAATGGTGGACGGAGGTTCCGGGCTAAACCTCATAAGCTTCGAAGCTTTTGTTAAGCTTTAGCTCCTGCCTTCGGACCTTCGCCCATCCCGACCATTCTCTGGAGTAGGACCGGGAACCACTACTCCTCTTGGTTCCATCACACTCCCAGTGACCTTCGGGACTCGGGATAACTACCGAACTGAGAAATTTGTCTTCGACATTGCGCAGATAAGTCTGCCGTTCAATGTCATTTTGGGTAGGCCATCTTTATACAAGTTCATGGCTGCTGCCCATTATGGCTACTTCGTGTTGAAGATGCCAACACCCACGGGTGTTCTCCGGATCTGCGAATATCGCACCGCAGGAGTTACTGCTCTAGAAGAACTCTACGCGCTTACCACAGCGCAAGAGGAAGCATCTGGTAAGGAGCCAACTCCAAACCATCCGAGCATTCATCATAAAGGCTCTACCTCCGCACCCTGTGTGCAACCAAGCGGCGACACCGACATTCCCGTCAAGGTCGTCCAAATTGGTTCCAATGCTGCTCAGACTACCCATATATTGGGGGGTCTGAACAACAAATTGGAACTCGCGCTCATCACTTTCCTTTGGGCTAATGTTGACGTGTTTGTCTGGCAACCGTCATAAATGCCTGGGATCCCTAGGGAGGTGATTGAGCAGAATCTGAAGATTTACCGACGCACGGCCTGTACACCAGAAGCCTCGAAAGCAATCAATCGAGCGACAAAACTTCATCCGACAGGAAATCAAAAAGTTGCTCGAAGCTGGATTCATCCGGGATGTCTTCCATCCAAAATGGCTGGCAAACCCAATTGTTGTACCCAAGGCCGGTGGGAAGCTTCGGATTTGTATCGATTACACCACCTTAAATAAGGCATGTCCAAAGGATCCATTTCCACTACCTAGAATAGATCATATAGTGGACTCCATCTCCGGGTGTGAGCTATTGTGTTTCTTAGATGCATATTCTGGATATAATCAAATCCAAATGTCTAAGGAAGATGAAGAGCATACTGCCTTCATAACAGTAGATGGATTGTACTGTTATACTGCCATGCAATTCGGTCTTAAAAATGATGCTTCAACATTTGTGCGAGCTATGTACAAAACATTAGGAGAGCTAATTAGAGACTTGGTGGAGGTGTATGTTGATGACATCGTTGTGAAGATCAAAAACAAGGAGTCAGTCCTTGACAACTTACAAGCCTTCTTCGACAAGCTGCGCACCACGCGCACCAAGCTAAACCTAGATAAGTGTGTCTTCGGGGTTAGCTCCGGGAAGCTTCTGGGGTTCTTGGTGACTCATCGAGGAATTGAAGCAAATCTTGCGAATATCAAGGCCATAGAAGATATGCGGCCCCCAGCCCGCAATAAAGATGTCCAGAAGCTAACTGGGTGCCTAGCTACGCTCAGTCGGTTTATCTCAAGACTGGCAGAACGGGCGCTACCCTTCTTCAAACTCTTGAGGAAGTTCGGACCGTTTCATTGGTCTGAAGAAGCAGAAAAGGCGTTTCAAGAGCTGAAACAGCTCCTCACCACACTACCGATATTAGTAGCCCCTAATCCTAGTGAGCCTTTACTGCTTTACATTTCGGCAACCACCTAAGTTGTCAGTATGGTTCTGTTTGCGGAAAGATCGGAGCCACATCCAATCCAGGTGTCCAAACCCCTCTGGGAGGGTCCGAAATCACCTGAAGGTGCGACTGGGTATCAGCTCACAGACACGGAACCTCAAAACAAAATGCTAGGAGATCAACCTCATACGTTTGAGGAGGTTCACCTAGCTGACCAAGATGATCGGGATCCTCCTAGCGAGGTCCGGGTCAAACAAGAAGGAGTTTTGGACCCCTCCGGGAGGGTCCAAGAAGCACAACTTGAAGGTCCGGAACCCTCCAGCAGGGTCCGGGTCGATGGAGAAGAAGCTTCGGGTCCTTCTGATAGGGTCCAGACCATCCAACGCCCCGTGTACTTCATCAGTGAAGTACTCCACGACACCAAGACAAGATACATTGAGGTGCATAAACTGCTTTACGCAATTCTTATTGCTTCAAGGAAGCTTCGTCACTACTTCCAAGCCCACAAAATATCAGTGGTAACTTCTTTTCCACTGCGTGCTATTTTGCATAACCCTAATTCTACTGGTAACATTGCAAAGTGGGTAGGGGAACTGGCCAAATTTGATCTAGAATTCGTGTCAAGACAAGCAACCAAAAGTCAAGCCTTGGCTGACTTTGTGGCGGAGTGGACCCCATCTCTATCAAACCCTGGGGGCCACAGTGAGCAGAAACCAAAACTCAAAGTTCTGATATTCACCAAGCCTCACTGGACTCTCTACTTCGACCGCTCCATGCAAAAGCAAGGGGCCGGAGAGAAGGTCAAATACATGGTACACCTTGATTTCAAGGCAACCAACGATATGGCGGAGTATGAAGCCCTCATCTATGGACTCAAGGTGGCACTATCTTATGATGTCAAACGGCTGTTGGTAAAGGGAGATTCACAACTCATCATCAAACAAGTCAAAGGTGAATGTTCTTGCAACAATCCTCAATTAGCTGCTTATCTCCTTGAAGTCCAAAGGCTTCTGAAGGACTTCGAAGTCCTGGATCTCCATCATGTTCAGCGTCTTCAAAACGCTGAAGCCGACGAACTCTCGACGAAAGCCTCAACCGGAGCTCCGGCTCTTGACGGAATCTTCGTCTGGAGGTTGTCAAAACCAACAGCTCAACCTGCCGAACTGAGCGAAGGGGGTGAGACCAGCACCTCGACGCTGGCGGTCTGGGTGGCCCTGCTACCATGGCGTCCACTAAGGGTCGTAGGTGCTGTCGGAAGCTCCGAGCAACCCATCACGCAAGACTCAGAAGCTCAAGTAAGCTCTGATGCATGGATCTCAGAGATCCAAATTTACTTGAAAGACAATATCCTTCCTGAAGACAGTGTATCCGCTGACCGGATTGTCAGATTGGCTAAAAGATACACGTTGGTAGAAGGGGATCTCTACCAACGCGGTTCCAATGGCATCCTAATGCGGTGCATTGCAAGGGAAGAAGGCTGCGAGCTCCTCGTGGAGATCCATGGAGGCGAGTGCGGGAACCATGCTTCTTCCCGCAAGCTGGTCGGTAAAGCCTTCCTGTATGGCTTTTACTGGCCAACAACACTTTAGGATGCGGCTGACCTAGTGAAAAAATATGAAGCGTGCCAGTTCCACACAAAACAGATTCACACACCAGCTCAATCGCTACAAATGATACCTCCTACATGGCCATTCGTTGTGTGGGGCATCGACATCTTGGGACCTTTCCCAAAAGTCGTTGGAGGTTACAGGTTCCTGTATGTCGCCATCGACAAGTTCACTAAGTGGTCGGAAGCAACTCCAGTTGTGACAATCAACAAGCAATCTGCAATCAAGTTCTTGAAGTCCATTATATGCAGATTTGGAGTTCCGAACAGAGTCATAACAGATAATGGAACTCAATTTACAAGTGCTTCATTTCAAGAATATTGCGAAGACCTCAGCATTCAACTAAACTACACTTCAGTAGCTCACCCAACAAGTAATAGACAAGCCGAGAGAGCAAATGCAGAAATATTAAAGGGACTCAAGACACGTACATGCAAGCTCCTAAAAAAGCATGGAGCCAACTGCATTGAAGAGCTTCCATCCACACTATGGGCGAACAGGACAACACCTAACCGGTCAACTGGAGAGACTCCATTATTCTTGGTGTACGGAGCTGAAGCAGTCCTTCCTCCGGAGATCACCTTGGGGTCCCTCCGGGTCCGGACCTTTGATGAAGCCACGCAGGACCAGCTTCGGCGTGAAGACCCTTGACCTCGTCGATGAGGGAAGGTGCCAAGCAGCTATTCAGAATGCACATTATCGCCAAGCGCTCCAGCCCTATCATCAAAGGCATGTGCGCAACCGACAACTCAAGGAAGGCGATCTGGTGCTTTGGAAGATACTAACTTGTGAAGGAATGAACAGACTCTCCCCCAGCTGGGAAGGTCCACTCCTAGTGATCAAAGTATCCCAACCCAGATGCATTCGCTTGGCAACTGAGGAAGGAACTCCGCTTCCTAATCCTTGGAACATCGAGAACCTCCGTAAGTTTTATGCTTAGAATTACGGAGGTGAGTCTGTAATTACACATGATGTATGTTATAGAGTCGATAAACAGACAGGGGTATGACCTCCGGGAACATCCAGACCCCTCAGTGAAGGTCCTGGAGGTTCAAGTACACTACAATCACTGCACTAAAAGTGTAACTACCTACCCTGGGTTAGTACAAAATGTATAGCGCACTTAGCTTTTGTCCCACACCCTAAGTGTGTCCTTGTCTCCCCTGTAATCTAGACCTGTAATGAAAGACATTGTTGTGTAAAAACAGACTCCACGTGCATTTATTTTTGTACAAGGCTCGATGTAAATATTATTTTTACCCTTCTTGTCTATAATAAAGTTGTGCAATTCTTTTTAGTTTTTGTCCAAGTTATTCATATGTGTTACAAGTTATATTGTTGGTCTCTCCAAATCTTAACATGCTGCATAGTCTACTTGCCTGAACGCCAAGCTAACATAGGTCTGGAGTGTGCTATTGACTTAGCCTTGTCCTGCACTCTAAGTACGCCACTCTACCTACACTCCGGCAGGCCTCAGTAGGGTGAGTACTACAAAATCATATGGGTCCGGAAAGATTACATTGATATATTTATTAGAGTAAAATGTATTGGATGTACATGAATTGTAAGTGAAAGTGCATCTAGGCATCCCTGCGGGTTTTGGATGATTGATGACGATAATTAAGAGGCTAATGAGCTTATTTGATCTTAAGCACAGGTACAAGGATTGAAATGAGATAAAAACCCCCAGAAAGGAAAAGGAGAAAACGGGCGTCAAAGTCTCAAGCATAGAAATTAGGGCTTCTATGGTACTGAGATTATATGAGCCGTATCATGTGAGCGGGTGGTTGTATCATGTGCATTGAGAACATACAAAGGGGATCAAAGTGGTGGTTTAGAGAAAAACCCATGTGAGAAGCCTAAAATGAGAAAAACCCTAGGAGGCCAGACTAGTCCGGGCCTCAGGGCTGGACTAGTCCGGCCATGGCAGACAAGTCCGTTTTGAGACGGACCAAACGTCTCTAGAGTGAACCTGAGTGAATTTGGAGCTAAGTCCGAGAAGTCCGGACTTGTCCGATTTTGGACGGACCAAAGCTCTCTGGAGTAGTTCGGACTTGTCCGTTTGGGTTCGGACTTGTTCGTTTGAGACTTAGTGTGACAGACCGAGAGAAACCCTAGGGGGCCGGACTAGTCTGCCCCTGTGGCCGGACTAGTCTGGGCCAACCCAGAAAAGTCCGTTTTGGAACGGACCAAGTGGTTCTGTTCCACTTCGGACTAGTCCGTTGTTGAACGGACTAGTCCGTTGTCTAGTGACCGTTTGAATCTGGAAATTTGGCGGGTAGCATGACGATCGTTGCTCAGTGTGGCAGTTGTCGAGAACTGACCAGGGGTCAGTGGTCCCATAGGGCCGGACTAGTCTGGGGTCTGAGGCCGGACTAGTCCGCCCCTTTGCTAATGTAAGCAAAAGGGGCTCGAGACCTCTATAAAAAGGGGACCCCCGGGCTCATTTGAATAGGTCTTGAACCCTAGCGCCGCCACAAGCATCCTAGAGCCTTCCAAAGCCTTCTACTCATCCTACTAACCCCCTAAGAGCAAATCTTGAAGGGATTAGGGTTTGGGGAGGAGAGTAAAGGAAGATCATCGCGCTTTGGCTCTCGGTTTGATCTCTTTCACATTGTGTTGTGTTGTGTGGCTTGTGTGAGTTAAGCTTTGTGTGCTCCTCTTGTATTGATTTGTGGGAGCCTCAAGTTGTGAGCAGCCCCATCAAACTTGGTGATTACCCATTGATATAGTGGAAAACAAGCCGGCCATCGTGGTACCTTGGTGAGAGAAGGGTCAAGTGAGACCGGGTCCCTGTGTGGGCTTCTCAACGTGGAGGTAGGCCTCTTCGTGGAGCTGAACTATGGAATAAATCTCGTTTCACTTGTATTTCGCTTCTTGTGATCACTAGTATTGCTATTAGGGTTCACTTTGCTTTTATTGACTTACAGTTTGATCATAATTGTGAACATGCAATCTAAGTGTTTAAACTTCACAATCTGAGCTTCACAAGTTTACTACACATTTCTCATATTTTTGTGAACTTTAATTCCGCAAATAACTTGTAGAAATCAAGTTTTAGGGTTTCCAGCCTG
The DNA here is from genome assembly GCA_036927565.1 of Tuctoria greenei. Lineage (NCBI taxonomy): Eukaryota > Viridiplantae > Streptophyta > Magnoliopsida > Poales > Poaceae > Tuctoria > Tuctoria greenei. Next base: position 64,945,941 of record JAYESD010000011.1, on the reverse strand, counting down.
TGCTGAGCGGACTAGTCCGGCCCTGTGCAGACTAGTCCGACCATAGGAATTTAATCTTGTTTGATTAAGTGATTTCAGGTATTATTGCCTATTCACCCCCCTCTAGGCGACTTTCAATTGGTATCAGAGCAGGCTTCTCCACAAGAGTCTAACAACTCGGAGAAGTAATGGCCGGAAGGGGTGACAACGAGATTCCGGTGGTCGTCGATGACACCAAGACGAAGAACGTCGATGTTCTTTAAGATGATCCGAATGATGACGAAGAAGTTCGGATGCTCAAAGCACGGCTTCGTGAGAAGCTCAACGTGCTGAAGAAGGAGATCAAGCCAATTGCTCCGGTCAACATCGACAACGGGAGTAGTTCACAAGACTACTCCCAATATCCTTACAATTATGAGAAACTTACTGCTAGCAACTATTACTTGTCTATTCCCATTGGAAAACCTCCTCAATTTGATGGAAATGATTATTATATGTGGAAGCAGAATATGAAGATGCACCTCATTTCCTTAAACCCTAGCTTGTGGAAAATTGTGATGACAGGTGTTCACCTTCCCAAGAATGAGGAAGACATCACTCTGGAGCAAGACGTCCTTCTACATCGCAATGCTCAAGACGTTGGAGTGATTACCTCCTCATTGACTCGTGAGGAGTTCAACCGCATTGAAGGGTCGGAGGTTGCCAAGGATATTTGGTATACCCTCAAGACGGCGCACGAAGGCAACCGCGTCATTAGGTAAGCAAAGATCGATATGATCGAAGGAGAGCTTGGGAGATTCACCATCATGGAGGGTGAATCTCCGCAAGATATGTATGACCGCCTCAAGACTCTCATCAACAAGAGTCGGTCATATGGAAGCACCCGGTGGACCGACCACGAGGTAGTAAAGAGGATGATTCGAGCATTCATGCCTCGAAATGTCACTCTTTGCTCACTAATTCGTGAAAGTCCGGGCTTCCACAAGATGACTCCCGAAGAAGTGCTAGGGAGAATCATCAACCATGAGATGATGGAGCAAGAAGCGATGTTCTACAATGATCTACAAAAGATTTCCTCCTCCAAGAAAAGGGATGTTGCACTCAAAGCAACGTCCTCAAAATCTCAAGAAAAGGAAGAGAGTGATGAAGAGAGTCCCAACACCGATGAGGAAGAAGCTCTCTTCATCAACAACTTTAAGAGGATGTTTAGAAGGAGGAGGGGGAGCTACCAAAATGAGAGAAGAAGCAAAACACAAGCCCAAGACAAGATCAAAAAGGGCTTGCTACAATTGCGGAGAATATGGCCACTTCATTGTGGATTGTCCACATGAAGAAAACAAGAAGAAGAAGGAGGGCAAGTCCAAAGAGAAGAAGTACTTCAAGAAGAAGAAGCAATCCGGACATGCCCACCTTGGAAAGGAGTAGGATTCAAATGAGGAATCCTCCTCCGATGAAGATGAGAAGGTAGCAACTATTGCTATGAAGAAGCCAACAACAGAGAACAAGGTGGTTTAGAGAAAAACCCAAGTGAGAAGCCTAAAATGAGAAAAACCCTAGGAGGCTAGACTACTCCGGGCCTCAGGGCTGGACTAGTCCGGCCATGGCAGACAAGTCTGTTTTGAGACGGACCAAACGTCTCTGGAGTGAACCTGAGTGAATTTGGAGCTAAGTCCGAGAAATCCGGACTTGTCCGATTTTGGACGGACCAAAGCTCTCTGGAGTAGTTCGGACTTGTCCGTTTGGGTACGGACTTGTTCGTTTGAGACTTAGTGTGACAGACCGAGGAAAACCCTAGGGGGCCAGACTAGTCTGCCCCTGTGGCCGGACTAGTCCGGTCCAACCCAGAAAAGTCCGTTTTGGAATGGACCAAGTGGTTATGTTCCACTTCGGACTAGTCCGTTGTTGACCGGACTAGTCTGTTGTCTAGTGACCATTTGAATTTGGAAATTTGGCGGGTAGCATGACGATCGTTGCTCAGTGTGGCAGTTGTCGGGAACTAACCAGGGGTCAGTGGTCCCATAGGGCCGGACTAGTCTGGGGTCTGAGGCCGGACTAGTCGACCCCTTTGCTTATGTAAGCAAAAGGGGCTCGGGACCTCTATAAAAAGAGGACCCCCGGGCTCATTTGAACAGGTCTTGAACCCTAGCGCCGCCACAAGCATCCTAGAGCCTTCCAAGCCTTCTACTCATCCTACTAACCCCCTAAGAGCAAATCTTGAAGAGATTAGGGTTTGGGGAGGAGAGTAAAGGAAGATCATCGTGCTTTGGCTCTTGGTTTGATCTCTTGCACATTGTGTTGTGTTGTGTGGCTTGTGTGAGTTGATCTTTGTGTGCTCCTCTTGTATTGATTTGTGGGAGCCTTAAGTTGTGAGCAGCCCCATCAAACTTGGTGATTACCCATTGATATTGTGGAAAACAAGCCGGCCATCGTGGTGGCTTGGTGAGAGAAGGGTCAAGTGAGACCCGGTCCTTGTGTGGACTTCTCAACATGGAGGTAGGCTTCTTCGTGGAGCTGAACTACGGGATACATCTCGTTTCACTTGTCTTTTGCTTCTTGTGATCACTAGTATTGCTATTAGGGTTCACTTTGCTTTTATTGACTTACAGTTTGATCATAATTGTGAACTTGCAATCTAAGTGTTTAAACTTCACAATCTGAGCTTCACAAGTTTACTACACATTTCTCATATTTTTTGTGAACTTTAATTCCGCAAATAACTTGTAGAAATCAAGTTTTAGGGTTTCCACCCTGTGCTGAGCGGACTAGTCCGACCCTGTGCAGACTAGTCCGACCACAGGAATTTAATCTTGTTTGATTAAGTGATTTCAGGTATTATTGCCTATTCGCCCCCCTCTAGGCGACTTTCAATTGGTATCAGAACAGGCTTCTCCCCAAGAGTCTAACAGCTCGGAGAAGTAATGGCCGAAAGGGGTGACAACGAGGTTCTGGTGGTCGTCGATGACACCAAGATGAAGAACGTCGATGTTCTTTAATATGATCCGAATGATGACGAAGAAGTTCGGATGCTCAAAGCACGGCTTCGTGAGAAGCTCAACGTGCTGAAGAAGGAGATCAAGCCAATTGCTCTGGTCAACATCGACAATGGAACTAGTTCACAAGACTACTCCCAGTATCCTTACAATTATGAGAAACTTACCGCTAGCAACCATTACTTGTCTATTCCCATTGGAAAACCTCCTCAATTTGATGGAAATGATTATTATATGTGGAAGCAGAATATGAAGATGCACCTTATTTCCTTAAACCCTAGCTTGTGAAAAATTGTGATGACAGGTGTTCACCTTCTCAAGAATGAGGAAGACATCACTCTGGAGCAAGCCGTCCTTCTACATCGCAATGCTCAAGCTGTTGGAGTGATTACCTCCTCATTGACTCGTGAGGAGTTCAATCGCATTGAAGGGTTGGAGGTTGCCAAGGAGATTTGGGATACCCTCAAGACGGCGCACGAAGGCAACCGCGTCATTAGGGAAGCAAAGATCGAGATGATCGAAGGATAGCTTGGGAGATTCACCATTATGGAGGGTGAATCTCCGCAAGATATGTATGACTGCCTCAAGACTCTCATCAACAAGAGTCGGTCATATGGAAGCACCCGGTGGACCGACCACGAGGTAGTAAAGAGGATGATTCGATCATTCATGCCTCGGAACGTCACTCTTTGCTCACTAATTCGTGAAAGTCCAGGCTTCCACAAGATAACTCCCGAAGAAGTGCTAGGGAGAATCATCAACCATGAGATGATGGAGCAAGAAGTGATGTTCTACAACGATCTACAAAATCATTCCTCCTCCAAGAAAAGGGATGTTGCATTCAAAGCAATGTCCTCAAAATCTCAAGAAAAGGAAGAGAGTGATGAAGAGAGTCCCGACACCGATGAGGAAGAAGCTCTCTTCATCAACAACTTTAAAAGGATGTTTAGAAGGAGGAGGGGGAGCTACCAAAATGAGAGAAGAAGCAAAAGACAAGCCCAAGACAAGATCAAAAAGGGCTTGCTACAATTGCGGAGAATATGGCCACTTCATTTTGGATTGTCCACATGAAGAAAACAAGAAGAAGAAGGAGGGCAAGTCCAAAGAGAAGAAGTACTTCAAGAAGAAGAAGCAATCCGTACATGCCCACCTTGGAAAGGAGTAGGATTCAAATGAGAAATCCTCCTCCGATGAAGATGAGAAGGTAGCAACTATTGCTATGAAGAAGACAACAACGGCGAACAAGCTCTTCCCCAACTTGGATATTTCAAGGACAACATGTCTCATGGCCAAGGAGGGAAGAAAGAAGGTTAATCTAAATCCTCCTCTTCAATTTCTTTTCATGATAACTTTGATAGTAGTAGTGAAAATGAACATATGCTTAAATACATGAGAAAAAGCACCTTGAAGAGATTGAGATTGTTAACGGAAGAGATATTTGAGAAGGAAGAACTCATCAACCATCAAGAGGACATGTTCATCCAACAAAAGGAGAGATGTCAAGAGGTTGAGGAGCTCTTGGATCTTGAAAGAGAAAGAAGCAAGGCACTTGAGCGTGAACTCGCTTTGAGCAAGGAAACTTGCTCAAACCTTGAGAACACTACAATTGTGCTCAAGGATGAACTTGTTAGTTTGACACAAGCTAACAAGATCCTTGAGACGCAAATGAAGTCTCTCAAGGTCAATGCACCTTCATCCTCTACAAGCTCACCTTCCACAAATATTAAATCCGAAGCATCTCAACCTTGTAAATGCTCAAACTTAATCATAAAGCTTAAAGATGAGCTAAAGTTGGCACAAACCAATAAAGCACCCAAGGGTGGCATCTTTGACAAGGAGAAGGTGGCATATGCACGTAGTGCATATACCAACACAAGACATCCCCTTGTCAAGGATGGTCTTGGTTATTCTAGGGGGATGAGGCAAAACGCCAAAACTCCAAAGAATGGCAAAGACTTGATTGTTTTTGTCAAAGGAGGCTCATACAATAATAAAGGAAAGAACATTGCCACTACACCCAAAATTCCTAAGAAAGAACCTCATCCATTGTTCCATGATTTTGATGTTTCATATGTTTTATTGAGGAACAAGTTTGGAAAGGCATATGCTAGGTATGTTGGGCCACACCGCAAAAGTCCCCAACCTTGTGTGTGGGTGCCCAAGTGCCTCTTGACTAACATCAAAGGACCCAACACCGCTTGGGTACCTAAAGCCAAGGCTTAACTCTTTCTTGTAGGCATACTCCTCCGGTGGAACCAAGTGGGTTCTTGATAGTGGATGCACAAATCATATGACCGGAGAGAGGAAGATGTTTGTGGAGTATGAGCTGAATGAAGATCCAAGTGAAGGAATCTATTTTGGGGACAATAGCCAAGGAAAAATCCTTGGCACCGGTGAAATTGCTATATCCCCTAATCATACTCTTTCAAATGTTCTACATGTTGATTCACTTGATTATAACCTATTGTCCATATCACAACTATGTGAAAAAGGTTATAATTGTTTATTCACTAATAAGGGGGTGACCGTCACAAGGAGAAGCAATGGCTCAATTGCGTTTAAGGGTGTACTCAAGGGAAAGCTCTATCTTGCGGATTTCTCTGCGGATAAAGACCAACTTGACACATACTTAATTGCAAAAACTAACATGGGATGGCTTTGGCATAGAAGGCTAGCCCATGTTGGGATGAGGAATTTGCAAAAACTCCTTAAGGGCGAGCACATCCGTGGTTTAAAGAATGTTGTTTTTGAAAAGGATAGGCCATGTAGCGCATGCCAAGCCGGAAAGCAAGTTGGAGCACCACATCCATCCAAGACCATTATGGCAACATCAAGACCATTGGAGCTTCTACACATGGATCTCTTCGGTCCAATCGCCTAAATTAGTATTGGTGGTAACAAATATAGTCTTGTTATTGTTGATGACCTTTCACATTTCACTTGGGTATTCTTTTTGCATGACAAGAGTGAGACTCAAGGTGTCCTCAAGAGATACTTGAAGAGAGCTCAAAATGAGTTCTCCTTGAGTATCAAGACCATAAGGAGTGACAATGACACCGAATTCAAGAATACTCAAGTTGAAGAATTTTTGGATGAAGAAGGCATCAAGCATGAGTTCTCGGCCCCCTACTCCTCTCAACAAAATGGGGTGGCCGAGAGAAAGAATAGGACCTTAATTGAGATGTCAGGAACCATGCTTGATGAGTACAAGACATCAACTCGGTTTTGGGAGGAAACGGTTAACACCGCTTGCCATGCCATAAATCGGTTGTACCTTCACCGCATACTTAAGAAGACGTCATATGAGCTCCTAACCGGTAACAAGCCCAACATCTCTTACTTTGTGTTTTTGGGAGTAAATGCTACATTCTTAACAAGAAGCCTAGGACTTCGAAGTTTGCTTCTAAGTCCGATGAGGGTTTCTTGCTTGGTTATCACTCAAACACTTATGCCTATTGTGTCTTTAACAAATCCTCTGAAATTGTTGAAGTAGCACGTGACGTAGTGTTTGATGAGACTAATGGCTCCCAAGTGGAGCAAGTGATCATCATATGCTAGATCATGAAGAAGCTCCACAAGTGGTGATAGGAAAGATGGCACTTGGAGACATGACCACAAGAACAACCTCAAGATGCAAGTGACCATCCTACACATAAAGCAAGCTCTTCCTGAAATAATCAAGATCAAGTTCCCCAAGATGCGCTCCAAGAAGATGAAAATGGAGGCATCAATCAAGGGGGAGACAATGAGGATGAGGAAGACCAAGACGATGAATCAAGACCTCAAGCGCCACACCCAAGAGTTCATCAAAGCGTCCAACGGGACCATCCCATTGACAATATACTTGGAGACATCTCCAAGGGGGTAACTACTCGATCTCGTGTTGCAAACTTTTGTGAACATTACTATTGTGTTTCTTCCTTGGAACCCCACTTGGTTGAAGAAGCACTACGAGATCCGGATTGGGTGATGGCCATGCAAGAAGAGCTCAACAACTTCGAGAGAAATCAAGTATGAGAGCTTGTGAAGAGGCCTAATGCAAATGTTGTAGGCACCAAATTGGTGTTCCGCAATAAACAAGATGAACACAGGGTGGTTACAAGGAACAAGGCACGACTTGTGGCTAAAGGGTACTCACAAGTCGAAGGTTTGGATTTCGAAGAAACCTTCGCTCCCGTAGCTAGGCTTGAATCAATTCGTATATTACTTGTCTTTGCTACTCACATGATTTTAAGCTATATCAAATGGACGTCAAGAGCGCATTCCTCAATGGTCCAATCAAGGAAGAAGTGTATGTGGAGCAACCCTCTGGATCTGAAGATGAAGAATTCTCAAACCATGTGTACAAATTGCATAAGGCTCTCTATGGACTCAAACAAGCTCCTAGATCTTGGTATGAGTGCCTTAGAGACTTTCTAACTCAAAATGGTTTCAAAATTGGGAAGGCGGACTATACTCCATTCACTAAGCACTTTAATGATGATTTGTTTGTTTGCCAAATATGTGTCGATGACATTATATTTGGTTCTACTAACAAAGCTTTTTGTGATGATTTTTCCAAGATAATGACGGAAAGATTTGAGATGTCCATGTTGGGGGAGTTGAAGTTCTTTCTAGGTTTTCAAGTGAAGCAACTCAAGGAAGGCACGTTCATTAGTCAAACCAAGTACACACAATATATACTCAAGAAGTTTGACATGGACAAGGCCAAACCCATTAAGACTCCTATGGCAACCAACAGGCATCTCGATCTTAATGAAGATGGTCCAAGTGTGGACCAAAAGGTATATCGTTCCATGATAGGCTCATTGCTATACTTATGTGCATCTAGGCCCGATATCATGCTTAGTGTGTGTATGTGTGCTAGATTTCAAGCCGCTCCTAAGGAGTGTCATTTGATCGCCGTTAAGAGAATTCTTAGATATTTGGTTCACACACCAAGCCTAGGACTTTGGTACCGCAAGGGCTCTAAGTTTAACCTCATTGGATATTTCGATGCGGACTATGCGGGGTGCAAAGTTGATAGAAAGATTACATCGAGAACTTGCCAATTCCTTGATAGATCTCTAGTGTCTTGGTCCTCAAAGAAACAAAACTCCATTGCACTTTCCACAGCCGAAGCGGAGTATGTCGCCGCCGAATGTTGTTGTGCACAACTTCTTTGGATGCGACAAACTCTTAGGGACTATAGCATAAACTTGCACCATATCCCTCTCCTATGTGACAATGAGAGTGCCATCAAAATAGCCCACAATCCAGTTGAACACTCAAGGACCAAGCACATCGATATTCGCCACCATTTCTTGAGAGATCACTCCATCAAAGGAGACATTGCAGTTTCCCATGTGAGAACCGATAAACAATTGGCTGATATCTTTACCAAGCCCCTAGATGGGAAAAGGTTTTGTGAACTTTGGAGTGAGCTAACTATCTTAGATTCTTGAAATGTGGCTTAAGTCTTTGCTCATCTGATTGTAATATTCAAAATTCACACATGCTTGCAAAAAACTCATCCTCCTCAATTTTTCCACAAATTATTTTTGAATTATTGAATCCTTGTGAATCATGGTCATAGTTTGATTGTTGATTGCTTACTGACCATATTTACAAAGATCTTTTGTGAAATATAGTCCAAAAGGATCAAATCTCCACTAAAAACACAATATATAGGAGTTTTAGGTCTTAGGACCGGACTAGTCCGCACCATTGAACCAGACTAGTCCGGTGTCTCAGGTTGTCCGAACCCAGTCCGGAGGCCGGACAAGTCCGGGTCTCTGACCGGACTAGTCCGTCCCTTGGGGACTTAACCTCCCCGAGGTGCCCTTACCTCTCCACTTCCATTCAAACACTCTCTCTCCAAAACGCTCGAAAACTATCTCCCAAACGGCAATTTTTTTATTCCATCCACAAAATCTCGATTCCAATCGGTGGATTGAAGCCCTAAGGTGCTTAGGAACCTTTCCCCAAGCATCGGAGACCGATTCCTCACTCACATTTCATCGAATCGAAGATTTTAAGAGGTATTCTTGACCTAACTCCAAAATCCTTGAAATTCAATCCTTTTGGGTCCATTGATAGAAACTTCTTCACAAATGTTAATGTACACATCAATGTGATCATGTAGCTCCATTTTTGTGGTAGAATCCGTAGTTTTTGCAAAATTTCTCTAGATTAGGGTTCCTGTTGTGTGAACCGGACTAGTCCGACCACAGGGCGGACAAGTCCGACCTAGTGTGGACTAGTCCGGCCCCTTGGCGGACAAGTCCGGGTTACACAGTGAAAACCCTAACCTAGGTTGATTTTGTGAATTGTACCAATTTATCTTGACTCCTTGGAATTATACAAATTCCCTTGCTTCTCTTGTCAGCAATCATGTTAGACAATGAATATGTTCCTCCTTCTGACTCCGAGACCGAAGCAGAGAAGCAGGCTCTCTTTCGCCGGAAGGAAAGAGAGGATCAAGAAATGGCTGCTGCGTACTTTGCCTCTCAGAGGGCAAAGAAGACGCAGCGTGAGGAGCACAACTTTGCTGCTGCCGAGGCTGCCCCAAAGAGAAAGAGGCTTGTGACCTTGGGTGAGCAAGCCAAGTCTCAGGGGGCAAGGACCTCCAAAGATAAGGGCAAGGGCCCTGTTGATGCTGCACCCAAGAAGAGGGTGATTGTGGCCAAGAAGTCTGCAAGCAAAGTAAAGAAGGGTGCCCCACAACCCATTGGCCCCTTGAGGATGTCCTCTCCTGCACGAAACCCAAACCGTGCAGCTGCCTTCGACGCCAACATCTTCAAGGGCAAGGGAGCTGAGAAGGCACGCAAGTTGAGAAAGATCAATGTTTATCAGTGTGACAGGAGCACAGTGGATCCCCGGTTCTGGTGTGACTTCCACTGTGACTACTACATGACGGTCTATATGACCAAGCAGACTCCTGTCACAGACGCTCAGTGGATCGACTGGGACTACATGGCCCAGAAAGATCATCAAGCCTTCAATGCTGTAATTGAGGCTGTCAAGAGGCATGGCCTGAAGAAGTTCATGGCCTTCCAGTACGATTGGAATGTGGAGGTCATCACTCAATTCTACTCCACCTTGTACTTCCACACCGATGGGGACAGGAGGATTACCTGGATGACCCATGGAGAGCAGTACTCCACCACTTATTGGGAGTTTGCTCAGTTGCTTGACTTGGAGGATCAACTGGATAATGAGATCATCATTTCAAATCTGAAACCAGTTGATCGGGACACCTTGAAGTATATGTATCCAAGTCATGCACAGTATGAGGTCGGGCACATCAGAAACATCAAGCCATTCTATAGTGTGCTCAACCGGGTCCTCAGAAAGACCATTGCCCCCATGGATGGAGATGCGGGGATAATCCGAGGCAATTTGAGGCACTTAATGGTCCTCATTGATGGAGATGTCCGCTTCAATGTGGTGGGATATATCTTTGATGACATCTTCAACATCTCTCACACCCCAACCGATCATGTGGATATGCTCCGTACATTATGTACATGATCGAGAAGATCTCCGGGCTCACATTCAAGAAAGATATCATTCACTGGAGGCTTCGACCACAACTCCCACCTCCGGAGCCGGCTGCTCCTAGGAGGAAGAATGCAGATCCTCCCGCTTCTTCCTCTCGCTTCGTAACATCTCCTCCACCACCTCAGCCTTCGACACAATGTAGGAGTGTCTTCTTCAAATGCTTCAAAGCTCTCTTCTCATGCCGAAAGACAAAAATTCGGCAACGTCGCATGGAGCGTCGCAATGAGAAATATCTCAAGGTGATGTGCGACAAGCTGGACATTCCAATGTCCCCCGCCGAGGAGGGCGATGGTGAGCTCACTTCCTTTCCCGAGTTCACTGCCAAGGAGCTTGCTGAATTTGGAGAAGCTCGGACTTCCACCGCGGCCCCGACCGATGATGATGAGGCACATCTTGACCCAGAGGCCACAGAAAGCGACAGCGAGCGCCAAGGCAGCGATGACGACTCCGAGTCCGACGATGAGTAGGCCTAAGGGTCGTTTCCTCCCTTCTTTTCCTTTTTGGTGTTTTGATGCCAAAGGGGGAGAGATTGCTTGGAGATAGCTTCGATGGGCTCTTAGATCTAGGGGAGAAATATAGGGAGTGAGATGAAGGTGGGGGGGGGAGATAAGATAGATAGACTATCTTGTGTGAGTATTGATCTATGTTGGACTTATGTTTTAAATCTCATTTCAAGTTGTATTGTAAGACTTAATCTATGTATTCATGTATCTTGCCTAAATTTCTGATGTGTTGCCTCATTTAAATGTCTGTTTTGCATAATCATTGTCTTATCACACTTTATGAACACATCACTTAGGCACCCCACCATAACATATATATGTATGAGAACTCTCTCAATCTCTTACTCATGATGCATACATTGAGGGGGGGTCACTCATACGAATACATGTTATGAAAACAAGTTATTAACCTTATTTGTTGAAGTCTTAATGTGTTGTCATCAATTCACCAAAAAGGGGGAGATTGAAAGTGCATCTAGGCATCCCAGTGGGTTTTGGATGATTGATGATGACAATTAAGAGGCTAATGAGCTTAGTTGATCTTAAGCACAGGTACAAGGATTGAAATGAGATAAAAACCTTCAAAAAGGAAAAGGAGAAAACGGGGGTCAAAGACTCAAGCGTAGAAATTAGAGTTTCTATGGTACTGAGCTTATATGAGCTCTATCATGTGAGAGGGTGGTTGTATCATGTGCATTGAGATCATACCAAGGGGCTCAAAGTGGTGGTTTAGAGAAAAACCCAAGTGAGAAGCCTAAAACGAGAAAAACCCTAGGAGGCCGGACTAGTCCGGGCCTTAGGGCCGTACTAGTCCGACCATGGCAAACAAGTCCGTTTTGAGACGGACCAAACGTCTCTGGAGTGAACCTGAGTGAATTTGGAGTTAAGTCTGAGAAGTCCGGACTTGTCCGTTTTTGGACAGACCAAAGCTCTCTGGAGTAGTTCGGAATTGTCCGTTTGGGTACGGACTTGTCCGTTTGAGACCTAGTGTGACAGACCGGGAGGGCCTAGGGGGCCGGACTAGTCCGCCCCTGTGGCCAGACTAGTCCGGGCCAACCCAGAAAAGTCCGTTTTGGAATGGACCAAGTGGTTCTGTTCCACTTCGGACTAGTCCGTTGTTGACCAGACTAGTCCGTTGTCTAGTGACCGTTTGAATTTGGAAATTTGGTGGGTAGCGTGACGATCGTTGCTCAGTGTGGCAGTTGTTGGGAACTGACCAGGGGTCAGTGGTCTCATAGGGCCGGACTAGTCTGGGGTCTAAGGCCAGATTAGTCCGTCCCTTTGCTGATGTAAGCAAAAGGGGCTCGGGACCTCTATAAAAAGGGGACTCCCAGACTCATTTGAATAGGTCTTGAACCCTAGCGCCGCCACAAGCATCCTAGAGCCTTCCAAAGCCTTCTACTCATCCTACTAACCCCCTAAGAGCAAATCTTGAAGAGATTAGGATTTGGGGAGGAGAGTAAAGGAAGATCATCGTGCTTTGGCTCTCGGTTTGATCTCTTGCACATTGTGTTGTGTTGTGTGGCTTGTGTGTTGAGCTTCGTGTGCTCCTCTTGTATTGATTTGTGGGAGCCTCAAGTTGTGAGCAGCCCCATCAAACTTGGTGATTACCCATTGATATAGTGGAAACCAAGCCGGCCATTGTGGTGGCTTGGTGAGAGAAGGGTCAAGTGAGACCCGGTCCTTGTGTGGACTCCTTAACGTGAAGGTAGGCTTCTTCGTGGAGCTGAACCACGGGATAAATCTCGTTTCACTTGTCTTTTGCTTCTTGTGATCACTAGTATTGCTATTAGGGTTCACTTTGCTTTTATTGACTTACACTTTGATCATAATTGTGAACTTGCAATCTAAGTGTTTAAACTTCACAATCTGAGCTTCACAAGTTTACTACACATTTATCATATCTTTTGTGAACTTTAATTCCGCAAATAACTTGTAGAAATCAAATTTTAGAGTTTCCACCCTGTGCTGAGCGGACTAGTCCGGCCACAGGAATCTAATCTTGTTTGATTAAGTGATTTCAGGTATTATTGCCTATTCACCTCCCCTCTAAGCGACTTTCAGTAAGGTTGTGTCAGATAGGTCCATTAACTTTTAAAACGTATTTAGAGGTCCCTAATCTAATTATATGAGTCATCACAGGACCAAATCTCGTCTATCTTGCCACCATGGCAGACACGTCATCAAAACTGTGCCATGCTGGTCATGGTCGTTTTGCAGAAAACCCCCCAATTTTTCCTGCGCAGCACTATTCTGTTTCTTGTTGTTTACGTGATGGGGGCGCAGATGTGAGGTCAACAAGGCTGTTGGCGCCATGAAGTCAGCAGGGCGGGTCTCGGGTCCGCGATCTCACCTGGCGCCGATCAGGCTGGAGGTCGACAATCGATGGCGGCAAGCAGGGTAGCGGCAATCTGGTTCTGAATTGGTTTACAATTGACTTAACTTTGTTACAATTAGATAGAAAGGTTGTTTGGTTTACTGGTTAGGCCAACGTGAGTTCGACCTCCATTAGGTGCATGTTTTTGTTTTTTGTTTTTTTGGAACAAACATGTTTTTTTTCCGTCTGTTTTCCTTTGTTTTGGTTCTTACGAGTGCTTCTTAAGTGAAGATAACAACAGGGCAATGGGCATAAAATTTAACAAGCCTGTTATGATTGGTAACAGCAAAACAACAAGGTATTTGGCATCAAAAGAACTCCCAACATATTTCATGTTTGTTATAACTGTTCACAACAACATAACAGGGTAATTAGTAGCAAAAGAATCCCAAAAAATATACAAGTTGTTATGACTGTTCACAGCAATAGAGCTCCCAAACTTTACAGCAAAAGAATTGTTTTTCGTAGGTTACTTGTTGTTTTCAGCTGCTACTTTCTTTACCCCTAGCTTTTTTTTGCGTCTCAACAACGGTCTTTCTCTTGGCTGCCGCAGTTTTACCTTCTTTGGTTGCTGTAGTAGGTGGAATTATTGGTCTTCCTTCAGGTCGATGATGAAGAAAGAGTCTGGCATGGTTTGGACTTCCTGCTTCATTGTGCTGCACTGTGATGTCTGCCAATAACATGTACATGTAAGTCTTGTGATGAAGAAAAGGGCAGATTGGACTCCACTGTAAGAGGAAACAAGAAATGCATGCTTCTGCTGCCATTTGGGATACCAACAAATTATCTAAATGCGTTCAGATTGCACGGCTCTATTTAGAGGTTAGAGCTGTATGTCTGTTCTTGTCATCAATTTATTGCGCCTGCTGACAGGTTTTACAATTCTTTTTAGAATGCTGATGCTGTGAATGCTGAAGCTTCTGTCAACAAAGTTTCATTTCTGGTCACCAACAGTCAGGATGAAGCTCTGAACTTACAGTACAAGGTATATTTCTGGAACAGCAAAAAAAATCATTAGCATTTTGGATTTGAAAAAGAAGATTCCTGGAAGCTGCACTTCGGTATCATGATCTCTCTCAGATTGAACAACGGCAGATTGGAGAGGAGTAAGATCCTGTTACATGCGACCTTCAAAATTGCCCCACATTAATTACCTACTGTCTTGCTTGTATGATCCTTTTCCATTCTATGCACCACTGGAGAAGATTTTTATGTGCAGAGGTACTTTTTGTGATTGATCATGCTAGTTATAAGACATGCATCCTAGTTTCTTTTCATTTGTGTTTAGTACTAATTCATAATTCTGAATTTCTGATGGACACTACTCTGCATATGATGCTAGCGAGATAGATGAAAATGCTCTGGAGCAAGCTCTTAGTGCTGCTGTTACGTGCACAATATTGGCTGGTGCTAATCCACAAGCTCTCGTGTTCTTGCTACGCTGTACAAGGCATTGATTTCGTCAATTCATCTTGATGTTCTTGGATTAGCAGTGGTTCTTCCTACCCCTTATTGGAACCCTAAACCCTAACCAAATGACAAGCGCATATCCAAATCCTGTACATCATCCCTATCCAAAAGATCAAACAAAGATAAATTTCAAAGAAAACGACGCCGTACCGTAGGTAGGCGGCGTATCCCGTTCCTGCCGCAACCTGGCCACCATCTTCGTGCCGTTGATGTGAAACCCTAGAGGGGTCACACCACCGCAGCTTGCAACATCAACGCGGACGAGTCTCCCTTCGTCGCAGCCCCCTCTTATCTTCCAAGATCGTCGGCGAGTCGTCCTCCGCCGTCGCCGCCTGCAAGAGCCCGAAGGTTTCTCTTTGCAGAAACAGAATGGTACTGCGCGGCAAAGAAGTAAAAATCGGGGTGTTTTCTGCAAAACGACCATGACCGGCATGGCACAGTTTTGATGACGTGTCCGCCAGGTGGCAAGACAGACCGGATTTTGACCTGTGATGACTGACATAATTAGATTAGAGAGCTCTAAATGCGTTTTAAAATCGGTGGATTTATCTAACACAGCCTTACAAGTTTATGTATCTATAGTGCATTTTACTCTATTTGTTATCATATCGAGTTTGTCGGTACCCTGCGTACCGGATACCCCTTGAAACTGCGAAGAGTGCAAATGAACTCCACCTATCTGAGTTGAAGACCTCTGAAGGCCCCACGTGTCACTCGGAACCGGACCTGCATCCCTCCTATGGTTAGTCCTAGTGCCGCCACGTGTACCATAAAACCGGAGCTACAATCCCTACATGGGAATGCTCCGGCTAGATACCTGTGTGGCACCCCCGGACCTAACCCCCAATAGAGGGAAGCTCCAGTACCAACACGTGTACAATAGCACCGGTCCTACTCGTCCAAGACGGTAAGCTCAGGAGCTGCCACGCGTCCAACCGTCGGACCTTCAACTTTAACAGGCAGATTGGTGGACCTCCAACGGCTCGGACCTTCAAGGGACATTAAAGACTTTAAGACGTGATTATGTGTCTGTCGGAGTTTGATACCGGCAATTCTCTTGGTACTACCGTTGGCAGACCGTAGAGTTTATAGTTCGGTTGTGGGCGCGTAGAGATTCAGAACATGATGGCAAGTTGAAACGATGATTTACGTGGTTTGGGCCGCCTAAGCGTAATACCCTACTCCACGAGGTGTGTAGTTGTTGTATTGAGCGTCTGAGAGCTTGTTAGCTTGTGTTAGAGCCGAGTCTGGAAGAGTATGGAAGAGCCCCCTTTGTGTATCGCCCGACCAGTCCTTTTATAGTACAAGGACTGGTCGTTATATCGTTAGACTGGCCCGACATGTGTCCCTGGCGGTTACTGATGTTTAATACACAATTAATGAACCTAGTTACCCTTAATAGTGTGGTAACGCGCCTTGACAGTGCCGTTACTAGTATTAAGGGCCCTCCGATCGTGTGTCATTAAGATGGTATTAATGGCACTTAATCGGGTCTTGAAGTCTTTAATTGCCCCTTGAAGGTCCGAGCCGTTGGGAGTCCACCAGTGTGCTTGTTGAAGTGGGAGGTCTGACGGTTGGACGCGTGGCAGCTCCGGAGCTTTACGTCTGGGACGGGTAGGTCCGGTGCTGTTGTACACATGTCAGTACTGGAGCTTCCCTCTGTCGGGGGTTAGGTCCGGGGGTGCCACATAGGTATTTAGCCCGGAGCTATCCCATGTGTGGGATGTAGTTCCGGATGCAAGATACACGTGGCAGTATTTGGACTAACCAAAGAAGGGAGGCAGGTCCAGTTCCGTATGACACGTGGGGCCTTCGGAGGTCTTCAACTCAGACAGGTGAAGTTCCTTTGGTCTTTTTGCAGTCCCAAGGGGTATTCGGTACGCAGGGTACCGACAGTGGCCCCCTGGGCCCACCTCTGGAAGAGACCTTTTGGATGAAGTCGTTCTGCCGGAGGTGGGTCCATACTTCGGTTTTTGAGCCGTGTCTTCAAGGGTCTTTGGATGTGCCGTTGGATGTAGTTTGCAGTTAAATCATCGCCGCGTGGCATATCCACGATGCGGCAGGTGAGATCTAAGCGTACAGATCTCACGCAATTGAAGGTCGTCGGTTCCCGATACGAAAACTGTATCGGTTCCGCGCGCCCTGTCAGGCTACCGCCCTCAGGCTTCCCGCTTCTCATGATGACACTTGTTCGCCTGGGGTAAGGACCTCGACTTGATTATCGGGGTGGCCCCGGGCCCCCTTGTCATTGGCAGGGTGAAGTTTTTGAACTGTATCGTCGGCTCCTCTGCGGTTTCCATCCAAGCATTGCGGGGCCTTACTTAAGAAGGAAAGCGCGCTCCGTTTGGGGATTCTTTATGCCTTCATTTGAACTTGCGCTCGAATCCTCCAAACTTTAGCCTGCTTTTCATCTCTCGCCCCGCTGTGCTGCGATGGAGTTGGGTCTCTGCAAGAGCCGTCTTAAGACTAACGGTAATTTGAAGAAGGTTCGGGCTCTCATAGGGTGGTCCAGTGACTCCTTCAACCACCTGGTTCACGACGGCAAGCTTCCGTTCAAAAAGGAGCGCGCCAGAGACATGGTGTACTTCTCCGCGTATGCCATGGTGGGACTGATCCCACCCTTCTCCACTTTTCTCTTGATGCTGCTAGACTTCTATGGTCTGCAGTTGTACCACCTTGGCCCCCACTCCATTCTTCTGGTGTCGACCTTTGTCCACTTTTGCGAGATGTGGGTGGGTATTCCTCCGGTTCCTGCAGCAGCAACTGATGCTGCGCAAACGGAAGCTCCGGCTCCAGTTCCAGCGCCACCCCAAGAGGTGGCTGAGGCCGCGGAAGCTCCGGCACCAACTGTCATGGTCCTTGACCTCGAGTCATCCCCTGAAGCTCCCGTGGTAGTGCCGGACCACGGGAATGAAGATGTACTAGCTGCACCAGCCCCGGAGGTTGAAGCTCCGAGTTTGGATGCTGAGATGATGGACGCTCCAGCTTTAGAGCTGGAAGTAGCTACAGTTCCAGCCCTAGAGCCGGATGATGTTGATGCCCCGGCGGTAGAGCCGGTGGTTGATGTAGCCTCGGCGGTAGAGCTGGTGTTTGATGAAGTTCTGGCGGTGGAGTTCGGTCTTGATGAAGTTCCGGCGCCTGAGCCGGTTGTCGCAGAAGTGCCGGCGCCCGAGCCAATGGCGGCCGAAGCACCAGCGCCTGAACTGGTGGTGGAGGAGGCGCCAGCGTCAGAGCCGGAAGTGGGTTCAACACTGGACGAAACTTCAATGCCTGCCCCAGAGGTGGTGGTTTCGGAGGTGCCCGCGCGTGAGCCAGGGTGCCAAGATGAAGTTGCCGGTCCCGCGCCTGAGGGACCAGTTGCTGATGACCTGGCGGCAGGACCTTCAGAGCCGACTCTGGGGGTAGAAACTTCTGTTGCAGGACCTTCCTCGGCGGCAGCCGAGGCTATCCCGGAGGGCGGCTATGGTGATGTGGAAGCTCAGGGGACCTCTCTTGTAGAGTGGGACCCAATTTTTGTTATGAAGAACCCGCTGGAGTCAGCGGAGAGGACCCCGACAGGTCTAGAACCAATCCCTTTGTCGTTATCCATTGATAATGCCTGCTCCAGCCTTCGTCAAGTTCAGCTGACCTTTTACCACAACAGCAAGGCCCTCGAGGAGGAGCGCCAAACCCTTAGGAGGTGGCGCAACCAGCTCCAATTCGAGACCAAGCTGGCGCAGACGAGGCTGGCTGACGACAAGGAGTGGGTGAAAAGGGAGAAGGTCCAGTTGGAGTACTGGGGTCCTGCTGGATGAGAGGGAAAGCATGACGCGATCCCTCGACGACCAGTCTCGGGCCATCCATGAACAGGTCGTGGCTGCTAATGAAGCAGCGAATGACCGCCAAGAGAAGCTCAGCGCCATCCACGACAGCCTCGTCAAGCGCCAGGAGGCTCTTGAGGAGTGGGAGAAAAAGCTCGAAGATGAAGAGCAACGACTCCTGGAGCTGCGGGATGACCTCGTGAAGAGGGAGGAGGAGCTTACTCAGAGGCTGACTCTGGGTGACAAGAGTCTCGCGGAGCGCACCAAGAAGCTGGAGGAGCGCTGCAAGAAGGAGGAGAAGAAGGCCTGGCAGCAAGGACATGACCTCAACAAGAGGGAGAATGAAATTGCTACCAGGGAGAAGAAAGTGCGGGGCCGGGAGAAGGACCTGGTCGATCGCTGGAACAAGATCAACCTCCGGGAGGAGGAGCTCAGTAAACTCAAAAGGCAGGTTGCTAAAAAGATTAAGCAGAACACCAAAGAACTCGAGCTTCTTGCCCGGGAGAATTCAGAGCTTGCGGCGACCAAGAGATCCTTGGAATAGATAAGAGGCTCAAGGGCTGCGGAGTCCCAACAAGTTTGGGACTTCTTGGGCAAAACCAATGACGCGCTGACGCCGATGGGTTTTAGTCCCGTGTGTCGGTACCCTGGAAACCGTACACCCCTTGAGGATACAAAGATATAAAGGAAAAGTCACCCACTTGATTTGAAGACCTTCGGAGGCCCACATGTCAGATGTAACCGGACCCGCTTCTCCAACATGGTTAATCCCAGGGTCGCCACGTGTACTATCAAACCGGAACTACCGCCTACAAGGGGGAAGCTCCGGGCCATGTACCGAAATGGCACCTCCGGACTTAACCCCAGACCGAGAGAAGCTCCGGACCTGACACGTGTCAGGTAGCTCCGGAGCTTCCTGTTTCCCACAGTTTGCTCCGGAGCTGCCATGTGTCCACCCGTCGGAGCTTCAGCCTCTAACCTCCGGAAGACTTCATAACGGCTCCGATCTTCAAAGGGAAATCAAGGACTTCAAGACCGGATTAAGTGTCATTAATACCATATTAATGACACACAGTCGGATGACCTTAATTACCAGTAACGGTGCTGTCCAAAGCCCATTACCCGGTCATTAAGGGCAATTAAACTCGTTGAATGAATATCAATACTAGTAACCGCCGGGACCACATGTCGGGCCAGGCTAACTTGTAACGGCCTGCCCTTGTACTATAAAAGGACAGGCCGACTACGGACTCAGGGGGGTTGAGTGACGCAACATACGCGCCATAGACGCTCAACACAAGCTCATACAACTAATACAACACCAACACACCCGTGGAGTAGGGTATTACGCTCAGGCGGCCCGAACCACGTAAACTCCCGTGTCTCCTGCGTCATTTACTATTCACCTTCTCGAATCTCCGCCCACACCGAACATCAAACTACTCTAACACTTCAGTAGTGTCAGGAGATCTGCCGGTTCCAAACCACCGACAGTTGGCGCGCCAGGTAGGCGTGAAGAACTCCCGACGGTGCATGCTTTCCTTCTTAAGTAAGCCCTCGCAACGCTTGGATGGAAACCGCTAGGAAGTCGAAGATACCATTCAAAAACTCCACCCAACCGATGACAAGGGGGCCCGGGACCACCCCGACGATCAAGTCGAGGTTCTTACCCAGGCGAACGGTTGTCATCAAGAGGCGGAAAATCCGAAGGTGGCGGCCTAACAAGGCGCGCGGAACCAATACGGTTTTCGTATCGAGAACCGACGACCTTCAATTGCATGAGATCCACACGCCAAAGATCTCATCTGCCGCACGCCGGACACGCCACGTGGCGAGGATTTAACTCCAAACCATCGCCAACGGCACCTCTGAAGACCTTTGAAGACTCAGTTCAAAAGTCGCGAGGATGGACCCACGTCTAGCGGAATGACTTCACCCCAGTGGTCTTCTCCGGAGGTAGGTCCAGGGGGCCACTGTCGGTACCCTGGAAACCATACACCCCTTGAGGATACAAAGATATCAAGGAAAAGTCACCCACTTGATTTGAAGACCTTCGGAGGCCCACATGTCAGATGTAACCGGACCCGCTTCTCTAACATGGTTAATCCCAGGGTCGCCACGTGTACTATCAAACCGGAACTACCGCCTACAAGGGGGAAGCTCCAGGCCATGTACCGAAATGGCACCTCCGGACTTAACCCCAGACCGAGAGAAGCTCCGGACTTGACACGTGTCAGGTAGCTCCGGAGCTTCCTGTTTCCCACAGTATGCTCTGGAGCTGCCACGTGTCCACCCGTCGGAGCTTCAGCCTCTAACCTCCGGAAGACTTCATAACGACTCCGAATCTTCAAAGGGGAATCAAGGACTTCAAGACCCGATTAAGTGTCATTAATACCATATTAATGACACACGGTCGGATGACCTTAATTACCAGTAACGGTGCTGTCCAAAGCCCATTACCCAGTCATTAAGGGCAATTAAACTCGTTGAATGAATATCAATACTAGTAACCGCCGGGGCCACATGTCGGGCCAGGCTAACTTGTAACGGCCTGCCCTTGTACTATAAATGGACAGGCCGACTACGGACTCAGGGGGGTTGAGTGACGCAACATACGCGCCATAGACTCTCAACACAAGCTCATACAACTAATACAACACCAACACACCCGTGGAGTAGGTATTACGCTCAGGCGGCCCGAACCACGTAAACTCCCGTGTCTCCTACGTCATTTACTATTCACCTTCTCGAATCTCCGCGCACCCGTACCGACCATCAAACTCCTCTAACACTTCAGTAGTGTCGGGAGATCTGCCGGTTCCAAACCATCGACACCGTGCGTCTGGATGACCCGGAGCCGGAGCTGGACCAGGCGTTGCAGGCATTGATCTCGGCGAGCAACAAGCTCACCAAGATGGGCGATGTCATCACGGACCAGTTGGAAACCGAAGGACAATCCCTAGCGAAGAACGTCGCATAGTACATGCTGACGTGCTACACAAGCCGGGATCCTCACTTCCCACTGGACCCGGTGTTTGAAGGCCCCATCAACGGAGAGGGAGAAGCCGCCAAAGCCAGCGTGTCGGAGGTTGCTCAGAAGGTTGCCTCGTTCTTCTATAGGGTCTATGACTCTCTCTTTGTAGCTCCCGCTTGTATCTTCTATTATTTTTCTCCAATTTTGTAATCTCTTGTCTCCAGATTAATGAAATCCAAGAATTTTTATGAATTTCATTTTTTGTCTTCAACACCTTTGTCCCACTTGGCCCCCTGGTAGATGTACACAATTTGATTGTGAACATGTACCAAGAGGATGTAGCATTTGTTTGAAGACTTGCATGCTTCGAACTTGTAGTTTGTAGGTCCAAAGTCGTCGATAGTAGGGGCCCTTTGAGGTTGTCGGGGCTTAATAGCTCCGGCAGTGACCCTTGTCAACACGTAGAGCATCGACAGTTAGTCCTCTGGGGTTGTCGGAGCTTGGTAGCTCTGACAGCGACCACTGTCAACACGCGGTGCGTCGACAGCAGACCCCACTAGGGAGTCTTCCTACCATCTTTTCTTCACGTTGACGGCTGGCCCTGTGGATTTACCGGAAATTAGTAGTTCCGGCAATGCCTACTATCAGTGTGTGAAACATTGACAACGGGCCACCTTAGGGGCTGTCCGAGCTTTGATAGCTCTGGCTTCATCCACCATTATCATGAGATCTTTATTTTCCCTGCACACTAATGTCAAGAAAAATAGTAAAATACATTTCCTATCTATAACTCAGTTGCGGCTTACTACTCCCGAAAGAAATTTTAAGGTCGAACGCAATTCTACATACAATCAAGTGCACTTGCTTGTTTTCTCTAGGTCCGATCGTTTCTGGACTCGCCTTACTTTAGCCTGTCGGGGTGTAGGTAGAGTGGCGTACTTAGGGTGCATTACCAGGCTAAGTCGATAGCACACTCCAGACCTAGATTGGCTTGGCAGCATTCAGACGAGTAGACCATTAATAATGTTTAGACCTGAAAGAATTGACAATGGAACTTGAATTATATATGAATTAGTCGAGCTAAAGTTTCTTGAGAATTGCACAACTTTGTTATAAACAAGAAAGAGAAAAATAAAAAATATTGAGCCTATACAAAATAAATGCACGTGGAGTCTGTTTTCACACAATTATGTCTTTCATTATAGGTCCGGGGTACAAGGGAAACAAGTACACTCTTAGGGTACGGAACCAGGCTAAGTGTGTTTCGTTTCTCGTTTGACCCAAGGTAACTAGCTACACTTTTAGTTCTCAGACTGTGACAAGTGTTGCCTGAACTTTGCGGACTTTCCGGGGAAGGTCCGACTGCTCTCCCGAAGGAGCTACCCGACTCTGTACAATGACTCTATAACATACATCACATGTAACTACAGACTCACCTCTGTGATATTAAGCGTAGAACTTACGGAGGTGCTCAATGTTCCAAGGATTAAGGAGCAGTGTCTCATCTTCGGTTGCCAAGCAAACGCATCCGGGACGGGATACTTTGATCACTCGGAAGGGTCCTTCCCAACTGGGGGAGAGTTTGTTTAACCCTTCTCGAGTTTGTATTCTCCATAGAACCAGATCGCCTTCCTCGAGCTGTCGGCTGTGAACATGCCTTTGGTGATAGCGCCGAAAAACTTGGTGGTATCGGGCATTCCAAACAGCTGCTCGACACCTTCCCTCTTCAACGAGGTCAAGGTCTTCATGCCGGAGCTGGTCCTGCGTGGCATCATCGAAGGTCCAGACCCGGAGTGACCCCAAGGTGATTTTCAGAGGAAGGACTGCTTCAGCTCCGTACTCCCAGGAAGAAGGGTGTCTCTCCAGTTGACCGGTTTGGAGTTGTCCTATTTGCCCACAAGGTGGGCGGAAGCTCTTCAATCCAGTTGGCTCCATGTTTTTTCAGGCGCTCATATGTGCGCGTCTTGGGTCCTTTTAGGATTTTTGCATTTGCTCTCTCAGCTTGGCCATTGCTTGTCGGGTGAGCTACAGAAGCGTAGCTGACCTGAATGTTGAGGTCCTTGCAATATCCTTGAAATGCAGAGCTTGTGAATTAGGTCCCATTGTTAGTTATGATCTTGTTTGGGACTCCAAATCTACATACGATGGACTGCAAGAAATTGATAGTTGATTGCTTGTTTATTGTCACAACCAGAGTTGCTTCCAGCCATTTGATGAACTTATCGATGGCAACATGCAGGAACTTGTAACCTCCGACGGCTCTTGGGAAAGATCCCAAGATGTCCATCCCCCACACATCGAATGGCCATGTAGGAGGTATCATTTGTAGAGGTTGAGCTGGTGTGTGAATTTTCTTTGCATGGAACTGGCATGCTTCACATTTCTTCACTAGCTCAGTTGGATCCGGGAGTGTTGTAGGCTAGTAAAAACCATGCCGGAAGGCTTTACCGACCAGCGTGCAGGAAGATTTGTGGTTCCCACACTCGCCTCCATGGATTTCTACGAGGAGCTCGCAACCTTCTTCCCTTGTAATGCACCGCATTAGGACGCCATTGGCACCGCGCTGATAGAGATTCCCTTCTACCAGCGTGTATCTTTTAGCCAATCTGACTATCCGGTCAGCAGATACATTGTCTTCAGGAAGGAAATTGTCTTTCAAGTAGCTCCGGATCTCCGAAATCCATGCATCAGAGCTAACTTGAGGATTTGAGTCTTGCGTGCTGGGTTGCTCGGAGCTTCCTGCAGCACCTACGACCCTTGATGGACGCCATGGTAACAGGGCCATCAGGACTGCCAGCTTCGAGGTGCTGGTCTCGCCCCCTTCGCTCAGTTCGGCAGGCTAAGTTGTTGGTCTTGACAATCTCCGGACGAAGGTTCCATCGGGAGCCGGAGCTCCGGTTGAAGCTTTCGTCGAGAGTTCATTGGCTTCAACATTGTTGAGACACTGGACATGGCAAAGATCCAGGACATCGAAGTCCTTCTGAAGCTTCTGGACTTCAAGTACGTATGCAGCTAGTTGAGGGTTGTTGCAGCAGCATTCACCTTTGACTTGCTTTATGACGAGCTGCGAGTCACCCTTTACCAACAGCTGCTTGACACCATATGATAGTGCCACCTTGAGCCCATATATTAGTGCTTCATACTCCGCCATGTTGTTGGTCGCCTTGAAGTCAAAGTGAACCATGTATTTGACCTTCTCCTCGATCGGAGCGAGGAGGAGGACTCCAGCTCCAGCCCCCTGCTTCCGCCACAAAGCCCCCTGCGTCGAAGTAGAGAGTCCAGTGAGACTCGGTGAAGACCAGAACCTTGGGTTCCAGCTTCTACTCACTGGGCCCCCCAGGATTTGATGGAGAGGGGGTCCATTCTGCCACAAAGTCCGCCAACGCTTGACTCTTGATCGCTTGTCTTGGGACAAACTCAAGGTCAAACTCGGCCAATTCTTCTACCCACTTTGCAATGTTCCTAGTAGAGTTGGGGTTATGCAAGATTGCACGCAGTGGATACGAAGTTACCACTGAAATCTTGTGAGCTCGGAAGTAGTGTCAGATCTTCCTAGAAGCAATAAGAACTGCGTAGAGCAGTTTATGCACCTCCAGGTATCGAGTCTTGGCGTCATGGAGTACTTTGCTGATGAAGTACACTGGGCGTTGGACTGTCTGGACCCTCCCGAAGGGGCCCGGAACTTCCTCCTCATCAACCCGGACCCTCCCGGAGGGGTCCACACCTTGTTAGTGGACCTCTGGGTTCCTGCTGGAGGAACCCGGAGCTTCTTCTGAAGTGATCCAGACCTTCCCGGAGGGGTCCGAACCTTCTTGTTCAGTAGCAATGACTCCTTCATCTGAAGGAGATTGATCCTCCGACGTCTCACCTTGAGGATATGGGTCTGGGGGCTGGGACCCAGGCTCGCCTTCAGGTAGCTCCGGACCCTCTCGAAGGGGTCTAGATTCCTGAACTAGAGATGATTCTGGTCTTTCCAAAACCAGGACCATGTTGACAACTTCGTCAGTTGCTGAAATGTAAAGAAGAAGTGGCTCACCAGGATTTGGAGCTACCAAGGTTGGTAGAGTGGTGAGGAGCTGCTTTAGCTCTTGGAAAGCCTTTTCTGCTTCTTCACACCATTGGAATGGTCCGGACTTCCTCCTTAATGTGAAGAAGGGTAGCGCCCGTTCCGCCAGTCTTGAGATGAATCGGCTGAGGGCAGCTAGACATCCAATCAGCTTCTGGACGTCCTTGATGCGGACTGGTGGCTGCATGTCTTCAATAACTTTAATCTTCGCCGTATTTGCTTCTATTCCTCGGTGGTTCACCAAGAAACCAAGAAGTTTTTCGGAGCTAACCCCGAAGACACACTTGTACGGGTTTAGCTTCGTGCGTGTGATTCGCAACTTGTCGAAAATAGCTTGCAAGGTGTCAAGGAATGTCTCCTTGTTCTTGATCTTAACGACGATGTCATCAACGTACACTTCCACTACATCTCTGATAAGCTCTCCAAAAGTTTTGTACATAGCTCATACAAACGTTGAAGCAGCGTTTTTAAGACTGAATGGCATGGTAGTGTAACAATATAATCCATCTACTGTGATGAAGGAAGTATGATCTTGATCTTCCCTAGACATTCTGATTTGATGATACCCAGAATATGCATCTAGGAAACACAGTAATTCGTACCCGGAGGTGGAATTCACTATCTGATCTATTCTAGGTAGTGGGAATGGATGTTTTGGACATGTCTTATTCAGTGTAGTGTAGTCGATACACATCCGAAGCTTCCCGCCGGCCTTTGGTACAACGACTGGGTTTGCCAGCCATTTTGGATGGAAGACTTCTCGGATGAATCCAGCTTCAAGCAACTTCTTCACTTCTTGACGTATGATGTTTTGTCGCTCTACTGATTACTTCTGAGGCTTCTGATGTACAGGCCGAGCGTTGGGATAAATCTTCAGATTGTGCTCAATCACTTCCCTAGGGATCCCAGGCATTTGTGAAATTTAACCGATCTGTTTATTTTGGTATTCGAGTGTTTTTAATGGGTGAGAAAATCTTTCTTTTGATGTCTTG
Source organism: Tuctoria greenei (assembly GCA_036927565.1). Taxonomy (NCBI): domain Eukaryota; kingdom Viridiplantae; phylum Streptophyta; class Magnoliopsida; order Poales; family Poaceae; genus Tuctoria; species Tuctoria greenei. The sequence continues at coordinate 64,919,248 of JAYESD010000011.1, read as the reverse complement.
CTAATTCATTGCCAGGCAACCACGTCGACATTAGCCCGAAGGAAAGTGATGAGCATGAGTTCCTATTTGTCGTTCAGACTTCCCGATATACGGGTGGTCTGAGCAGCGTTGAAACCGATTTGGACGACTTTGACGGGAATGTCGATGTCGCCGCTTGGTTGCACATGAGGTGCGAAGGTTGAGCCTCGATGACGAATGCTCGGGGGTTTCATAGCTTGTTCCTTTCCAGATTCTTCCTCCTGCGCTGTAGCGAGCGCATGGAGTTCTTCCAGAGCAGTCACTCCAGCGGTGCGATCTCTGCGGATCCGGAGAACGCGTGCTGGTGTTGGCATCTTCAACACCAAATAGCCATAATGAGCAGCAGCCATGAATTTGTACAAGGCTGGTCTGCCCAAGATGGTGTTGAATGGTAAGTTGATCTGCACCACGTCAAAGATCAACTTCTCGGTGCGGTAATTGTCCCGGATCCCGAAGGTCACTGCGAGAGTAATAGCACTGAGTGGGGTTATGGCCCCTGGACCTACTCCGAAGAAAGGTCGGGAGGGGCGAAGATCTGAAGGTCGAAGATGAATCTTGACGAATGCTTCGAAGTTTATGAGGTTCAGCCCCGAACCTCCGTCCACCATTACATGGTGGAGTTGGATGTTGTTGATGGTAGGAGATACCATCAGTGGAAGTTGGCCAGCTCCAATCATGTTCCGAGGGCAGTTCGAAGCATCGAAGGTGATGGCAGTGTCCATCCACTTCCAGGGCAGCTCCACCCTGGCTGTGGGAGCTAATGAGGCCATGTCCCGCCGCATTGTCTTGAGGACGCGGCGGGAGGTGATGTCCCATGAACTACCAAAGATGGTGTTCATGGTCTTCCGACGCTCGTTTTCGGAGACGTCAGAGTCGTCGTCGATGAATGTGTAAACAACCTTCAAGACCTTTTTATGGTCCTGAAAGCCTAAATCCTCTTCAGCCGGAGCTTAGTCGACTTTTTTGTCTTCCTTCCCTTTGACGGAAAGGAACTTCTTCCCGGCGCTTGTTGTAGCGCTCGGCAAGGTTCTGGACCTCTCGACAGCCTTCCAAGTTGTGGCTGTTCGTCTTGTGCATGGGACACCACGTCTTGGAGCTGCCACCGTCTTCATACGACGGTCGAGGTCATTTCTTGGGGCGTGGCCCCGGGCCACCCGGAGCTGCGGCAGTAGCAGCTGTAGGTGTGCCGGCCGACGGCTTCCTTTTGCCGTTGGACATTTTCTTCTTCTTACCACTCCCGGAGGTAGTGGCTTCACTCTTGGAGGACTTTTTTTGTCCTCCGAAGGTGGTTGGGAGTGCATTTCACAGCCTTCAGCAGCCTTGGCGCACTTGTCTGCCAAGCTGAAGAGTTCCGTGACGCTGGTGACTTCCTTAGTCGCCAGCTTCTCCAGCATCTTCTTGTCTCGCACGTCCTGTCTGAATGCCACAATAACAGAAATATTTGAGATAGAAGGAATAGTGTTTCGTACCTGGGAGAACCTCTGGATGAAGGATTGCAGAGACTCTCCCCCTTCTGCTTGACAGCAAAAAGGTCCAGTTCTGTGCCTGGTCGGGTATATGAACTCCCAAAGTTGGCAGTGAACTGTTGGCACAGTTCCACCCAACTGTTGATGGAGTCGGGCGGGACGCTCATGAACCAAGACCTGGCGGTCCCAGTCAAAGCCAAAGGGAAATAATTGGCCATTACGACCTCATTGCCTCCAGCCGCAAGGAGAGTGGTGGAGTAGATTTGGAGAAACTCAGCGGGATTGACAGTCTCGTCAAATTTCTCCGGTAGGTCAGGCCAAAACTTCTGCGGCCATCTGACCATGCGTAGGTGCATGGCCAGGGCAGAACAGCCTCCTCCTACTCCCTCGGGAGCAGGGCTGTCCCGAGCCTCTCGCCTTTCACGAGCTTGCTCGATATGGACGCGACCATCCTGTTGACGGTGACGGCGATTAAGCTCCGCCCGGAGGTCGTGAGTTGAAAGCCTGGTTACCGTATGGGTACGTTGCACCTCGGAAGGCAGCAACATCGCCTATTGAGACGCAAAATGCCTCCTATGTTGTGAAGCGTGCAGACCAAGTCTACCCGACATGGTCCGATGCTGCGATGGGGCTCGCCCCGAGGGGGGAGGACCTTGGTTGCTGATGCGATCGACTGCTGCTGCAACCAAATGTTCCACATCAGCTCTCTATTGCTCCATTGCACCCTGGGATGCTCCTGGAGGCAGTGGACACTGGAGAAGAGCACGCGCAGCATGGAGCGCGTGTTCAGGGTTGTTGTTCGCCGATGCAGTGATCGACGCGAACGCCCCATCTCGCTGTCTAGCTTGATTCGCTGGTGCGGACGGTGGCGGCGGTGGCATGACTCCTGCTGGAGCCAAAACACTTGCTGGCTGTTGCATGTTGGAGGGGTTGCCTCCAGCAGGTTGCGCAGCAGGGTTGCCGTTGGACGATCCAACAGCAGAGTTCACCATCCTTGAATCTCGGGTGCCCCTACCTGGCGCGCCAACTATCGGAGTTTGATTCCGGCAATTCTCCTGGTACTACTGTTGGTATACCATGGAGTTTGTAGTTCGGTTGTGGGCGCGCAGAGATTCAGAACACGATGGCAAGTTGACACGAGGATTTACGTGGTTCGGGCCGCCGAAGCATAATACCCTACTCCACGTGGTGTGTAGTTGTTGTATTGAGCGTCTGAGATCTTGTTAGCTTGTGTCAGAGCCGAGTCTAGAAGAGTCTGGAAGAGCCCCCCTTGTGTATCACCCGACCAATCCTTTTATAGTACAAGGACTGGTCGTTACATCATTAGCCTGGACCGTAATGTGGCCCTGGCAGTTACTGATGTTTAATACACAATTAATGAACCTAATTACCCTGGTAACGCACCTTGACAGTGCCGTTACTGATATTAAGGGCCCTCTGATCGTCTGTCATTAATATGGTATTAATGGCACTTAATCGGGTCTTGAAGTCTTTAATTGCCCCTTGAAGGTCCGAGCCGTTGGGGGTCCACCAGTCTGCTTGTTGAAGTTGGAGGTCCGACGTTTGGACGCGTGGTAGCTCCGGAGCTTTACGTCTGGGACGGGTAGGTCCGGTGCTATTGTACACATGTCAGTACCGGAGCTTCCCTCTGTCGGGGGTTAGGTCCGGGGGTGCCGCACAGGTATTTAGCCCGGAGCTATCCCATGTGGGATGTAGTTCCGGTTGCAGGATACACGTGGCAGCACTGAGACTAACCATAGAAGGGAGGAACGTCCGGTTCTGTATGACACGTGGGGCCTTCGGAGGTCTTCAACTCAGACAGGTGAAGTTCCTTTGGTCTTTTTGCAGTCCCAAGGGGTATTCGGTACGCAGGGTACCGACAGTGTCATTAATGCTATCTTAATGACACATAATCGGATGACCCTTAATACCAGTAACGCCACCATTAAAGGACGTTATCACGCTATTAAGGAGAATTAAGGACATTTAAGTGTGTATTAAGCATCAGTAATCGCCAGGGCCACATGTCCGGCCAGGCTAACGATGTAACGGCCAGCCCTTGTACTATAAAAGGACTGGCCGAGCGATACACAGGGAGATTCTTCCAGTCCGGCTAGGGACTCTAGACGCTGACTCAGGCGCTGGAGACTCTTTTGGCCTCTCTCACACACAAGTGCTCAGACGCTCAATATAACAACAACACACACCTGTGGAGTAGGGTATTATGCTCAAGTGGCCTGAACCACATAAATCCTTGTGTCAAATCGCCATCTTGTCCTGAATCTCTGCGCACCCTAACCGAATTAAATAACTCCGCGGTCTACTAACAGTAGTGCCGGGAGAATTGCCGGAATCAGACTCCGACAGTTGGCGTGCTAGGTAAGGGTGTGCCTGAGATTCAAAGATGTTGAATTTTGCTGCTGGATCATCCAATGGTAACCATGCTATGCAACGTGCAGGAGGTAATCCCTCCAACATGCAGCACAACCAGCAGGTGCCGTGGCCCCAGCAGGAGTCATGCCACCACCGCCACCGTACGCACCGGTGAATCAAGCTGGACAACGAGATGGGGCATCCGCGTCGGTCACTGCATCGGCGAACAACAACCCTGAACACGCGCTTAATGTTGCGCGTGCTCTCTCCAACGTCCACTGCCTCCAGGGGCACCCCAGAGTGCGATGGAGCAGTGGAGAGCTGATGTGGATCATCTGGTGGCAGCAGCAGCCGATCGCATCAGTAATCAAGGTCCACCCTCATCGGGGCGAGCCCCATCACAGTGTCGGACCTTGTCGGGTAGACTCGGTCTGCAAGCTTCGCAGCATGGGAGGCGTGCTGCATCTCAACAGACAACGTCGCTGTCTCCTGGTGCGCGACGTACTCACACGGTAACAACTCTTTCGACTCACGACCTCCGGGCGGAGCTCGATCATCGTTACCGACAATAGGACGGCCACGTCCACATCGAGCGTGCTCGCGAGAGGCGAGAGGCTCGGGACAGTCCTGCTCCTGAGGGAGTAGGAGGAGGCTGTTCTGCCTTGGCCATGCACCTACGCATGGTCAGATGGCCGCAGAAGTTCCGGCCTCACCTGCCAGAGAAATTTGACGGGACTGCTAACCCTGCTGAATTTCTCCAAATCTACTCCACCGCTATCCTTGCGGCTGGGGGAAATGAGGTCGTGATGGCTAATTATTTCCCTGTGGCATTGACTGGGACCGCCAGGTCTTGGTTCATGAGCCTTTCGCCTGACTCCATCAACAGTTGGGCGGAGTTGTGCCAACAATTCACTGCCAATTTCGAGAGCTTATACACCCGACCAAACACAGAACTGGATCTTTTTGCTGTCAAGCAAAAAGGGGGAGAGTCCTTGCGATATTTTATCCAGAGGTTTTCCCAGGTACGAAATACCATTCCTTCTATCTCAAGCGCTTATGTTATTGTAGCATTCAGACAGGGCGTTCGAGACAAGAAAATGCTGGAGAAGCTGACGACCAAGGAAGTCACCAGTGTCACAGAACTCTTCAGCTTGGCAGACAAGTGTGCCAAGGCTGCGGAGGGTCGTGAGATGCCCTCCAAACCACCTCCGGAGGTCAACAAAAAATCCTCCAAGGGTGAAACTACTACCTCCGAGAGTGGCAAGAAGAAGAAAAAGTCCAACAGCAAGAAGAAGCCGTCAGCCGGCACACCTACTGCCGTAGCTCCGGGTGGCCGGGGGCCACGCCCCAAGAAACGACCTAGACTATCGTCTGAAGATGGTGGCAGCTCCAAGATGTGGTGTCCCATACACAAGACGGACAGTCACAACCTGGAAAACTGCCGAGAGGTCCAGAACCTGGCCGAGCGCTACAACAAGCACCAGGAAGAAGCTCCTTTCCGTCAAAGGAAGTAAAACAAAAAGTCGACGAAGCTCCGGTTGAAGAGGAGTTAGGATTTTAGGACCCCAAAAAGGTCTTGAAGGCTATTTACACCTCCGTTGACGATGACTCCAACATCTCCGACAACGAGCGTCGGAAGATCATGAACACCATCTTTGGTAGTTCGTGGGACATCACTTCCCACCGTGTCCTCAAGACAATGCGGCAGGACATGGCCTCGGTAGCTCCCACCGCCAGGGCGGAGCCTCATCGGAAGTGGATGGATACTGCCATCACCTTTGATGCTTCGGACTGCCCTCAGAACATGATCGGAGCTGCCCAACTTCCGTTGATGGTATCTCCGACCATCAATAACGTCCAACACACCACGTGATGGTGGACGGAGGTTCGGGACTAAACCTCATAAGCTTCAAAGCCTTCGCCAAGCTTCAGCTCCGACCTTTGGATCTTTGCCCCTCCCGACCTTTCTCCAGAGTAGGTCCGGGGGCCATAACCCCACTCAGTGCCGTTACTCTCCCGGTGACCTTTGGAACTCGAGAGAATTACAGGACCAAGAAATTGGTCTTCGACGTGGCGCAAATCAACTTACCATTCAACACCAGCTTGGGCAGGCCAGCTTTGTACAAATTCATGGCTGCTGCTCATTATGGCTACTCGGTGTTGAAGATGCCAACACCCTCAGGCGTTCTCCGGATCTGCGGAGATCGCACCACCGGAGTTATTGCTCTGGAAGAACTCAACGCGCTTGCTACAGTGCAAGAGGAAGAATCCGGAAAGGAGCAAGCTCCGAAGCCCCTGAGCATTCGTCATCGAGGCTCAACCTCCGCACCTCGTGTGCAACCAAGCGGCAACACTGACATTCCCATAAAAGTCGTCCAAATTGGTTCCGATGCTGCTCAGACCACCCGTATATCGGGAGGTCTGAACGACAAATAGGAACTCGCGCTCATCACTTTCCTCTGGGCTAATGTCGACGTGTTTGCCTGGCAACCGTCACAAATGCCTGGGATCCCTAGGGAGGTGATTGAGCACAATCTGAAGATTTATCCCGACGCTCGGCCTGTATATCAGAAGCCTCGAAAGTAATCAGTAGAGCGACAAAACTTCATACGTTAAGAAGTGAAGAAGTTGCTCGAAGCTGGATTCATCCGGGAAGTCTTCCACCCAAAATGGCTGGCAAACTCAGTCGTTGTACCTAAGGCCAGCGGGAAGCTTCGGATGTGTATCGACTACACAACACTAAATAAGGCATGCCCAAAGGATCCATTTCCACTACCTAGAATAGATCAGATAGTGGATTCCACCTCCAGGTTTGAATTACTGTGTTTCCTAGATGCATATTCTGGGTATCATCAAATCAGAATGTCTAGAGAAGATGAAGAGCATACCGCCTTCATCACAGTAGATGGATTATACTGTTACACTGCCATGCCATTCGGTCTCAAAAACGCTGCTTCAACGTTTGTGCAAGCTATGTACAAAACTTTTGGAGAGCTCATCAGAGATGTAGTGGAAGTGTACGTCGATGACATCATCGTCAAGATCAAGAACAAGGAGTTATTTCTTGACACCTTGCAAGTTGTCTTCGATAAGATGTAAATCACACGCACAAAGCTGAACCCAGACAAGTGTGTCTTTGGGGTTAGCTCTGGAAAGCTCCTTGGATTCTTGGTGAACCACTGAGGAAAAGAGGCGAACCCGACGAAGATTAAAGCTATTGAAGACATGAGGCCACCAGCTCGCATCAAGGATGTCCAGAAGCCGACTGGATGTCTAGCTGCCCTCAGCCGGTTCATCTCAAGACTGGCGGAACGGGTGCTACTCTTCTTCAAATTATTGAGGAAGTCCGGACCATTAAAATGGTCTAAAGAAGCAGAAAAGGCATTCCAAGAGCTGAAGCAGCTCCTCACCACTATACCAACTTTGTGTAAGACCTATATGTGCTGAATACATTGGCTTGTAGTGAATACACTTGTTTTGACGACAAAAGTTTTGAATATCACCAAAACACCTTTTTATCAAGGTCGGACTCTAGCTCTGAGCTACAGCAAGGTCCGACGGTAGGTCCGGCTTGGTCTGGGTAGCTCCGGTTATGTTCGATGCTAGGTCCGACTAGCTTTGGTCAGCTCCAGTGAGCTTTATCTTTAGCTCCAGCATGACTTTGTTAGCTCTGGCATGTCTTTGATAGCTCCAACATATATTTGATAGCTCCGGCATGCTTTTGCTAAGCTCCGACGTACTTTGTCTAGCTCCGGTTTTGGGTTGACTAGTTTTGACTAGTTTTTGGTAAGCTCCGGTGCTAGGATCTACCAGTTTTGGTAAGCTCCGGCAGGTGCTTCATTGTACTAGTTTTGGTAAGCTCCGGGTCAAGCTCCGGCTTGCTGTGGGATGGTCCGGAACTTGACTGCAGTGCTTCGGCTTTTCATTTGCAATGTTTCATACTTTCTTTACATTGTTGGAAAGTTTGCTTAGTATTTTTTACTAAGTTTTTGGTGCGTTTTGGTTGATATGGATGATATCGTGTTACTGTGGTTTTGCAACATGCTTATGTGAGGTTCTCACGTAGGGTGTTGTGTTTGGAACTAACTTGAGTCAAGTCGAGGACTTGGGCTCGTATGGATTGGTTGTTTATTCATGTGCAGGTGTTGCTTGAGTTCAAGATATGGCTGGTGACGGGATCCACTGGACTAGTCTCAGGGAGGAGATGAGGTTCCAACAACCAAATTCAGGAGGAATTGTGGTTGAGCTGATCAGGAGGTTGCGCAGCATGATTGAATCAAGAACAATGCATATGAAGGTATCGTGGACGTCAATGGAAGATTTTTGCACGTGTGCAAGGAGTGCATGGACGTGGATACATGGTTCCGAGGCGTGATGAAGAGATGTGGACGTAAAGAATTGGTCGGAAAGGTCTAACCGACTAGGTTATGGACTCAGGCTGCGGCTGAGTTGGGTTTGACTCAAATATGGAAAGATGTGAGTTGGTTATGATAGGATTTCGTGTGGGACACGAATTTGAGTTGTTTAGGAATGTGGGATACGTTCCGAAGGTGTTTGGAAGTCTTAAGATTGCTTCTATCTGCGTATAGAAGAATCTTGAGCAGTTATGGAAAGTTACGATTCGTGATCTGAGTAGGATTGGAGTCCTAGTTGATATTAGGTTGGCCTAAGGGCTGGTTATATAGGCAAGGGAGCCCAGAGATCGTGGGAACGACTTTGGGGCCGTTCCTCTTGTGTTCTATTGAATAAAATTCATAGTTTGAAGGATCTTTTGTGCCTTTTTCGCCAGACTTGTTCCAGACAAGTTTTACTCGTCGAGTTTCTGGACAGCACTACCTTTCGTCGGTAGTTTTATCATAACTCGAGTTTTACAGATCCAATTGACATGATTCTTTTTCGGTTGTCTTCACAACTTGATTATATATCATATGTAAAAATTTCACGGTCATTGGATTTGTGGTCTATGATCTACACGAGATTCTTTACAGCTTTCCAGAACTGTTTTTTCTCGGGTAGGGCAGATTGACTATTGTTTGATCTTTCGATCATAACTTGAGTTTTTCTCGACGGATTTGAGTGATTCTTTTTGTGTTGTCTTCGTGACTTGATTCTCTCTGATATTTATCACTTTTTTCACGGTTAAACACGTTTAGATTAGTCTCACACATGATTTCTTCAAACATATCGTTTTTCTGCCGAAAGGGTTTGGGGTTTAATTGTTTCCGCTGCGTAAGATTTTTAAATCTACCATTCACCCCCCCTCTGGTAGCTTTTCACGTGCTCTTCGATCATACAATTGGTATCAGAGCCACGGTGCTCTAATCTTTGTGATTTGCACGTGTTTTTGACTAATCATCATGGAGAAGTACTCCGCCAAACCTTGTGTGTTTGCTGGTATTGATTTCCAGGTTTGGAAGGCACGCATGGAGGCTTTCATCCAGGCACAAGGCTTTGCAATATGGGAGAAGGTGTATAAGACTTATGAAGTGCAACCCAATGATCAAGTCACGGCCACAAACCTACGGGACGTCGACAACAACAACAAAGCCCAAAACTTGATCATCCAAGGACTCACTCAAAGCGACTTTGATCGTGTCGCGCACCTCCGATCAACATACGATGTTTGGAGAGCTCTCTGTGATTACCATGAAGGCTCCAACACAATCAAGGAGGTAAAACAAGATATGTTCAAAAAGGAATATATGCGTTTTGAGATGCAACCAGGTGAGTCTATCGATGATCTCTTTGCTCGCTTTAATAAAATTCTCAGCAACTTGCGTAGTGTCAATGTTAATTTTTCAAATGCTGAAAATGCTAGGCAATTATTAAGTGCATTAGACATGTCAATTTGGGAGATGAAAGTTACATCTATTCGTGAATCTACTGTCATGAGTACACTTACTTTAGATGTGCTATATTCCAAGCTAAAAACTCATGAAATTGATATAATATCACGTAAGAACCCCAACAAGTCTATTGCTTTTGTTTCTCAACGTGATATGCGTAGCTCCGGCCAATCTTCATCTTGTAGCACACTTGCTTTGTTGTCCTCTCTAACCCTTGAACAGATTGAGGAGTTTCCAGAGGAGGAGCTAGCACTTCTCTCTACGAGGTTCTCAAAAGCATTGCAAAATGTAAGAACTAGAAGGAGAGGAAGCTCCGAACCTCAACGGTGCTTCGAATGTGGTAAGACAGGACATTTTCGTTCAGATTGCCCTAACCTTTCAGGTCCTACTTCCCGGGATGAAAAGAAAACAAGAACGAAGCACTCCTCTGCAAAAGATACGAAGAAAAAGAAGGGTACCATAGGACGCAAGATGATTAACAGCTTCATCACCGCACATCAAGAACTTAGTTCAAGTGATGTAGACTTTGAAAGTGATGAAGATGATGACGATCTGGCCAACTTATGCTTCATGGCGGGCAAAACAAGATCAAGATCAAGTCAGGAGGATGCAGAACACAACAGTGAAGATGATGAGGTATGTTCTACCTGCAATGAAATGTGTGATGCTATTTCTCGTGCAACTATTAATGTCAAGAAAAAGGACAAAAAACTTAGGGATAATGCTGCTAAAATTGAATCACTAGAATCTGAAATTAACCGTTTAAAAACTTTGATTCCTAGTGATGATGCATGTCCCTCATATGACTTAATCTATGAACAGTTGTCCACATTAAGAAGTGCACACTCCTCCACTCTAGATAGACTTGATGAAGAAATTGAAAAGAACAAAGAGCTTGCTGCAGTTAATGATAAAAACTTGAAAGATGCTAGCTGTTCTACAATTGATTTGCATTGTTCTACTTGTGAGGATCATGATAAGAAACTACAGGATGCTATGAATGAAATTTCTATATTGAACAATGCTTTACGTTCTCATGAAGTTTATTTTTGTTCAAATTGCAAACTAAAAGGAAAAACTTCATGTGAAAATTGCCTTGATCTGTCCAATAAACTTGATGACATGCATAGGACATTAGATCGGTTTTGTAATGGGAATAAGAACCTAAACTTACTGCTGAATTCTTCCAAGTCTTGCAATGATAAAACTGGTTTAGGTTTTGATTCTCATGCTCATGCTAAGGCACATCCACCTAAAATTGTAAAGTCATTAGGAAGTGGTTTGATTCAAACAGTTCCTAAACAAAAAGGAGTGGTTTTCAAATCTGCAGGAGTGTTGTCACATTTGGTTTCAAATAAAAATATTGCTTGCTCATCTAGACATGAACACAAAGTTAAATTTCATTGTACCTTCTGTGGTAGAGATGGTCATGTCATAGATTTTTGTTATAGACTAGCTAAACAACAGAAAAGGGAAAGAATGGTTGCTAGATCTCATAACTTTCATGCAAAATTTGCTGCACACATTGAACCGAATGTACAACCTACTGTTTTGAGTCAAAAACAATCAAAGTTTACCTCCAGACCTTCTGTTTTTGCCTCCGGAGCTACTGATTTTTGTGCTACACAAGTAACACCCTATAGGTCAGTAGTTAAGAATAAAAAATCTCAAACTTTGAATCATAAACCTGCTGTTTTGTCTCAGCTTTCGCGTGTTTTTCCTACTGCACGTCGCGTGACTCAGTACTGGATTCCTAAATGCCTTTTGACTAACCCCAGTATTGAGTCATCAACGTATTGTGCTTCTATGTAGGTTACAAGTTTGAGGAAGGAGAACATTTGGATTTGTATAGAAGAATCTTGAGCAGTTATAGAAAGTTACGATTCGTGATTTGAGTAGGATTGGAGTCCTAGTTGATATTGGGTTGGCCTAAGGGCTGGTTATATAAGCAAGGGAGCTCAGAGCTCGTGGGCATGACTTTGGGGCTGTTACTCTTGTGTTATATGGAATAAAATTCGTAGTTTGAAGGAACTTTTGTGCTTTGTTCATCAGACTTGTTCCAGACAAGTTTTACTCGTCGAGTTTCTGGACAGCACTACCTTTCGTCGGTGGTTTTATAATAACTCGAGTTTTACAGATCCAATTGACGTGATTCTTTTTCGGTTGTCTTCACAACTTGATTATCTATCATATGTCAAAATTTCACGGTCATTGGATTTGTTGTATATGATCTACACGAGTTTCTTTACAACGTTCCAGAACTGTTTTTTCTCGGGTAGGGCAGATTGACTATTGTTTGATCTTTCGATCATAACTTGAGTTTTTCTCAACGGATTTGAGTGATTCTTTTTGTGTTGTCTTTGTGACTTGATTCTCTCTGATATTTATCACTTTTGTCATGGTGAAACACGTTTATATTAGTCTCACACACGATTTCTTCAAACAGATCGTTTTTCTGCCGACATGGTTTGGGGTTTATTGTTTCCACTGCGTAAGATTTTTAAATCTACCATTCACCCCCCTCTGGTAGCTTTTCACGTGCTCTTTGATCCTACACTTCGGTAGCTCCGAATCTTGGTGAGCCATTTCTGCTTTATATTTCAGCAACTGACGAAGTTGTCAGCCTGGTCCTGGTTGCAGAAAGACCAGAACCATCCTCAGTTCAGAAATCCAGACCCCTCCTAGAAGGTTCAGAGCTACCTGAAGGCGAGTCTGGGTCCCAGCCCCCAGACCCGGATCCTCGAGGCAAGACGCCAGAGGATCGACCTCCTTCAAATGAAAGAGTTACTGTTGCTGAATAAGAAGATCTGGATCCTTCTGGGAGGGGCCGAGTCACATCAGAAGAAGCTTCGGGTTCCTCCAGCAAGAACCCGAAGGTCCCCGAAGAGGGTCCGGACCCCTCCGGGAGGATCCGGGTTGATGAGGAGGAAGCTCCGAGCCCCCCCCCCCCCCCGGGAGGGTCGGGACAGTCTAGCGCCCAGTGTACTTCATCAGTGAAGTACTCCATGATGTCAAGACTTGGTACCTAGAGGTGCATAAGCTGCTCTATGCAGTTCTTATCACTTCTAGGAAGCTTCGTCACTACTTCCAAGCTCACAAGATTTTGGTGGTAACCTCTTATACACTGCGTGCAATCTTGCGTAACCCCAACTCTACTGGGAACATTGCAAAGTGGGCAGCGAAATTGGCTGAGTTCGATCTTGAATTCGTCCCAAGACAAGCGATCAAGAGTCAAGCATTGGTAGACTTCATGGTGGAATGGACCCCCTCTCCATCAAATCCTGGGGGTCCCAGTGAGCAGAAATCGGAACCCAAAGTTCCGGTCTTCACTGAGCCTCACTGGACTCTCTACTTCGACGGCTCCGTGCAGAAGCAGGAGGCTGGAGCTGGAATCCTTCTCCTCGCTCCGACCGGGGAGAAGGTCAAATACATGGTTCACCTTGACTTCAAGGCGACCACCAACATGGCGGAGTATGAAGCACTAATCTATGGGCTCAAGGTGACACTATCATATGGTGTCAAACAGCTGTTGGTAAAGGGTGATTCACAGCTCATCATAAAACATGTTAAAGGTGAATGTTGCTACAACAACCCCAACTAGCTGCATATCTACTTGAAGTCCAGAAGCTTTAGAAGGATTTCAAAGTCCTGGATCTTTGCCATGTCCAGCATCTTAACAACGCTGAAGCTGATAAACTCTCGACGAAAGCTTCAACCAGAGCTCCGGCTCCCGACAAAACCTTCGTCCAGAGATTGTCAAGACCAACAGATCAACCTGCCAAACTGAGCAAACGGGGTGAGACCAGCAACTTGAAGCTGGCGGTCCCGATGGCCCTATTACCATGGCGTCCATCAAGGGTCGTAGGTGCTGCAGGAAGCTCCAAGCAACCCAACACGCAAGACTCATAAGCTCAAGTTAGCTCCGATGCATGGATCTCGAAGATCCGGAGCTACTTGAAAGACAACATCTTTCCTGAAGACAATGTATCTGCTGATCGGATAGTCATATTGGCTAAAAGATACACACTGGTAGAAGGGGATCTCTACCGGCATGGTGCCAACGGCGTCCTAATGCGGTGCATTACAAGGGAAGAAGGCCGCGAGCTCCTCGCGGAAATCCATGGAGGCGAGTGTGGAACCACGCGTCTTCCCGCACGTTGGTCGGTAAAGCCTTCCGGCATGGTTTTACTGGCCTACAACACTCCAGGATGTAACTGAGCTAGTGAAGAAATACGAAGCATGCCAGTTTCATGCGAAGCAAATTCACACACCAGCTCAACCTCTACAAATGATACCTCCAACATGGCCATTCGCTATGTGGAGTATGGATATTTTGGGACCTTTCCCAAGAGTCGTCGGAGGTTACAAGTTCCTGTATGTTGCCATTGACAAGTTTACAAAGTGGCCAGAAGCAACTCCAGTTGTGACAATATACAAGCAATCAACTATCAATTTCTTGCAGTCCATAGTATGCAGATTTGGAGTCCCAAACAAGATCATAACTGACAACGGGACCCAATTCACAAGCTCTGCATTCCAAGGATATTGCGAAGACCTCGGCATTCAAGTCAGCTACGCTTCCAGAGCTCACCCGACAAGCAATGGCCAAGCTGAGAGAGCAAATGCAGAAATCCTAAAAGGACTCAAGACGCGCAAATATGAGCGCCTGAAAAAACATGGAGCCAACTGGATTGAAGAGCTTCCGCCCACCTTGTGGGCAAACAGGACAACTCCAAACCGGTCAACTGGAGAGACACCCTTCTTCCTGGTGTACGGAGTTGAAGCAGTCCTTCCTCCGGAAATCACCTTGGGGTCACTTTGGGTCTGGACCTTCGACGAAGCCATGCAGGACCAGCTCCGGCGTGAAGACCTTGACCTCATTAAAGAGGGAAGGTGCCGAGCAGCTGTTCGAAATGCACGATACCGCCAAGCGCTCTGGTGCTATCACCAAAGGCATGTGCATAACCGACAACTCGATGAAGGTGATCTGATGCTACGGAGAATACAAACTCGAGAAGGGTTAAACAAACTTTCCCCCAGCTTGGAAGGACCCTTTCGAGTGATCAAAGTATCCCGTCCCAGATGCGTTCGCTTGGCAACCGAGGATGGGACACCGCTCCCTAATCCTTGGAACATTGAGCACCTCTGTAAGTTCTATGCTTAATATCAAGGAGGTGAGTATGTAATTACATATGATGTATGTTATATCATCATTGTATAGAGTCGGGTAACTCCTTCGGGAGGACAGCCGGACCTTTCCCGGAAGGTCCGCAAAGTTCAAGCAACACTTGACACAGTCTCAGAACTAAAAGTGTAGCTAGTTACCCTGGGTCAAACAAGAAATGCAACACACTTAGCCTGATTCCGTACCCTAAGAGTGTACTTGTTTCCCCTGTACCCCGAACCTATAATGAAATACATCATTATGTGAAAACAGACTCCACGTGCATTTATTTTGTACAGGCTCATTCTTTTTTATTTTTCTCTTTCTTATCTATAACAAAGTTGTGCAATTCTCAAGAAACTTTAGCTCGAACAATTCATGTATAATTAAAGTTGCATTGTTAATTCTTTCGGGTCTTAACATTGTTGAATGGCCTACTCGCCTGAACGCCAAGCCAATCTAGGTCCGGAGTGTGCTATCGACTTAGCCTGGTCCTGCACCCTAAGTACGCCACTCTACCTACACCCCGGTAGGCCTGAGTAAGATGAGTCCAGAAAATGATCGGACCTGGAGAAAATAAGCAAATGCACTTGATTGTATATAGAATTACTGTCGACCTAAAAATTTATTTCGGGAATAGTAAGCCGCAAACGAGTTATAGATAAGAAATGGACTTTACCGTTTTTCTTGACTTCCGTGTGCAGGATAAATATAAATCTCATGATGATGATGGATGATGCCGGAGCTATCAAAGCCTCGACATCCCCTAAGGTGGCCCGCTGTCGATGTTTTAAACATTGATAGTAGGCGTCCCTGGAGCTATCAAGTTCCGACAAATCCAGGGGGCCAGCTGTCAACGTGAAGAAAAGATGGTAGAATGACACCCCAATGGGGTCTGCTGTCGACGATCTACGTGTTGACAGTGGTCGCTGCCGTAGCTACTAAGCTCCGACAACCCCAGAGGACCAACTGTCGACGCTCTAAGTGTTGACAATGGTCGCTACCGAAGCTACTAAGCTCCGACAACTTTAGGGGGCCCTTGCTGTCGACGACTTCGGACCTATACTCTACATGTTCGAAGCATTCAAGTCTTCAACAAAATGCCACATCCTTTTGGTATATGTTCGCAATCAAATTGTGTACATCTACCAGGGGGCCAAGTGAGACAAAGGTTGAAGACAAAAAAAGAAATTCATAAATTTCTTGGATTTCATTCATCTGAAGACAAGAGATTACACAATTGGAGAAAAGAAGAGAGGATACAAGTAGGAGCTACAAGGAGAAAGTCCTAATCCTACGGAAGAACAAGGCAACCTTTTGGGCAACCTCCGACACGCTGGTCTTGGCGGCATCTCTCTCTCCATCGATGGGACCTTCAAGCACCAGATCTAGTGGGAAATGAGGATTCCAACTTGTGTAGCACGTCAGCATGTATTCTGCGATGTTCTACACAAGGGATTTTCCTTCAGTTTCCAACTGATCCGCGATTACATCGCCCATCTTGTTGAGTTTGTTTCCAGCCGAGCTCAACACCTTCAACGTCTGGTCCAGCTCTAGCTCCGAATCGTCCGGACGCACGAGACTAAAGCCCAGCAGCGTCAGCGTGTCATTGGCTTTGCCCATGAAGTCCCATATTTGTTGGGACTCCGCAGCCCTTGAGCCTCGCATCTCTTCCAAAGACCTCTTGGCAGC
This sequence comes from Tuctoria greenei, assembly GCA_036927565.1. Taxonomy (NCBI): domain Eukaryota; kingdom Viridiplantae; phylum Streptophyta; class Magnoliopsida; order Poales; family Poaceae; genus Tuctoria; species Tuctoria greenei. Next base: position 64,902,689 of record JAYESD010000011.1, on the reverse strand, counting down.
CGCATGCTCTGAACCCTCCCGGGCAAGGCGCTCGACCTCCTTGGCGTGCTGCTGAATCCTCTCAGCAACTTGCTTTTCATGGTTGGCAAGCTCCTTCTCCCGGACGTGGATCTTGTTCTGGCGGTCAACCAGGTCTTTCTCCCGGCCTTGCACCTTCTTCTCCCTGGCAGCGACTTCGTCCTCCCTTTTGGTAAGTTCCTGTCCCCGCTGCCAGGCCTTCTTCTCCTCGCTCTCGCAGAGCTCCTCTAGCTTCTTGGTGTGCTCTGCAAGGCTCTTGTCACCCAGAGCCAACCTCTGGGCGAGCTCCTCCTCCCTCTTCACGAGGTCATCCCTCAGCTCCAGGAGTTTTTGCTCTTCATCTTAGAGCTTTTTCTCTCGCTCCTCAAGAGCCTCCCGGTGCTTGACGAGGCTCTCGTGGATGGTACTGAGTTTCTCCTGGAAATCATTCGCTGCTTCATTAGCAGCCGTGGCTTGTTCATGTATATCTCGAGACTGATTGTCGAGGGATCGCACCATGCTTTCCCTCTCGTCTAGCAGGTGGCCCCAGTACTCCATCCGGGCCTTCTCCCTCTTGACCCACTCCTTGTCGTCGGCCAGCCTTGTTTGCGCCAGCTTGGTCTCGAATTGGAGCCAGTTGCGCCACCTCCAAAGGGTTTGGCGCTCCTCCTCGATGGCCTTGATGTCGTGATAAAAGGCAAGCTGGACCTGACGAAGGCTGGAGCAGGCGTTGTCGATGGATAATGATAGAGGGATCGGCTCCGGACCTGCTGGAGTCCTCTCCGCTAACTCCAGCGGGTTCTCCATAACAAAAATTGAGTCCCACTCTACAAGAGTGGTCCCCTGAGCTTCCGCGGCACTAGTGCTGCCTTCCGATAGTGCCTCAGTCGTCGCCGAGGAAGGTCCGGCAACAGGAGCTTCTACCTCCGGAGTCAGCTCTGAAGGTCCCGCCACCAGGTCATCAGCAACTGCTCCCTCAAGCAGAGGACCGGTCGCTTCGTCTTGACACCCTGGCTCAGGCGCGGGTACCTCCAGAACTACCACCTCCGGGGCAGCCATTGAAGATTCGGCCGGAGCTGAGGCCACTTCCGGCTTTGGTGATGTTGCCTCCTCCACTGCCGGCTCAAGCGCTGGCGCTTCGACCTCCACCAGTTCAGGTGCTGGCACCTCCACGACAACCGGCTCAGGCACCGGAACTTCATGAACCACCGACTCTGCCGCTGGGGCCTCAATAACATCTGGCTCGAAGGCTGAAACTACATCCACCTCCGGCTCTGAGGCCGGAGCATCCATCATCGCAACATCAAAATTTGGATCTTCAGCCTCCGGAGCTGGTGCCGCTGGTACGTCTTAATTCCCATGGTCCGGCGCTACCATGGGAGCTTCGGGAGATGAGTCAAGGTCCAGAACCTCGACAGCTGGCGCCAGAGCTGCCGAGACCGCAACCACCACCTAGGGCGGCACTGCAGTTGGAGCCGGAGCCTCCGCCTGTACAGCATCAGTTGCTGTCGCAGGAACCGGAGCTTCAACCCCTTTTTTGGGGACCCTGTGGATGAAGGACAAACAAACTCAAAATATGTTTAAAAAAAACAATCAACTGAGGTAAAAAAGAAAATTTACCTTGGGAGGCTTCGGCTCCAGCTAGCGCGGAACCTATTCGCCAGACGTTCAGAGCCCGACCCCGTCGCAACTGGGGTAGTAGCTCCGGAAGGCTCTTCGGAGCTTACTTCCACCGCCAACGACGTCTTGGTTGGGGCCTTCCTCGACTGGGAAGGACCCTCGGACCTAGAGGCCTTAGCTGGCCCCAGCGCCGGAGTCACCTGGGCAGAGCTGACATTCCGGGGAGACACCGATGCTAGAGTTGTCGTGGCCATCGAAGACCTCCCCCGCCGGGGAGAAGGAGTTGTTGTGGAAGGAGCAGGTCTGACGGGCCTCCCGTCAGAGTGCTTCAACTTCCTCTTTCGGCTGGAGGGCTCCTCCAACTCTTTTCCCTTGCCAATGACTTCATCTCTTGGTCTCGGGGCAGGAGAACGGCCACCCTCGGAAGCTCCGGGGATCACCAATCTGGTGGTCGAATGCCTCTCTACTTCCCCAAGGTCATCAAGCACCGGCATCTTCTGTTGGAGCTCCCTGCTGAACTCTGCCTCCATGTTCAAAGGGAGGAAAGCCATCAGCGGAGTTAAGTCGCCGCCCTCGATGTCGATGCCATACTGGAACTTCTTGATATGAAGCTCCAAAGTAGAGCCTTCCAAATTGGACTTCAAACCGGTTTCAATCCGTTCATTGTCCATCACGCTGTTGAGGGCCCAGGCGAGCTTCTCCCTCTTCTTCAGCAGAGCCCACCTGTTGACCAGGAAGTTGCAGAAGACAACCTGGGGGGTCACCCCTCCTTCCACGCATTGGCGGATCCTGATCAAGGCAGGGTTGAAGGCCTCTGATAGCACCAGAACTTCACTCCATGCATCAGTGTCAACATTGGGAAGACCTTCAGGCAGCTCCAGCTTCTCGTGCTCCTCTGCCGTGATGACAATCCAATCCTTCTTCCAGTCATCCCACTTGTCGGAAGGGAACAACCTCAAGTACTTGTAGGGGCATTTTTTGCGCTTCACAAAATAGTAGAAGCCAAGATACTCATTACTCTTGCTGGTGGTGTGGATGGTGAAGAAGGTGTGGAAAAGCTCGACGCAGGGGGGAATACCCACCCACATCTTGCGGAAGTGGACGAATGTTGACAAAATAAGAATGGAGTGGGGGCCAAGGTGGTACAACGGCAGACCGTAGAAGTCTAACAGCATCAAGAGGAAAGTCGAGAAAGGTGGGATCAGTCCCACCATGGCGTACGCAGAAAAGTACACCATGTCACCACCGCTCTTCTTCTTGAACGGGAGCTCCCGGCGCGGAACAGGTTGTTGAAGGAGTCACTGGACCACCCCATGTAGGTCCGGACCTTCTTCAAATCATCGTCGGTCGTGAGATGGCTCTTGCGGAGACCCAACTCCATCGTAGCACGGCGGGGCGAGAGAGAAAAAGCAAGCAAAAGTTTGGGGGATTCGAGCACAAGTTCAAATGAAGGCATAAGGAATCCCCAAACGGTCACCGCTTTCCTTCTTAAGTAAGCCCCCGCAACGCTTGAATGGAAACCGCCAATGATATAGTTCAAAAATTTCACCCTGCCAATGACAAGGGGGCCCGGGGCCACCCAGACGATCAAGTCGAGGTCCTTACTCCAGGCGAACAGTTGTCATGATGAGAGGCGGGAAACCCGAGGGTGGAGGCTTGACAGGGTGCGCGGAACCGATACGGTTTTTGTATTGGGAACCGATGACCTTCAATTGTGTAAGATCCGAACGCGCAGATCTCACCTGCCGCATCCTGAAGATGCCACCCAATGATGGTTTAACTGCGAACCACCACCTCAATGGCACATCCAAAAACCCTTGAAGACACGACGCAGAAATCGAAAGATGGACCCACCTCCGGCAGAATGACTTAACCCAAAAGGTCTCTCCCAGAGGTGGGCCCAGGGGGCCACTGTCGGTACCCTGCGTACCGGATTCCCCTCGAAACTGCGAAGAGTGCAAAGGAACTCCACCTATCTGAGTTGAAGACTTCCGAAGGCCCCACATGTCACTCGGGACCGGACTTGCATCCCTCCTATGGTTAGTCCCAGTGTCGCGCGTGTATCATAAAACCGGAGCTATAATCCCTACATGAGAATGCTCCAGCTAGATACCTGTGTGCCACCCCCAGACCTAACCCCGAAAGAGGGAAGCTCCAGTACCGACACGTGTACAACAAAACCAGACGTACTCGTCCAAGACGGTTAGCTCTGGAGCTGCCACGCGTCCAACCGCCGGACCTTCAACTTCAACAGGCATATTGGTGGACCTCCAATGGCTCAGACCTTCAAAGGACATTAAAGACTTCAAGACCTGATTATGTGCCATTAATGCTATCTTAATGACACACAATCGGATGACCCTTAATACTAGTAATGCCACCATTAAAGGGCGTTATCGCACTATTAAGGAGAATTAAGCACATTTAACTGTGTATTAGGCATCAGTAACCGCCAGGGCCACATGTCGGGCCAGGCTAACGATGTAACGGCCAGCCCTAGGACTGGACGAGCGATACACATGGAGATTCTTCCAGTCTGGCTAGCGACTCTAGACGCTGACTCAGGCGCTGGAGACTCTTTTGGCCTCTCTCACACACAAGCGCTCAGACACTCAATATAACAACAACACACACCCATGGAGTAGGGTATTACGCTTAGGCGGCCCGAACCACGTAAATCTTTGTGTCAAATCGCCATCTTGTCCTGAATCTCTGCGCGCCCTAACCGAATTAAGTAACTCCGCGGTCTACTAACAGTAGTGTCGGGAGAATTGCTGGAATCAGACTCCGACAGAGTTTCTTCGGATTTAAAACTCAAATAAGAATGATAAGTCACAAACGATTTATAGACAAGAGGACGAATTTTACTCTTTTGTTGTATTTAATATGCAGGAAAACCAGAAATTCATAGCGATGGTGGATGATGCCGGAGCTACTAAGCTCTTGCATCCTTCAAAGGGGGCCCGCCGTCAATGTTCAATATGTTGACAGTAGGTGACGTCAGAGCTATAAAGCTCCGACAACCCCTGGAGGTATAAATTCAAATATTTGTGCGATGACATCAGGAGCTACCAAGCTCTGCCAATCCCAAGGGGCCAGCCTTCGACGCCTCAGAATTGAAGACTTTAGACCTAAAATCTACAAGTGCAAAGCATCTAAGTCGTCAACATACTGCCACAACCTTTGGTACATGCACACACTTCAATTGTACACATGTACCAGGGGGCCAATAAGATACATCACAGTATATTGAAGATAAAGTGAAATTCATGACAGAAAGGAGGATTTCATTAATCAAAAGTATTGGATTACAAAATTGAGTTTACAAGGGGCAAAAAGGAGAAAAGTCCTAGCCACTAGAGGATCTAAGTCCTGTGGAAAAACGAAGTAACCTTCTCAACATCTTCTTGGACTAGCTCTGGCGGCATCCTCTTCTTCGGCGATGATTCCTTCAAAGACCGGATCAAGAGTGAACTGGGGGTCTCAACTTTTGTAACATGCCAAGACGTACTCAACGATGTTCTTGGCCAAAGATTTACCCTCCGTCTCCATCTGATCGGTGATGACATTACCCATTGCGTCGAGTTTGCTGCCAGTAGAGCCAAGCGCCACTAGTGTCTGGTCCAGCTCTTGCGCTGGGTCCTCCGGGCGTACTGGACTGAAATAAAGAGGCACAAGGGCCCTGTCCGCATGCCTCAAGAAGTCCCATACCATCAAGGACTCGGTTGCCTTCGAGCTCTGCAGCTCTTCCAGTGACCTCCGGGCAGCCACTAGCTCCGAACTCTCCCGAGCAAGGCGTTCCACCACTTTGGCATGTTGCTGCATACTTTCAGCAACCTGCTTCTCGCGGTCGGTCAGCTCTGACTCCTGGAGGTGGATGCGGTTTCGCCTCTCCGCTAGGTCTTTCTCCCTGCCTCTCACTTTCCCTTCCCTGGTGGCAACATCAGCTTCTCTTTTTGAGAGCTCCTGTCCCATCTTCTAGTACTTCTTCCTTTCATCTTCACTCAACTGCTCAAACTTCTTTGAGCGATCCGCCAAATTCTGTTCACCTAGAGTCAACTTCTGTGTGACCTCCGTCTCCCTCTTCATGACATCCCCCTGCTGCTCAAGGAGCTTCTCCTCCCTCGCCTCCAAGTCCGCCCGGCGCTTCAAGAGAACCTCATTCAATTCATTAAGGCTTTCGTGACACTCATCAGCAGCATCACGCATCTCCTTAGCTTGCTCAAGGATTTCCTTGGAGTTAGCGTCGAGCGCCCGGATGGCAGCCTCCTTCTCCTCAAGCAGCTTATCCCAGTACTCTAACCGAGCCTTCTACCTCTTTATCCATTTCTTCTGGTCAGCTAGCCTCGTCTGGGCAAGCCTGGTCTCAAAATGGAGTCGGTTGCGCCAGCGCCTCAAGGTGTTGCGCTCCTCCTCCAGGGCTTTGCTCTCATGATCGAAGGCCAGTTGAACCTGTTGGAGGCTAGATCAGGCGTTATCTATAGATAACGCCAGAGGGACAGGGTCCCTCTGGAGGCTCCAGACCCGCTGGGACCCCCTCTGCAGGCTACAAAGGGTTCTCCATTACAAAATAGGGTCCCACTCTACGATAGAGGACCCTTGAGCTTCTGCGGCACTGGGATCGCTCTCTAAGAGCCCTTCAACAGCAGCAGAAGAGGAACCCACTGGGGGAACTCCTACCACCGGAGCAGAAGCTGAAGGTGCTGCCTCCAGGCTTTCAATTGCTGGCTCCGAAGGCGAAGGACCTGCCGCCACTTCTTCCGGTAGCTCCGGCTCTAGTTTGGCTACCTCCAGAGCAACGGTAGGAGCTTCATCTGAGGCCTCTACCGCCGCCGGCTCAGGCGCCGGCACGACAGCTTCCTTCGGTTCAACGATCGGAGCTTCAGGCGTCTCCGGCTCAACCGCTGGACATTCAACCGCTTCTGGCACAAGGGCTGGAGCTTTGGGGATTTCCAGCTCAATAGTTGAGGCTTCAATTACCTCTGGCTCAATGGTCAGGGCTTCGACGACTTCCAGCTCAAAGACCGGAACTTTTGGCATCGCCGGTGCTGGAACATCAGCCTCCGCAACCCTCGCGAGGGGTATATCTTCGACTTCTCCCCTGTGGTCTGGTGCTACCACAGGAGCTTCGGGCAAGGACACGAGTCCAAGTCCACGATAGCTGGCGCCGGAGCTGTCGCAACTTCTGCCTCCACTTGAGGAGGAGGCTCAACGCTTGAAGTTAGAGCTTCGGCAGGTGCAGCTCCGGCCGCCGCGACAGGCACCGAAGTTCCTGACCCCTTCTTTGACACCCTAGAAATAAAGGAAAGAGAAGATTAAAGACACATAAAAAACAAGACTAGCATTTTAGGGTGAGCAATCAATGCTTACCTAGGGATGCTACCACCCTAGTCGCCTCAGAACCTTTTCTTCTGAGGACCGGAGCTAGAGCCCACCAAGTATGGTGAGACTACGGCTTCATACATCAGTTGTGGACCACTCACAGCAGTCGGAGTCCTTTCGGCTGGAGCTTCTCTTGGCCGGAAAGAACTCCCGGGCCTAGAGCTTTTAGTCAGCACTGAGGTCGGGGTCAACTGCCCAAAGCTGACGCCTCGTGAAGTCGCTGGCACCAGGCAGGTGTAGCTGCAGAAGACCTCCCCTGCAAGGGAGAAGGAGCTGTGGTAAAAGGAGCAGGCCTGACGGACCTCCCGTCAGCGTGCTTCAACTTTCTCTTTCGGCTGGAGGGCTCAGCTGGCTCTTTACCCTTGCCCTTGCAAGTGTCTTCAATCCTCCGGCTCGGGGCGGAGTCAGGACCACCCTCGGAAGCTCCGGGGATCACCAACCTGGTGGTCGGACGCCTTTCTACCTCACCAAGGTCGTCAAGCACCGACATAATCCTCCGGAGCTCCCTACTGAACTGCGCCTCCATTAGAGGGAGGAAAGCTGCCGGCAGAACTAAGTCATCGGCATTGACATTTATCCCATGAAAGTCATCGCCGTTGACGTTTATCCCATGCTGGAATTTCTTAAGATGATGCTCCAAAGCTTCGTCATTCAAGTTGGATTTCAGACCAGTTTCAATCCGGTCATCATCCATCACGTTGTTGAGGGACCACACGAGCTTCTCCCTCTTCTTCAACGGAGCCCGTATATTGACCAGGAAGTTGCAGAAGACCATCTGAGGAGTCACTCCACCCTCCACACATTCGCGAATCCTGGTCAAGACAGGGTTGAAGGCATCTGACAGCACCGGAACTACACTCCAGGCGTCGGTGTCAACGTTGGGGAGACCTTCGGGCAGCTCCAACTTTTCATGCTCCTCCAATGTAATGATTATCCAATATTTCTTCCCGTCATCCCATTTGCCAGAAGGAAACGACTTCAAGTATTTGAAGGGGCAATTCGTGCGCTTCACAAAATAGTAGAAGCCAAGAAGCTCAGTCCCCTTGCCGGTGGTGTGGATGGTGAAGAAGGTGCAGAATAGCTCGATGCAGGGGGGAGTACCCACCCACATCTCGCAAAAGTGGACGAACGTCGCCACGAGAAGAAGAGAATGGGGGCCAAGGTGATACAGCTACAAACCATAAAAGTCTAGCAGCATCAAAAGAAAAGAAGAGAAAGGTGGAATGAATACCACCATGGCGTAAGCCGAGAAGTACAACATGTCGCCACTGCGCTCCTTCTTGAACGGGAGATTGCCAGCGCGAACCAAGTGATTGAAAGAGTCGCTGGAACACCCCATATAGGTCCGAACCTTCTTCAAATAATTGTCACTCTTGAGGCGGCTCTTGGGGAGACCCAACTCCATCGCGGCAAAGTGGAGCAAAGGAAGAGAAGTTAGGCAGAGTTTGGGAGGCTCTGAGTGCAAATATGATCGATGGCGTAAAGAGTCCTCAAACCGAGCGCACTTTCCCTCTTAAGTAAGCCTCCGCGACGCTTGGATGGAAACCGTAGAAAGAACGAAGGCACTTTTCAAAAAGTCTACCCCATCAATGACGAGTGGGCCTGGGGCCACCCCGACGAAAAGATCGAGGTTCTTACCCAAGGCGAACCGTTGTCATGATGAGCGGTGGGAAACTCGATGGCGGCACCCTGACAGGGCGCGCGGAACCGATACGATTTTCGTATTGGGAACCGGCGACCTTCAATTGCATGAGATCCTCACTTAAAGATCTTATCTGCCGCATTCATAACAAGCCACGCGTCAATGGTTCACTCCTGAACCATCGCTCCAACAGCATATTAGAAGACTCTTGAAATCGAAGCGCGGGAATCGAGAATGGCCCCCACCTCCGGTAGAATAACTTAACCCAAAGGATTTCTCCCAGAGGTGGGCCCGGGGCCACTGTCGGTACCCTGCGTACCGCGAAGAGTACAAGGGAGTTCTACCTGCCAGAGTTGAAGGTCTCCTCGGGCCCCACATGTCACATTGCACCGGACCCGCTCCCCTCGTATGGGTAGCTCTTGGGTCAACACGTGTAAAGGAAAACCGGAACTAAGCTCCCAACGAAGGAAAGCTTCGGTGCCAACACGTGTACAACAGCCCCAGATCTAACCCCCAGCAGAGAGAAGCTCCGGTGCCAACACGTGTACAGTAGCCCCAGACCTAACCTCTCGTAAGGGAAAGCTCCGAAGCTTCCACGTGTGGAGCCTTCGGACCTTCATCGACGTATACACTGGCAGATCTCCTTCAGCACGAACAATCAAGCGTAATTAAAGTGGTAGTTACAAGATGTAATTACGTGTTGTTAATGCTGTATTAACGACACACAATTAGAGCACTGTTAATAGGGGTAACGTAGCCAGTAAGGCACGTTATCACACTATTAATCATGCTTAATACTCTTTAGATAGTGTATTAGGCCATTAAATACGCCAGTGCCACATGTCGGGCCAGACAAGCTTTGTAACGGTCAGTCCTTAGAACTATAAAAGGGTTGTACCGCACGTACCCAAGGACAGATCATCTGAGCTGAGCTGATCCAAGCTAACAGGCTTACTAGCGAACAGACTCACACAATACAACACAAACCCCGTGTAGTAGGATGTTACGCTCAGGCGGCCCGAACCACCTAGATCTCTGGTGTCATCATCTTGATATTGATCTCGGCGTACCCCAACCACAACAAGAACCTCCGCGGGCTGCTCTTTAGCAGGTCTGGGGGAAGTGTCGTTTCAAACACTTCGACAGAGTTGGACATTGATCCTTTTCTAGTTGATATGATTAATTTTGAGGAGAAAATAGTTTTGGTTCGCAGATCAGGCCGACAATACTAAGGAAGAATGTCTTGGTTTTCGATGATCTGAAACTTAAGATGATAAAACCAAAAAGTCCTGAGATAGGAGTGTGAAAGGTTAATAGGCAAAGGAGAGTAGCATCAAAATTGAATCCAACTTCAGATTTTTTGGTGGATAAATACATATGCCGACAACAAGGCAACGTGATCCAAAGACTAAGTGGTTTAAAAATATAAAGGTCTCCAAGTTATAATTCTTTTCATGAACATTCAAGAAGGGGTGCAGCTGGGATAGTGTATGAGAACGGTCAATTTAATCAATGAGATTGGCAGATAGGATTCTTTTTGACAATTTGGTGTCATATATGCCTTGGAGATCACATGCGAGAATTTGGAACCATACAAGATTTAGAACTGCTGACATGACATCTCGGGGGCGTGGAAACCGGCTTACCGAAATAGTGATGCTCTTATATTATGCAATGGTGATAGAACAGACACTGGGGTACATAGTGGCAAGAAGACAAGCATTAACCAGCGGTCAGGTCAGGTTTTTGAGAAGGAGAAGAACAAGAGTTCAAATTAGAAAGACGCTACTGTTGATAGGTACTATTCCTTGCGAAGTGGGTCCGAAGTGGCTACTACAAAACAAGGATTTTCTGATCGTTCGACTCAGCAGAGAGTCACTAGATATGATATCACCGGACCTTCCAAAGTAGCAGCTCACACCAGCAAGGAAAAAGTTAGGAGGGCAGGAACAGATGGGGAGCCATGTGCCAAATGCTCACGGCTAATGTTGTTACACCTGACCCTGTGGTCAGCCTGTCAGATACGGTTCTTCACATACAGGTCAGATTGAATAAGGCGTTGTCCTATAGGCATCATGCAGTGAAGTCAACGGGATTACTTCCTGAACAACACATGATGACGGAGAGCAAGGCAGAGTTTCTTGCTGCCGAGAGAAGATTTCCAGCATAAAGTGCAAGGGGTAGAGCTACTGGATTAGTAGCAGTAGGGACAAAGCCTGCTCCTCAGTGTTGAGGTGTCTGATTGGACTTAATCGTACGTAAAAGGGACGTGTTCGGTACCTACGAGCGATAAAAGTTGCATAGAAGAAAAAGGAGGACCGTGATCAATGTTTAATCGACAACGACCAATGGTGATCACCACAAAAATTTGGAGAGAAGCAAATAGCAAGGGAATAGGCAAGTACTACCACTGCTACAATAAGCCCCATCTCAGGCGGCTCTAAACATATTATTACGAGAGGATTTAAAAACCGTCTGAAACAAAGAGCTTGTAAAAATATGCCATTTCCACAGGCAGCTCTAAAAACCGCCTGTGCTAATGAATTTCCACAGTCGGTTGTTTGCGTACAACGTGCCGCCTGTGATGATGCATTATCTTAGACGAGTACTAACAAACAACTCCGTCTGTGATAAAGCAGTAAAACAGTACTAATTAAACGCTATTATTTCTAATTTCCCGACCAAATTTAAATAACAACAATCACAAATATATTCAATGCAATTCATAATTCATACATTGCAATTCATAGTTCATACATTGCAATTCATAGCTTCATACATTGCAATTCATAACTTCATACATTGCAATTCATAGTGTGTACATTTGCAAAATATAGTTCGATACATAGCAATTCATAGTTTCTCTCATCTCACATTTACTAATCAAGACAAAGAGGGAAGACACTGCTTCCACACTATCATATCCATCAAGGAGGACTTGTAAATTATCCATAGTCTTCTGAGATGAATGGTAGATTCTTTGTAATTGCGTCCTCCAACCTGATACTTACAATATATACATGTTAATATCTAAAACAGACAAAGAACATTGCTAAAGGGGATAACATGACTGCGAAATGCACTGACTGCACTGACCTTCACATTGATTTTAAGGGCAACATTTCGAAAATACTGGTTGTTTATATTGGAATTAGGATTGATGCATTGAGAAACTAGTTGTCCATACTGGTTGTCTATATCGAGTTTAGTCTCACACGACTTCTTAATTGTTCTTGCAAAATAAATTGCGCAACATATCTTTCTATAAGACTAAGAAGCCAATTGTGACTGTAACAATACAAAGAACAATAATTGCACTATAATAGTAATATTACAAAAGATAATAAGTACTCCGTATCTAACAGTAACAATAAAATAATAAAACAATAACAATACAAAGAGCAACATATCCAACAGGACGACACCCGACGTGGACGGCGACAGCGAGGACGACACTCGACAGCGACGCTAAGGGTGAGCATTTCGCTCGGCGGGGACGCCAAGAGTGAGGACGGCGCTCGGTGGATGGCGACGACGAGGGTTAGGACGACGCTTGGTGGACGGCGACGGCGAGGGTGAGGACGACACTCGACATGGATGGCGACAACGAGGATGATGCTCGACAGAGACACCGAGGGTGAGTACGTCGCTCGGTGGCGACGCTGAGGGTGAGGACGGCGCTCGGTGGACGGCGACGGCGAGGGTGAGGACGACACTCAGCGGCAATGGCAAAGGTGAGGACGGCGCTCGGCTTTGACTGTGACAGTGATGGCGAGGGCGAGGACGGCGAGGGTGGGGGTTTGGGAGCGGCGGGGGAGGGCTTGGCGGCAAAACAAAAATGTTAGGGTTGCGGGGTGCGACCAATGCTTTATTATAGAGAAAATATTTTCCACATGTGGTGATTTCTTAATAACCGTCTGGCGAAATATATTAAATGAATTATAAAACTAATTTTCTCAGGCGGCATAGTCTTACTTACCACTTTGGGAAATATTTTAAATAAATTATAAAACTTATTTTCTTAGGCGACATAGTCTTAATAACCACCTGAGAAGATACATATCTATAATGAATTTCACAAACAATGCATAACACATCCATAAAAGAGATAAATAGTCCACTAGTTCATTGTTAGAATAGCAACAATGGAACTATTTTTGCACACCAATGAACAACAAAATAAAGTTCATTACCTTAAACAATATATTACAAACAAGAAAAAATAAAAACACAAACTAGAAACAAGAAAAAAAACAACACAACTAAAAACAAACAAAAAACTACTTCTTCTTCTTCTTCTCCTCCTCCTTCTCCTCCTCCTCCTCCTCCTCCTCCTTCTCCTCCACCACATCCTCCTCCTCCTTCTCCTTCTTAGGCTGCTAGCAGGGCGGGGGCACCTCCTGAGGCAGAGACGGCAAGCCCAATTTCCTCGACATCGCCGCCACCAGGTTGTCGCGGCCGGCGACGCCGAGCTTGACTGCCAGCGTGTCCCAAAGGACGTCGAGGCGACCGGCCAAGTACGTCATGCCGAAGATGTAGTGACTCGTGGTCCCCTATTACAGTATACTCTGGAAGGGGACCGAGCCCAACGTGGCGCATGGAGCGTGATGTATTATCAAATACATCGTGTGCCATCTTCCGGAGAGCCCACTACATGTCCAGGGAGGCATCCGGTCGGGGATGCTTCCCCTTGGCGTCCTTCGGTGGGCTTGGCAGCGGCGTTTTATTTTCAGCCATGGTGTTTTTGGCGCAATTTTGAAGATAGGAAGAGTGGCTGTCCGGAGAAGACGATGACGTTCCCGGATGATCTTATAGCGTAGCATCCTGGCGGTTTGTCTCTCGACGCGCGCAATAGTGGTGATGGGACATGGAGCAATTTGAATTGAATTTAAAGATGCGCATGTGTTGCGCGCGTTTAAGGCGCCTCGATAACTGGCGCGCGCGTACGCTTCGTGCGCGCAGTTGCATCAGCCACCTGTACAAATGGCTACTATGCAGGCGACTGATGCTTCAAAGGTCGCCTATAGAAATTTTCAATTTACACAAGCGGTTCTTATATGTGAGCCGCCTATAAAGTCACATTATCAGAAACGGCTATTAACACGTTCAACAATACAAGTGAATTTTATTACGACCCGCCCGTGTAAAAAAATTGTGCCGCCTGTGAAAACACAGAACAAGATGCTAACAATATGGATGTGAATATATGGCTGCAATTGCTGGTTGAGTTTTGTAGGATCGAAGAGCACGTGAAAAGCTACCAGAGGGGGGGTGAATGGTAGATTTATTGTGTGTGAGACTAATCTAAACGTGTTTCACCGGGACAAAAGTGATATATATATATATATATATATATATATATATATATATATATATATATATATATATATATATATATATATATATATCAATCATAGAGAATCAAGTAACGAAGAAAACACAAGAAGAATCACTGAAATCCGTCGAGAGAAACTCAAGTTATGATCAACAGATCGAACAAAGGTCAATCTGTCCTACCCGAGAAAAATAGTTCTAGAACACTGCAAAGAAACTCGTATAGATCAGAAACCACAAATCCAATGACCATGAAATTTTGATAGATGATAGATAGTCAAGTTGTAAAGACAACCCAAAAAGAATAACGTCAATTGGATATGTAAAACTCGAGTTATGATAAAACCACTGACGAAAGGTAGTGCTGTCCAGAAACTCGACGAGTAAAACTTGTCTGGAACAAGTCAGACGAACAAGGCACACAAGTTCCTTCAAACTACGAATTTTATTCAATAGAACACAAGAGGAACAGCCCCAAAGTCGTGCACCACGATCTCTAGCCCCCCTTGCTTATAAAACCAGCTCGGAAGCCAACTCAACTCAAATCAGGAATCTAATCCTACTCCGTTCACGAATCGAAACTTTCCATAACTGCTTAAAACTCTTCTATACGCAGATAGAAGCAATCTTAAGACTTCCAAACACCTTAGGAACGTATCCCACATTCCTAAAACAAATCAAATTCCTGACCCACACGAAATCCTATCATAACCAACTCGATACATTCCATACCGAGCCATAACCGACTCCGCCGCAGCCAAAGTCATCAACCGATATGATCCAATCCTTCCAACCAGATCTTCCCATCCATAAACCATATTAGGAACCATGTTGCCACTTCATGCACCGCATGCATACGTGCAAACACCTTCCTTCGATGTCCAGTAACCTTCATATGCACTGCCCTTGATTCGATCATCCTGCGCGACGTCCTGACACGCTCAACCACAATTCCTCCTGAATTTGGTTGTTGGAACCTCATATCCTCCCTGAGACTAGTCCAAAGGATCCTGTCACCAGCCATGTCTTGAACTCAAGAAACACCTGCACATGAATAAACAACCAATCCGTACGAGCCCAAGTCTGCGACTTGACTCAAGTCAGTTCCAAACACAACACCTTACGTGAGCACCTCCTATAAGCATGTTGCAAAGCATATCAAAACGATATCAGCCATATCAACCAAAACGCACCAAAAACTTAGCAAATGAATACTAAGCAATCTTTCTAAGAATATAAAGCAAGTTCAAAACATTGCAAGATAAAAGCAAGGACATTGCGATCAAGCTCCGAACCTTGCCAAAGCTAACCGGAGCTTGAGCCAGAGCATACAAAAGCTAGTACAACCTAGCGCCAGAGCTTACCAAAGCTAGTCGGACCTAGCGCCGGAGCTAACCAAAACTAGTCAGAACTAGTCATACCAAAAGTCAGAGCTAGAAAAACATGTCGGAGCTTAACAAAGACATGTCGGAGCTATCAAAGACATGCCGGAGCTAACCAACATAAGTCGGACCTAGCAAAACATATCGGAGCTTAACAAAGACATGCCGAAGCTATCAAAGACATGCCGGAGCTAAAGACAAAGCTCACCGGAGCTACCCAAAAACATGTCGGACCTAGACAAAGCAAGTCGGACCTTGTAGAAGCTCGAAGCTTGAGTCGGACCTTGCCAAAAAGATGTTATGGCAGCATTCAAAACTTTTATTGTCAAAGCCAATGTATTAAGCACACATAGGTCTCACAAGTTTTGTATACCAGAGACCCAAGTCGATGAAATAAATTTGGGGGCAAAGAATGCCATGTTTTAAGAGCTAGAAATAGTTGGTGAGCATGTGAAACCTTTGTACATTAAAGGGTACATGAATGGGACACCAGTCTGCATGTTGGTTGATGGAGGAGCTGGAATATAATGCAACTGTCTGTGTGAGAAGTTGGGCTATAAGGAGGGCGAGTTGATAAAAAACTAATACAACATTAAGTGGATTTGTAGGAGAGCCGATTGAAGCTATGTGAGTTATGTGTGCAGAATTGAAGTTGGGAGTAAGATTATCCCAACAGCGTCCTTTGTGGTAAGTGTAGAAGGTCGATATAATTCGTTACTCAGTATGGACTGGATACATGCTAACAGATGTGTAACATCTACTTTGCATCAATGTGTGATACAATGGGTTGGAGATGATGTAGAAATAATAGAGGCCGATAATTGGGCTTGTTTGGCATTAGCCGAATCATCAATGGAATTGCAACATAATAATATAAGCGCTTAACAGGGAGAGATTTGACGGATTGTAATTATGTAAGTGTAGCTAGAGATGGTTTCCTACATGTTGATGTAAAGCCGACCGATGTGAATATATATTACACACACACACACACACACACACACACACACACACACACACACACACACACACACACACATATATATATATATATATATATATATATATCATTGTAATGTTAAGCAAAGAAAAAAGGTCCCACGTGGCTGCAAAGGCGGACTGAGGAGTATCATTCTCGTAAGAATGACACGTGTGAAATAATTCAAGATTTGGATGATATGGGAAAAGTTGGATAGAGGTTTTCTTCTATTGATGACCTTACGGAGGTGGACACTGGAGACGGAGCTGTTCCTAGACCAACTTATGTGAATGCAAATCTATCAAGAGAGCAAAAGAGTGATGTATGTAATTAATTGAAAGAGTTTTTTAATTGTTTTACGTGGGTGTATATTGAGATTCCCGGTTTGAGTAGAGAAGTAGTGGAGCATAGGTTACAAGTAAAATAGGGATATATGCTGTATAAACAGCCGGTTAGACGCTTTCATACAGTTATTTGAAGTCAAATTTTATTCGGCCATGTCGATATGTGGAAGGGGTGTCAAATATAGTGCAAGCAGAAAATAAAAATACAAGGATAATCAAAATTTGCATTGATTTTTGAAATTTGAAAAAAAGCAACACCTAAAAATGAATACCCATGCCAATAGCTGATGTTATGATAAATAATGCTACGGAGCAAAAGGTAATTAGTTGCAATGTTGGCTACAATCAAAATTTTACCATCGAAGAAGATACATCTGAAACTGCTTTTCATTGTCCTTAATTTGTTGGGTTATTTGAACGGATTTGTAATGACATTCAGACTGAAAAATGCTGATACTTCAGATCAATGAGCTACAAATCTTATTTTTCATGATTTATTGGGTATTATTTTAGATGTGTATATTGATGATGTGGTTGTGAAATTGCATGGTTTTCCTTATCATTTAGCTTATTTGCGTTTGGCTTTTGAAGGATGCAAAAATACGGGTTAAATATGAATCCATTAAAGTTTGCATTCGGTGTGTCGGCTGGTAGTTTATTAATATTTATTGTACATGAGTATATGGAAATTGATCCTAAAAAAGTGGAGGCTATTAAGAAATATAAGTACTGACCTGCAAGAATAATGTGCGAAAGTTGTTGGGAAAGATAGATTATTTGAGGTGGTTGGTATCAAATTTGGTGGGTAAAATTGAATCATTTCTGCCATTATTAAGGTTGAAGCACCAAAATAAGTTCACATGGGGGTAGCACAACAGGAGGCGTTTGAAAGAATAAAAACATATTTGATTAGTCCTCCGGTGTTGCGGGAACCCAAAAATACACTACACGAAAACGTGTCACAAATGACGGCCAAATGTATTTACGGCGGTACCATCGTTCGTTAATTTATTTACAACGGCCAAGGACAGCCATCATAAATAAGTGGCTTCAAACACTTCAAACTACGAATTTTATTCAATAGCACACAAGAGGAACACAGCCAAGGACAGCCATCATCGTAAAACATGTCTGGAACAAGTCGGACGAACAAGGCACAAAAGTTCCTTCAAACTACGAATTTTATTCAATAGAATACAAGAGGAACAGCCCCAAAGTCGTGCACCACGAGCTCTGGCCCCCCTTGCTTATATAACCAGCTCGGAAGCCAACTCAACTCAAATCAGAAATCTAATCCTACTCCGTTCACGAATCGAAACTTTCCATAACTGCTTAAAACTCTTCTATACGCAGATAGAAGCAATCTTAAGACTTCCAAACACCTTAGGAACGTATTCCACATTCCTAAAACAAATCAAATTCCTGACCCACACGAAATCCTATCATAACCAACTCGATACTTTCCATACCGAGCCATAACCGACTCCGCCGCAGCCAAAGTCATCAACCGATATGATCCAATCCTTCCAACCAGATCTTCCCATCCATAAACCATATTCGGAACCATGTTGCCACATCATGCACCGCATGCATACATGCAAACATCTTCCTTCGACGTCCAATAACCTTCATATGCACTGCCCTTGATTCAATCATCCTGCGCGACCTCCTGACCCGCTCAACCATAATTCCTCCCGAATTTGGTTGTTGGAACCTTATATCCTCCCTGAGAATAGTCCAAAGGATCCCTTCACCAGCCATGTCTTGAACTCAAGCAACACTTGCACATGAATAAACAACCAATCCGCACGAGCCCAAGTCCGCGACTTGACTCAAGTCAGTTCCAAACACAACACCTTACGTGAGCACCTCACATAAGCATGTTGCAAAGCATATCAAAACGATATCAACCATATCAACCAAAACGCACCAAAAACTTAGCAAATGAATACTAAGCAATCTTTCTAAGAATATAAAGCAAGTTCGAAGCATTGCAAGATAAAAGTAGGGACATTGCGATCAAGCTCCAAACCTTGCCAAAGCTAACCGGAGCTTGAGCTGGAGCATACAAAAGCTAGTACAACCTAGCGCTGGAGCTTACAAAAGCTAGTCGGACCTAGCGCCAGAGCTAACCAAAACTAGTCGGAACTAGTCATACCAAAAGTTGGAGCTAGAAAAAAATGTCGGAGCTTAACAAAGACATGTCAGAGCTATCAAAGACATGCCGGAGCTAACCATCATAAGTCGGAGCTAGCAAAACATATCGGAGCTTAACAAAGACATGCCAGAGCTATCAAAGACATGCCAAAGCTAAAGACGAAGCTCACCGGAGCTACCCAAAAACATGTTGGACCTAGACAAAGCAAGTCGGACCTATTATCGGATCTTGTAGAAGCTCGGAGCTAGAGTCGGACCTTGAGAAAAAGATGTTATGGCATCATTCAAAACTTTTATTGTCAAAGCCAATATATTCAGCACACATAGGTCTCACAATCTCCCCCTTGATAATGCATTGTCAGCACCATTTAAAATTCGAACATTGGCATGAAAAGTTTTGAGAACAATTTTCCCCCTTTTTGAAAATCAAATGAGATAGAAATATTCTCCCCCTATACATATTTCTCCCCCTTGCATAATTCACCATATTATCTCTCCCCCTTTGACAATGTATTCAGCAAGGTTCAAAAGAGAAATTTTAATTGTTATGAGCATATTATAACATATACATATAAAGCTCATCCAAGTCATACTATCAAGTAACTTACACTATCACAATAATGAGATACATAAAGTAGTGTAAGCCATGCTAGAGATCAAATGTAATTTTCAATTTAAGCAAGTCATGATCTCACAAACTTAACTATTTCAATTCCTGAAAGCATGACACTTGTTGCTGCATTTTATTATTTTTCAAAGCACAAATTTAGATCATATGATATTTGCAAGAGATTATATGCGCATCTGCCTTATTCTAACCAACCAAGCCAAGCCTATGTCAGTTGACAATCAGAATCTTAAGGACATGGTTTTAGTCATACACAACTTCTTCCAAGTTCATATCTAAGTGCAATGATAAGCCATCTCAAAAGAAGAAGTGCGATGCATGCATATTCTATTGATCTTTTCTCAACTTATATTTGTTCACAAAACTCAACAAGTGAGTTGATTACTTGATTAATTCTTTATGATTAAAAGCACTTGTGAGCATGCAACAAGTTCAAAACAGCAAGAAAGTTCGACCATGACCAGATTTAGTGTAAGTAATTATTCCAATTACTAGACATGGCAAAAACTACAAAATGTATAACACGAGTAATGTAGTAAGAACTTTCAGCATGTAAAAGGAATCATAAAGTCATATATGTATGAAATACTATGCTCATATTATTTTGATTTCAGATTCACACATAGACTTCCCAAGTTTCAAAACTCCCCCTCAATGTAAGCAATGAGGATGCATAACCCCTATTTCACTACGAATGTAACAAAAACGAGTGAAATCCAATGGTTTTGTAAAAATGTCTGCCAATTGTTGTTCGATATCTACATGGTGAAGCACAATGTTTCCTTTTTCAACATTCTCATGGAGAAAGTGATACCTAATATCAATGTGCTTAGTTCTAGAATGTTGCACAGGGGTTTTAGCAATGCAAATGGCACTAGTGTTCTCACAAAACAGTGGAACACTATCTAAATCAACCCCATAGTCCTTAAGTGTCTGAACAATCCAAAGAATTTGTGAGCAAGCACTAGCAGCAGCTACATATTCAGATTCGGTAGTGGATTGTGCAACTGAATTTTGTTTTCTAGAGGACCAAGAAACAAGTGAATTACCAAGAAAATGACAAACACTGGAAGTACTTTTCCTATCAATCCTACAACCTCCAAAATCAGCATTGGAAAAAGCTTTCAAAGTAACGGTTGAGGAAGAAGAAAGAAAAATGTCAAATTCTTGAGTTCCATGTAAGTACATGAGAATCCTTTTGACGGCTTGACGATGTGAAGCACGTGGGGAGGCTTGAAACCGTGTACAAAGACATACACTGAATTGTATGTCCGGTCTTGATGCCGTGAGGTACAAAAAAGATCCGACCATTCTTCTATATTCTTTTTGATCCATGGGTTCACCATCTTCATCAAGTTCAAGTGTTGTTGTTGTTCCCATTGGTGTCCGAAGAGGCTTGCTTTTGTCCATGTTGAAGCGCCTTAGGAGTTCTTTTGTATACTTCATTTGATGCACAAAGGTACCCGCCTTGGTTTGCTTGATTTGCTGCCCCAAAAAGTATGTGAGTTCTCCCATCATACTCATCTCAAATTCTGGACTCATCATAGCTGAAAACTTGGACACAAGATCATGAGAAGCACAACCAAAGATAATATCATCCACATACACTTGAACGAATAATGAGTCACTGCCATGCTTAAGCACAAAAAGAGTTTTATCAAACTTGCCCATGGTAAACCCCTTTTAAAGTAAGAATGTTTTTAACCTATCATACCATGCTCTAGGGGATTGTATGATACCGTACAAGGCTTTGGACAGTTCGTAAACATGATTAGGAAAATATGAATTTTCAAAACCCGGTGGTTGTTTGACATAAACCTCCTCATCTATGTAGCCATTAAGAAAAGCACTTTAAATATCCATTTGATATTGCTTAAAACCTTTAGATGTAGCAAAAGCTAACAAAATTCTCATGTCTTCTAATCTAGAAACAGGAGCAAAAGTTTCATCAAAATCTAGACCTTCAACTTGAGTGAAACCTTGAGCAACCAATCTAGCCTTATTCCTAACCACAACCCCATCCTCACTTTGTTTATTTTTAAACACCCATTTAGTTCCAATTAAAGTGTGACCTTGAGGTGGAGGCACAAGTTTCCAAACATTATTTCTAACTCTTCTTGCATGGCAATAATCTAAGATTCATTAGTGAGTGCATGTGATATATCTTTGGGTTCAAAAGAAGCAACAAAAGCAGAATGCGCATGAGAGTTTGGATCGCAAAACCTGGACCGTGTAACCCGTTCGTGCAAGCTTCCAATAATCTGTTGTGGAGGATAAATTTTGAGAACCCGGAGGGGAGTGGACACTTCACAAGCTTCTTCTTCTTCTTCATGTTCATCACAAATCGATGAGCTTGTGACTTGAGGAGGATCTGGACCAGCAATGGTGGTCGTCGGTGATGGTTGTGAATCAAAATCAGGAGCTCGAACAATATCATTAGCTGCTGAATTTTTTGGCAGCAGCTCCACCTCTTCCTCATCTTCAATGAAAATGCTCTCCCCCTGCGGATATGGATCTGGACTCTGCAATGTTTGAGCTAGTACCTGGGCTAGCTTCATCAAAAGACACTTCACAAGTCTCCACAATTTTGTTAGTGTCAAGTAAAAACACACGGTAGCCTCTAGTATGAGATGGATAACCAAGAAACATGCCATCAATGGATCTAGGTTCAAATTTATCAAGATTACCATATTTCTTAAGAAAGCATTTGCAACCAAAGACCCGAAAGTGCGTAACACCAGGCCTATGTCCAAACCAGAGCTCATATGGTGTTTTACCTAGCTTAGCGCGCAAGAAAACACGATTTGAGACATAACAAGCGGTTGCAATCGCATTAGCACAAAATTTCCTAGGAGTTTGATATTCATCAAGCATAGTCCTAGCCATCTCAACTAAGGTTCTGTTCTTTCTTTCTACAAGACCGTTTTGTTGAGGTACATAAGGTGAAGAAAATTGATGATCTATTCCATTTTCAGCACAAAAGTGATCAAAAGATTGATTTTTAAATTCAGTTCCGTTATCACTTCTAATTGCTTTTAAAGATCCTAGGTGATCAATTGATAACCTAAGAAATAAAGTTCTAAAGTGACTAAAAGCTTCATTCTTAGACGCCATAAAGTAAACCCAAGGGTATCTAGAATAATCATCAACAATAACAAGAACATACCATTTACCTCTGAAGGATTGAACACGTGAAGGTCCTACGGTGTCAAGGTGCAAAGGTTGACCCGGTTCAGTTGTCATGATCATTGTGAGAGGAGCATGTGAACCTGCAACCATCTTAGCATGTCTGCAAGAAGAGCACACAATTTCTTTGTCCCCTTTAAGCTTAGGCGGCCCACGTATGCGATCAAGAGCACTAACACGCGTTAGGTGATCAAAGCCTACGTGACCAAGTCTATGATGCCAAAAATATAAGTCATTTGAATCATTAGCTACTAGACACCTATGCTTAGAGGAAGACATATCAAAATCAGCTTTAAAAACTCTTCCAAACCGAGACATGTTAAAAATAAGCTCACTATTTGAACCTACAACTTTGCAGCAGTTTTTATTGAAAATAATTTCCAGATTTTCATCTAGCAATTGTGAAACAGAAAGCAAGTTGTATTTCAAATTTTTGACAAGTGCCACATCCTTCAAAGTGTAGTGATCATTTACTCTAACCGAACCCTTAGCAATTATAGGAGTTGACGAATTATCGGCAAACATAACATAATCTACACATGACACAAAAGAGAGGGAGGAGAACCATTCTTTGTTACCGTCATGTGGCGTGAGCAACCTTAATCCGCAATCCAAATGTTCTCCTTCCTCAAGCATGTAACCTACATAGAAGCACAATACGTCGATGACTCAATACTGGGGTTAGTCAAAAGGCATTTAGGTATCCAATACTGAGTCACACTATGTGCAACAGGAAAAACAGGCGAAAGCTAAGATAAAACAGCAGGTTTATGAGTCAAAGTTTGATGTTCTTTATTCTTAACTACTGACCTATAAGGTGTTACTTGTGTAGCAAAAAAATCAGTAGCTCCGGAGGCAAAAACAAAAGGTCTAGAGGTAAACTTTGAATGTTTTTGACTCATAACAGCAGGTTGCATGTTCCTGGCATTCGGTTTAATATGTGCAGCAAATTTTGCATGAAAGTTATGGGATCTAGCAATCATTCTTTCCCTTTTGTGTTGTTTAGCTAGTCTATAACAAAAATCTATGACATGACCATCTCTACTACAGTAGGTACAATGAAATTTAACTTTGTGTTCATGTCTAGATGAGCAAACAACATTTTTATTTGAAACTGAATGAGACAACACTCCTGCAGATTTGAAAACCACTTCTTTTTGTTTAGGAACTGTTTGAATCAAACCATTTCCTAATGACTTCTACAATTTTAGGTGGATGTGCCTTAGCATGAGCATGAGAATCAAAACCTAAACCAGTTTTATCATTGCAAGACTTGGAAGAATTAAGCAGCAAGTTTAGGTTCTTATTCCCATTACAAAACCGATCTAATGTCCTATGCATGTTATCAAGTTTATTGGACAGATCAAGGCAAATTTCACATGAAGTTTTTCCTTTTAATTTTCAATTGGAACAATATTTAACTTCATGAGAATGTAAAGCATTATTCAATATTGAAATTTCATTCATAGCATCTTTTAGTTTCTTTTCAATATCATCACAACTAGAACAATGCAAATCAATTGTAGAACAAGAAGCATCTTTTAAGTTTCCAATGTCAAGTGCAGCAAGCTTTTTGTTCTTTTCAATTTCAAGTTCAAGTGTATCTAGAGTAGAGGAATGTTCAGTTCTTAATATGGACAATTGTTCATAGATTAAATCACACGAGGGACAAGAATCATCACTAGGAATCAAGGTTTTCAAATGGTTGATTTCAAATTCTAGTAACTCAATTTTAGCAGCATTATCCCTAAGCTTTTTGTCCTTTTTCTTAACAATAATAGTTGCACAAGAAATTGCATGACACATTTCATTACAGGTAGAACATACCTCATCGTCGTCACTGCTGTGTTCTGCATCCTCCTAACTTGATCTTGATCTTGTTTTGCCCGCCATGAAGCATAAGTTGGCCAAATCATCTTCATCTTCGTCACTTCCAATGTCCACGTCGCTCGAGCCAAGTTCCTGGAGTGCGGAGATAAAACCGTTCACCAGTTGGCGACCTGTAAAGCCCTTCTTCTTCTTCTTCTTATCATTTGTTGAGGAGTGTTTCGTCCTTGATTATTTTCTTCTCGGGAAGTAGAACCTGAAAGGTTAGGGCATTCTGTATGAAAGTGTCCTGTCTTACCACGTTCGAAGCATCGTTGAGGTCCGGAGCTTCCTCTCCTTCTAGTTCTCACATTTCGCAATGCTTTTGAGAACCTAGTAGAGAGAAGTGCTAGCTCCTCCTCTGGAAATTCCTCGACCTGCTCTAGGGTTAGTGAGGACAACAAAGCAAGAGTATTGCAAGATGATGATTGGTCGGAGCTAGGCATATCACGTTGTGAGACAAATGCAATAGACTTATTTGGGTTCTTACATGATAAGATGTCAATTTTATGAGTTTTGAGTTTAGAGTAAAGCACATTTAAAGTAAGTGTACTCATGACAGTAGATTCACGAATAGATGTGACTTTCATCTCCCAGATTGACATGTCTAATGCACTAAGAAGTTGCCTAGCATTTTCTGCATCAGAAAAATTAACGTTGACACTACGCAAGTTACTGAAAATTTTATTAAAGCGAGCAAAGAGATCATCGATGGACTCACCGGGTTGCATCTTGAAGCGCATGTATTCTTTCTTGAACATGTCTTGCCTTACCTCCTTGATCGTGTTGGATCCTTCATGATAGTCACAAAGTGCTCTCCATACATCGTATGCCGATCGGAGATGTGCAACGCGGTCGAAGTCGCTCTGAGTGAGTCCTTGGATGATCAAGTTTCGGGATTTCTTGTTGTTGTTGATGTCCCGTAGGTTTGTAGCCGTAACTTGATCGTTAGGTGGCACTTCGTAAGGCTTGTACACCTTCTCCCATATTGTGAAGCCTTGTGCCTGGATGAAAGCCTCCATGTGTGCCTTCCAAACCTGAAAATCAATACCGTCAAACACACAAGGTTTGGCGGAGTATTTCTCCATGATGATTAGTCAAAAACACGTGCAAATAAAAATGATTAGAGCACCGTGGCTCTGATACCAATTGTAGGATCGAAGAGCACGTGAAAAGCTACCAGAGGGGGGGGGGTGAATGGTAGATTTAAAAATCTTACGCAACGGAAACAATTAAATCCCAACCCCTTCAACAGAAAAATAATCTGTTAAAGAAATCGTGTGTGAGACTAATCTAAACGTGTTTCACTGGGACAAAAGTGATATATATATCAGAGAGAATCAAGTTACGAAGAAAACACAAGAAGAATCACTCAAATCCGTCGAGAGAAACTCAAGTTATGATCAACAGATCGAAGAAAGGTCAATCTGTCCTACTAGAGAAAAATAGTTCTGGAATACTGCAAAGAAACTCGTGTAGATCTGAAACCACAAATCCAATGGCCGAGAAATTTTGACAGATGGTAGATAGTCAAGTTTTGAAGACAGCTTAAAAAGAATCACGTCAATTGGATCTGTAAAACTCGAGTTATGATAAAACCACCTACAAAAGGTAGTGCTGTCCAGAAACTCGATGAGTAAAACTTGTCTGGAACAAGTCGGACGAACAAGGCACAAAAGTTCCTTCAAACTACAAATTTTATTCAATAGAACACAAGAGGAACAGCCCCAAAGTCGTGCACCACGAGCTCTGGCCCCCCTTGCTTATATAACCAGCTCGGAAGCCAACTCAACTCAAATCAGGAATCTAATCCTACTCCGTTCACGAATCGAAACTTTCCATAACTGCTTAAAACTCTTCTATACGCAGATAGAAGCAATCTTAAGACTAACAAACACCTTAGGAACGTATCCTACATTCCTAAAACAAATCAAATTCCTGACCCACACGAAATCCTATCATAACCAACTCGATACTTTCCATACCGAGCCATAACCGACTCCGCCGCAGCCAAAGTCATCAACCGATATGATCCAATCCTTCCAACCAGATCTTCCCATCCATAAACCATATTCGGAACCATGTTTCCACGTCATGCACCGCATGCATACGTGCAAACACCTTCCTTCGACGTCCAGTAACCTTCATATGCACTGCCCTTGATTCGATCATCCTGCGCGACCTCCTGACACGCTCAACCACAATTCCTCCTAATTTGGTTGTTGGAACCTCATATCCTCCCTGAGACTAGTCCAAAGGATCCTGTCACCAGCCATGTCTTGAACTCAAGAAACACCTGCACATTAATAAACAACCAATCCGTACGAGCCCAAGTCTGCGACTTGACTCAAGTCAGTTCCAAACACAACACCTTACGTGAGCACCTCCTATAAGCATGTTGCAAAGCATATCAAAACGATATCAGCCATATCAACCAAAACGCACCAAAAACTTAGCAAATGAATACTAAGCAATCTTTCTAAGAATATAAAGCAAGTTCAAAACATTGCAAGATAAAAGCAGGGACATTGCGATCAAGCTCCGAACCTTGCCAAAGCTAACCAGAGCTTGATCCAGAGCATACAAAAGCTAGTACAACCTAGCGCCAGAGCTTACCAAAGCTAGTCGGACCTAGCGCCGGAGCTAACCAAAACTAGTCAGAACTAGTCATACCAAAAGTCAGAGCTAGAAAAACATGTCAGAGCTTAACAAAGACATGTCGGAGCTATCAAAGACATGCCAGAGCTGACCATCATAAGTCGGACCTAGCAAAACATATCGGAGCTTAACAAAGACATGCCGAAGCTATCAAAGACATGCCGGAGCTAAAGACAAAGCTCACCGGAGCTACCCAAAAACATGTCGGACCTAGACAAAGCAAGTCGGACCTATTGTCGGACCTTGCAGAAGCTCGAAGCTTGAGTCGGACCTTGCCAAAAAGATGTTATGGCAGCATTCAAAACTTTTATTGTCAAAGCCAATGTATTCAGCACACATAGGTCTCACAAGTTTTGTATACCAGAGACCCAAGTCGATGAAATAAATTTGGGGGCAAAGAATGCCATGTTTTAAGAGCTAGAAATAGTTGGTGAGCATGTGAAACCTTTGTACATTAAAGGGTACATGAATGGGACACCAGTCTGCATGTTGGTTGATGGAGGAGCTGGAATATAATGCAACTGTCTGTGTGAGAAGTTGGGCTATAAGGAGGGCGAGTTGATAAAAAACTAATACAACATTAAGTGGATTTGTAGGAGAGCCGATTGAAGCTATGTGAGTTATGTGTGCAGAATTGAAGTTGGGAGTAAGATTATCCCAACAGCGTCCTTTGTGGTAAGTGTAGAAGGTCGATATAATTCGTTACTCAGTATGGACTGGATACATGCTAACAGATGTGTAACATCTACTTTGCATCAATGTGTGATACAATGGGTTGGAGATGATGTAGAAATAATAGAGGCCGATAATTGGGCTTGTTTGGCATTAGCCGAATCATCAATGGAATTGCAACATAATAATATAAGTGCTTAACAGGGAGAGATTTGACAGGTTGTAATTATGTAAGTGTAGCTAGAGATGGTTTCCTACATGTAGATGTAAAGCCGACCGATGTGAATATATATTACACACACACACACACACACACACACACACACACACACACATATATATATATATATATATATATATATATATATATATATCATTGTAATGTTAAGCAAAGAAAAAAGGTCCCACGTGGCTGCAAAGGCGGACTGAGGAGTATCATTCTCGTAAGAATGACACGTGTGAAATAATTCAAGATTTGGATGATATGGGAAAAGTTGGATAGAGGTTTTCTTCTATTGATGACCTTACGGAGGTGGACACTGGAGACGGAGCTGTTCCTAGACCAACTTATGTGAATGCAAATCTATCAAGAGAGCAAAAGAGTGATGTATGTAATTAATTGAAAGAGTTTTTTAATTGTTTTACGTGGGAGTATATTGAGATTCCCGGTTTGAGTAGAGAAGTAGTGGAGCATAGGTTACAAGTAAAATAGGGATATATGCTGTATAAACAGCCGGTTAGACGCTTTCATACAGTTATTTGATAGAATAAAAGCAGAGGTACATCGATTGTTGAAGTCAAATTTTATTCGGCCATGTCGATATGTGGAAGGGGTGTCAAATATAGTGCAAGCAGAAAATAAAAATACAAGGATAATCAAAATTTGCATTGATTTTTGAAATTTGAAAAAAAAGCAACACCTAAAAATGAATACCCCATGCCAATAGCTGATGTTATGATAAATAATGCTACGGAGCAAAAGGTAATTAGTTGCAATGTTGGCTACAATCAAAATTTTACCATCGAAGAAGATACATCTGAAACTGCTTTTCATTGTCCTTAATTTGTTGGGTTATTTGAACGGATTTGTAATGACATTCAGACTGAAAAATGCTGATACTTCAGATCAATGAGCTACAAATCTTATTTTTCATGATTTATTGGGTATTATTTTAGATGTGTATATTGATGATGTGGTTGTGAAATTGCATGGTTTTCCTTATCATTTAGCTTATTTGCGTTTGGCTTTTGAAGGATGCAAAAATACGGGTTAAATATGAATCCATTAAAGTTTGCATTCGGTGTGTCGGCTGGTAGTTTATTAATATTTATTGTACATGAGTATATGGAAATTGATCCTAAAAAAGTGGAGGCTATTAAGAAATATAAGTGCTGACCTGCAAGAATAATGTGCCAAAGTTGTTGGGAAAGATAGATTATTTGAGGTGGTTGGTATCAAATTTGGTGGGTAAAATTGAATCATTTCTGCCATTATTAAGGTTGAAGCACCAAAATAAGTTCACATGGGGGTAGCACAACAGGAGGCGTTTGAAAGAATAAAAACATATTTGATTAGTCCTCCGGTGTTGCGGGAACCCAAAAATACACTACACGAAAACGTGTCACAAATGACGGCCAAATGTATTTACGGCGGTACCATCGTTCGTTAATTTATTTACAACGGCCAAGGACAGCCATCATAAATAATTGGCTTATTTACGACCGTAGAGACGGGCTATCGTAAATAAGAGGCTTATTTATGAAGGTTGACCTAGGCTTTCGTAAATAAGGCCCAAAGGCTAATATATGACCGTTCACAATCATAAATAGGGGCCTTATACCCGGCCCACGTGCCCAAGCCAGCACACCACTTTGCTCAAGCCAACACGTCAGATTCATGTGATGCCACATGTCATTGTGTGATTGGCTGAGGTGACACTTTTCTGGATTGCTCCACTCATTCTCCATCAATTCTGCATAAAAACTCCTGCATGCACTATTTCTCCAAGTACAAGTGGAATTATGTGAAATCTAATTATGATGTGTGTAAGAAATATTTATTGCTCCACATAATTGAGTTATATTGATGGTCGAAATTTGTACATAACGACCATCAACAGCAGGTTGACCCTGTCACTAGGAAATACTAATCTACACATATTTAATGTTTTATCAATACTGTTAACATAGTAGCTATTGTAAATATTTAAAATAAAAATTACTTCGCGTACTGATTCTCAGTCAAATACATATCGGAGTCCTTCCTAAATGGACCCTGTTCCTGCTGCTGTTGATGCCGCTTACGGTAGTCCTTAACGTCTTGAATGCGGGCGTACGACAATGCCTGCATCACGAGCTTCCGAGTGTAGTTGTGAAACACGACTCTCACGTCCTCCTCCATGCTCTCGCTCGGTTCCTCTAACTAGTACCTCAACTTTAAGCAAACAAACATTTAAGTGATATGCATTAACAATTTAAATGAGTTGAAAAATTTAAATAGTTAAACGTAACATAAAATTGTTCCACACAGCCTTCTAAAAGGTGCCGTGCACCTCTTGAGAGACACGAGCGTACTCGTACCCCGACTGAGCAGGAAACCGTCGATGACATCGGGATAGTGCAAACACACTAAAGCCCCAATGACACTGTTAAACTGCTCGTGGTGTCCCTGGATCACGAACGAACAGTTGTACAAATACCTGCAAAATTTATTAACTCATTAAGTATCTGAAGGCAACATCTAATATCTAATACTATACGGTTTTTTACATGTCTCCGACTGAATGAACAGTGATCCGCTAACAAGGAACAGGACGAGGAGCTGCAAAGTGGGTCCTCCTCGTTCGTTGCCTCTGCGTCAACACCACGTCCGGTGACCCGCAGGGCTGGTCACCACTAGAGCTCGAAGGCTCCATGCTCAGCGGCTCCGAAGGGAGGCTAGCCAACTCCGCAGGCCGGCTGGTCTGTGGCGGCACCCTAACCTTTGACTCACACTCAGATGACTCTGAGTAAGATTGCAAAAATAAAGGATTGATAAGAACTAATTATGGATAAGTGTAATTTAAAATAACATGATTGTCAACTAAAATTTACCTCTGGGCGCTGTAAGGCCACAACTCGACCCGCAAGGTCCGAAAGGTGCCTTATCAGTTGAGAGCATCTGCTCGCACCTGATGGGTACCAGAGAAAAAGTCTCATGACTGGGTGAGGAACCCTCTCACCCCTTCCCCTTCTTCCCCTTTGATAATTACATCCTGTTCTAAGGAATAATTAATAAATATGCTAAGATAATATAAAAAATCATGTTAAGTTAGTGAAGAAAATGTTACTTCACGAATTTCAAAATTCATAAAAATCACGATCATGTACCCTACTCCTTAAACCAGACCATCAATCTTCTTTCGTGAGCGCCTCGATTGCAATTTGTTTCCGTTTCTGCATATTAGTAGTATTTATATCTTAAGCGTCTCCAACTAAGTTATGGAGTCCTACACCAGGCTCGACTGTGAATGAGTCTGATGACTCTTCCTCATGGTAAACATCATCAACATCATCAGTATCATGGTAATCATCATCTTGGATGTAGCTCATGAGGATTCACCTTATATACCACCCACCAAGCTTTGAATTTTTTGCATGCATAAGGTATCCATTCCTTGTGTTTTATTTCCACCATGCCAAATTGGTTTAGTCGAATTCCACGATTGTTATCAAACCAATCATAGTCAAAGAATACTGCTCGAATATCTTTATTTTCAACAAAAGCAAATTCAAGTATTTTTTTACGATCCCATAGTAATTAGTTTCATGTCCTTGAGAATCGGTTGCCCTCGTCACAACTCTGGTACTAGATGTTGCCGTGAGAGGATGAAGAGATTCAAATTGATTTGTAAAAAATCGAAAGCCATTGACATCATATCGGCTGTAGCTTCTAACTTTTACCAATTCATAAGATAGTTGTGGCAAGTCTTCATGGACATTAGTATCTTTCATGCACTGTCCAAAATATGAAGTTATAAGAAAATTTTTAAATATTCTTAAGTTATAAGAATACTTTGTAAATATTGATAAGTTAATGAGAAAATATTACGTGATCTTGAAAGCAGGATAGAAAAACAGGTCCGTCGTTTATTCCATCCCATTGCATCACTTCTACTTGTTTGCTCGTAGGTTGATGTTTAAGTTTCCAATTTTGCTTGTGGAACTCACTGTACAAAAAGAAAACTTTTTAGAATAGATGTGTTGCAAAATATGCCGATTAGCTTAAATGTAGGACAAACACTTACTCAAAATATTTGTCCATCTCATCTATATTAGCGTACATCCAGAGGAAAGCATCACTCCTTTCTTCTGCGGTAGAGTTGTAGGAAGTGCAACTACCAACAGTAGTGCCTCTTGTTGCAAAAAAAGGAGAGATCGCTACTAGGAGGTTGCTCATCCACATTGTACCGCATTGCTGAAGTAATGACATTATCTTCTATTGCAAAGTAAACACTTGAGAAGTATCCTACTTCCTTAAGAGTAAATGCATCGGTGATGCAACATTCCACCCTTGCCCTATCACGAACCATTGACAGATATCTTAGTGCTCTTTCAATATGACACATCCACCTATATTGCACGGGACCTCCCACTTTTGCTTCAAATGGAAGATGGATAAGGAGATGTTGCATTAGATTGAAGAACCCTAGAGGATTTTTTCCATTTTACATAATAGACTGATATCTCTTTCTCCAACTTACTCATCATCTCTATCATGATTTCTTTAGCACAGAGTTGTCTATAAGTGGCTAAGCTCGGCTAACTCCTTCCACACCGCATCATCAAAATAGCCCTAAAACATAACAGGTAGAAGTCTTTCCATGATTATGTGATAATCATAGCTCTCCAACCCAATGAGCTTTCCCTTTTTCACATTCACAACTCATCTCAGACTAGCTGCGTAACCATCTGGGAATTTAAAACTTTACAACCATTCGAGGACTTTTTTCTTTAGGTTGAAGACAGAAAGAAGCACGTGGTTTACCACCTCTTTCAAAAATCTCAAGAGTGGGACTGTTACAAAGCTCAGCCAGATCATTTCAAGCCTTTATATTGTCTTTCATTTTGCCCATCATGTCCATCCATGTGCTTATGATACATTCGCCCATGTCACGCTCTTGATGCATGGCATCAATGTTGTGCATTAGTATCAACGACTTCACATATGGGGGCTCCCATAGTACACATATATGAGTCCAATTGTGATCCTCTCTGTAACCGAGAAGATATCCAACACGACCTTCATCTGGCACCAATTTGTCCAACATATCAGATATTTCTTACCCGTTAAGATGTTTCGGTGGTCCTTTAGTGACAACGGTGTCCTTTCTGAATACATTCCTCCATTGCATAAACATGTGACTCGGAGGCAGCCAACATTTGCGACAATCGAAGTAGCTTATCTTGCCTCAATGAGTAGGTCAAAAGCAATCCGTGTTCGAAGCATATATTAGACACGTGAAATGATCGTGAGTGCTTCATCTAGAAAACATGTTGTATGTCGGGAAATCATGGACAAACCACAAATAAGAAGTTCGAAGGTTGAATTTCTGCTTCTTGTAACAGTCGTATGCTTCGACTCCTATCCACAACATTTTCAATTCTTTGATCAGCGGTTTGAACATCACATTGAGACGTGGTCCAGGATGATCCAACCCAGGTACAATGTGGCTAAGGAACATAAACTCATACTTCATACAAAAATTCGGTGGTATGTTGTACGGAATGACAAAGACAGACCAACAGGAGTATGTTGTAGCATTTGTACTGAATGGCGAGAATCCATCTGTCGCCATCCTGATGCGAACATTTCTTGCTTCATGGCCAAAATCTGGATCGAACTGGTCCAACGCTTTCCATGCCTCATCGTCAGGTAGGTGCGTCATGACTTCATTGTTCTGACGTACACTTTCTTTGTGCCATCTCATGTGTCTGGTGGTTCTTTTTGAAAGAAACAACAACTCCAACCAAGGTGTCACTCGTAAGTAATGAAGCTGCTTACGTGCGACTTCTGTCATCATATTATCACCATCGTCATTAACAACTTCAACAAACCTCGATTGATCACATTTTAAACATTTTTTCTCGTTGGCATGCTATCTCCAGAAAAGCATGCAATTGTCTGGACACACACCAATCTCATTGTATTTCATACCAAGCCCAGGAAACAATTTCTGCACCTAATACATATCTTAGGCACTTTATGAGGCTATGGAAGGATATCACTGATTAAGATGAGGTCATTGCAGCAATTTTTATAAAAGATACTTAGATTTAATTGCCATAAGTCTATTCACGAAAGTGAAGGAGGATCACTTCAGTGTGTCCATGCAGCGACTCTTCTGAAGCTTTGAGAAGCTTGAAGAATACTTCAACGTTCGTTGTAGGAGGATCCTCTATAAGCTCTGGTTTTATAGTTTCTAGCATCTCATCCATCCCATCAGCCTCCGTGTCATCATGATTGTCCTGTTCCACTTCTTGTACAGCTTGAGAAGCAGTCTCACCGTGGAAAGTCCACACCTCATAATATGGCATGTAACCGTTTCGACACAAGCGGAAGCAAGAAAAACACCTCAACAAAAAAACAATCTGATCAAGATACAATGTGTGCGACTAATCTAAACATGTTAAACTGTGACAAAAGTGGTATAGATTCTGAATAATCAAGTCACGAAGATTTCACAATAAGAATCACGAAAAACCGTCGATAAAAACTCAAGTTATGATTGAAAGATCGAACAAGGGTCAATCTGTTCTACTCGAGTAAAAATCAGATCTGCAATAGTGCAAAGAAACTCGTATAGATCATAAAACACAAATCCAATGATCGTGAAATTTTCAGAGATGAAATATAGTCCAGTTTTGAAGACAATCTAAAAAGAATCACATCAATTAGATTTGTAAAACTCGGGTTATGATAAAAACACCAATGCAACATAGTGTTGTGCAGAAACTCGATGAGAAAAACTTGTCTGAAACAAGTTAGACAAGTTACACAAGAGATCCTCTAAACTATGAATTTTATTGATGACAACACAAGAGGAACAGTCCAAAGTCTTCTCACCATGAGCTTTGGACTCCCTTGCTTTTATAACCAGCCCTAAGACCAACCCAATCCAAACTAGGACTCTAATTCTACCCAGTTTCAAACGAAACTTTCTATAACTGCTCAAGACTCTTCTATATGCAAATAGAAGCAATCCTAAGACTTACAAACACCTTAGGAGCATCCTAAACATTCTTAAACAACTCAACTTCATGATCCACACGAAATCGAATCATAACAAACTCGAAACTTTCCATAAACGAACCATAACCACCTCAGCCACAGCCTGAGGAATAATCCAGTCGGTTGGACGTATCAGACCAATTCTTTACATCCACTTCTCTCCATCACGCCTTGGAGCCATGTTGCCACATTCATGCACTCCTTGTACACGTGCAAACACCTTCCAACAATGTCCATGATACCTTCATATGCATTATTCTTGACCCAAGCATGCTGCGTGACCTCCCGATCAACTCAACCACAATTCCTCCCGAACTGGTTGTTGAACCTCATCTTCTCCCTAAGACTAGTTTAATGGATCCCGTCACCAGCCATGTCTTGACCTCAGGAAACACCTGCGCATGAACAAACAACCAATTCTTCCAAACAGAAGTCCTCGACTTGACTCACATTAGTCCAATAACCACAACACCTTATGTGAGCACCTCACATAAGCATGTTGCAAACCATAAAAAATAATACCACCATGATCAGCCAAAACACATCAAAAACTTAGTAAAAGAATATTAAGCAAATCTTCCCATAAGTGTGAAGCAAGTTCGAAATATTGCAAATAAAAAACATAGCAGCTACACAATTATTTCTGCACATAGAAAGTTCGGACAGTCCAAAATAGCCGCAATGCATTATACAAGAAAGGTTTGGACATTTCAGAATGCAAAACACGTGCAGCTCACGTGCAGCAAACATTCAGGTAGGGCGAAGTGTGTTCCTCAAGTATAATCAAAACTTTGCATGTAAACATACATATTTAACATAATTTCCAATGTATTCAGCACATAGGTCTCACAGGTAGGTCTTAAACCCACCCAAGAGTGACAAAGAGGAACGTGCTTATGACGAGACGCCGGGTCCAGATCCAGACGAAATTTCGGCAGCATAACACTGTTGTCCTCCAACAGCACGCCCAAAAATGGTGCAACAGATAACATCAGGGTTATGCCGTTAAAATCTCGTTCGGATCCAGAGTCGCATCTCGTTATAAGAACGCCCCCTCGGTCACTCCCAGGCTGTCCAAAAAGGGACAATTCTGAACCTACAGGCCTCACATGCGTAACACATGTGAGACGGGCTGACTCAAAACGGGTGACACATATTGTATAGGTTATGTTATCTTTCATTTTAAGTAGTTACTGAGAGAGAGAGGAGGAAAGAACAAGAGAGAGACATGGAACTGGGTCAGCCATCCTAAGTTATTCCCCATCTGGGCCCGCCTTTAATGACCTAACGGCTTTACGGGATAGTCGTCGTACTTTATGCTCCGCCGGGTCCTGCCATCCACGCTCGTGAGCTTGCCGTCATCACTATCCTTTTTCATCTCTGTGCCCATCTATACGCATAAGTGACTACTAAATGGTTGTGTCGGACCATAAATAGGTTGTGTCGGGTCGAGCCGAACCGAAAACCGTTTATTTACATATCAAAAAAAGACACTCATGCAATCAAAATATTTAAAAAAGAATTAAACACTATAGATGCCAATATAAAAACACTATCTAATAATCACCATTGCCCGTGCATAAGCTAATACATATGCATAAATGAAAGAAAACGGAAGAGACAAATGCTAGTGTCACCTCAATAGAAAACTAGAATAATCATTACTACTATGTATAATATTAGAGCATAGCATACAACATCACATTGCATAATCTCAGAAAATAATCTTAGAGCATACAATTTTAACCATCCTAGAGCATACAACTTTAATCTCAGAGCATACACCTTTAACCATCCTAGAGCATACAACTTTAACCATCCGAGAGCATAGCATACAACATCACTATGTATCCTCTCAGAAAATACAGCATATAGCATAACATCATTGCACTAGGGAATAGCATGCATATAGCATAACCATCATAGAGCATAGCACAACATACAACTTTAACCATCGTAGAGCATAGCATAACATAACATCACTATGTATAATCTCATACGGCATACTTGCAAATAGGGCGGCGCATGATGAGGAGCTTAGTCCCGATCTTCCGAAAGGTAAGTCGATTGAGATGGATAACTTGACATTGATGATCAGCTGCACTTGAGTAGCTCAAATATCCCTGCAATTACTACACCACTGCTCCATTGGTTATCAATCGTGCTGCACACACTTGACCTTGCCAAGAAGGCTAATCCCTGCAATTACAACAGAGGACGCAAGAAAGAACGAAGAAGGTACGATATGAAATCATGAAGTTGGGCTCTCGCAAACCAGAGAACAACAAAAATATTAGTCTAAGAAAAACACACTGAATATGACCGGTGGCTGCAGTAATTAAAGGCTAGGGTTCACCCAAAAGACTCTTAGATGTGTCCCTAATGGACTCATGCGGGATACATGGTCCAAAGACCCAATACGACGGCACAACAGCGGATAGAAATCTAGCCTCGATATGTCTCGATGATTCTCGACGACTCCAGAGGAATTTGATGTGGGACCAGAGCCATTGGAAAGTTTATATTCTCCTTTTTCCGTGCATATGTAGAACGTCAAACGGACTTTGTATGCGTCCTGGGCATTCATTTTATGGTGGACTTCTCTTGGACTCTGAGTTGAACTCGAGTCCGAGTTGTAAACTGTTTCGATCAACTTGTGGACGTCCCATCTGGTTCTCCACATTCCAAGGTCCCCCTCCCTTCAATTTTTTATATTGTCCATTGTTTCTAATAATAATTAAATCATTATATAGCAATTTATTCTCAAACTCACATGCAAAGGAAGTTAGGAACGAGTTCACCTTCTGATTTAGTAATCGTGCTCGTGCTCTTGTGATTGTTCCTTGTAGTTCAATGTGTGTATCCGCTGTTGTGATGTTCTCATCAGGCGGGCAAGGCAAGTGGCAGCATGGCGTTGCAGCTAGGAGGGCGGCAGCGCTGCGACGCATCTGGGCATGCTGCTCAGACGGCGAGGTGGGGGCAATGCAGCTAGGCGAGCTGCGCTCGGGCGGCGAGGTGGGGTGGCACTCGGGTATGGCAGACGGCTAGGTGGGGCCTCACTTAGGCGGCGGGGTGGGGCGGCACTCGACCGCGGCAAGCAACAAGGTGGGGCGGCACGGCGGCGAGATGGCGGCGGTGAGGTGGGGGCAGCGTGGGGTGCTTCGGCAGGTGGTAGCGCGAGGAGGATGAAGCGAAGAGGCACGTTTGGTATGGGCCGCGGGCGCGGCCCGCGGGTTGTAGGGTTATGAGATTTATTTACGACTGTTACGTAAATTATGTCGGCCTGGGTTTGGGCCCTCGTACATAAGACAACTTACATCAGCCTGGGCCTGGGCCGTCGTACGTAAGTCAACTTGTGTCAGTCTAGGTTTGGGACGGCGTAAGTTAGTTGGTTAATACCGACGATTTCTTTACATACGACGACTGCAGGCCTGTGGCCCATGTAAGTTAACTTACGTACCAGCTACCACTGGCCGACGTAAGTTAGCTTACCTACGACAGCTAGCCCATGTAAATTATATCAGCCGTTGTAATGTGTCCAACTTCCTGTAATGTTTAAATAAAGGCACTTTGTTACTGTACAGAACAGAAGACGTCAATTATTTATACATCTATTTTCTTGGGCCAATAGTGGCAGCACATGGATGATCCACTTATAGGGGTATCCGACGGAATCCAATTGCATAGCACTCGCGGATGGCTCCGTCACCTAAAGAAAACACACTGCGGGAGGAGCCAGGACCAAGTCGGCTGAGCTCCCTGGTCGGTCGACTCTATCCTGGCACCAAACTCGGTCAGAAGACGCGTGTTACACTCTTGTGGCACTCTGATAACAGCAACAACTATTACACGTGCTAATTCTAGTGGAAACTGACATTAATCATAGCATAAATAGGACCCCACACACCCACTTTACAAAACACACCACTTGAGCATCACTCTCATGTATACACTAGTTCTCTATGTCCTTAGTGTAGGTTAGTCTGTAGAGGACAGCCTCTAGTCCTTAGTGTATCTGTGACATTTTGCATTATTATTTGTATATGATTGTTCATATGCTTGGATAAAGTGTTTCTTGTTTGATTATGTAGTCCATGTATGCGGTAGGAATAGTGATTATTATGGTCATTTAGTAATGCTGCTATTATGTTGTCATAAACATTATAAGCCCCCACTATAGTCTAATTAGGTATGATATGAATATGTTAATATAAATAACATAGTGCTCGGTTCCAACATTCGTTCAACAATGTTTAGGATAGTAATTGCCTTAGAGTGGTAACTGTACCCGAGCCTCTAAGGTATTTACTTAACATGTAAGCATGGTGCTTGGATATTTAAGTAGCATTGGATGTCTCGTAGACCTATAGGTTATATAGGTAGGGGGCAGATGGTGACATCCCTGTTCGTCCTTTGTAATATCCCACATTCGGCTATACCACAGACTCTTAGTGGGAATCTCTTTAGTATTGCCAGAGGTAAACATGTGCCCTATTTATTGTACCATTAAGCCCTAGTATTTACCACTAACACATCCATATGTATATTATTAGGCTATGCATATGTATAGTAAAAGCACAGTAGGAGCAACCCTTTTCTTAGTTTAACCCTAACTCGAACCATTTTACCCCTTAGAGTAAATTTCTTAAGTGTGTGACACACTACCCCTATCATTTGTTTATCCATCTTACTGGATCCCTCAATAGAACATCCTACTTTACCAATAATTTTTCCAAACTTCACTAGCCTTCCTTTGGGATTAAGCAAATACGATACCCTACGGAATATTGTTGGGTGAAATGCTACAATGGTACTATCTGTGTGCTTGCGGATTCATACTACGAGTGTCAACAAAGCACTTTTTGTCATTGCCATGGATGATTTGTTAGTGTATATTAGCAAGTAC
The DNA here is from genome assembly GCA_036927565.1 of Tuctoria greenei. Taxonomy (NCBI): domain Eukaryota; kingdom Viridiplantae; phylum Streptophyta; class Magnoliopsida; order Poales; family Poaceae; genus Tuctoria; species Tuctoria greenei. The sequence continues at coordinate 64,862,666 of JAYESD010000011.1, read as the reverse complement.
CAACAAGAATTTTTGGCGTCATTGCCGCGGAACGCTCAGAAGTATTGCATGATTGTGTGATAGATAGGACTCTAGTATTTTATATTAAGATAACTTTGCTCTGTTTTCACATTCTCCAAATGTGAAAATAGGATAGTGTATGACCGGTTTCCACCTGCTGACAAACTAAATTGAAGATCTGGAATCATTGCTTAGAAGAGTTTGACCTCATGTTGTTCTTCCTCAAGTGATCCTGTCGGCAAGGAAACTAGTCATGTTTGCACCATCAAGCTGTAAGCCAATGGCTTAGAAGACCATTTGTGAGTTTTTGGCTCTCTCTATTGACAATGTGCCTATTGGGCCCACTATAAAGGAGATGTGAGTGAACTTTGAAATCAAGACGGGCCTAATCACCTTAGTGCGGGATAATCCCTTTTGTGGGAAAGCCTACGAGGAAGCAAGTGCTCATTTGCAACAATGTTTGGAGATTTGTAGCACTTTCAACATCAATGATGTCACTCCAGATGCCATCTATCTTTGACTTTTTTATTTTCCTCTTTGGGATAGTGAACGAAGTTTTACATGAACTGAAGAGCTATAAACATTTGGTAAAAGTGTTCTACGACATTCCTCGCCAAATTCTTCCTGTTGGGCAAAACCAATGCCCTACGAAAAAGGATTTCAAGCTTCCAAAAAGATCCTAAGGAATCAATTTGCTTGGCTTGTGTTAGGCTTTAGGAATACATCATGGCCTATCTCCACCACGGAGCGGATGATTGCCTCATCATCAAAACTTCTACAATGTGTTGACTCTGTTAGACTGTGACCATGTGGATGCTGCTGCCGAAGGTGCCTTCTTCTCACTAACGGTGTCCAAAGCAAAAGAATTGATTGAGAAGATGGTTTCCAATGTGGGGTGGAGCAACGAGAATCTCCAATCCTGACAGCGAGGCATGCACACCTCGAAAGCGATTAACATGATCGCTACAAAATTAGATCTCCTGATGAAGAAGTTGGGCTGTCAAGCCAATGGAGAAGTGTTTGGCACAACCCAGGCCTTAGATGCTCATATGACATGTGAAGGCTGTGTAACACTGGTCATATGGGGAATTGCTGCCACAAGACGTGTGAGGATGCTTTATACTTGTCCAACAATGGCTAGCTACTGTCCGGGAGGTCAAGGGTGGGGCCAACCGCGTCATTTCCTTCAAGAAGCTACAGTAATGGAAACAATGGAAATCAACCCAACTTGAAAGAACTTGCCATTAGCCAGTTGAAAATCAAGGACGCTTTGTCAAAGAAGCTGTTAGCTAATGACAAGACCCTGGAGAACATCAATACCAAGATTCAAGGTTTATCCCCTTCTTTTAAGAACCAACTGAGCTTCAACAATATGTTGTAGATTCAGTTAGCTCAATTGGCAGATGTTGTTCCTCCATTGGAGAATGGTAAGATTTTTGGGCAGCCCGAAGTTCCCCTGGATAATGTGAATGTGGTAATCACGATGGTGGAAAATCTACTCATAAGCCACCATATCCCACTCAAGAGAATGAAACAGCTAAAAAAGACAAGGAGGAAGTTCATTATGGTAAAGGTGAACAACTTAGTGAGAGAATAGCAAGACAATTTGAAGACACAAACTTCATTCCATTCCCTCAGTGTAATTGGAAGCCAACTGTGGATGAGCAATTCAAGTGCTTTATTGAAGTCATATAGAAGATCCACATCAATGTGCAAATGTTAGATGCGATGCAAGTACACACTTATGCTTGCTATCTCAAGGACATCTTGAAAATCAAGCACCCATTGCCCACAATAGAAGAATAAGAACCCTGTGCGTCCCATAATATCTTGCTCAAGTGGGACTCAACACAAAGGCATTTTGTGATCTTGGCGCAAGTTTGAGTGTCATGCAAAATGTGGTCTTCAACAAGCTCAACTTCATGACACTGTGCCCAACGCCAATGCAGCTCCAGGAGGTCGATTATTTGGTCTACTATCCCGCAGATATTGTCGAAGATATTCCAATGAGAATATGTAATTTATTCATACCGTGGATTTCGTGGTGCTTGACATGGAGGTCGAGAAGGAAACACTACTAATTCTTGGTCATCCATTCATTGGCACGCAGATGCTCACATCGATGTTGGAACAGGAGAAATATGCATTAATATCAATGGCAAGGAGGAAAATATTGGCTTTTGGCAAAGGAAGGAACAATGCTCCATGATCAAAATCAAGTATGGCCCAAATGTCAAACACATCACGGAAGTCGAAGTGAAACCCCACAACTTGACAACCTCATTGCCTTTATGGAAATTCCTCCATTTCATCCACAACAACATTTGAAGAAAATGGAGAAGCCAGGGCCATCTGAATGGTCCATGTCCACTAAGGTGCCAAAAAGAGAATGGCAGAAGAAGCAAGTCAAGTTGTTCAAATCTACTTCTCTGGGACTCAAGGCTAAGGATTAAATCTGAACACGATCGAGGAAAGTCCATCTCATCAGACTACAAAGATTTGGGTGCGACCTCGCTAATAGCAAAATTTGGTAGTTATCTCATATTTGTTTTTTTTCGAACCCCATTTGATTTCCCCCATTTAGTTTCACTTCCCGTAGGGTGTTGAGGATTTTATATTCTCAACTTATATTTTTTTATTATTTTTGAAATATATTTTTATGTAGGTATATATATATATATATATATATCTGTGTGTGTGTGTGTGTGTGTGTGTGGGTGTGTGGGTGTGTGTGTGTGTGTGTGTGTGTGTATTGTATTTCAGAAGGTTTTATTTGAAAAATAATTTTCTGAGCAATTTTTGTGGCCAATTCACCCAACGACTGAAAACATTGCCGTTGGGGATCCACTTGCCAAAAAGTCGAACCAGGGGGCCAACCTGCAGGGTTAGCCGAGCCCTCTGGTCGGCCAACTTGGGGGTAGTTCCACTTTGGCTCTCCCTCCGCCAACGGCTACATTTGTGCCTCTTGTGACCATTCGAAGTTAAATACTATTAATTGATGGGGGTGAATGTGTTTCTTCACACTTCACTATATTTCTTTGTCCCCAACTCACTCATATTCTTGCCCACATTGTTACCTTGCTCTTCATTGTAGTGCTTTTCTCAAAATCCATAACCAAAAATATTTGCTTCTATTCCATTTGCGAGTTTCTCTCAAGTTTGGCAAGGACTCGCCGAAGGTTTCTTTTGGTTTCATGGAAGTAACCCTTTTTGAGCTTGTTTTGTTTTTGTTCTCAAGTTTGTGTAGTCATGAACAAGAGAACGAAGAGGTTGTTGGGAAGATGAAGGGACTTTTATCATGCTCAAGCCATCAAAGGGAGGACTCAAGCACACACCTCTCCTCCGATCCTATACCAAGTCCACAGTGGGGAGGTGTGCATGACCACTACCGGATGGAGGAAGGAAATGCTTCACTTTGACTTCTAAACGACGATGACCTCGACCTGATGCAAGACGTTGAACACCAAGCTTACAACCTTCTTTGAGATCCTGAGTTTTCTTACCAGAAGGCCTATGATCTGGCACTACTCTCCAATATTGTATGGATTCTGAATTCCCTACCGTTTGGCAATGCAATAGGATGGGATAATTTTGATCAAATAGAAGAGGTTGGTTCATGCCTCCTTACTAATCGATTCCTATGCATCCTAACACTAGGATATGAAGTTATTATTACTTTTAAGATTTTTTGAAAAGAATAGTCTATCTTCTGGAAAGAACTAAGTGAAATCCTAGGCTTCCAGAAATGTTGTTTAATAGATATAGGCACTTTGCCTACATTTAACTAGTGAGGTAGTGTGTAGGGCTACTAGAAACAAGCACTTACAAAACCCCACTTTACCCTCTTGCATAGATGGGTGGCATGTCTGAAAGTGCATCTAGGCACACCCTTGTAAGTTTTGGATGATTGATGACAAACAAGTGAGATCTTAATAAATTTGTTGAGATGAGAGCAGGTTTCGGAGAATGAAACAAAAGGTGCAAAAAGGTGAAAAAATGAGAATCAAGAAAGGGAAGAGAACAAGTGAAGAAAAGATGCAAAAGTATCCCTAAATGTATAGCGTGTGTGTGAGAGACACACCCCCAAGAGCTCAAGTCGTTGCAGTAATATTAAGGGTTAAAACATAATTCAAGTCATAGGAATAGAGAACTAGTCCGGTTTCTGAGAGGACTAGTCCGTTTTCTCATAGTTCCAATAGAGGACTAGTCCGGTTATTGAGAGGACTAGTCTGATTTATTCTTTGGACAAAAATGGACTAGTTCGGTCCTATGCGGACTAGTCCGGTCTACTCACAAAAAATTAAGGTTTCATAGTGTGCTGCACTTCTCCACACATAAATCACTTAGCACACCAGACTAGTCTGGTGCCACATAGCGGACTAGTCCGAGCGTCTGGTTCCAAAAGGTAACTTTTCAAAATGTCTATAAATATGTGATCCACGACCCCATAACCACTAACCAAGAAACCTAGTGCCGCCACTGCATCCAAGAGCACAAAAAACACTCCTCTCCACACATTTTAAGGCCCTAAGAGTCAAATCTTTGGGAGTTGGCAATTGGGAAAGAGAGAGTGACGATCTCATCGACATTGAGCTCTTGGGTTTGATTTCTCATAACTCCTGTTGATTATTATGTAATTATTCAAGTGTGTTGATCTCTCTTTTCATTTGTAATCTTGTAGGAGCCCTCAACCTGTGAGAAAGCCCTCGGTGATTACCCTTTGTGATAGTGAGAACCAAGTCAAGCTTCTTGGTGACTTGGTAAGGGAAGGGTTAGTGAAGACCCGACTCTATGTGAGCTCCTCAACGAGGACGTAGATCCCTTGTGTGGGATTGAACCTCCTTAAAAATCGCTTGTGTCGTGTGTTCTTGATTCATACTTTTCATTATGATCACTATCTAGGGCATAGAATTTATTACATTTGCAACTTGTGTTAATATTGTATTCCATGTGCAAATTACTCATCCTAAACACTTGCTAAAGTTTTTAAGATAGTTTACTACATTCCTCTGCAAGAGATTCAAAGAAAATATAGAAAAGATATGAATATGATCATTCTACTGATTAATATCGGACTAGTCCTCACTCACACCGAACTAGTCCAACCTTCTTGTTTTTTAACAGTTTTGCTAAGTATTTCAGGAAAAATTTCAAAGGCCTATTCACTCCCCTCTTGTCCACATTCAATTGGTATCAGAGCCAAACTCTCCATAAAGATACTAATCGCTCGGAGAGACCATGGCCGATGAGAAGGAAATACAAACTTCCAGGAAGCCCATCAATGAAGAGACACTACAAAGATACTCGATGTGCTAAAAGACTATGAGCATGACGATGAAGAAGTGCATCAACTCAAGGAACTTCTAAGAAAGAATATTATGAATGAAAAGTGCAAGAAAGAAGACGAGAAGACAACGGAGAGTGGTCATCAAGACTACTCCCGATATCCTTTTAATTATGAACGTCTTAAATTTGACAATCACTATCTTTCTATTCCCATGGGGAGACCTCAACATTTCGACGACAATGATTATACAATGTGGAAGTACAATATGAAAATTCATCCCATTTCCTTAAACCTCAGTCTTTGGCGAATTGTGTATACAGGCATAGATATCCCAGACATCGACGATGAACTCACCCCAGAGCAAGCTCAAGCTATCCACCGCAATGTACAAGTTGCCATGGTGATCACCTCATCACAAATCCAAGAGGAGTTTCACAAGGTTGATGGACTCGAGGTGGCCAAAGATATATGGGACACCTTCAAGACGGCACATGGAGGAAATCGCTCTATACGAGAAGCAAAGATTGAAATGATTGAGGGGGAGCTAGGGAGGTTTGCCATCGAGGATGGTGAAACTCCTGAAGAGATGTACAATCGGATGAAAATGCTAATCAACAAGATTAGAGCATATGAAAGTGAGAAGTGGACAGAACATGAAGTGGTCAAAAGGATAATTAGGACCTCATGTCCTGAAATGTCACTTTATGCTCCATGATCTGTGAAGTCCGAGGTTCCAAAAAATGACTCCATATGAGCTTTTGGGGAAAATCATCAATCACAAGATGATGGAAAAGGAAGCTCAATATGTGAAGAATCTTGCTGAGCTCACCTCATCAAATAAGAAGGATGTCGCCCTCGAGGCGACTGGCAAGCCAAGAGGCAAGAAAGTCCATGAGGTGCAAAACGACGATGATAGAGACGATGTGGACACTGACATGGACGACGAAGAGATGGTCCTCTTCAAAAAGTTTAAAAAATGATGAGAAGAAGAAAAGAGGACAGATACAAGTCTAGGATCAGGCGGTCTTGCTACAACTTTTGTGAATATGGGTACTTTATAGTGGATTGCCCATATGAAGAAGATGACAAGAAAAAGAAGGAAGCAAAGGCACAATACAAGAAAATATTCAAGACAAAAAAGCGAGGTGGCCAAGCACATATCGGCAAGGAGTGGACTCAAACGATGAGTCCTCTGAAGATGAAGATAGAGTGGCAACAATTGCTGTCAAGAGACCTTCCATGAAGACCACTCTCTTTCCAAATATGGGAGGATGGAAAGACTCGAACGACACTTGCCTTATGGTTAAGGAAGGCAATTAAAAGGTTAAATCTAGATCTTCATCTTTACATTCTTTTCATGATGATGACTTTGATAGTAGTGATGAAAATAACACATGCTTAAGGGCTTAAGTAAAAGTGCAATAGCTAAAATGAAAATGTTGTCGGATGAGATATTTGAGAAGGAATATATTATCAACTGGCAAGAAGATATGCTCATCCTTCAAAAGGAGAGATATTTTGAGGTTGAAAAGGCTTTTGAGCTTGAAAATGAAAGAGAGAAGCACTAGAGTGTGAGCTAGCCTTAAGCAAGGAAACTTGCTCAAATCTAAGTGATTTGAATGTTGTACTTAATGCTAAGCTTGTTAACTTGACAAAAGTTAACAAGAATCTTCAAGTACAAGTTGAAACGCTCAAGCAAAGTGTTCCCTCCTCTAGAAGCTCACCTTCTCCAAATATTGAGTCCATTCCACTCAAAACATGTAATTGTACTAATTTGGTTCTTGACCTGAAAAATGAGCTTAAAGTGGCACAAAGCAAACATTCACCCAAAGGTGGCATTCTTGATAAGGAGAAAATCAAGTATGCATGAAGTGCATACTCGGTTACTAGAGCTTCTAATGTCAAGGATGACCTTGTATATTCTCGAGGAGAAAAGTGTAACGCTAGAAATCCCAAGAATAATAAGTAATCAATTACTTTGTCAAGGAAAGCTCAAATCAAGTTAAGAACACCAAACATGTTCCTTTCTTACATGAAAAAGCTAAAAATAGACCAAACATCATGTTTCATGACTTTATTGCCTAATATGTTCTTATAAATAACAAATTTAATAATGTTTATTCCAAGTATGTTGGCCACTTCACAAGTGTCCAAGATCTTGTGTGTGGGTGCTCAAATGTCTTATCACTAACATCAAAGGACCCAAGAAGCTTGGGTACCTAGAACCAAGGCATAATCCTGTTTTTTAGGTGTACCCCCTTCGGTGGATCCGAAGAGGTGCTTGACAGGCACAAACCACATGACCGGAGGAGAGAAAAATATTAAAGGAGTATAATGAAAATCCAAGTGAATCAACTTCATCTTCACCCAAGCCACCATCATATACTCAAGTGCTCAAAATGTACCACAACCGGAGAGCAATGATCAAGGGGGAGCTTCTAAACAAGATAAAGCTCATTATGTACAAGATCAACCTCAACAAGATCAAGATGATAAAAATAATGATGGTGGCAATGATCAAGGGGGGGGGGGACGAAGAAAATTAAGAAGAAGAGGATACAAGACCATAAATGCATCACCCAAGAGTACATCTAGAACTTCATAAAAAGCTTAGCATGGGCAAGGTCAAGCTAACCAAAGCTTCAATAAGAACCAACTAACAACCCCACCTTGACAAAGTTAAACCAAATATGGTCAAAAGAGGTATACCGTTCTATTTTTGGCTCTATTGTATATTGGTGCATCTAGGACATATTAAACTAGTATATCACCCTTTGTTCGATAATTTGTTGTACTCATGTGCATCCAGGCCTAATATCATGTCAAGTATATGTTCTGTGTGCAAGGTTTCAGGACGCTTCGAGTTTGACATGTGTCTTGAAACGTTGCATATCTGATTGCTAGGAGTATGGAACTTCAAAATTCCAGCATGATTGTGAAAAATTACCCCCTACCTCATTTTCACTCTAAAACTATTTAAAATATTAATTATTGGTGAATTATGATCATAGCATGATTGTTGTTTGCTTACTGACCATATTCATCGAGAATATTTGCTAAATCCATTTCCTTATGACCAAAATTATGCCTCCTTTCAAATCCACATCGAAATTCTTACCTACATTCTCTGTTTGACTGGAAAAGTACGACCCTCTACCGGACTAGTCCGGTGTGTCAATCTTGAGCAATTTGGCCATAGTTTAATGATTAAGTGTTTGTTGATCATATCCTTTAAGGGTATCCTCTACAATCATGTACTAATCACCATTCGAAAGTCAAATCTCAAATTCACCCTGTTAATCTTACCTAAACTCTTTGTTTGATCTGGACTAGTCTATGGGTCGCACCGGACATGTTCGATATCTTGACTAGTCCGTCCTTGGTCTGCTACTCCGGATAAAACCGGGATGCACTGGACTAGTATAGTGTTCTCGTGACTTAACCATTGGAATCAACCTAAGTATATCTTCATCCTCCTCACTTCAAAACCAACACTCTCTCTCCCCTCCTCGAGCTCCCAAGGTGATTCTTCTTCCTCACCGCAAAATTTTTGCTTCATCGGAGGGGGTGGCTTGGAGCTTCGAAGGGAACTCCACACCGGACTTCTCCGCACTCGAGATCTAATCCACTCCGCACAACGACCGTCTCTTGGTAAACCCTAGCCCTAATCCTAATCTTCATTCTTTTTCTAAGGTTTAGGCCATTTCCTTCATTCTCTAGAGTTCCAATGCACTCTGAGTATCCTACATTATCATTATCCTGCACATTGATTTATGTCCCCAAAGATTTTATGATTTTCGAATACATAGAGTTGCTGATGAACACCAGACTAGTCCATGTTTTGTTCGGACAAGTCCCGTACAACGAACTAGTCCGTAGAAACAACGACAAAGTCTGGATGTTAACAACATTAAGCCTACTATGTCGATTTCATTAAGTTCTTTGAATCAACCTTGGTTCTCTATTCTTATTCGTTTCTACCATGTTAGGCATCATGTCTAGCTCAGACGAAAGCATGTTTAGCAAGCCAGAGCTTGAGGCGGCATGCCTCGCCTCAAAACATTAATTGGAAATCAAGCAACAATGAAGGACGAAGTTTCGGCATGATAAGGATGTCGGAGCATCAGGCTTGGGCTCTTGACGGAATGTCCCAACAAAGAAGCTCTCTGAAAAAGGCAAGCAAGTGGTCACTCAAACATCCCGGGCCAGAAAAAAGTAAGGACAAGAGCAAAGGTCCTGCAAGGTCCTCGGGCCGATTGGGCCACTCAAAATGGCCACCTCGATGCACGATCATAGCCGTCGTCTCAATGATGATACTTTCACCGGGAAAGGAACTGACAAAGCCAAGAAGCTGAGGGAGGTTGATGTATACAGTCACAAGCAGATGGTAGCAGATCCACGGTTTTGGAGCAATTTTCACTATGATTATTACCAAACCGTGTACCTCTGCATGAAAACTCCGGTGGCTAAGAATCAATGGATTGATTGGAAGTACATGGAGGGCAAACGAAATGAGGCATTCCATCAAGTAAATGCTGCAATTGACATATATGGCTTGGAAGACCTTCTAGCCTTCAAATATGATTGGAACAATGAAATCATAGCCCACTTCTATGCCACTTGCTATTTCTCTAAGTCTGGAGCCGATGAGATCACATGGATGACTCATGGAAAGAAGTACTTAGTTGGTTATGAGGAGTTTGCTGAGATTCTTGAATTGGGTTGGTCTCTTAACAACCGGCTCAAAGTTCATAATGTCAAGGCGATAGACAAGGATGAGCTCAACTTTCTCTATGACACTGCCCATCCATTCAAGGCTCCCTCCACCAACTATCTGAAGCCCTTCTTTGCTGTTTTGAACAGGGTGCTAAGGAAGACTATTGCACCCAAATATGGTGATGTGGGAAGCATTCAGGGCTTCCTCCGCAACTTGATGCAGATCATAAGTGGATATGAAGAATTTGATGTGTTTGATTATATCTACAATGATATATTCAATATTTCTCACACTCCAAATCGGTCTTGTGGATATGCCTCCTACATTATGTTCATGATTGAGAAAGTCACAGGATTGGATTTTATCAAGGATGTTCCTCACACCAAGCTCCAACCCCAGATTCCTACAGCTCCTCCTCCACTATCCTCCTCTAAAAGACAGCGGTCCACTCGTGCCACTCCAGCAGGTGCCTCATCTACCGCAGTTTGCTCATCCTCCAAAGGCTCTAACAACAACATTTTGAAGATGCTACATGCCATATTCACCTCTTGTCAAATAATGGAGGTGAAGCAACATAATGAGAGGCAGGGAAGGAAGAGGCACTCTCGATACATGAAGGAGAATGTGACTACCATATGTCAGAAGCTCAAAATCTCACCTATTGGCTCTCTAGAAGTTTCAGAAGACTCAAATGAAGATTTCACTGAGATGCCAACACTTATTGATAATGAGCTAGCATTCTTTGATATTGGTCCCTCCATTTGATCTACTTCTCCTCAAGCAAGTGATAGTGATGATAATAATGATGAGGAGCAAGACAGTGAGAAGACACAAAGTGAGGGCAATGTGAACCGAGAAGATGAAGATGACGAGTAGCATTTCTTAGTTTTTCCCTTTTTGGTGTCTTGATGCCAAAGGAGGAGAGATCTAGGGGGAGTCGGTCGTCATGGTCATTATCCTTAGCTTGTATGGTCATGGAGGACTAATTTTAAAAATTTTGTAATGTTGTATGTTTGAGACCTATTGTGCTTTGTGTAAGACTTTCATTTTCTATGCACCATGTTATCTCATTGTTGTGTTAATGTTTATGCTTAATTGTTATAATTTGATATTCTTATACTTATGCACTTATACACCTTGCCATCTGAATATTCATGCCTTAGTGTTTATGTTTGTGATGCTTATTACCATGTATCCATGATGATTGTTGTATATGCTTATCACATTGCTATTCATGTTCATCAAAATTATTATTCATACACACATGGATAGGCACCCCACCATAAAAGGTGCATATATGTGAAAAATAATTCTTGTTCGTATGTCATTCTCATATATGCACACTTTATGAAAATCAATTTTTACTCTTAATTGTGAAATCTCAAATGGTTGTCATCAATGACCAAAAATGGGGAGATCAAAAGTGCATCTAGGCACACCCTTGTGGGTTTTGGATGATTGATGATAAACAAGTAGATCCTAATAAAATTTGTTGAGATGAGAGCAGGTTTCGAAGAATGAAACAAAAGGTGCAAAAAGGTGAAAAAATGAGAATCAAGAAAGGGAGGAGAGCAAGTGAAGAAAACATGCAAAAAGTAGTCCTAAATGTATAGGGTGTGTGTGAGAGACACACCCCCAAGAGCTCAAGTCATTGCGGAAATATTAAGGGCTAAAACATAATTCAAGTCGCAGGAATAGAGGACTAGTCTGGTTTCTGAGAGGACTAGTCCGTTTTCCCGGTTCCAATAGAGGACTATTACGGTTATTGAGAGGACTAGTCCAATTTATTCTCAGGACAAAAACGGACTAGTCCAGTCCTATGCGGACTAGTCCTGTCCACTCACAAAAAAAAGGTTTCATAGTGTGTTGCTATAAAAATTAAGGTTCCAAATAGTAACTTTTCAAAATGTCAATAAATATGTGATCCACGACCCCATAACCACTAACCAAGAACCCTAGCGCTGCCACTGCATCCAAGAGCACAAAAAACACTCCTCTCCACACATTCTAAGGCCCTAAGAGTCAAATCTTTGGAAGTTGGCAATTAAGAAATGGAGAGTGACCATCTCATCGACATTGAGCTCTTGGGTTTGATTTCTCACACACTCCTGTTGATTATTGTGTAATTATTCGAGTGTATTGATACCTCTTTTCGTTTGTAATGTTGTGGGAGCCCTCAACCTGTGAGAAAATCGCAAAACTCAGTGATTACCCTTAGTGATAGTGAGAACCAAGCCGGCCTTCGTGGTGACTTGGTGAGGGAAGAGTTGGTGAAGACCCGGCTCTGTGTGAGCTCCTCAACAAGGACGTACATCCCTTGTGTGGTATTAAACCTCGGTAAAAATGGCCTGCCTTGTGTGTTCTTGATTCATACTTTTCATTATCATCACTATCTTGGGCATATAATTGATCTCATTTTCAACTTAGGTTAATCTTGTATTCCATGTGTAAATTACTTATCCTAAACACCTGCTAAAGTTTTTAAGATAGTCTACTACATTCTGCTGCAAGAGTTTAAAGAAAATATCAAAAAGATCTGAATTTGGTCGTTGTGCTAATTAACACCGGACTAGTCCTCACTCACCCCGTACAAGTCTGTCCTTCCTGTTTTTTAACGGTTTTGCTAATTGTTTCAGGAAAAATTTCAAAGGCCTATTCACCCCCTCTAGGCCACATTAAACGTCTACGTTCCCTAAAGGAGATATTAAGATTGTGCATGATGATGAACTTAGAATCTTTTTCGCCATGGTGAAAGCATCTAGGCCCCATGAGGTACGGTTTCGGTGATTAATGACAACCATTCGATATTACTAATGAATTTGTGAATGCAAGGTCTCAATAACACTCAATCAAATGAAACCAAAATTACATTGGAGACCCATATAAAATCAACGAATGAGATCAAATCAAATCATATGAAGACAAGAAGTGAAAGCTCTATCTTGATATCACTCAATGCTTGAAGACAATCAAAACAACATTTCAAACAAGTGTCAAAGAGGTCACAAGTTCAAATTCCAAAAGTACAACTCAAAACAACTCGAAGTCAACAAATTGAACACACCGGATCAACCGACGATTATATGAGTTGACTACATCGGTCGAGTTGATTCAACTGAAGAAGAAGACCTCAGAAAAATGCACTCACCGGATCATCCGATGTGAGTGGCTCAGTGACATCGGTCCATCATCACAGATTGCAATACCATTGGACCAAGTGAAGCACCGGATCATCCGATGTACAGACTTACATACATCGGTCGATCACTCCAGTGAGCCTCAAGATCAAGCAAAAATCTGGAGGAAGAGCCACCGGATCATCCGATGAGAAGACAGATCAACATCGGTCTAACAACGGTCATATCTGACACAGTGACATCAGCTAATTTGGCTTTGACCGATGATAACTGAAGGGGAGACATCGGATCATCCGGTGTTCACAGAGAAGTGATGTCAGCCTACTTTTCCAACGGCTATCTCGTGGAGGCTGGCTATTTATACCCCTTCAACCTGTCAAATCGACAAGACTTGAAGCCCAGACATACTCTACACATCCTAGAGCATTCAAGCAATAGAGCTACCACTTTCACATCATTTGTTCATCATTTGTACACCAAGAGATAGGCTAGAACTAGCTAGAGATAGTGCTTGGGTGCCTCCATTCTTGGTGATTGGAGTCTCTAGTGTAGTGAGAGCCCAAAGGGAGTGTCCCTTGGTGTGTGCAACTTCCGGAGCTTGCCAAGAAGATTGTGGAAGCCCGGAGGATCCCTAAGTGTACAAGGCTTGAGCTCCACCTTGCCGAGGTTGGCGAACGGAGAAGAATAGTGAAGAACCCCCTTGTCTCGGTGACTTGGGAGTGGCAAAACCCTTCGGTGGGTGCCACAACGTGGATGTAGGAAGATCCTTGTGATCTTACCGAACCACGGGATAAACTCCGTGTCCCTTGAGCGTTTGCATCCCTCTCCCTTTTACTCTTATGCAATCTTCATTCCGCAACTTTAATTTACATTGATTGCATAGTTTAATTGCATAGGGAATTGGGCTTGAGGTTGTTAGTTCTTAATCGTTTTAAAATTTGAAAGAAAGCCCAATTCACCCCCCCTCTTGGGCATTTCGATCCTTACAATTGGTATCAGAGCCTTGTTGCTCATTGGATCATTCTAGCTTCACCACTAGAGAGCTTAAATGGCCAAGAATGGGGGTTCGGTTCCTATCTTCGAGGGCAAGAACTTTGCCTATTGGAAAGCACGCATGCGTGCCTACCTAGAGGCCATTGCTCCCGAAGTTTGGGAAGTGACCCATGCGGGATTTGGAGATCTTAATTATGTTGGTGATCAACTAAAATGGGATGCTAAGGCTAGAAATGCCATCTATGAATGCATAAGTCAAGATGTTTTTGCTAGAATTGCTAGTAAGGAGAAAGCTTGTGAAATTTGGGCATGTCTAATTGAAATTCATGAGGGCTCATCTCGTGTTAAAGAACTCAAATATAACTTGCTAAAATCCAAGTATGATGAATTCAAAATGCTTCCTCATGAGAATGTTAACCAAATGTTTTCTCGCTTAAATGTGCTCATTGAGGAGATTAACGCACTTGACATTGCTTCTCTTGGTAAGGGACTTATCAACCGCAAGATCCTCATGCTTCTACCTAAGCCCAAGTACAACATTATCAACTCAATGCTCCAAAAGGAATCACTTGACAACATTGAAGTCTCGGAGCTCATTGGAGAAATTCATGCTCATGAGATGAGCGTACTTGGAATGATGGAGGAGTCATCGTCAAAAACTATTGCTCTCAAGGCTTCAACCAAGAAGACAACTCCCAAGAAAAAGAAAGTGGTTGAGCCTAGCTCAAGCGAAGAAGAGCAAGCAACAAGCGAAGATGACGATGATGAGCTTGCGTTGATGATGAGAAAATTCTCACGTCTAAACTCCAAAATCGCAAAGAAGGGATACTCCTTTGATCCAAAGAAGAAAGCCTTCCTCCCAAGAAAAGATGAAAACAAAACATGCTACAATTGTGGTGATCAAGGCCACATATCATATGATTGTCCAAGACCCGACAAGAGGAAGGACAACCACAAAGGAAAGTATAGAAAGCTAGAAGAAAGTGATGAAGATGAAGAAGAGGTCAAACCCAAGCGCGCCTTTGGAAAGAAGAAATTTGACAAGGGCAAGAAAACCAAGCTCTTTCCAAAGAAGAGAAGAGGGCCTCAAAAAGTCTTCATGTGCGAGGCAAATGAGTGGATCACGGATGAAGAGTCAAGCGATGAAGAGAGTGAAGATGAAGAAAACTTGGCGGGCCTTGCCGTCGTCGACAAAGACAACTCACCTCTTCGTCCACCTCCTATGTGCCTCATGGCTAAAGGTAACTCTAAGGTGAACTACAAAGCCGGAGGAAAACATTGGGTACTCGATAGCGGGTGCACTCAACATATGACCGGCAATGATGGTATGTTCACCACCATAGAGAACCCCGATAATCATGAACAAGTCACCTTTGGTGACAACTCAAAGGGGAAGGTAATTGGTTTAGGTAAAATTGCTATCTCACATGATTTGTCCATTTCTAATGTACTATATGTTAAGTCACTTAGTTTCAATTTACTTTCCATTGCACAACTATGTGATCTTGGACTAACGTGCACCTTTGATAAGAATGGTGTTGTAGTAACTAGTGAATCAAGCAAAGAACTAATCTTCAAAGGATTTCGGCATGGACATCTTTACTTGGTGGACTTCTCCAACAAGGATGCTAGCTTGACCACTTGTCTTTTCACTAAGACAAGCTTGGGTTGGCTATGGCATCGACGCATTGCTCACATTGGGATGAGCAAGCTTAAGAAGTCATTCAAGCTTGGGATGGTGACCGGCGTGAAGGATGTCACGTTTGAGAAAAACAAGCTTTGTAGTGCTTGTCAAGCCGGGAAGCAAGTTGCTTCACACCACCCAATGAAGACAATGGTGTCAACCTCCAAGCCGCTTGAACTACTCCACATGGACCTCTTCGGACCATCCACATATCAAAGTCTTGGTGGTAACTTCTATTGTCTTGTTATCGTTGACGATTATCCTCGATATGCTTGGACTTTGTTTTTAGGTGACAAGGGTGAAACTCCGGAAGTTTTCAAGACCTTTGCCAAACGTGCTCAAAGGGAATTTCAACTTCCCATCATCAAAGTCCGGAGTGACAACGGCACCGAGTTCAAGAACTACAACATTGGGGAGTGGTGTGATCATGAAGGCGTGAAGCATGAGTTTTCGGCCACATACACCCCCCAACAAAACGGTGTCGTTGAAAGGAAGAACAAGACCCTTATCACCCTTGCAAGAGCAATGCTTGATGACTATGGCACGTCGGAGAAGTTTTGGGCCGAAGCAATCAACACGGCGTGCCATGCCGCAAATAGGGTCTATCTTCACCGACTACTCCAAAAGACCCCATATGAGCTCCTCATTGGGAGAAAGCCCAACATCTCCTACTTTAGAGTCTTTGGGTGCAAATGCTACATCTACCGCAAGAAAAGGCTCGGTAAGTTTGAAAGAAGATGTGATGTTGGTATTTTTCTTGGTTATGCATCAAACTCAAAAGCATATCGAGTATTCAACCAAACCTCCGGTCTAGTTGAAGAAAGTTGTGATGTTGAGTTTGATGAGACTAATGGCTCCCAAGAGGAGAGTTTTGGTCATGATGAAATAGATGATGAGCCTCTACGAGAAGCCATGAAAAACATGACCATTGGAGACATCAAGCCGGAAGTTGAAGAGGGCCATGATCAAGGGGGAGCATCAAGTTCCAACATCAACACCTCCATGATGCCTCAAGTTGATGAAGAAGAAGAAGAAAAAGATGATCCATTGCCAATGCAAGATTCACAAGCCACACAACACCAACAACAAGAAGAAGTCCATGATCAAGTCCAACCACAAGAGGAACAACAAGCTTCACCACCGCCAAGTGCCTCACAACCACTTATGAGGCATGGACGCATCTCCAAGGCGCATCCAATGGACCAAATCATTGGAAGTCCTTCAAGTGGCGTAAGTACTCGTTCCCGCCATGTCGCCTCATTTTGTGAGCACTACTCTTTTGTTTCGTGTGTAGAACCCACTCATATAGAGGAAGCACTCCAAGATCCAAATTGGGTGATGGCCATGCAAGAAGAACTCAACAACTTCACCCGCAATGAAGTTTGGGTATTGGAGGAGCGACCCAAGGACAAGAACGTCATCGGTACGAAGTGGGTATACCGGAACAAGCAAGACGAGAATGGCGTCGTGGTCCGCAACAAGGCAAGACTTGTGGCCAAGGGTTTTTCACAAGTTGAAGGACTAGACTTTGGAGAAACATTCGCTCCGGTCGCTCGGTTAGAAGCTATTCACATACTCCTTGCCTTTGCTTCACATCACAATATAATGCTTTATTAAATGGATGTTAAAAGTGCTTTTCTCAATGGCTATATTAATGAACTTGTTTATGTTGAGGAACCTCCCGGGTTTGAAGATCCGAGGAATCCTAACCATGTGTATAGGTTACACAAGGCGCTCTACGGGCTCAAGCAAGCACCTAGGGCGTGGTATGAACGACTAAGGGATTTCCTAGTCATGCAAGGATTCAAGATCGGGAGGGTGGATACTACACTCTTCACCAAGGACATCAACGGAGATTTATTTCTTTGTCAAATTTACGTTGATGACATTATTTTTGGCTCAACTAACAAAGCTCTTAGCCATGAGTTTGGCAAAATGATGTCTAGGGAATTCGAGATGTCAATGATTGGAGAGCTCAACTTCTTCCTTGGATTCCAAATCAAGCAACTTCAAGAGGGGACCTTCATCTATCAAGAGAAGTACACAAAGGACCTCTTGAAGAAATTTGAGATGGGAGATTGTAGCTCAAGAAGCACTCCAATGGCGACAAATTGCCATCTCGACGCGGACATGGACGGTAAACCTATTGATCAATCTCATTATCGTTCTATGATTGGCTCATTGTTATATCTTACCGCATCTAGGCCCGATATTATGTTTAGTGTGTGCTTGTGTGCTCGCTTTCAAGCGGCACCTAAAGAATCGCACAAGAACGCGGTCTTTAGGATACTTCGGTATCTCAAGCATACCTCAAGTGTAGGTTTGTGGTACCCCAAGAACGCTAGTTTCCATCTCTTGGGATACTCGGATTCGGACTTTGCCGGATGTCGTGTGGATCGCAAGAGTACCTCCGGTGGGTGCCACTTACTTGGGCGTTCCCTAGTATCTTGGTCGAGCAAAAAGCAAAATTCCGTGGCTTTGTCCACCGCGGAGGCGGAGTATATAGCGGCCGGTGCATGTTGTGCCCAAATTCTATATATGAAGCAAACCCTTTTGGACTTTGGAATTAAAATTGGTTGTGTGCCTCTCCTTTGTGACAATGAAAGTGCGGTTAAGATAGCTAGAAACCCCGTTCAACACTCCCGCACTAAGCACATTGATATTCGCCATCACTTCTTGCGTGATCATGAGGCTAAAGGAGACATCTCTTTGCAAGGTGTTAGATCCGAAGAACAATTGGCGGATATTTTCACAAAACCACTTGATGAGAAAACCTTTTCTAGACTTAGAAGTGAATTAAATGTGCTAGATGCATCTAACGTCATGTAAGTTGCCATGTTCATGTAAGGATGCATATCATATAGGTCTTGTCTAACTCCCAAAGGATAGGGGCAAGCTAGAAGTAGTTTTCCCTACGGGCATGATGAGGCAGATGGTCTACGGGCACTGGATCAGTTACATTTGCTCTATGGTGGTGCCTGAGGGACATACAGCACAAGCCCGGCTAGCTGACGAGAGTGTGACTCGCTTCAGTCACTATCGTGCCTCTGCTCCTGGAGACCGTCGCCTTGGTCGTCCAGTTGAGCGCCAGGTTCGGGCCCGTCTGTCAGAGGAAGACTGGTCCGACCTAGAGCGGGAGGACGAGAGGCTTGCTGAGGCTGAGGCTCAGGGGGAGGACCTGCAGCACATCTGGTCTGAGAGCGACACCGACGACAGTGTTGAGGAGTACTTCCCTCCCCCTCCACCTTCACCGAGGCAGCACGACGCCGAGGCAGGAGGATCAGCTGCTCCGCCACCGACACCACCTCCTGTGTCCGAGGCGCAGGTGACGCAGCCGTCTGAGCTGACGTCGCTTCTCCAGCAGATGATCGAGCAGCAGCGCCAGGACAGGCTCGCTGCTGAGCAGGCCAGGGCAGAGCAGGCTGCTCACCTGGCACAGCTGCAGCGGCAGCAGCAGGAGCTCCAGCTGGAGATCGCCCGTCAGAGGCGAGAGGATACGGACCGGTTCACCAACCTGGTAGATCAGATGCACCGCCGTACCCTCGACCAGCAGCAGCAGACCCAGCAGGCCATGATGGGGATCCTAGGGTTGATCACCAACCTTTACACTCAGACCGGGATCGCCCTTCCTCCACAGCGGCCTGGACTGGGACTGGCTCCAGGTGTTGCTCAGGTGCCTACTTCTCCTATACCTTCAATCAGTATGTCACCACTTCTGGCATCCAGCACACCGATTCACTCACCACTGCCGGCGACGATCTTGTTCCAGCAGACACCGGCGTCCGTGGTGAGCGCTCCACTTCCTCCAGCTCCACCGGCACCTCCAGTCCCGGCTTCCTCTCCTCCAGCACCGGCAGCGGACCCTCCAGCTCCCGCCGCCCCGGCAGCTCCTACGACCGGCGACTCCAGCTCCGACGACTGCGACGGTTCTCAGTTCGTCCTCGCGCCCAGCTCTCAGGGTCTATAGGCGTTCTGATCCCTTTTTGGTGTCTTGATGCCAAAGGGGGAGAAGATGTAGAAGAGTCAGGGGGAGTGGTAGTCTCAGGGGGAGTGTAGGGAGTGTGTGTGTGTGTGCTTATCCTTTGTATTCATGCTTGAGTACTCTTTTGTAATTTTTAATTAAGCACTCTTTCGCTTGTCTCATTTGCTTATGATTTTAATCAATTGAGCGTTTCGCACCACAAATTTCTTTTGCGTTTTACAAGCTTAATGTGTCCTATGCTGTATTCATTGCATATATACTTGAGCATTATCATCAAATTCATTATTATTGCGCCTTAAATTATTATGTTGTCATCAATCACCAAAAAGGGGGAGATTGAAAGCATCTAGGCCCCATGAGGTACGGTTTCGGTGATTAATGACAACCATTCGATATTACTAATGAATTTGTGAATGCAAGGTCTCAATAACACTCAATCAAATGAAACCAAAATTACATTGGAGACCCATATAAAATCAACGAATGAGATCAAATCAAATCATATGAAGACAAGAAGTGAAAGCTCTATCTTGATATCACTCAATGCTTGAAGACAATCAAAACAACATTTCAAACAAGTGTCAAAGAGGTCACAAGTTCAAATTCCAAAAGTACAACTCAAAACAACTCGAAGTCAACAAATTGAACACACCGGATCAACCGACGATTATATGAGTTGACTACATCGGTCGAGTTGGTTCAACTGAAGAAGAAGACCTCAGAAAAATGCACTCACCGGATCATCCGATGTGAGTGGCTCAGTGACATCGGTCCATCATCACAGATTGCAATACCATTGGACCAAGTGAAGCACCGGATCATCCGATGTACAGACTTACATACATCGGTCGATCACTCCAGTGAGCCTCAAGATCAAGCAAAAATCTGGAGGAAGAGCCACCGGATCATCCGATGAGAAGACAGATCAACATCGGTCTAACAACGGTCATATCTGACACAGTGAC
Source organism: Tuctoria greenei (assembly GCA_036927565.1). Taxonomy (NCBI): domain Eukaryota; kingdom Viridiplantae; phylum Streptophyta; class Magnoliopsida; order Poales; family Poaceae; genus Tuctoria; species Tuctoria greenei. The sequence goes on along the minus strand of JAYESD010000011.1, from coordinate 64,841,901 downwards.
ATCATCTAATTTGGCTTTGACCGATGATAACTGAAGGGGAGACATCGGATCATCCGGTGTTCACATAGAAGTGATGTCAGCCTACTTTTCCAACGGCTATCTCGTGGAGGCTGGCTATTTATACCCCTTCAACCTGTCAAATCGACAAGACTTGAAGCCCAGACATACTCTACACATCCTAGAGCATTCAAGCAATAGAGCTACCACTTTCACATCATTTGTTCATCATTTGTACACCAAGAGATAGGCTAGAACTAGCTAGAGATAGTGCTTGGGTGCCTCCATTCTTGGTGATTGGAGTCTCTAGTGTAGTGAGAGCCCAAAGGGAGTGTCCCTTGGTGTGTGCAACTTCCGGAGCTTGCCAAGAAGATTGTGGAAGCCCGGAGGATCCCTAAGTGTACAAGGCTTGAGCTCCACCTTGCCGAGGTTGGCGAACGGAGAAGAATAGTGAAGAACCCCCTTGTCTCGGTGACTTGGGAGTGGCAAAACCCTTCGGTGGGTGCCACAACGTGGATGTAGGAAGATCCTTGTGATCTTACCGAACCACGGGATAAACTCCGTGTCCCTTGAGCGTTTGCATCCCTCTCCCTTTTTCTCTTATGCAATCTTCATTCCGCAACTTTAATTTACATTGATTGCATAGTTTAATTGCATAGGGAATTGGGCTTGAGGTTGTTAGTTCTTAATCGTTTTAAAATTTGAAAGAAAGTCCAATTCACCCCCCCCCCCTCTTGGGCATTTCGATCCTTACACATGGTTAAAAAGATTAAAATTTCTCCCGTTATGTCACACCCCAATTTGTTAAAATATTCAGCAGCTCAATCTTACCATAAAGGAGAGCGTCAATATCAAATTTGAAATCAGCAATGGATGGAGTTCAAATTCAGATTTATAGTAAAGTATTTGACATATCAAACCTGATGAAGAAACCTAAATTGTTTCTACTAAGGTGTAACCCAACAAAAATTTATTTGTATTCTACTTCATGAAATTGAATTTTGGTGATTTCCCAAGATTTATAAAGAAGTTTCCAACACATTAAAATTCAGCAAGGTTTCAAAACCACCTGTCTTGCCTGATATTTAGTTTCTGTTCCTTTGAGAATTTGAAGAAGTCACAATAAAAAAAGTTGTGCATTTTGACCTCGTCTAGGAGCCCAAAAAGTTTCGTAATTTTTTGAGCAGCAGAACATTGGTTATTGGAGAAATACAAAAGCAGTGTAGATAAATTTTTGAAAACACAAAGCAAACATGACCCATCTGTCAGCCAGTGACGTGAGTGCCTGGCTGTTAAGCTGCCCCTCTTTGAAACCTGTCCCTAATAGCAGTAAAGAGAACACTCTCTTCTTCACTCTTGCCTCACCTGAGCTCTCTCTTCCACCTTGCTTTGTTATGCACCCCAAAAAATCCTGCAACTTACCGTTGCTCCCCTAATCCAAGCTTTTCTTGTAAATCTAAGTTGGTGTTAAGCTTCCTCTTGCAAAGATGATTCCTCTCTACATTTTCCCTTGTTTCCCTACTGTTTTCTTCCTTCTCATGGCCTAAATGATTTGCAAGATATGAATTTTCTAATGATTTGCATGATTAAAATTATAATAAATGAAGTAAGGGTCCTAAAATTGTTAAACTTTTTCTAAGAGTCTCCTTGTGTTTCACATGAATCATGGAGACTGCTGCATGCTTTTGATATTTCATTATGTAGGATGACCACTTTAATACTTTTTATATGGACTGAAAGTTGTTATTTTCCCATGCAAGTTGTATGAATGATAAAATAATAAAACCTGTCCTAAGACTCTTATTTAAGGTTATGAAATATACCTGCAAAGTTTCAGCTTCATTCATGCAGTATAGAGACCATTGCTACATTTGATTTGGTTATGTTGATAAAAGTTGCAGAAATATTTAACTATAGCCTAAACCAAGGTGGGACCAGAGCCAAACATCATATTTTTACGATCATTATCAACTATAAATGACCCCTGGTCTAGAAATGCCTTGGAAAATTTCGAGCTCCACATAACAGCACGAATGCACCCAATTTTCCCTATTTCGGGCAGTGCAGCAATGTTTTGTTAATAACCTGAGGTAGGAATATCCAAAATTAGTGATTCTTTTTGCATTGTCCTCATGACTATATGGTCTACCATACTTCAAAGTTTCATATAAGCTGCATTATGCATCGCATCATGACACTCATTCTCATACGGTACATATTTATTGTTTAGCGAATGAACCGTTGGAGAGTGACGCGGGTGCAGCTTGGAAGACTGGTTGTGTGAGCACTAATACTGCAGAGTATTCTCCAGAGATTGAAGGCAAGCATCTATGCATCTTGAACCTATTATTTTTATACAAGTGACGAATGAACTTGGTATTATTGTAAATGCATTGTCGGGCACTAGGTGTAGAACATGGTGAGTCTTGATTAAATCCGATCCTTGTTGAGGTATGTCATGGGATAGATTGGGTTGGTTTTTAATTTTCGAGGTGTCATGCTTAGCCCTGCTTAGACCAATAGAAGTCGAATTGGTGGCAAGGTCACCACCATTCGCGAGTTAGAACTTAATGTACTTGGATATGGTATAAAATTAAGAAAGATGATGACCTTGTGGACCGCAACTGGACTAGGATGTAGCCCCACTTCGTCAGTTAAGGACCGTGCATTGTTCTTGTTGTCGTAAGCACTTTCTGTTCTAACCACATGCCGGAAATAATGGTATGGCATGATGAATACCTCACTTTGTACCAGTGTTTGTGCCATGACTTCATTACTTGTTTGACACACACGAGTGACTATTGGTCTGCAGGAACATACTACTCGTTGTGGTGAAGATTGTCCAACCATGCAAGAACGGGTGTGAAAAAGGTTGACATGAGTACCCCCTTGTGTGGCTTTGGTCGGTCGCATAAGTTGTATGGTCCTTGAGTCGTTTGGGTAATTTAGGACTCCCCTGCAGGGTGTATAATGAGTTCGAATCGCTGCGATCTCAGTCATCATCAAGCTTAGTGTTCATTGAGCTTCATCGTAGTGATTGAAACATCATAATAATAGAAATGAGAGTGTATGGCTGCTGTTATTGAGCTGAAATGTGTGTTGTTTCACACATGGTTTCAAATGTTTACTTGTAGTAGGTTAGGATGTATATGTGAGTCGCCCATGAGTCTTTTTGCTTAATGCCTATATGCTTATCACAATAATAATTTCTGTTTTTCGCAAAATATGTCTTTGACTATGCATTACACCCTTGCTACGGCCATATTCATACTCCTTAGATTCAGGCTATATACCATATGTGTAAGTATTGCGAGTACCTTCGTACTCATATTTGTTATGTTGGAGTTTTGCAGGTGAAACATCTATGGTGTTTGGTTATTTCTACCCTGCCGAGTCCTGCAATGGGGAGGAGTAAAATGCTGATTTCTACTTGACGTCGTCGGTGGTGTTGTGGGCAGGCACGGCTGGACTTTTGCTGATTTAAAAGGTCGACTTCCGCTGCGTAGGGCTTGTTTATTTCGCTGTCTCGAGTCTGAACCTGAACCCTTTATGAACAATGTTATACTTAGGAGCATGGAAAGCCTAACCGCAACATTGCTCACTAGACTTGTAAAATTTCAGAAACTTGTCACTACTTGTAAGCACTTTATAACCTGTAATATTTATGAACTTTTGGTTTATTCGTGTGCTTGTGATGTGTGCAATGTTGTGGACCGATATGTTGTGATCCTGGGATGATTAAGAGCATATCGGGGGACTATCGGAGTTGGATTTTATGTTGGTCGCATTTGTAGCTCCCGTATCATTGGTGGACAGCGAGCTAATGCATCTAAGATGATTCAACATGGACAGTTCCTCCCAGTGTGGTATCAGAGCAAGGTTACACAAATATACCCGCTAAAACTTTCTTAGCAACACGGGGTGTTAAAACTTGCAAGTTCATTAAGCAACTAAATCTAAAATTAAGTGGTTGCTGAATTTCTTTCTTACCCAGTCCTAGAATTTATTTTCTTGCTAACATTATTATAACTTGATAGTTTTGTGTCACTCTCACTTTAATTGGGGTTATTGAACCTAACTCTTAGCAGCCACCCAACTCCTTGGAATAGGATATCAAACTTGTTTCGTAGGTAGTAGACGTTGTTTTTCAAAATTGTACATGTATGCCAGTTTTCTAACTTCTACTATTTATTTTGTTGAGCTGATTGGATACGTGAGAGTTATTCGTGTGAGCAACGATAGTTCGAATCATGTGCATGTCATTCATGCATGTTTGCATTCTTGCATAGCTGCTCATAAACATGAAAATATTTCCGCGAATTGAGGAACATTATTGTTGCGTGCCCTATCTTGGGATCTATTATACGAATGCAACTTCGAACATATTATGTTCAACCATAATTTTGACAGATTCCCACTATATACATCGCTAAGAAATCTATGAATTATACCATGGTGATTTCCTAGTATGCTAATGTGTCCTTGAGGTAGTTTACAATCATTTTTTACTCACTTGATCAGCCGTGTCAAATCTCGTACTTGCTGTCCTGTTTTGCAAGTTACATTGTTGTTGCCAGTTTGAGCTTCCATTTCGGTTATGGCATTCTGTTGCTGTCCGAATTTCTCATATCTTTTCGGAGTGGTCTTCCCATCACTAATTTGTGCTTAGTAACAGGATGGGGACTCGTACTGGAGCCGGTGATGACATTCCAGAGGGTTCCAATGCTAGGAGGAAAAACCCACCTCCACCTCCATCTCCAATGATGGTGGATGTGCTCATGCAAGTGGAGCGTAATCGGCAGGAGCAAACCGTGTTTTTGTCACAGCCCGAATTTTAACAAACAGTAAAAATCACTCCAAATTAAAATGTTTAAACAAATCTCGAACAAACGTTAATCATCAATAGAAAATCAGGAGATATGAGTGTACAAATACGAACACATACACATGGAAAGGCGAACTCACCACTAAATCCATCCAGGCCGGTAAAGAGGAACAACCTATTGAAAAAGTATCACAGTGTTTTACATTAACCCAAAGTCTAAAACGAAAGCCAATAAAACATGAACTCAACCCAAATTAAAAGCTTAAGGTATAAGGATTAAAATAAAAGTGACCGAATAACTGGAGCTAGAAAACCCTAACTCACAAGATGAGAAGACAGGTTGAGTTAAACCAAATTCAAATAAAAAGGTCTGATTGAGTGCAAACCTAACTATGATATATTTTAAAATGAGGGGCAGTAATTAAATAATACATGTAAGAATATACATGTGTATATATATGTGTGCCAAATGAATATTTTAATTAACAAATCATATTAGAATACATCTAACAAGAACCGGAATTTAAATTACTTGAACTGGATTCAAATTCAAAATCAAAACAGAAATTAAATTTAGAAAAGAGTGGAAAATAGATAAAATAAGAAAAGGACAAGGAGCCCTTTTCTCTCAGCAGCGGCCCATTTTCCCTTACCGCAGCCCACTCCCTCCTCTCCTCTTCCTTCTCTGCGGCCCGGCCATATTTCTTTCTTTTCTTGGCACGCGGCCCAGCCTCTCCACCCCTCCTTTTCTTTTTCAGCGCGGCCCGCCTCCTTCCTTCGCACGGCCCGACTGGCCCAACAGCGAACCGCCCCCACCTTCTTCTACCTCCCGCCGCCTTCCCTTCTCAGCCCGACCGCGCCCCGGGTAAACCGCGACGCGACGTTGCCAGTTACTTCGCCCTGCGTGCCAGTCCGCACCGCCTCAGAAGCCATCATCACGTCGCCGCCCCACCTTTCCACTTCGTCGCGCGCGCCACCGCCTGAGTCACGTCGCGCTCGATGGAAAGCGCGCGCCAAGCAAGCCGGCCTCCGTCTCCGCAGTTACCGCCTCTCCAATGCTATAAAACGGACCTTGCCCTTAGCCATCTTACCCGCACACCATCCATCTCGCTCACTCCACACCCCACTAAGCACGCATGACCGCCTCGAGCAGGATTCGGGATTTTCCCCGTTCTTCCCCGTCGCCGGCAACCTCCCCGCTCCCACTCTGACGTTGCAAGGTATTACAATTAACCATCTTGGGGGCTTCCTTGATTCATGAATTAGCCAGAACGGGCACTGGTTAGGGTATAGCTTGCCGTAGCTCGAATTCCCGTAACCCTAGCCGTGCACGGCCGTGCGCCGCCGTGCACCATAATGGCCGGCGACCTAGGGAGTCTTTCCACCCGTGAAACCTTGCCATTAGGGTGAGTATTGACGTGTGGAACTCGACAGAGTACTTAGTTCGATGAGAAGAGCAAGGGAGGGCGGACCTCGCCGAGCCGTCGCCATGCTCACCGCATCCTCTTGTCGCCAGCCGTCGTGGTGACCTCCCCGGCCTAGACGAGTGCCCTAGCACGCTTACCATGCTTGGAAACACACGACCGACACGCTGGGCTGCCGAGAACACGCAAGCACACGCAGATCGATGGCACGATGCCGCGCGCCGCCGCCACGGCCCGACGCCGGCCGCCGTTGGTTCCACCTATGCTCAGACAAGCCACCCGATGTGATCCTCGCACCATAGAGCACGCCCGTGTGAATTTTCTGCCTCAAAATCCCGCATCAACGCACCTCCCACCGTGCGCCGCCACCGCTCGCTGCCGCACACCGTTGCTGGCCGCCGTCGAGGCTTCTCCGACACGGTAAACTGCATAGCACGGACCGGGATACCCCGACACACGCATAGGACAGCAAGGGTTGGGGAAAACCAGCGCCTGCCCGGGGAACCGTCGCCGTCGTAGCCTCCAGCCGGCGCTCCCCATTGCCTCCTCTGTTTTGGACCATGGCGCCAATGTGGCGACGACGTGGCACACACGTGGCCGCCACCATGCACCCCGTCAGCGCCACCGCAGGCCACACACGCACCACCCCGTGGCCCACTTGGGTGTGCTTGGTCCACATGGACCCATGCCACCTTAGCCACTGCCAGAGAGGGCCCACCTGCAAGCCTCAGGTCGTGGTTTGAATCACTAGACACACCCACGCGTACACATATCTAGTGCAGAGGCCCAGTCTCAGCCTCACAGTACACCCGGAAAATGCTAAGTCCACACACTTGATACACACAGAAAATTAAAATCCACATTTATTGATATAGTAAAATTTTGGGAAATATCCTAGAAACCCTTAGTTGCTTTTAGAACATATTATTGACGACTGATGGTATAAGATGCTTGAACAGATTGTGTCAAATATAATGGTTTTCAAAAAAATGAATTAATCAATTAGGAAATTAAAAAGAAATGATTTTTGGCCTCTAAATTGATAATCATTTTGCAAATAATTTTCTCGGATTCCCCTAGAATTATTCGATTAGTATTAGAACTTAAGGACAATGGTTAATGACCCAGATAAATTACGAAGAAAATGAGAGGATTATTATTAACTAATAAAAAAATCACTTGATTAACTAGGAGCCAGAAGAGTCTACAGTTAGCCTCCCAATTTGATAAGATTTCACAAACAATAATCTAAGAATTATTAGAAAAATTAATTGAAAATTATAATATACTAAAATGTAACGTCCAACCAATATAGAATATGAAGTGATAAAGTAATTTTCACTCCTATATATAGGAAACAAATCGAATCATCAATAGTTGGAAGAAAACCATACATATCATTTAATAGGCTAACCTCCTAACATCATTTATGAATAAGTATGATTTAACCTAGAGTATACTGCTTGACATCCATAATATAATGTAGGTAGTATGAGACTAATATAACTAATGGAATAAAGAATTAGCTATCATTCTTGTAGGAAAAATCATGTAGATATTCATAATTCATAAAACACACATTGAAGCTCCTAATTAATCTCTTCACAAATAAACTTCCAAATATTTCTAAGAGTACATTATTAGGACTTTTATAGTACAGATCGACTAAAATACATTATAGAAAAATGAACTACTTGTCATAGAAGAGCAATTAGAGAAATATTAGATAATATAAATTTACATGCAAACTCGAAAATGAGGTGGACCCTTCACTAGTAACTCCTAGTAGTCCTGACAGCCATACACTAATGAAGTCCTAAAATAGGTTCATTACTTTTAGAACATACTAAGAAAATAATAAGTATCAAAATTATATAATATAACTGATCATACACTATTCAATATTGAAACTACTGAGATGACTCGAACATCAAAACCTATGCTTGGACTCTAAAATAAATAGGCCTTACATTAGTAGAACCTTAGTGAATATACGATTATGAAGACAGAGTAAAAATAAAGAAGGCCCATATAAGTTGTGGTCAACTCATTAACCACAAGAGAGGCAATTTATAGAATAAGCTAGTGAGTTCAACTTAAATGTCATCAACCAAGTAAGTAACTAAGGACTGATAAAACATTTATATCCTTCCAATGACCATTTGGTTGACCAAAGAGATAGTAATGTTTCCAGATAAGCCATAAGTAGAACACTGTATTCTCCGATGGACCTTATAAGAATATTAGCAACCACGATATTGAATGATTGTTCGTGTTTATTGGATTTCTATTGGGATTTCTCAGATCTTTATCGATGTTTCATATTTTATTCACATAGCTCCGTACCTAGTAATCGGAGAGTTCGTGATGGAGATATTAAAGACCCGGATCACGAAGAACAAGACAAGGACTTTGGTAAACCATTGTAAAGGCAAGCTTGAACCCCTTGATCATATTTAACCTATGTTTTGCAATCACACCTATGGCCTGTTTTCATTGCATTACTGTATGACTATTTTAAAATGTTGATATGCTATGAACCACCTGATGTGGTAGCATGAGCTATGTTGATGACTGAGTATCGGTGTTAGCTACTAGCCAACAATGAACAGTAACATATAGGTTACTCACTATCAACGGCTTGAAACAAGACACTGCATCAGTTACGATAATAGTAGTGACTATCACAACCCCCTCCTTGACCTTGACAACACAACCCCTTGACAACCTAAGTGCTTCATCACTGCGCTATAGCAGCGATGTGAGCACCTCCTTGTTAGTACTATGCTTAGGAACCCCTGCGATGTTCGCATCGCAAACCACTACACACAGTATACATGATTATGAAATGTGTTAAAAGGCGTTTGGTGGTGTGAGTTAGGATACAGGCGGGATATTAATGAACTTTGTGTGTGAAGAAGATGGGTGGTCGAGGCGGGTATGGCGATGGGATGCTGCGGGCTCCCTAAGAGGTATACCAGCTGCGGCTGTGTATTCAGTGTAATCCACCGATTGGTGCTGAGTGCTTCAGTGGTAGTCCGATGACCATGTTTTCCGGACTACCCTTGTGCTGAGTACTTCAGTTTAGTTCGATGCTGGGTGTTCCGAACTAGTCCTCTAGCCAAGGACGGATGGAGCCGCCTCACTACTATAAGGACCGGTTCATTTGACCTCAACATAGTGAATTCGTACAACCACAGAACCTGTATGGGCAGGACTCCCCCTACCTTTCTGGTAACTGCCACAAGAGAAAACCTGTAGAGCCATGGAGGGCACGGTGGACCAGGAAATAGCACAGAGACCGAGGGACGTCTGGTGTCTGGCCAGGTTGGTAATACCCGAATAGCCCCTGGGTAAGGCCAAGGTGTGATTGTGGGGTTACTCGGGGAAGATGGGATGAGCGCCATGTCATACCCTGGCTCGTTGTGCATGGCTTGTGGGTAAAGTGTACAAACTCTGCAGAGTCTTAATCTATCCGGATAGCTGTTGTCACAGTCTTGGCACACTATGCTTTGGGCTCCTATTGATTATTATTAGCACATCTCCTTGAAGTGTGCGTGTGTGGGTGGCTGAGGCCGCCGTGTTTTGGGAAAGAGTTGGCATGCGTGCCAGAGTCTTCAGGGCCTTGGGTCTGAAGACTCATTTAAAAGTGAGGGAACTGACGGGATGGTTTGAAACTCCCCCAAGGCCCGTCAACTATAATAATATTGATTCAACTACTTCTCCCTCTTATTGCAAAACTCTTTTCAAAGAGAACCTTGCATAAAATGATTTTCAGCAAAACTAAGCCGTATGGCCTCTCCTTGCTACAAGCCTCAATGCATTAAACACCTCCCCTTGAGTAGTGTTAGGGCTTGCGGAGTACCTTATGTACTCACTCTTGCTTTATATGTGGTTTTATCAGAAGACAAAGAAGCTGAAGCATGTGAGGATGACGACTAGGTCTAGTCCTACTTCCCAAGTCTGCCTGTTGGGCATGGCACCGTTCTGCTCTGCTATTTTGAAGATTTTCTTCTACTTCGGTGGTCATCTCCGACCACATCCAATGTAATCTATATCATGTTTGTAAGACTTTTATTGATTATAAATAAATAATCGTTGTATGGATCTCGATCTATTCTGTTGTGCGTACGAACTATTGATCCAGGGATTGGTACGGGATGCACAAGTGGACCCACGAAAGGCGGGTCCTGACAGAGTGGTATCAGAGCCATACTTGGCCATAGGACAAAACCTTAGTGTTATCTTAGTTCCTGAACCTATATTTTGAAAAGTATAAAACTATTTTTGAAAGATTCTCCCTCTTCTCTATGTTCCTTCCGTACTTATCTCCTTCTACGTTGAAAACTCATCAATGATTTCACCAACCCCCTTAGTACATTTTGATCATTCAATAGTGAGATGGACACCAACACAATACGCAAGGTTGGAACCGTGCAGCATCTGCACCGGATCATTCGAAGATTCAATGAGTCAAACAACCTTCTAATCAATTCAAGAGAATGCGTAAAGACAAAGACAGCAATTACTCTACTAAGGCCATTAGAAGACGTCATCGTCATGTATCAACAACGACATCATGATCGGTGGAAGACCAACCACGTGCAACTGTACATTCCCCAGTCACATTGATAGAATCCTAAAATGACCGTAGTGCCCAAGAGTAGAATGGCTTAGCCTATAGTGACCTAGAATAAGTCACGAATAGAGCGATTAATAGTATAATATATAGGTTTGTAATCTAGTTATGTTTGGGTGTGGTTCGCCGATTTCCATTTGGTTCTTTGATTGTGTGAAATTGTGTGCTCTAATACAACACAGATCAATAATCAAATGAAAGAAGATAAGTTGGGTGTTTAATAAAATAAATGCATATGAATTACGTGCATTTATATACCTACGCACGTATGCCTATATGTATATCAAATATAATGCACCAATAAGAATACACAATATAAAAATTTAGATTATACATACGAATGTATATACGTGAAGATAATGATGACGACCAAAGTAAAATCTTCCACTCCTCTCTTCCTACCAGATCTACAAAATACCCATTCGGAAACCTATCCTATTCGAGCTCACCATGAGCACACTGCTCATGCAGGAACACTGTCTCGATCCAAGTACTCCAGTTAAATCTCAAAGTCAATAAATAATTAATTAATTTAATAAATAAACCAAACAAAACAAACCAAAACTACATATAATAAAATATAAATACATCGATAATAATAATAATAAATCCACACTAATAAAAAAAGACATATAGAAGTTAAAATCCTATTTAAGTGGGGTAGGATCTTAACAGACCTAAAAGCTCATTAGACAAACAGTGTGGACCATACATTTATAGGCCAGTTGGCACACCGGCAAGGATTTACACCCTGTGCCAACCGAAAGGTCACCACAGTGAATCATATTGAGATAACGATAAGAGGTCAGCCACAAGAGCCCATGGAATCCGTGATACATAGTTTGGAAGCTACGCCTATAGAACGAGTGTCGGAAATATATACATGCTCAGATATAGATCTGGAAGGATTAGAAGGAAAGAACCCATACATAGGGGTGAAGTTTCCAACCACGTCAACACCCAAAGCAACACTGAGGGCAAAGAGATCCTATCAGATTGACACATACTGATTGATCAAACACAGGAGACATACCCATAAGCTACAAGAAGGGATTTTCTAACTAATTTCATCACCTTAGGGGACCCCAGAGTTGTGGTCAAGTAGGAAGGAAACAAGCTCAGGATGAGCATCGTCTACCGAACGTCATATGAAGTAGCAGAAACACCCATCACCCTTAGTCAATGACTTGCTTAACCAGTTAAGAGTGCACCTGTGATTTGGGATCAAGTTAAGATCATACATGCTTACATTATGAAGCCGGTGCTCGTGACACAATGTTTAAAATATGAGTTTTCACGATAAGGCCGTTCATACTGACCAACATGTCAGTCTGCTTCTTGAGTCGTATGGGCAAGATAGCAGTAGAGGAGCTTGCATCGAACCGTTCTTGGACAAGCCCTAAAAGCCAAAGTCATGGTAGTGGACCCCACAAAGTCTAAATATGTCACCTTCCGATACCCTGTACGATACAGTATCAGGCGACACTAGTATAGTTAGAGATGAAAGAACATCATTATGTGGCTTCGCCCATAGTAAGGACCCTAAGAGGCAAAAAAAAAAAAATAGAACCAGAGGCAGTCAATGGTAAAAATAAACAAACAACCACTGTGAGAATTCACCACCATGGTAGTGACTGCGTGTACCCCAGGGAGACACCAGTGTGGGGTACAAACGAATTTTTGGAACTAAGGCATGATGCCTCCATGACCAGTCGGACCCGTTAAGACAATAGGAGCCACTACTTAATACCGTCAGTACCAGACAGGGATATTAGATACACGCCCTTCAAGGTGTGCAATCACATGCAAGACACGTACAAAGTCCTAAAGGGCAATCACTGCTTGATGCGCTTCATACTGAGAACTAACTGTACGAATACTCAAACATGTGACACAGTAAACGAGAGCAACTGCAGTACGGTGACGTCAAGATCAAGGAAACAACCATCTCAAGGCAGTAAAGGAAACCTTAGGAAGTAAACCAATACCTACCTAAGACAGCCTTCAAATCTCGAGGACGAGATTCTATTTAAGTGGGGTAGATCTGTCACAACCCGAATTTTAACAAACAGTAAAATCACTCCAAATTAAAAAATTTAAACAAATCTCGAACAAACATTAATCATCAATAGAAAATCAGGAGATATGAGTGTACAAATACGAACACATACACATGGAAAGGCGAACTCACCACTAAATCCAACCAGGCCGGTAAAGAGGAACAACCTATTGAAAAAGTATCACAGAGTTTTACATTAACCCAAAGTCTAAAACGAAAGCCAATAAAACATGAACTCAACCCAAATTAAAATCTTAAGGTATAAGGATTAAAATAAAACTGACCGAATAACTGGAGCTAGAAAACCCTAACTCACAAGATGAGAAGACAGGTTGAGTTAAACAAAATTCAAATAAAAAGGTCTGATTGAAGTGCAAACCTAACTATGATATATTTTAAAATGAGGGGCAGTAATTAAATAATACATGTAAGAATATACATGTGTATATATATGTGCGCCAAACGAATATTTTAATTAACAAATCATATTAGAATACATCTAACAAGAACTGGAATTTAAATTACTTGAACTGGATTCAAATTAAAAATCAAAACAGAAATTAAATTTAGAAAAGAGTGGAAAATAGATAAAATAAGAAAAGGACAAGGAGCCCTTTTCTCTCAGCAGCGGCCCATTTTCCCTTACCGCAGCCCACTCCCTCCTCTCCTCTTCCTTCTCTGCGGCCCGGCCATATTTCTGTCTTTTCTTGGCACACGGCCCAGCCTCTCCACCCCTCCTTTTCTTTTTCAGCGCGACCCACCTCCTTCCTTCGCGCGACCCGACTGGCCCAGCAGCAAACCGCCCCCAGCTTCTTCTACCTCCCGCCGCCTTCCCTTCTCAGCTCGACCGCGCCCTGGGTAAACCGCGACGTGACGTTGCCAGTCACTTCACCCTGCACGCCAGTCCGCACCGCCTCAGAAGCCATCATCACATCGCCGCCCCACCTTTCCACTTCGTCGCGCATGCCACCGCCTGAGTCACGTCGCGCCTGACGGAACGTGCATGCCAAGCAAGCCGGCCACCATCTCCGCAGTTACCGCCTCTCCAACGCTATAAAAGGGACCTTGCCCTTAGCCATCTTACTCGTACACCATCCCTCTCGCTCAATCCACACCCCACTGAGCTCGCATGACCGCCTCGAGTAGGAATTCGGGATTTTCCCCGTTCTTCCCCGTCGCCGGCAACCTCCCCGTTCCCACTCTAACGTTGCAAGGTATTCCAATTAACCATCTTGGTGGCCTCCTTGGTTCATGAATTAGCCAGAACGGGCACTGGTTAGGGTATAGCTCGCTGTAGCTCGAATTCCCGTAACCCTAGTCGTGCACGGCCGTGCGCCGCCGTGCACCATAATCGCCGGCGAGCTAGGGAGTCTTTCCACCCGTGAAACCTTGCCATTAGGGTGAGTATTGACGTGTGTAACTCGACAGAGTACTTAGTTCGACGAGAAGAGCAAGGGAGGGCGGACCTCGCTGAGCCGTCGCCATGCTCACCACATCCTTTCGTCGCCGGCCGTCGTGGTGACCTCCCCGGCCTAGACGAGTGCCCTAGCATGCTTACCATGCTTGGAAACACACGATTGACACGCTGGGCTGCCGAGAACACGCACGCACACACAGATCAATGGCGTGACGCCGCATGGCCGCCACGGCCCGCCGCCGGCCACCGTTGGTGCCACCTACACTCGGACAAGCCACCCGACGTGATCCTCGCACCATAGAGCACGCCCCTGTGAATTTTCTGCCTTAAAATCCCGCACCAACGCACCTCCCACCGTGCGCCGCCACCGCTCGCCGCCGCACACCGTCGCTGGCAGCCGTCGAGGCTTCTCCAGCACGGTAAACTGCATAGCACGCACCGGGATACCCCGACACACGTACAGGACAGCAAGGGTTCGGGAAAACCGGAGCCTGCCCGGGGAACCATCGCCGTCGTAGCCTCCAGCCGGCGCTCCCCATCGCCTCCTCTATTTTGGACCGTGGCGCCAATGTGGCGACGACATGGCACACACGTGGCCACCACCAAGCGCCCCGTCAGCGCCACCGCATGCCACGCAAGCATCACCCCGCGGCCCACTTGGGTGCGCTCGGTCCACATGGACCCATGCCACCTTAGCCACTGTCAGAGAGGGCCCACCTACCAGCCTCAGGTCGTGGTTTGAATCACTAGACACACACACGCGTACACACATCTAGTGCAGAGGCTCAGTCTCAGCCTCACAGTACACCAGGAAAATGCTAAGTCCACACACTTGATACACACAGAAAATTAAAATCCACATTTATTGATATAGTAAAATTTTGGGAAATATCCTAGAAACCCTTAGTTGCTTTTAGAACATATTATTGATGACTGATGGTATAAGTTGCTTGAACATATTGTGTCAATATAATGGTTTTCAAAAAAATGAAGTAATCAATTAGGAAATTAAAAAGAAATGGTTTTTGGCCTCTAAATTGATAACCATTTTGCAAATAATTTTCTAAGATTCCCCTAGAATTATTCGATGACTATTAGAACATAAGGACAATGGTTAGTGACCCAGATAAATTACGAAGAAAATGAGAGGATTATTATTAACTAATAAAAAAATCACTTGATTAACTAGGAGCCAGAAGAGTCTACAGTTAGCCTCCCAATTTGATAATATTTCACAAACAAAAAGCTAAGGATTATTAGAAAAATTAATTGACAATTATAATATACTAAAATGTAACGTCTAACCAATATAGAATATGAAGTGATAAAGTAATTTTCGCTCCTATATATAGGAAACAAATTGAATCATCAGTAGTTGGAAGAAAACCATACATATCATTTAATAGGCTAACCTCCTAACATCATTTATGAATAAGTATGATTTAACCTAGAGTATACTTCTTGACATCCATAATATAATGTAGGTAGTATGAGACTAATATAACTGATGGAATAAAGAATTAGCTATCATTCTTGTAGGAAAAATCATGTAGATATTCATAATTCATAAAACGCACATTGAAGCTCCTAATTAATCTCTTCACAAATAAACTTCCAAATATTTCTAAGAGTACATTATTAGGACTTTTATAGTACAGATCGACTAAAATACATTATAGAAAAATGAACTACTTATCATAGAAGAGAAATTAGAGAAATATTAGATAATATAAATTTGCATGCAAACTCGAAAATGAGGTGGACCCTTCACTAGTAACTCCTAGTAGTCCTGACAGCCATACACTAATGAAGTCCTAAAATAGGTTCATTACTTTTAGAACATACTAAGAAAATAATAAGTATAAAAATTATATAATATATTTGATCATACACTATTCAATATTGAAACTACTGAGATGACTCAAACATCAAAACCTATGCTTGGACTCTAAAATAAGTAGGCCTTACATTTGTAGAACCTTAGTGAATATACCATTATGAAGACAGAGTAAAAAGAAAGAAGGCCCATATAAGTTGTGGTCAACTCATTAACCACAATATAGGAAATTTATAGAATAAGCTAGTGAGTTCAACTTAAATGTCATAAACCAAGTAAGTAACTAAGGAGACTGATAAAACATTTATATCCTTTCAATGACCATTTGGTTGACCAAAGAGATAGTAATGTTTCCAGATAAGCCATAAGTAGAACACCGTATTCTCCGATGGACTTTATAAGAATATTAGCAACCGCGATATTGAATGATTGTTCGTGTTTATTGGATTTCTATTGGGATTTCTCAGATCTTTATCGATGTTTCATATTTTATTCACATAGCTCCGTACCTAGTAATCGAAGAGTTCGTGACAGAGATATTCAAGACCCGGATCACGAAGAACAAGACAAGGACTTTGGTAAACCACTGTAAAGGCAAGCTCTAACCCCTTGATCATATTTAACCTATGTTTTGCAGTCGCACCTATGGCCTGTTTTCATTGCATGACTGTATGTCTATTTTAAAATGTTGATATGCTATGAACCATCTGATTTGTTAGCATGAGCTATGTTGATGACTGAGTATCGGTGTTAGCTACTAGCCAACGATGAACAGTAACATATAAGTTACTCGCTATCAACGGCTTGAAACAAGACACTGCATCAGTTACGATAATAGTAGTGACTATCACAACCCCCTCCTTGACCTTGACAACCTAAGAGCTTCATCACTGTGCTATAGCAGCGATGTGAGCACCTCCTTGTTAGTACTATGCTTAGGAACCCCTGCGATGTTCGCATCGCAAACCACTACACACAGTATACATGATTGTGAAATGTGTTAAAAGGTGTTTGGTGGTGTGAGTTAGGATATGGGTGGGATATTAATGAACTTTGTGTGTGAAGGGGATGGGTGGTCGAGGCGGGTATGGTGATGGGATGCTGCGGGCTCCCTAAGAGGTATACCAGCTGTGGCTGTGTATTCGGTGTAATCCACCGATTGGTGCTGAGTGCTTCAGTGGTAGTCCGATGACCATGTTTTCTGGACTACCCTTGTGCTGAGTACTTCAGTTTAGTTCGATGCTGGGTGTTCCGAACTAGTCCTCTAGCCAAGGACGGATGGAGCCGCCTCACCAATATAAGGACCGGTTCATTTGACCTCAACATAGTGAATTCGTACAACCACAGAACCTGTATGGGTAGGACTCCTCCTAACTTTCTGGTAACTGGCACAAGAGAAAACCTGTAGAGCCATGGAGGGCACGGTGGACCAGGAAATGGCACAGAGACCGAGGGTCGTCTGGTGTCTGGCTGGTTTGGTAATACCCGAATAGCCCCTCGGTCGGGCCGAGGTGTGATTGTGGGGTTACTCGGGGAAGAGGGGATGAGAGCCATGTCATACCCTGGCTCGGTGTGCATGGCTTGTGGGTAAAGTGTACAAACTCGGCAAAGTCTTAATCTATCCGGATAGCTGTTGTCACAGTCTTGACACCCTATGCTTTGGGCTCCTATTGATTAGTATTAGCACATCTCCTTGAAATGTGCATGTGTGGGTGGCCGAGGCCGCCGTGTTTTGGGAAAGAGTTGGCATGTGTGTCAGAGTCATTAGGGCCTTGGGCCTGAAGACTCATTTAAAAGTGAGGGAACTGGCGGGATGGTTTGAAACTCCCCCAGGGCCCATCAACTATAATAATACTGATTCAACTAATTCTCCCTCTTATTGCAAAACTCTTTTCAAAGAGAACCTTGCATAAAATGCTTTTCGGCAAAACTAAGCCGTATGGCCTCTCCTTGCTACAAGCCTCAATGCATTAAACACCTCCCCTTGAGTAGTGTTAGGGCTTGCGGAGTACCTTATGTACTCACTCTTGCTTTATATGTGGTTTTATCAGAAGACAAAGAAGCTGAAGCGTGTGAGGATGACGACTAGGTCTAGTCCTACTTCCCAAGTCTGCCTGTTGGGCATGGCGCCGTTCTGCTCCGCTGTTTTGAAGATTTTCTTCTACTTTGGTGGTCATCTCCAACCACATCCAATGTAATCTATATAATGTTTGTAAGATTTTAGTGATTATAAAGAAATCATCATTGTATGGATCTCGATCTATTCTGTTGTGTGTACCAACTATTGATCCAGGGATTGGTACGGGATGCACAAGTGGACCCATGAAAGGCGGGTCCTGACAGTTTTTGCGCGTGATAGCTCAGCACCTTGCTCCCTGTGGTGAAGGAGGAGCAGTTCATGGGGATGACTTCTCAGATTTTCTCCGTACCTAGCCACCCGTGTTCACCCGAGGAAATGATCCTCTTGATGTAGACCATTGGCTTCACACTATTGAGCAAAAGCTTGATCTTGTGAGGTGTGATGAACATGAGAAGGTGCTTTTTGCGGCTCTTCAATTGCAAGGAGAGGCTGGTGCATGGTGGCAAAGTTTCCGTACCATGCAGCTCGCCAATCATCGCTTCACATGGGAAGAATTTCAGACTGCATTTCATGCTTTTCGCATCCCGAAGGGTGTCATGGATATCAAGAGGCTTGAGTTTCTAAACTTGAATCATGGCAACAAATTTATTTTGGAGTACGTTCATTCATTCAACTATCTCGTTCAATATGATCTCAACGATGTGAACACCAACAAGAAGTAGAGGGGATATTTCTACAACGGTCTTTTAGAGGAGATGCAAGACTAGTTGTCCTCTACAGAATGTGGGACTTCAATGACCTTGTGGACAGTGCTATATTTGCCGAAGACAAGATAAATAAGCTGGAAGCAAAGCGCCGCAAGCGTGCTGTCCCGCCTCCAATGGGTAGCAATGTGCAGCGCCCGCATGGGACTACCTCCGCCTGTGAATGCACCAGGTTTTGCACCTCCACATCACATATGGATGGTTCGCCGACCTGCTACTGCAGCAACCAACAATCCAAGGCCTCCTCCAAATCAAGGAATGAGTATCGGTGTTGGCCCGTGCTTCACTTGTGGCCAGCACGGTCACTTTCAAAAGGACTGTTCAAATTGTGGAGCCGCCGCTGCAATTCCAAACAAGCCAGCACGACCACCTATTCGACCGCCACAGCAGCCTACCGAGAAGACTCAAGTCCCCAAGCGTGGTCGAGTTAACTACACCACGGCTTAAGAAGTACAAGAGGGCACCGACGTCCTTGTTGGTACATTATCCGTCAATTCTCATCCAACGAAAGTTTTATTTGATTTGGGTGCTTATCATTCCTTCATTAGGAGAGATTATGCTAATAAACATAATCTGAACTTAACATCCACCCGTGCTCCATTCGTAATTGAAGCACCTAGTTCTGAAATTTTGGTTAATCAAGTGGCTCCTAGGGTCTCTCTTTTAATCGATAGAAGTAAGTTTCATGCAAATCTATTAGTTTTTGATATGAAAGGCTTGGATATAATTCTTGGGATGAACTGGATGGTTGCTAATGATGTTGTCATCCATGTTGCTTCCCGATCAACCTCTCTCAAAAGTCCTTCCAGTGGGCGATTATCTTTCCATCTTGAAAAGGGATGTACCGGACTTCATCATTTGGAAGATGCATCCACTCCAGAGTTCTTACATTCTAGTGGTGTGTGAATACATAGATGTGTTTCCAGATGAGTTTTCAGGGACACCACCTGACCGGGCTGTTGAGTTTGCTATTGAACTTGAGCCTGGAGCAGCCCCAATATTTAAACGTCCGTACCAGATGTCATCCGATGAGTTGGATTCTCATCATCTCTCTCCAATGTCAATAATGTGTTCCATGTATCTAAACCTAAAAAGTGTCCGCGCATCCCATCCGAGGCTATGCCCATGGATCAAGTGAACTTTCAATCGGACCTCTCATACGAGTAATACCCTCTGCGTATTATTGATAAAGCAGAGCGCAAGTTACAGAATTGTTTGATCAAGTTTGTCAAGGTTCTATGGAACAATCATTTGAAAGATGAAGCAACTTGGGAATGTGAGGATGAGTTTCGTGCGGAATATCCTGATCTTTTCTCTGGAATATAATTGAATGATGCTCCACTC
This sequence comes from Tuctoria greenei, assembly GCA_036927565.1. Taxonomy (NCBI): domain Eukaryota; kingdom Viridiplantae; phylum Streptophyta; class Magnoliopsida; order Poales; family Poaceae; genus Tuctoria; species Tuctoria greenei. The sequence continues at coordinate 64,821,515 of JAYESD010000011.1, read as the reverse complement.
ACTTGCTGCTCTCTGTCTATTATATTTGAAACTCCATTCTCTTCTTGTTGGCGGTCTTCTCTTTTTCTCTTGTTGCTGAATCTCAGGACGCGATTATTTTAAGGGGAAGGCTTGTCACACCCCAATTTGTTAAAATATTCAGCATCTCAATTTTACCATAAAGGAGAGCGTCAATATCAATTTTGGAATCAGCAATGGATGGAGTTCAAATTCAGATTTATAGTAAAGTATTTGACATATCAAACCTTATGAAGAAACCTAAATTATTTCCACTAAAGTGTAACCCAACAAAAAATTTGGTTGCATTCTACTTCATGAAATAGACTTTTGGTGATTTTCCCAAGATTTTATAAAGAAGTTTCCAAGACATAAAAATCCAGCAATATTTCAAAACCACCTATTTTGCCTGATTTTTTGTTTCTGTTCCTTTGAGAATCTGAAGAAGTCTCAATAACAAAAGTTGTTCATTTTTACCTCGTCTAGAAGCCCAAAAGGTTTCATAATTTTCTGAGTAGTAGAAGTTCAGTAATTGGAGAAATACTGAAGCAGTGTAGATAAATTTTTTAAAACACAAAGCAAACATGACCCATCTGTCAGCCAATGACGTGAGTGCCTGGCTATTCAGCTGCCCCTCTTTAAAACAAGTCCTAAGTGGAGTAAAGAGAACACTCCCTTCTTCCCTCTTGCCTCACCTGAGCTCTCTCTTCTAACTTGCTCTGTTCTGCACCCCAAAAAAATCTTGTACCTTACCATTGCTCCCCAAATCCAAGCTTTTCTTGTAAATCTAAGTTGATGGTAAGCTTCTTATTGCAAAGAAGATTCCTCTCTACATTTTTCCCTTGTTTCCCCACTGTTTTCTCCATTATCATAGCTCTTCCTGCTAATTAGAGGTTGAAGATGTTGTTGTTCTTGTGTTTTGTCACCTGAAATTTCGTTTTTATGACTCAGATTTTACACGCAAGTTGTAAAATCTATAGCAAATTGAATATTGCACTGGAAAATACAAAATAAATTTTGCTAGAATATATTACCAGATCTATGCATGTCATGTTTGGGCTAAGATTTGCTATGAAAATACTTTTGCTCCTATGTTCTTCGTGCATTTCACTTATTATTTCAGATCCAATGGCATTGAGATCTTGCATGTGGGTTCTAGTCACTGCATGTGATGTATATGACATTATTGCAGCTCAGGTCATTTGTAAAAATTACAAGATATAGATTTTCTAATGATTTGCATGATTAAAATCATAATAAATAAAGTAAGGGTCCTAAAATGGTAAAGCTTTTTCTAAGAGTCTCCTTATGTTTCACATGAATCATGGGGACTGCTTCATGCTGTTGGTATTTCATTTATGTAGGATGACCACCTTAATCCTTTTTATATGTACTGAAAGTTGTTGTTTTCCCATGCAAGTTGTATTAATGATAAAATAATAAAACCTGTGCTAAAACTCTTATTTAAGGTTATGAAATATACCTGCAAAGTTTCAGCTTCATTCAAGCAGTATAGAGACCATTTCTACATTTGACTTGGTCATGTTGATAAAAGTTGCATGAATTATAATTAAATATTATAGCTCAAACCAAGGTGGGACCAGAGCCAAACATAATTTTTTTTACAATAATTATCAACTAAATATGACCCCTGGTCTAGAAATGCCTTGGAAAATTTTGAGCACCACATAACAGCTCGAATGCATCGAATTTGCCCAATTTCAGACAGGGCGGCAATGTTTTGTTAATAACCTGAGCTAGGAATGTCTAAAATTAGTGATTCTTTTTGCATTGTTCTCATGAGTTTATGGTCTATCATACTGCAAAGTTTCATTCAAGCTGCATTATGCATCACATCATGACACTCATTCTCATACGGTGCATATTTCTTTGTTTAGCGAACGAACCGTTGCAGAGTAACGCGGGTGCAGCTTGGGAGTATTGTCTAGAGATTGAATGCAAGCATCTATGCATCTTGAACCTATTATTTTTATACAAGTGACGAATGAACTTAGTATTATTGTATATGCATTGTCGGGCACTAGGTGTAGGACATGGTGAGTCTTCGTTAAATCCAATCCCTGTTGAGTTATGTCATGGGATAGATTGGGTTGGTTTTTAATTTGCAAAGTGTCATGCTTAGCCTGGCTTTGACCGGTAGAAGTCGAATTGGTGGCAAGGTCACCATCATTCACAAGTTAGGGCTTAATGTACTTGGATATAGGATAAAATTAAGAAAGATGATGAACTCGTGGACCGAGAGGGGACAAGGATGTAGCCCCGCTTGGTCAGTTAAGGACCTTGTGTTGTCCTCATTGTCCTAAGCACTTTCCGTTCTAACCACATGCCGTAAATAGTGGTATGGCAAGCTGAATATCTCACTTTGTACCGGTGTTTGGACCATGACTTCATTGCTTGTTTGACATGCACAAGTGACCATTGATCTGTAGGACCATAGTACTCCTTGTGTTGAAGATTGTCCAACCATGCGGGAACGTGTGTGAAAAAGGTTGACATGAGTACCCCCTTGTGTGGCTTTGGCCGGTCGCATAAGTTATATGGTCCTCGTGTCATGTGAGTAATTTGGGACTCGCCTGCATGGTGTATAATCAGTTCAAATCGCTACGATCTCAGTCATGATCAAGTTTAGTGTTCATTGAGCTTCATCGTAGTGATTGAAACATCATAATCAACGGAAATGGGAGTGTATGGCTGCTGTTATTGAGCTGAAATGTGTGTTGTTTCACACATGGTTTCAAATGTTTACTTGCTGCAGTGGGTTGGGATGTATATGTGAGTCGCCCGTGAGTCTTTTTGCTTAATGCTTATATGCTTATCACATTAATAATTTCTGATTTTCTCAAAATATGTCTTTTGACTATGCATTACAGCCTTGCTACCACCATATTCATACTCCTTGGAGTCGGGCTATATACCATATGTGTAAGTCTTGCGAGTAACTTCGTACTCATGTTTGTTATGTTGGAGTTTTGAAGGTGAAACATATATGCTGTTTGGTTATTTCTACCCTGCCGAGTCCGACAATAAGGAGGAGTAAAATGCTAATTTGTACTTCACGTCGTGGTGGTGTTGTGGTCAGGCACCGCTGAACTTTTGCGGATTTAAAAAGTCGACTTCCGCTGCGTAGGGCTTGTTTATTTTGCTGTCTCGAGTCCGAACTTGAACCCTTTATTAACAATGTTATTCTTAGGAGCTTGTAGGACCGAAGAGAACATGTAAATCTACCAGAGGGGGGTGAATGGTAGATTAAAACTTTTCAGCAGAAGCAACGAAAAACCCTCGGCAGAAAAATGATCTGTCAAATAAATCAAGTGTGTGACTAATCTAAATGTGATCAATTGTAAATAAACAAGTATATATTGTGTAATCAAGTCATGAAGACGTCACAACAAGAATCACGAAAATACGTCGAGTAAAACTCAAGTTACGATCAAAAGATCAGACAAAGGTCAATCTGTTCTACCCGAGAAAAACAGTTCTTGAACACTGCAAAGAAACTCGTGTAGATCATAAACCACAAATCCAATGACCTTCAAATTTTCAAAGAGGATAGAAAATTAAGTTATGACGACAACCCAAAAAGAATCACGTCAATCGGATCTGTAAAACTCGAGTTATGATAAAACCACCAAAACCAGGTAGTGCTGTTCAGAAACTCGATGAGAAAGACTTGAGGAAAACAAGTCGGACGAACAAGGAATAAAAGCTCCTTTTATCTATGAATTTTATTGATAAAAACTTACAAGGAACAACCCCAAAGATATCTACAATGAGCTCTGGCCTCTCTTGCTTATATAACCAGCCCTTAGGCCAATCCAAACCTAACTAGGACTATAATCCTACTCAATTCACGAATCAAAACTTTCCATAACTGCTCAAGACTCTTCTATACGCACATAAAAGCAATCTTAAGACTTCCAAACACCTTAGAAACGTATCCCACATTCGTAAAACAACTCAAATTCGTGACCCACACAAAATCCTATCATAACCAACTCAAAACTTTCCATATTTGAGTCAAACACGGCTCAGCCGCAGCCTGAGTCCATAACCTAATCGGTTGGACCTTTTCGACTAGTTTTTTTACGTCCACATCTCTTCATCATGCCTCAGAACCATGTAACCACGTGTATGCACTCCTTGCACATGTGCAAACATCTTCCAACGACGTCCACGGTACCTTCATATGCAATGTTCTTGATCGAAACATGTTGCGCGACCTCCCGATCAACTCAACCACAATTCCTCCCGAACTTGGTTGTTGAATCTCATCTTCTTCCTAAGACTAGTTCAATGGATCCTGTCATCAGCCATGTCTTGAACTCAAGCAACACCTGCACATGAATAAACAACTGATACTTCCGAGCACAAGTCCTCGACTACTCTCGTTAGTTCCGAAACCACATTACCTTACGTGAGCACCTCACGTAAGCATGTTGCAAACCACAACAAAATGATATTAGTCATAACCACCAAAACACACCAAAAACTTAGTACAAGAATACTAAGCAAGCTTTCCATAATCTAAAAAGCAAGTTCGAAACATTGCAAGTTAAAAGCAGAACCACTGCGATCAAGCTCCGAACCTTGCCAAAGCTAACCATACCTTGAACCGAAGCTTACCAAAACTAACAGGATCTAGCGCTAGAACTTACCAAAGATAGAAGGACCTAGCATCGGAGCTAAGCAAAGCTAGTCATACCTAGCGTCGGAGCTTACCAAAGCTAGTCAGACCTAGAGTCGGAGCTGACCAAAGCTAGTCGGACCTTGCCGGAGCTCGAACCTAGAGTCGGACCTTGATGATAAAGGTGTTTTGGTAGTATTCAAAACTTTTATCGCCATAGCCAATGTATTCAGCACATATAGGTCTCACAGAGCTTGGAAAGCCTAACCGCAACATTGCTCACTGGACTTGTAAAATTTTAGAAACTTGTCACTACTTGTAAGTACTTTATAACCTGTAATATTTATTAGCTTGTGGTCTATTCATGTGCTTATTATGTTTGTGATGTTGTCGACCGATATGCTGTGATCTTGGGATGATTAAGAGCATATCGGAGGACTACCAGAGTTGGATTTTATGTTGGTTGAATTTGTAGCTCACGTGCCGTTGATGGACAGCAAGCTAATAATGTGTCCAACGTTGATTCAACTTGGACAGTTCCTCACACATTAATGCTATGATGTTACAACGGATAGAGAACATTAAAATGTCTAGACCAATAGAGCACTTCATTGATTACTCGCATTGCTTACGGGGTGGGGGCTTTATAAAATGCTTCAATTGACTGTATTTCAAAAAGCCTCCACAAAGAGTAGGCGGCGACAAGGCGGCTGGCATCGGGTGTCGAGGGCTGTCGATGTACGGGCGATGACTCGATCGGCAGCGTCGGCTGAGAGGTAGGCAATGGCGTCTGGAGAGTGAGGCGCTGCAGTGGCGTTGTGTGATGAGGCGAAGAGAGTTGGGCCATGTGGGCCAGGGGTTTATCCCCTCTTTTACATGGCTATGTAATTTGCGACAGCATTAGGTTATGCCATCACAAATTAAGCTCCTATTTATGATAGCCGCTTGATTTACGACTGTTTGGGACATCGTACGTTAAGCTCCTATTTATGACGGATGTGTTATTTACGACAACTATGGGCCTGCATCCATCGTGAGCAACCTAATTTGCGACGGCCAGTGCGGGCTGTCATAAGTTAAGTTATTTACGACGTCTAGCCGTCGTAAATTACTCTAGCTGTCACAAATAGTTGAGTTTCCCATAGTAAATAAATATTGCGCAAGCTATTCATATCATGGATGAGACCCAACTTTGATTTTATGGTACTAAAAGCCCACCAAGGCTAAATCTAAACTACAGGAATCCAATTTACTTTTGTGGGCCAAGAACCCACAAAAATATATGAAAACCAACAAATACACTACAACAATCGAGCAAACAAATGTCGGTAGTATAAATGTCGGTAAACACCTGAGGCCGACACCTACAAAGTATGAACATTGGTTATCCGACGGTCATAGCTGACATTTGATGCTCGACATTTTTAACCGTTAGGGTCGTCGGTCCCGACAATCTTAAAAGATTAAAGACGTTGGCCTCAACGCCCCGATAACTTTAATGCACAAACAATTTATGGCCGTCGGCCCCCTAGGATCAACGACGTTAAGGCCCTTATGACTGCGGCGTTGTACACCCGACAACTTTAGCTCTCACGATACAATAAAAAAAAAGAAAACATATGAGCAAGGACCCGCGACAAGTTATAAGCAGAACCACTGCGATCAAGCTCTGAACCTTGCCAAATCAAACTGGACCTTGAATCGGAGCTTACCAAAACTAATAGGATCTAGCGCAAGAACTTACCAGAGTTAGCAGGACCTAGCGCCGGAGCTAATCAAAGCTAGTCGGACCTAGAGCCGGAGCTAACCAAAGCTAGTCAGGCCATATGTCGGCTCTTGCTGGAGCTCGGACTTAGAGCCAGACCTTGATGATAAAGGTGGTGTTTTAGTAGTATTCAAAACTTTTCTCGCCATAGCCAATGTATTCAGCACACATAGGTCTCACATTCTCCCCCTTGATGAATGCATTGGCAACACCACTTAAAATCCGAACATTCTCCCTCTTTTTGAAAATCAAATGAGATAGAAAGATAGAAATAAATTTCTCCCCCTTGCATACTTCTCCCCCTTTGACAATGTATTCAGCAAGGTACAAACAAAAATTTTAATTTGTTATGAGCATATTATAACATATACATATAAAACAAAGCTCATCCAAGTCATACTATCAAGTAACTTACACTATCACAACAATGAAATACATAAAGTAGTGTAAGCCATGCTAGAGATCAAATGTAATTTTCAATTTTATCAAGTCATGATCTCACAAATTTAACTATTTCAAAACCTGAAAGCATGACACTTGTTGCTGCATTTTATTATTTTTCAAAGCAATAATTTAGGTCATATGATATTTGCAAGAGATTATACGTGCATCTGCCTTATTCTAACCAACCAAGCCAAGCCAAGCCTATGTAATTTGACAATCAAAACCTTAAGGACATGGTTTTAGTCATACACAACTTCTTCCAAGTTCATATCTAAGTGCAGTGATAATCCATCTCAAAAGAAGAAGTGTGATGCATGCATATTCTCTTGATAGTTTCTCATTTTTTCATTTGAACAAAAAAGCTCAACATGTGGATAGTTGATTGATTAATTTTTCATTATTAAAAGCACATGTGAGCATGCAACAAGTTCAAAACAGCAAGAAAGTTCGATCATGACCAGATTTAGTGTAAGTAATTATTCCAATTACTAGTCATGGCAAAAACTACAAAATGTATAACATGAGTAACGTAGTAAGAACTTTCAGCATGTAAAAGGAATCACAAAGTCATATATGTATGAAATACTATGCTCATATTATCTTAAGTTCAGATTCACACATAGACTTCCCAAGTTTCAAAACTCCCCCTCAATTTAAGCCATGAGGATGCATAACCCCTATTACACTATGAATGTAACAAAAAACGAGTGAAATCCAAAGGTTTTGTGAAAATGTTAGCCAATTGTTGTTCAGTATCTACATGGTGAAGCACAATGTTTTCTTTTTCAACATTATCACAGAGAAAGTGACACCTAATATCAATGTGCTTAGTTCTAGAATGTTGCATGGGGTTTTTAGCAATGCAAATGGCACTAGTGTTATCACAAAATAGTAGAGCACTATCTAGATCAACCCCATAGTCCTTAAGTGTTTCAACAATCCAAAGAATTTGTGAGCAAGCACTAGCAGCAGCTACATATTCAGATTCGGTTATGGATTGTGCAACTGAGTTTTGTTTTCTTGAGGACCAAGCAACAAGTGAATTACCAAGAAAATGACAAGAACTGGAATTACTTTTCTTATCAATCCTACAACCCCCAAAATCAGCATCCGAAAAAGCTTTCAAAGTAACGGTTGTGGAAGAAGGAAGAAAAATGCCAAATTCTTGAGTTCCATGTAAGTACCTGAGAATCCTTTTGACGGCTTGACGATGTGAAGCACGTGGGGGAGCTTGAAATCGTACTCAAAGACATACACTGAATTGTATGTCCGGTCTTGATGCTGTGAGGTACAAAAGTGATCCGATCATGCTTTTATATTCTTTTTGATCCACGGGTTCACCATCTTCATCAAGTTCAAGTGTCATTGCTGTTCCCATAGGTGTCCGAAGAGGCTTGCTTTTGTCCATGTTGAAGCGCTTAAGAAGTTCTCTTGTATACTTTGTTTGATGCACAAAGGTGCCCTCCTTAGATTGCTTGACTTGCAGGCCCAAAAAATATGTGAGCTCTCCCATCATACTCATCTCAAATTCTGAACTCATCATAACTGAAAACTTGGACACAAGATCACAAGAATCACAACCAAAGATAATATCATCCACATACACTTGAATGAATAATGAGTCATTGCCATGCTTAAGCACAAAAAGAGTTTTATCAAACTTGCCCATGGTAAACCTCTTTTCATGTAAGAATGTTTTTAACCTATCATACCATGCTCTAGGGCCTTGTTTGAGACTGTACAAGGCTTTGGACAGTTTGTAAACATGATTAGGAAAATCTAGATTTTCAAAACCTGGTGGTTGCTTGACATAAACCTCCTCATCTATATGGCCATTAAGAAAAGGACTTTTAACATCCATTTGATATAACTTGAAACTTTTAGATGCAGCAAAAGCTAACAAAATTCTTATGGCTTCTAATCTAGCAACAGGATCAAAAGTTTTATCAAAATCTAGACCTTCAATTTGTGTGAAACCTTGAGCAACCAATCTAGCCTTATTCCTAATTACAATCCCATTCTCACTTTCTTTATTTTTAAACACCCATTTAGTTCCAATTAAAGTGTGATCTTAAGGTAGAGGTACAAGTTTCCAAACATTATTTCTTTCAAAAATTTCAAACTCTTCTTGCATGGCAATAATCCAAGATTCATTAATGAGTGCGTGTGATATATCTTTGGGTTTAAAAGAAGCAAGAAAAACAGAATGAGCGTGAGAATTGGTGTCGGAAAACCTGGATCTTGTAACTCGTTCATGCAAGCTTCCAATTATCTGTTGCGGGGATGATTCTTGTAAATCCGTAGGAGAACATATGTCTCACAAGCTTCTTCTTCATCAGGTTCATGGCAGATTGATGAGCTTGTGGCTTGTGGACGATCAGGACCAGCAGAGATGGTAGTCGGAGCTTGTTCAAAGTTCGGAGTTGGATATGTGTAAGCTTCAGAACTATCAGGCAATATCACCGACTCTTCTTCTTCTTTGAAAATACCCTCCCTCTGAGGATATGGATCCGGACCTGCAATGTTTGAGCTAGTACCTGGGCTAGCTTCATCAAAAGAGACCTCACAAGTCTCCACAATTTTGTTAGTGTCAAGTAAAAGCACACGGTAACCTCTAGTATGAGATGGATAACTAAGAAACATGCCATCAATGGATCTAGGTTCAAATTTATCAAGATTACCATGTTTCTTAACAAAGCATTTGCAACCAAAGACCCAAAAGTGTGTAACACTAGGCCTATGTCCAAACCGGAGCTCATATGATGTTTTACCTAGCTTAGCGCGCAAGAAAACATGATTTGAGACATAACAAGCAGTTGCAATCGCATCAGCCCAAAATTTCCTAGTAGTTTAATATTCATCAAGCATAGTCCTAGCCATTTCAACTAAGGTTCTGTTCTTTCTTTCTACAACACCGTTTTGGTGAGGTACATATGGTGAAGAAAATTGACGATCTATTCCATTTTCAGCACAAAACTGATCAAAAGATTGATTTTTAAATTCGATTCCGTTATCACTTCCAATTGCTTTTAAAGATCCTGGGTGATCAATTGATAATATAAGAAATAAAGTTCTAAAGTGACTAAAATCTTCATTCTTAGATGCCATAAAGTAAACCCAAGAGTATCTAGAATAATCATCAATAATCACAAGAACATACCATTTACCTCCGAAGGATTGAACACGTGAAGGTCCTACAATGTCAAGGTGCAAAAGTTGACCCGGTTCAGTTGTCATGATCAGTGTGAGAGGAGTATGTGAACATGCAACCATCTTAGCATGTCTACAAGAAGAGCACACAATTTCTTTGTCCCTTTTAAGCTTAGGCAGCCCACATATGCGATCAAGAGCACTAACACACGTTAGATGATCAAAGCCTACGGGACCAAGTCTACGATGCCAAAAATATATGTCCTTTGAATCATTAGCAACTAGACACCTATGCTTAGAGGAAGACATATAAAAATCAGCTTTAAAAACTCTTCCAAACCAATACATGTTAAAAATAAGCTCACTATTTGAATTTATAACTTTGCAGCAACTTTTAGTGAAAATAATTTCCAGATTTTCATCTAGCAGTCGTGAAACCGAAAACAAGTTGTATTTCAAATTTTTAACAAGTGCCACATCCTTCAAAGTGTAGTGATCATTTACTCTAACCGAGCCCTTAGCAATTATAGGAGTTGATGAATTATCGACAAAAGTAACATTCTCTACACATGACACAAAAGAGGGGGAGGAGAACCATTCTTTGTTACTAGTCATGTGGCGTGAACAACCTGAATCCACAATCAAAATGTTCTTCTTCCTCAAGTGTATAACCTACATAGAAGAACAATACGTCGTTGAGTCAATACTGGGGTTAGTTAAAAGGCATTTAGGAACCCAGTACTAAGTCACACGACATGCAACAGGAAAAACACACGAAAGCTGAGATAAAACAGTAGGTTTATGAGTCAAAGTTTGAGATTTTTTGTTCTTAACTACTGACCTATAAGGTGTTACTTGTGTAGCACAAAAATCAGTAGCTCCTAAGGAAAAAACAGAAGGTTCGGAGGTAAAGTTTGAATGGTTTTGACTCATAACAACAGGTTGCATGTTTCTGATATTCGGTTTAGTATGTGCATCAAATTTTACATGAGAGTTATAAGATCTAGCTTGCATTCTTTCCTTTTTATGTTGTTTAGCTAGTCTATAACAAAAATCTATGACATGACCATCTCTACCACAATAGATACAATGAAATTTAACTTTGTGTTCATGTCTAGAGAAGCATGCAATATGTTTATTTGAACCCGATCGTGAGAACACTCCTGCAGATTTAAAAACCACCTCTTTTGGTTTAGGAACTGTTTTAATCAAACCACTTCCTAATGACTTTACAATTTTAGGTGGATGTGCTTTATCATGAGCATGAGCATCAAAACCTAAACCGGTTTTATCACTGCAAGATTTGGATGAATTCAGTAGCAAGTTTAGATTTTGGTTCCAAATACAAAACTGCTCTAGTATCCTATTCATGTCATCAAGTTTCTTAGACAATTCTAGGCAGTTTTCACATGAAGTTCTGATGCTCGACGTTTTTAACAATTAAGTTCGTCGGTCCCGACAGTCCTTAAAGATTAAAGTCGTCGGCCTCAATGCCCGACAACTGTAATGCACAAACGCTTTATAGCCATCGGCCCCCTCAGCCCAACGACGTTAAGGCCCTTATGACTGTCGGCGTTGTACACCCGAGGACTTTAGCTCTCACGATACAATAAAAAAGAAAACATCTGAGCAAGGACCCGCAGCCAACTCCGCCGAGCCGCGGCCATCTCCGATCCACTCAGCCATAGCGGCCTCCATGCCGACTCCGAAGAAGCTGGCAGAAGGTGAGGGCTGTGGGGAGCCGCTCGTCTATGGCGGCTTCGATGCCAACACCAAAGAATCTGCGGTCAATCTTTTGAGCTCCGGTCGGATCCCTCTTTTCTTTCTCCGTTCGTCCACCGCAGGCGTCCAACGCATGGTTGCCGGCCTCGCCCAGTGGCTCCGCGTCGAAGAAGGTGCAGGCGACGGACACAACCATTTCTTTTTAATAATAGTATTAGTTGCAAGAGGAGGGGACGAGCTGCCCAAATCTATAGCTAATCACTCGCTTCTATTTGCCCTTGAGAGAGAGGGGAAGCGGGGTGTGAGGCAGCGCCAGGATGACTCGACGGCGGCAGAGGCAGAGCCGGGACAACTCGACGGTAGGAGCATCAACCCGTGCACGTGCCTGCGTGGGGGACAGACAGGCAACCCAGGCGCCGCAGCATTCTCCTTCGTGCTCCGCCGCAAACACGGGATCTCACGCTATGACCCCAGCCAACTTCGCCTCCTTCAGGCGTCGCACGTTGGCGGTGATGGTGGGCGTCAGCAGCGAAGGGATGGGGAGAAAGGAGAGGCTCGTAGCTCGGCGTCTGGGAAGGAGAGGCTCGGGCCTAGCGCCTTAAAAAAATCTTGCGGAGAAGCGTACTCGGCGTGCATTAAAAAATCCATAGAGCACCAGCACGCAGACTTGGCAGGATTAAAAAATTCGGACTGGCGCTAGGAGATTTGAAAATTTCACATCGCGCTCCAGACTCGGCGCCAGAGAATTCGCAGTAAGAGAGAGAATCGGTGGCAAAGAGATGTGGCCGTTGGGCTGGAAATTAAACCCGACAGCTTTAAAATATAGCTGTCGGTTAAAGATAGCAAACCGACGATTTTAAAATTTGTGCGGGATAGACTTTTTTTGGGGCGCCGGACCTACCGTATGACCGTCGGCTCTAGTGCAGATACTGACGTTTTTAAGTAAACCCGTCGGGATTGCTAGAGGAACCGACAGAAATTATTATGGCCATCGGCCGCCACAAAAGAACCAAAGGTTATATTGTTTTTGCCGTCAGGGGGGGGGACTAAACCGACGAAATTAGACTACTTAAGTTCGACGGCCCCGACAATTATAACTTCCCCGACACTTCTTTGCCCGATTACTGTAGTGATAATTATTTTTTTGGGCCTGGGAGTTGTTTTTTTCGATCTGAGAATGTCACGCGCAAGTTGACGTAAATAAGCATATTTTCGTCGGCCACCCACAAGAATACATCTATTTTCATGGGCCAAAAGTAGCCCACAAAATACAACTATTTTCATGTGCCTGCGTGAAACCCACAACAAAAACATTTTTATTTTTGTGTGCCTACTGCAGACCCACGAAAATAAACCAGTTTATTTTTGTAGGCCTTGTAAAGTTCACGAAAATAAGCTTGTTTTTTCTGAGCCTCTTATGGGCCCACAAAAATAACCGGTATATTTTCGTGAGCTCATACAAGGCCCATGAAAATAATTAATTTCAGGGTTAAAAAAAATCCTCTTGCAGTCAACCAAAACTCGCTAACAGATAACAGACACAACAATATATTATAGAATCCACACAACACTTTGTTTTGAAAACATCAAATAATTAAGGATTACAACAGAATAAGTAACTCAAACTGAGAAACTTAGAACATAAAACACAATCATGGGCTGTTCTGGGAAATGTCCTGGGAAGAAGTTATCATTCATGCTGATGTTCTTGATACCGACTGCATATTCTCCAGCTTTGTATTCAATCACTTTATCAACCAAAAGGAATGTCAATCTAACGTGCACAAAGAGAAGAGTACGGTCAGTTCATTGTAATGCTCGTAAATTTCTACAGCACATCATAGAGTGGATGCAGATGCAGATGGCTTGAAAATGTCCTGGAAATGTTATGTGGCTATCCTGATAACAAAGGATTGCCCCAAGCGTAAAACTAATTCTGGACCGTATTCAAATTCATGTGACAGCTCATGCAGGTTAAAGCACAATCGAGATTCATTTAAAGAGACATTGCTGCAAAATTGCACATCATATCACTACTACAATAAGCCTCATCTCAAGCGGCTCCAAACGTATAATCACACGCGGTTTTTAAAACCGCCTGAAACGAAGAGCCTGTGATAATATGCAATATCAGAGGCGGAAAGTGAAACCGCATATGATAATAGTGTTATCACAGATGGTTCTTTACTTACGACTAGCCGCTTGTGAAGAAACATTATCACAGGTGGTTCTTTACTTATGACTATCCGCTTGTGAAGACATATTATCACAGGCGGGTCGTACAGTATAGGTAACCACCTATGATAACCGTTTTATCACAGGCGGATTTTTATGTATGGCAAGCCGCCTGTAGAGACAATTTATCGTAGCCGGTTTGTACCGTAATAAAAACCGCATGTGATAACTGAGTTATCACAGATTGTTCTTTACCTATTTCTAGCTGTCTGTGATAATATAATTTCACAGACAGGTCTAGTCGTAGGTAAAGAACCGCCTGTAATATAGTATACCCTATGCATTACTACCTACTGTTATTTCTAATTTCCAGGTCAATTCAATATAATCACAGAAGTTAATAATATAATCATAGAAGTAAACAATATAATCATAGAAGTCATCTCACAGAAGTTAATTTCACTGAAATAATATAGATATGTACAAGTCACACATACAAGTCATCTCATAGTTTACAAGTTTCACTAAAAACTATTTCTATTGTCATAGTCGCAAAGTTCTGGCACATCAGCTATTACACCATCCTCATCAAAAAACAACCCTCTTTCGTGCAAAATTTCGCGATGCATGAATTGACACAGTTCACTGGCAATCTTGTCGGCTCCTTCACCGGGCATACTTCTACAAACCGGTCATTCTTGGTTCACATTCTTCGTGTGCTGCAATAAAATACATAACAAGATTTAGAATGTGTTGGTTTGAACAATCTCAAAGTATAGATCAAAGTGAGTATACAGGAATTTATTTGGTATTTTTGGAGCAGTTATACTATGAGCAATTGCATTTTGAAGTTGGAATCAAAATCTGAAAATAATGTTTTTGGTAATATTGAACAACAGATAATATAAGTATTAAAATACGCTAGTTACAATGAAAATGAAACTCAAAAGTAAGAAAATAAGATATCGACATTAAGGATAACTTATATCCTCACGATTCACTCTATATTCGCTGGCGGTCTGAAGATGCTCGCATACATAATACCCGCATAAGACACTTCCAACAAGCTGCTTCGAACAAGGATAATATGTTTTAATGTCCAATGCATTCGTATTAGGAGGTCTCTGACCGCCAAGCCGTTCGGCGTAAAACCGCCAAGCACTGTAATACAAAAAATGTCATATAAAACTTGTCAACACATTCTAAATGTGTGTAAATTAAAAGTATCGAATAAACGTACAGTTTCAAAATGGAAAGGAAATCTTTGTAACAATCTGGTGGGCAATCGGCTGAGTCCAAGACTGTTGCCAAACCCTACATTGGCTTGATGAAGATCATTATGTAGTGTTTACTGCACACACCAAAACACACGTGTTAAGTTAACAACTAGCAGTAATTGCTATTTCAATGTCATGTGTCGAACTTACTTGAAGTAGTATGGAGCCTTTACGAGGTCCTTGCCATCTTTGACAAAGTTAAACATGGCATGTCATATATAAGCTGCAACCTCAGTACTTTTATCCTTCTTTTGTTTTGCGATTAATTTATCAAATTCTTTTTTTTCATGTGCTTGTACTGTTCTGAGTCTCGATCCACCTTAACGTTGAATAGCGTCTTTGCAATCCGTGTAGGGTCAAGGGTATCTGTCTTGCATTTCATCTTTTTATTATCAATGTATTGCACCCTATTGAAGAAGTCTAAAATTGTTATAATCTCATAAAATATGTATGCGTGTAGTAAGAAAAGCAAATGCAAAATATTAGAGACACTTACAAGCACCAGACGAGTAGCAGGTTGATTTCGAGCATGCCCCGATGGAAAAGGACATGTAGATATTCAAAGAAAAGGGCTCCTTTCTTTGCTCTAGTGCTCCAGAATGCTTCTTTTGACACAAAAAATGTGACGTAAGAAAGTCCATATTTTATGCTGGCAGTAATGTGCCACTCGTGAATTCTTTTGAGAGGGACAGGTTGTTTGCTAAGTTGTACCGATGTCATAAATGACTTCCTATTCTCATATTTAGGAGGAACATCCTCAAGCCTGAATATTGGAACTCCTGATTTAACTAAAGTCGTCTGCCAATTATACATGACACCGTCTTCTTCCCACTCCTCAATATCTTCTAATGCTGGCTCATGAGAAGAACGAGATGCACTCGATTTTCTAATATTTTCCTTCATATTTTCCAAATACTTTGACACTCCTGATGAATGTTTCTTATTTTCGTATGAGCTAACTTTGATAGGCACTGATGATCGAGGAGTAGTCGTCGGAAATTGGACACTAGCTTATCATTGAACCTATTGTTCAACTAATTGCTCTTTACTACCACCACCTTGCTCTAGTACTACTTCAAGCTGTTGCTCAACTAGTTGCTCTTTACTAACAACATCTTTCTCTGGTACTGCTTGAAGCTGTTGTTCAACTTGTTGCTCTTGGTTATCTTTACTAGCAAGGTTACTATCATCTTTGCTGAGACATAGAGGGAGTGGATCTTCCTGAACCGGGAGTGGATCTTCCTGGACTTTCGTCTTAGAAGACGGGGTTGCAGTATTTTGAGATGCGACGAGGCTAGAAATCGTCTCATCGTCCAACACGATATCGCGTCGGTGCCAAAGGATTAATTGGTTGACAGCCTGCCCCAAAGTCGCGATCCCCTCATGTGTGATGTGGTCTATTTCATAATCTTCATAATCATTATCAATAATCTAAAGAACTTACAACACAACATAATACAACGAAAGTGGATTATCGTTGAAGTCACGATCAGGCTTTGCCATAGCAGTGGCAACTTGCTTGGTTTTGTTTCCTGCTCTACCGATCGGGACAAGAAGACGACAAGATCTGTCCTTAGCAATATCATTGAGAGCGAACTCATGGGTTGATCTTGAGCCTGGCACAGAACCCACATTGCTAGGGTAAGCAGTTGGAGATACCAAATGCTCCTTTGGCATGGGAACCATTGTTGTACTCAGTTCCACTAATTGTCTCAATTGTCTAAGTTGTTCCATTATTTCTTGCACATTTTCCTTGACATCTTGAGCAATCATTTCATCAAGTATTTTCTTGAACTTCTCACTTCTTCTATATGTCTCTTTATCTTTCGTAAACCATCTAGCCAAGACATTTGAGAAGAGATTGCTCGAACCCGTCCACTCTGTTCAAGGTTTCCTAGGATAGCGGTAAGTTGGTCATTCTCCCTCTTCGGCTTGAAGAGACCCTTCTATTGCTTTTCAATACTTCTTTCATTTTTTGCTCTACTTCATTCATAGAGTTAGGATTTTCA
This sequence comes from Tuctoria greenei, assembly GCA_036927565.1. Taxonomy (NCBI): domain Eukaryota; kingdom Viridiplantae; phylum Streptophyta; class Magnoliopsida; order Poales; family Poaceae; genus Tuctoria; species Tuctoria greenei. The sequence goes on along the minus strand of JAYESD010000011.1, from coordinate 64,804,331 downwards.
AGTTTGCCCTCGCTGGTCAAACCTGACCGAGCAAAGACCCACCGCTGAGTTATCTCATCGCAGCCTTCTAACGGGTGAGGATTGCCCTTACCGGTAATTTCATCTTCAAAAATTGTGCTTTCGAACCGGTGGGTTGGTCGGAGTTAATCCAAACCGCGGTTTGCCTCCTCTAGGTTATCACAAGGGCTCAACGCGTCCCATCTCGGCTTCACAGCCAGTTTTTTAATTTCACGCGCAAAGGGTCCAGGGTATGAAACGGCCCACCTGGTATACTTTTGTAGGTCCATCCCGCAATGTTTCAGTTTTTCAGTTTCAGTTTTTAAGTTTGACACGCAAAGGGCCCACCAGCCCAGGGTATGCAATGTTCCATTTTGTTGTGCAATATGTATCAGTTTTACATCTTTGATGTAATCAGCGCAACCCTCAATCACTTCTTCAGTGGTGTATCCCTCCATAATTGAACCCTCTGGGTAACCTTTTAATAACTCCTAAATATCTCTCCAACAGAAAAATATGATGTAAATATAGTGGCCCCAATGCTTTTATCAGATCAACAAGATGTATGATTAGGTGTACTTGCATATCAAAAAAGAATGGTGGGAAACACAACTCAAGCTTGCACATAGTCTCGACGATATACATTTTAAATAGTCTAAATCTTTATGTGCTATCGCCTTTTGCGATATTGCATTGAAAAAGTAACACAAACGTGTCATGATAAATTTTATATGCTCTTTGATGACTCTTATTGCAATGGCAAGGAACACTGTCATCATCATGTGACAGTCGTGAGAATTATAGCCGAATAAAGATAAGTCTTTCATCGAGACTAGTTTGCGGATATTGGATGAGAAACTTGTGGGCACTTTGATCCCACGCAAGCATTCGTAGATTGCTTTTTTCTCTTCTAGTGTCAAGCTGTAGCTGGCTGGGGGAAGGTAACGCTTCCCGTTCGCCTTTTCTGCTGGGTGAAGCTCTAGTCTCATATCAAGAATTACTAGGTCCATACATGAATTTAACCCATCCTTTGTTTTCCTCGGCATGTCTAGCAAGGTCCCAATGATGCTGTCAAATACATACTTTGTAACATGCAACAAATCCATACTATGGCAAAATTCCATATTCTTCCAATATGGAAGATACTTGAAAAAAATTTATTGTTTCTTGAAGGCCATGTCAGTTGTATCACCTGAAGATGTACTTTCTTTCTCTTTGTTCCTTTACATTTTTGCCCTTACTGAAAGCAATATGAATGTTATTGACCATTTCAAACACGAGTTTTCCTCTATAAGGTTTTGGTGCAATATATTTTTCGATTTTGTTATCAAATTGTTCTTTCATCTTCCTATACTTGTGTGTATCTGTCAGGAACTGCTGGTGTCTTATGTACACCGTCTTTCTGGATGAAGTGAGATATAGAAATCCAGTTCTCTCCACGCACCTTACACAACCTTTCTTCCGTTTCATTTGTCCCGATAATGTAAACAGTCTAGGATAATCATGCACAGTAATGAATATCATTGCTCTTAGCATGAAATATCCCTATTATACTCATCCCATGTATGTATCCCTTCATTCCACAATTTTGCCATATCTTCCATTAAAGGTTCCAAGAACACACCAATTGCGATGTCGGGTTGTTTCGGACCTTAGATAAGAACAGATAGCAAGATATATTAACTTTTGTGACACAACCACGTCGGAAGGTTGTACATCGTTAGGACCATGGGCCATGTGTTGTGTATGCTACTTTTTTCACCAAACAGATTCATTCCGTCTGTACCCAAGGCAAACCTTACATTTCTGATTTCCTTTGCAAATTCTGGATACTGAATATCAATTTTTTTTCTCTATGTTGCATCACCAGGGTGTCAGATATGTTCTTCATTCTTCTTGCGCTGCTCGGAATGCCAACACATAAGTTCATGCTCCCTAGGGTTTGAGAACAAATGCTTCAAGCGATCAATTACTAGAAGGTACCACATCACCAAGGCAGGATTTTTTCTCTTATGCTTCCCGTCTGCATCATTAGAAGTATCATCATCGTCACCTTCAGGGCCAATAATAAACTTCTTATTCTTCTGAGACTTTTTATTGTTTGTAACATACTGGTGATCGTAGTACTTCTTGTATCCACTGACACCACAGATGGATCATCTAGTTGCAAGCTCATGCTCTTTACGATACAGAATACAATGGTTTACACAAGCGTGTATTTTTGTCACACCTAGTGTAATCAGGCAAATAAGTTTCTTCGCTTTATAAGTGCTTTTGGGCAGTTTATTTGGATTTGGAAGAATTTCTGCCAAAAGATTCAAAATATCTGAGAAACTACAATCGGACCATTTGTGTGTGGCTTTCAACTTTAGTAGTTCTAGGACTGCAGCAATATAGTAAACTCTTTATTTCAACCGTTTGATTCATGATATAAAAGCCCCATCACCACATTCTGCAATGTCTCCATTTTACTTAAACTTTTACTTGCTCTCATATAAGTCAATACATGTGGTTCAATGTGACGCAACATCTCCTCACAATCGAACTCATCATCATCATCACCATCTTGATTGTCACTACCATCATCGATATGAACATTATCGTCATCTGGACTTTCTCATCATCTTTATCCACTTCATGTGTATCTAACTCACCATGCTCTGTCCATATTGTGTAGTTTCTTTTGAAACCTCTTTTCACCAAATGAGATTGGATTACTATAGTATCTATCCAAGCAATCTTATTTTCGCAATCAATACATGGACATAATATGTCATCTATCTTTTGCAACTTCGCACGTCTCTTGGATGCTTCAATAAAATTTGCAACGTTATGAATGTATATAGGATCGGGTCTTGGCATGTTATACATCCACGCTTGACGGTCCATGCTTCAATAACAGAATTTTTGTAAGATTTACAAAAATTGGCCACAAATATTCCCTAAAGGTCTTTTTAAAATGAATTTACAGAGACATAACCAGCCTGTATCATATGAGTGAATCCTGGTATCATGTAGATCTGTTCATAAGTGTTCCAATGAAATTTGTTTCATAATTTTCTCAGCTTCCTAGTGGCCATAATTGATTTTTGAAGTTAGGCTTATTCATTGAAACATTTCACCGAACACGTGATGTGCTTGTATTCATCTTCAACCTTTAATCCTTCAAATCTACTTGTTTTTCTACAAAATTCATGGGTGAGCTCATGGTGAGACTCAACTACATCTTTCAACCTTTAATCCTTCAAGTCTACTACAAATCTCAAGTGGAGGGGTGGGAGGGGGAGGGGCTGGAGGCATGCAAACTCAAGTAAACGAAACTGAAAACAGGACAACAAATTGAAAACATGACAGTGAAGAAGAAGTCTCTTCTACTAACTTTTTCTCTGTTCGAAGCTTGATCAACTGATGAATACAGGACCACCCCGCGCATGGTGGAAAATTTTGGCAACCTGGTGGCGTCGATAGAAAATCTCCCGGGTTAGGATTCTGTGGTGCCCGAGGGGCCCTTTATATAGGCATCCATTTTTACAAGCGGGTTTTAACCAAAAAACCGCCTGTGATAAATATTGATTAAGTTCAGATAGTTTTTTCACACGGTTTTTAACAGTTGCACAGGCGGTTGTTCCTAAACAACCGCTTGTGATAATGGCCAGAGCATGTTCTTCAGTTTCTTTTCCCTTGCTTCTTTTTTATTTAGATTCCAATATAAATGCTCAAACATGTATATATTCTGTAAATTGAGTCCAAATTCGATGATTATTTCTTCTATATTTTTCAAAAAATAATATCTACCACCTGGACCAAATATTTCAATACCGATATAGCTAACATTGTAATGTTTTGGTAAATATCAAATTAATTTATACTCACATATTATTCACATTTCTGTATCTCCTAAAAAAAAGGGACCCTTCACTGAAATTGGTTTCTATGAACATATTTGTCTTATAAAACATGTATGAATTTTGTTAATTTTTTTAAAGCATTCCAACATGTCAATATTCAAATTATCTATCATTCTAATCAAATTCTCATATATATATATATATATATATATATATATATATATATATATATATATATATATATATATATATGAGGCATTCATCAAAGTTTGAACACACAATGATTTAAAAAATTAAAAAAAAATCTGAAAAAATTCATAGAGGTTGGTATGATGACTAGAAAGTTCCATTGAAAAACTAAAAAAATCATTATATTCATCAAGATAGAAAAATGACAAATAACTAGTGTTATTTGTTTTTTAAGTTTTGACCAATTTCAAAGGTTTTCCCAAGTGAAATTTAATGGTAACCTTTAATACTCAAGCATATTATAAGAAAGTGGAATTTGGGCTTTTAAAAGGTCCCACATTTTAAACAAGAATATTAATAAAGCGGAAACGAGGGCAACGAGGTCCCTAGCCCCAGGAAGATGGGAACAATCACACAAGCTCAGTGGCAAGAATTTGTTCGTCAAAAGACCACACCTGATGCTAAGAAAACAAAAGGAAGAAGGAAACAAGACCTCAAGAAAAGAAGAATTTCAGAAAGTGAAGACAAGCCCATCAAGCTCACATTGGCAAGGAGTGGGACTCAAACAACGAATCCTCCTCCGATGAAGAAGAAGAGATGGCCACTATCGCAATCAAGAAACCTACTATGAGGGCCACACTCTTCCCAAACATGGAAGGATGGGATATGAACAGCCACACTTGCCTTATGGCTAAGGAAGGCAAGAAAAAGGTACGACTCACTCCTCCTATGCTAAATTCCTCTATTGATGACTTTGATAGCTCTAGTGATAATGAAGAAATGTTTAGAGGACTAAGTAAAATTGCTCTAAAGAAAATGAAAATGGTGTCGAACAAAATCTTTGAAAAAGAGGAACTTCTTAACCGACAAGAAGATATGCTCATCCGTGAAAGGAAGAGATATCAAGAAGTTGAAAAGCTTCTTGAGCTTGAAAGAGAGAAGAACGAGTCGCTTGAGGTTGAGCTAGCCTTGAGTAAGGAAACTTACTCAAAGCTAGAAGACTCGCATATTGCAATCAAGGAAGAACTTGCTAACTTGTCAAAAATTAAGAAGATCCTTGAGGTGCAAGTTGAGTCGCCCAAGCAAAGTGACTCCTCTTCCTCCAAGAGCTCTTCCTCCAAAGATATGAGTTCGACAACAATCGGAACTTGCACTTGCTATAGTAAGAAGAATGTTATTTCTAATACTTCAACTTCTCATAATATGCATGCCCCTCCAAGCGGCATCTTTGATAAGGAGAAGATCAAATATGCATGCAGTGCATATATGGTCACTAGACCTCCTAATGTCAAAGATGGCCTTGGTTTTGACAGGAACAAACACATGTCTACTCCCAAACATGCTAAGAATGGAATTGTCTTTGTTAAGTAAAAATCCCATGAATCTGATTTACAAATATTGTTTCGTACATTTGATGCTTCCTATGTTCTTATGAAAGCCAAACATGGAAAAGTCATTGCTAAATATACAGGGCCACGCCACAAGAACTCAAAAACTTGTATGTGGGTGCCCAAGACTCTTGTGACTAACCTGAGAGGACCCAAGCAAGCTTGGGTACCTAAAACCAAGGAATAATTCTTTTTTGCAGGCTTATTCCTCCGGTGGTCCTAAATGGGTGCTAGATAGCGGATGCACAAATCACATGACCAGAGAGAGAAGTATGTTTATGGAGTACGAATATAACAAGGATCCAAGTGAAGGCATATACTTCGGAGACAACAGCCAAGGAAAGGTCCTTGGTGGAGGTAACATTGAAATATCCGCTCAACACACATTATCCAATGTTTTACATGTAGATTCTCTAGATTATAACCTTTTGTCAATATCCCAACTATGCGACAAAGGTTACAACTGTTTATTCACTAATGAGGGTGTGACCGTTTTTAGAAGAAGCGATGGCTCGATTGCATTCAAGGGAATGTTGAAGGAAAAGCTCTATCTTGTTGACTTCAACAAAGATAAAGCCGAACTCAATACTTGCTTGGTTGCTAAGACCAACATGGGATGGCTATGGCATAGACGGCTAGCCCATGTTGGGATGAGAAATCTGCAGAAACTTCTAAAAGGTGGTCACTTCTGTGGTCTTAAGGATGTGGTTTTTGAAAAAGACAGGTCGTGCAACGCTTATTAAGCAGGAAAACAAGTTGGAGCACCACACTCCGCCAAGAATGTGATGACTACTGCAAGACCGCTGGAACTCCTCCACATGGATATCTTTGGTCCAATTTCGTACATCAGCATCGGCGCTAACAAATACGGTTTAGTAATTGTTGATGATTTTTCAAGATTTACCTGGGTATTTTTCTTGTATGATAAATCAGAAACTCAGGGGATCCTCAAGAAGTTCTTGAAAAGAGCTCAGAATGAATTCTCATCAACTATAAAGAACATCAGAAGTGACAACGGGACATAATTCAAGAACCTCCAAGTTGAAGAGTTTCTCGATGCAGAAGGGATAAAGCATGAATTCTCGACACCCTACTCCACTCAACAAAATGGAGTGACCGAAAGAAAGAACAGAACATTGATCGAAATGGCCAGAACTATGTTGGATGAATACAAGACGTCATATCGATTTTGGGCAGAAGCGGTGAACACCGCTTGTCACGCCATGAATCGACTGTACCTCCATCGACTACTGAAGAAAACTCCGTATGAGCTCCTTACCGGTAAAAAGCCTAATGTTTCTTATTCTAAAGTTTTTGGTTGCAAATATTTTATTCTGAACAAGAAACAGAGGGCCTTGAAGTTCGCTTCGAAGTCCGATGAAGGATTCTTGCTCGGTTATGAATCGAATGCCTACGCCTATCGTGTCTTCAACAAGGTGTTCGACCTTGTTGAATTAGCACGTGACGTAGTGTTCGATGAATCTAACAGCTCACAAGTGGAGCAAGTTGATAAGTGTGTGCTAGATAAAGAGGAAGCTCCATATGAAGCACTGATGAAAATGGGACTTGGTGATATCTTACCACAAGAGCAAACATTCGACTCAAATGCACAAGATGAACCTCAACACGGAGGCAATGATTAAGGGGGAGCCCTTGCACAAGATCAAGAGGAGGAAGATCAAGAAGATCAGGACAATCATGGAAGCAATGATCTAGGGGGAGACAATGCACATGAAGATAATGAAGAACAAGCAACTACACAAGCTCCACACCCAAGAGTACACCAGAGCGTGCAAAGAGACCACCCTGTCAACAATATCATTAGAGATATTGCTAAGGGATAACTACTAGATCTCGAGTTGCAAATTTCTGTGAATACTATTCTTTTGTGTCTTTTCTGGAACCATACATGGTAGAAGAAGACTTAAGGGATCTAGATTGGGTGATTGCAATGCAAGAGGAGCTGAACAACTTCAAGAGAAATGAAGTGTGGGAGCTGGTGGAGAGACCAAAGGCGAACATAGTTGGAACCAAATGGGTCTTTCGGAACAAGCAAGATGAACACGGAGTAGTAACAAGAAATAAAACAAGATTGGTGGCCAAAGGTTATTCCCAGGTCGAAGGTTTGGACTTCGATGAAACTTTCGCTCCTGTAGCTAGACTTGAGTCCATTCGTATTTTATTGGCATATGCTACTCACCATAAATTTAAGCTGTATCAAATGGACGTCAAAAGCGCTTTCTTAAACGGTCCAATCAAGGAGGAAATTTATGTGGAGCAGCCACCAGGATTCGAAGACCAAAAGTATCCCAACCATGTCTACAAACTGCGTAAGGCTCTCTATGGCCTCAAGCAAGCTCCTCGAGCTTGGTATGAGTGTCTTAGAGATTTTCTAATTCAAAATGGATTCAAAATTGGTAAAGCTGACTATACACTTTTCACTAAACATTGTGATGATCACCTATTCGCATGTCAAATTTATGTTGATGACATTATCTTTGGATCCACTAACAAATCTTTCTGTGAAGAATTTAGAAAAATTATGACAGATAGGTTCGAGATGTCAATGATGCGCGAATTGAAGTTCTTCTTGGGTTCCAAGTGAAGCAATTAAGAGAAGGTACATTTATAAGCCAAACCAGATATACAAAGGAGATTCTCAAGAAATTCAATATGGACAAAGCCAAGCCCATCAAGACACCCATGGCCACTAATGGACATCTCGACCTCAATGAAGACGGTCCAAATGTGGACCAAAAGGTATATCGGTCCATGATCGACTCCTTACTTTATTTATGTGCATCTAGGCCAGATATTATGCTCAGTGTTTGCTTGTGTGCAAGGTTTCAAGCCGCACCTAAAGAGTGTCACTTAGTTGCGGTAAAAAGAATCCTAAGGTACCTTGTGCACTCACCCAACTTGGGGCTTTGGTATCCCAAAGGATCCAAATTTAACTTGATAGGGTATTCCGACGCCGACTATGCAGGATGCAAAGTCGACAGAAAGAGCACGTCAGGGACTTGTCAATTTCTTGGTAGGTCCCTAGTTTCTTGGTCATCTAAAAAGCAAAACTCCATTGCACTTTCCACAGCAAAAGCAGAATATGTTGCAGCCGGTAGTTGTTGCGCACAACTACTTTGGATGCGACAAACTCTTAGGGACTACGGCTACAATCTTAACCATATCCCGCTTCTATGTGACAATGAAAGTGCTATAAAAATTGCACACAACCCTGTAGAGCACTCAAGAACTAAGCACATAGATATCCGTCATCATTTTCTTAGAGATCATTCATTAAAAGGTGACATTGCTATTTCACAAGTTAGGATTGAAAAACAACTTGCTGATATTTTTACCAAACCATTGGATGAGAAAAGGTTTTGTGAGCTTAGAAACGAACTTAATATTCTTGACTCTCGAAATGTGGCTTGAAACTTTGCACATCTGGTTGATACTTCAAATGTTAAATTTTATTGCTAAAACTGCCCCTCACCTCTTTTTCTTCTATGAAAACTAATTTTAATGAAAAAATCTTGGAGTTTATGACCACTTTTCATTGTTGATTGCTTTCTGGTCATAAGTACCAATATTATTTGCAAAACTTGTCCTTGGATCACTATTAGTTATCTCTAAATCCTTAGTTTTTCCAGTGACACCGGACTAGTCAGGTTTGCCGCCGGACTAGTCCGGACAATCCCTCTTTCTAGGTTTTCCGGGGGCACCGGACTAGTCCGGTCGACCACGTATATAAGCAGCTGGCCGACCCAAATTTCAAACCTCCCTCCACTTTGAGTTGAGCCCTCACCTCTCAAACCCTAGCCCCCCCCCCCCCCCCCCCCAAATGTGTTTTTTGAGTTGAGCACTCAAAATCCAAGTTTTCTCCGTGGGAAATCCTCCCCTCGACGAGTTGATACTCCTCTCCGAACTCTCCGGACAGATTCGTGCTACTTCAACGCGAATCATCAAATCTCGGTAAATTTCTCCCTAAAATCAAACTCTCAACTCTTCTAGTTCTAGCTTGTTTCCCTTGATTCCAAGGCAGTACAATAGCTTCAGAGATGTATTCCTTTCACTTTCATGCACCCTTGCATCCTTAGATAGAAGCTGTGATTCATAGGTTTTGTTAGGGTTCTAATGCTAGGCCGGACTAGTCCGGCTCTTAGATACAGACTAGTCCGGTACACCGGACAAGTCCGCACTCTGAAACCGGACAAGTCTAGTATATGATATTTGAATCCTCACATCTCCTTCAATTCTTGATTCTTTCTCGTCTAATCCATGAACTCCTTATTAGGCATGATGTCTTCAAGCTCTAATGACAGCTCTTTCCACGTTGATGAAGAAGTTGAACGTGAAAAAGTGAAGAGAGCCAAGGAGAGATACATGAAGAAAAGACATGATGTCAATGTGCACTCTCCACCCTCCAATGACAATTTGCCCAAGAAAAGGAAGGTGGTTGTTAAGAAGGCCCAAGGAAGAGCCAGCGAGAGCTCCTCAGGGCCAAAGAGGACTCTCAACAAAGGAAAGGGGCTTGCTAGTGGTCCCATTGGGCCCCTGAAGATGAAGAACCCAAGTCACCGCAACAGGCATCGCTCGAGTAAGGATTTCATCGGAAAAGGGGGTGAGCTTGCCGATAGCTTCAGGCAGGTTAATATGTATGATCAACCTCGGAATGCTCAAACCCAAGATTTTGGAGCAACTTCCATGCCGACTACTACAAGCATGTGTACATGAAGATGAAGAATCCCGTTGTGAAGAGTCAATGGGTGAACATTGGGTACATGCAGTCGAAGAAATATGCTGCATTCCGTGAGGTGGTTGAGTCCCTGGAGAGGCACGGACAGAAGGAACTATTTTCTTTTGAGAATGACTAGAACAATGAGATCATCACCCAATTCTACTCTACCCTCTACTTTGTTCGGGGTGATGGAGACAGTCTTACTTGGATGACCCATGGTTCCAAGTATAGTGTTACTTATGATGAGTTTGCAAGAATTCTTCACCTTGAACATACTCTGGATCATGATCTTGTCATCCACAATTTGCAACCCTTGGAGAAGGATGAGCTCAAGTTCCTCTATGACACAAGGATGCCCTATGTGCCTCCTAACAGCAAATATCTGAAGCCCTTCTTTGTGGTTCTCAACAGAATCTTGAGGAAGACAATAGCCCCGAAAGATGGAGATGCGGGGACTATACAAGGAACCTTGAGGACCCTAATGAAGGTCATTAGTGGAAGGAGACCATTCAATGTCTTTGAGTACATCTACAATGACATTGTGAACATCTCAATCACTCCCAACAGATCTTGCGGGTATGCCCCGTACATCATGTTCATGATTGAGAAAGTGACGGGACTTGAGTTTTTCAAGGATGTCGCTCATACGGGATTGAAGCCGCAAAATCCCACCGAGTACACTCTACCCTTGGCTCCTGATGCACCTCCCTCCCCTGAAGCTGAGAGGAGGACTAAACAAACTCGGGATGTGAATGCCACAAGATTTTTAGCTGCTCCTCCTAGCTCTGCACCTGCCCATGAACCCTCCGGTGGTGTGCTCAAAATGCTCACCTCTATCTTTGCCTGCTGCCGCAAGACAGAAGTCAGGCAGAAGAAGCATCAACAATATGTCAATGCCAACATCAAAGCTATCTGTGACAAGCTGGAGATTGAGCCGGTGGGATCCCCGCCCGCTTTCGAGGACTCCGAGGAAGAGTCTGCTCCGGCGAATGATGATGATGGTGGTGAAGATGAGGACAGGACCGAGACTGAAGAAGAGAGTGGCGATGAGTGATCCCCCTCAATTTTTCCCTTTTTGGTGCCTTGATGCCAAAGGGGGAGAGATTGAGACTAGTAGTTTGAGACCATCTCTAGTTGGTGTCTTTATGTTTTTGTGATCAATGACATGTACTTATTTTTAAAAACCTTGTAATGCACTATTTCTTCTCTTATGTGTTATGCTTATTGTTGCTTGAATGATTATCTCTATGCTCATTATTGATTACCTTTACTTCATCACACCTTGTTGATCACACACCTGTTAGGCACCCCACCATAAGGTGTGTGCATATGTGAGAAGTTTTTCTGTGGATTCATCGTTATTCTCATATGTGCACACCTTATGAAAATCAAGTTTTTTATTCTCAATTGTGATATCTCAAATGGTTGTCATCAATCATCAAAAAGGGGGAGATTGTAAGTGCATCTAGGATATCCCTTGTGGGTTTTGGCTAATTGATGACAAACATATGAGATCCTAATGAAACTATTGAGATGACTGCAGGATAGATAAGTGAAATAGCTCGGTGCACACAAAAAGGTGAAAAATGGAGTGGTGTACAAATAGGGATACTTTGATGGAGCTTGGAAGATCAAAATTAGATTTTGATGTATAGGGAGTGTATGAAAGACACACTTCAAGAGCTCACAACTTTGCGCTGGGTTAAGGGCTTAAAAGTAACCTAAAAATTCACAATGCACCAAACTAGTCCGATCATGGACCGTACTAGTCCGTTTAACTCTCTGGAATCTCTCAAATTGGGAGACTGGACTAGTCCGTGTGTCCACCAGACTAGTCTGTTGAACTTTCTGTAGTCTCTCATATTGAGAGACCGGACTAGTCCGTGTGTTCACCGGACTAGTCCGTTGATGTTTCTGGAGTCTCCCTTCTGTGGAGATCGGACTAGTCCACGGACTAGTTCGTTGAACTTTCTGGAGTTCACCTTCACACAGCACCGGACTAGTCCGAGCTTGCACCAGACTAGTCCGACAGAGTTTCTGGACTTCAAAGTACACTGAGACCGGATAAGTCCGGACTTGCACCGGACTAGTCCGGTGTTAGGGTTTTTCAACGGTTACTTTTTGGAAACCCTATAAATATAGAATCCACGGCCTTCCAAAACATATACACGACATATACTACTGCAAACACAAACCCTAGTGCCGCCACTTCATCCGAAGAGCCCAAAACACATCTCCCCACACATCTAAAGTGCAAAAAGAGTGAAATCAATTGAACACTTGGATTCGGGATTGGGAGATCGTCATTCCTTCATTGCGAACTCTTAGGGTTTGATCTTTCTACACTCATACTCTGCATTGTAATACTTTTTAGTGTATTTGATCACTTCTTTCGTTGTAATTCTCGTGGGAGCCCTCAACGTGTGAGGTTGCCCCTCAAACTTGGTGATTACCCATGATAGTGGAATCAAGTCAGCCTTCATGGTGACTTGAAGAGGGAAAGGGTTGGAGACCCGGCTCTGTGTGAGCTTCCTCAACGAGGACGTAGATCTCGTGGTGAGATCGAACCTCGGGAAAAATTCGTGTGTCTTGCGCCTTATTTCCTTTACATTTTGTTCATTAGATCACTTGAGTGCTAAACATCAATCTAAGGCAATTATAAGTTTTCACTTGCATTCTTACATTAATCTCAAACAAAAATATCAGTTGTTCTCATTTCCGCTGCTCAAGAAATTTAGTTTCCCAAATAGCACCTGATCAACACACATATTTCTAGCACACCGGACAAGTCCGCCCACACGACCGAACTAGTCCGGCCAACCAAGTTTTGACGATTCTATTAAGTGTGCAGGAGATTCAAAAGGCCTATTCACCCCCTCTCTAGGCCACATTCATGGAGAAGCTTGTGTGCTTGATCTTCAACTTCGCTTCGTATGTTGAGGTCGTTGTCATGAAGAAGTTGGTGTGGGTTGCCTCTTTCTCCCATGGGAGTGTCCACACACACACCTCTCCTCCTTGGGCTTGTACCCATGGAAGAGAGGCGTGCACTAGAACCTTCACCATGGCTTGAGCTTGCAGCCGCCTTCCTCTTTCCGAGCAACCTCTTCATGTCTTTTTGAGTTGAACAAGCAAGAAAAAAACAAGGCGAGAAAGATACGAAAAGAAGCAATTTTTGGAAAATAAAACTCTTAACAAATTTTCTCCTCTTGAAAGCTTGAGTGTAAAATGCAAATGCAAACAAAAGAAAATCTTTTTGGGGATGGATTTGAGCAAGAGTGTTGCAATGAAGAGTAAGAAAAACAAGGTGAACTACAGAGTGACCTGGGGAGGTGTAAAATGACGTGGTGTGTGAAGAGAGGTGCTCCTCACAGCCACAATTTATAGGGTGCATCTTCCAATGATCACTTAGGGTTCAAAATGTAGCCGTTGGAGGAAGGGGAGCCAATTTGGCTCCACTCCCTGTTCGGCCGACCAGGGGGTTCGGCCGACCTGACAGGTGCCCCCCTGGTTCCCCTTTTGACAAGTGGCTCCCCAACGGCTATAAAGTTAGCACGTTGGTGAAATGCCACATGTGCAGCTCAGCAAATTTGTTTTTCAAATAAAAACCCTTTTTCAAATCCAACAAAAAATTTCTTTTGAAAAGAAAGAAAGAAAAATATGATAGTTGAGAATATAAGATTCTCAACTTGCTAGGAAAAATCAAATATGCAATGGGAAAAATCCAAATAGGATGGAAAAAGAAAGAAAGAAAAATAAAGTGGGATACCTACCAATTTAACCTATTGGCGTAGGTCTCACCACCGTCCGATGAGATGGACATTCCTCCGTCTTCATTTCACATCCGGGCCCGGAGGGATGGGCTTGGACGACTTGTCTTGCTTCTTCCACCATTCCTTCTTTGGAAGCTTGGTGTACTTGGGCCTTCGGAAAGGTCCAGATGATTCTGTCGCCTTTGGATATCGGCGTGGTCGAAACGACAGATTATCCTCATAGATTAGTCTTCTCATGAATTCAATGAGTGAGTCCACCTTTGGAGGTGTGACTTCGACCTCTCTAATGTGTTTATTATTCGACCCATACTTGATTCGAATCATGGAGAATTGTTCTGGTCTAGGCCGAAATTAAACTTTTCCTCCTTGCCTTGATATGGAAGTGGATTTCTCCAGCTCCCACATCTATGCGAGCTTTTGCAGTGCTTAGGAATGGACGCCCAAGAATGAGTGGTGTATCCTTCTCAGTGTCCATGTCTAGCACCACAAAATCCATGGGTATGAAGCAGTTTCAGATCTTCACCGGGATGTCTTTAGTAATACCCGCTGGATAACGGACTGAAGAGTGAGCCAGCTGTAGCTGCATTGGTGTTGGAGTCAGCTTTGTGAAGTTTAGCTGGTCGAACACAACCTTGGGCATCACACTAACCCTTGCTCCCAGATCACAAAGTGTCTTGTCAAAGTAGTGAGCCCCAATTGAGCATGAAATGGTAGGACATCCAGGGTCCTTCTGCCAGTTGCTCTCTCGTACGGAAATCATGTTGACATTTTCCGTCGGGGGTTCTGGCTAGCCTGGCATATTGCCATTCTCCATCTGAGGAATAGCAACTGCCAGCTGAGCCAACTGAGTCTCGAGCATCTTGTTGAAGCTCAGTTGATTCTTGAAGGTTGAGGATAGTCCTTCCATCCTTGCATTAATATTCTCTAGGGTCTTGTCATTAGCTGACGGCTTCTTGGATAGGGCCTCATTGATCTTGAGCTGGCTAATGGCAAGTTCTCTCAAGTTGGGCTGATTTCTAGGGTTGTCATTGTTGTTGTACCCTCCTTGAATGAATGGGCGTTGTTGACCCCACCCTTGACCTCCTGGACGATAGCCATTGTTGTTGTTGAAATTTCCATTGTTGGCGAGGTATAAGGCATCCTCACGAGTTTCTAGGCAATCATTGCCCATATGACCCGTGTCACCATAGACTTCACACGTGATGTGATAGTCTAGGGCATAGGCATTGTCAGACACTTCACCACTGGCTTGTCCATCACTTTTTTTCATTAGGAGGTCCAATTTTGCAGCGATCATGTCCACCTCCTTCAAGGTGTGCATGCCTCGCTGTCGGGTATGGAGACGCTCATCGTTCCATCCCATGTTAGACACCATCTTCTCAATAAGATCTTTAGCGTTTGGCACCGTCAATGAGAAGAAGGCTCCTCCAGTAGCAGCATCCAAATGGTCACGAGCTGATGGGATAAACCCGTTATAGAAGTTTTGAATAAGAAGCCAGTCATCCATCCCATGGTGGGGACAGGCTAGGATGTACTCCTAAAGCCTTTCCCATGCCTCGAGAATAGATTCCTTAGGCTCTTGCTGAAAGCTAGAAATCTTTCCACGTAGGGCGTTGGTTTTGCCCGACGGGAAGAATTTGGCGAGGAATGCCGTAGAACATTTCTCCCAAGTGTCTACAGCACCTCGGTTCACGTAGAACCACTGTTTCGCTCTCCCAAGGAGAGAGAATGGGAACAGTCTCGAACGGACCGCATCCGGAGACACGTCCTTGATCTTAAAAGTGCTACAGATCTCGAGGAATTATTGCAGGTGAGCACTTGCATCCTCATTAGCCTTCCCACAGAATGGGTTGGTTTGCACCATAGTGATAAGGCCAATTTTGATCTCAAAGTTCACATCTCCCGTGTTAACAGTGGGCCCAATAGGCACATTGTTAGCAGAGGGAGCTGAGAACTCATGAAGGGTCTTCTGAGCCATTGGCGTTTGGATTATTGGTGCATAAATGTTGGCTTGCCTTGCCGCTCGAATCTTCTAAGGAGTAACGACACGGGGTCGGTCTTTCAGAAGAGATTGGGATCTTCAACAAAGTTTTCCGGCAGGCAGAAACCGGACATACACTACCCTGTTTTCATATTTAAAATGCGAAAACAAAGAATGGTTATCCTACTAAAATCCTACCCATGGTTCTATCCTATTCACTTAGTCATGTTATATATCTATTTGCCATCCCCGGCAACAGCACCAGAAATGCTTGTTGACGGCTCCTAAGGTATACTAACAAATCATCCCTGGCAAAGGTACTAGAAATGCTTGTTGGTATTACTTATGCACCATTAACTAAACATCTCCAACTGATGTGTCAGAAATGCTTGTTAATGGTTCTATTGGATCACAGAGTGAATTCCGCAAGTGCACGGAGGTATCATTGTAGCATTTCCCCTTAAGAGTATTCCCAAGGGTGTCATTTATTTGATCCCAAATGAAGGTGGGGTAGAGATATAACAATCATTCATCAAATGAGAAGGGTAGAAAGATCTAGGTAAGGATCTAGTAAGGATGTATAATATGATATTGGAGGTAGTGTGACACACACAAAAGCTTTCAAGTCTAAGGGGGATAGAAGAATCCTAGAGGTTAGTTAAGGTTGAGAGTTATGGAGGTACTCCTACTATGCTCTATTGTACATATACATAGTCTAAACTAATTATTTATAAGCTAGATCAATAGTGAATACTTATGCTACGTGGTTCAACACATCGAGCACGGGCTTACCCCTAGCAATACTAGGGCGACTCCCGCCAAGAGCCTGTGGCATAGCCGAATGTGGAGGATTACAAAGGATAGATAGGGTTGTCACCACCTACTGCCTACCTCTTCAATCTGTGGGTCTACGAGACATCCAATGCTACTTAGCTATCCTAGCACCATGCTAGCATATTAAGTAATTACCTTAAGAGCCTAGGCACAATCCATCCTAAGGCAATGAATTGAATCATCATTGAACCAATGTTGATACATAACATAATTATCCATACTAACCTAGTTATGTTATAATTAACTAGACTATAGTGGGGGTCTATAGGTTCTATGATAATGAGATATGTTCATGATGAAACAGTCATAGAAGCTATACCTTCCACATACATGGACTCCACAATCAAACAAGAAACGCTTTGCCCAAGTATATGTATAAGTAGAGACTAAAGATACTATCTTTATTATGCATAAAGTCACAATTACAAGAAAGAATACATAAGCCATACCTTTCCCAATGTAGGATTGGGAAGAGAGAGACCCCTTACTCCTTTCCCAATTTGGACTTGGGACTAGAGACTCTCTACTCTACAACCTAACTCCTCTAAGACTATGGATGATAGTGTATACAATAGAGATGAAGCTCAAGTGGTGTGTGTTGAAGTGAGGGGTAGGGGGTCCTATTTATACTAGTGTTGAGGTCGGTTCCCGCCATTAAAAGTGCGTGAATCAGTCACCATTGCCTCCAGGCAGCCGGGAGGAGCCAACACATGGAGTTTGACCGAGTTTGGCGCCAGGAAGAGGTTGGCCAAACCAGGGGTTCAGCCGACCTTGTCAGCACTACAAACGCGGAGTGCTTCCTCCAGGTGGCTGCCAGGTGGGCCCCCTTGATGTATATGGGTGATACACCATTGGATCTCCTCGGATACTTCTCTTTGTGGGCCATTTGATCCATGGGTTGCCACGTGTCGTCTCCTGATTGGCTGGGATGATATTTTATAGGATTGGTCCCTCTACATTTCCTCATTTTCTGCATAAAATGCTGCATACACATATTTCTCCAAGTCCAAGTGGAATTGGGTTAGATAAAAAGGTGATGTGTGCAAGAAATGACAAATCCTTCACATAATTGAGTTAAATTAACGGATGAAATTGGTATATTACAGCCGTCAACACCGCCCTGGGTCGCGCCAAATCCTATGAGTCACCCGCTCCAGTGTCACGCGCCTGCCCACGACGCCATCCCGACACGCCGCATGCATGGCCTTGCAAGTGGCACGCAGACTGTAGAGGTCGTTCAAGGGTTGCAGGGAGCTTTTGGCGACTAGCCCCGAGATCTCGACCACAATATCGTGCATGAACGACAACTCCAAAGGCTTCAGCGCCACCGTGCTACGAAGGGAACCAATGATGATTCGCGCGGCAGAGACAAAGAGGCAGCTAGAGTACGTGTGGAGAAGACGATGGTGTGTCTTTATAGAGTACGTGCAGAGAAAAAGATGGAGACATTACATAAAGACACACGCCATAGTCTTCTCCGCGGGTACTGATCGGTGTCGCGCGCAGTGATGGTTCGGCTTCCGACGGTGGCGGATTCCACATCCTCTGCAGCACTGTAGGTGCATTAAGGGTGGACGACATGTGAACACCACAGCCTATGGGACCCATGCCTCTCGCATGCACTGATGGAACGGGCGAAGTAATGGAACCGCTCTGTTTTCAACATCAGCACAAGAATAATATCTTGTCATCAAGAGAGATGACATACTATGTTTGACAGTAATCAGCGCCAAGCATTTCCTGTTTTACAGTTTGATTCTCCACGCTCTTTCAGCTTAATTCGTACATACTACCTATCTTTTTCTAACATTTTTCTCGTCCTTTCTTTTCTTTTCTCTCTGTTCATTGTCTCCACTTTTCATTCTAGTCGTTGCTAATTGACAAAACTAGCTGTTACATAATCCTAATTAAACACAAAATAAACTAATCAGCACATCTAGTCCGCAATACTTCCCTTCAAGCAGTGGTAATAACTTCTGGCCGCGTATAGGAGTAATGGTAAATGATGACACCGCGTATAGGGGCATAAGTCAGGTGGTACGTTGGAGTTCTACCTATCTTTTTCAAAAAAAATTCTCGTCCTTCCTTTTCTTTTCTCTCTGTTCTTTGTCTCCACTTTTCTTTCTAGTCGTTACTACCTGTTGCATTTTCCTATTACTACGTACTTCTGTATACTACTTTACAGGCCGCTTTGCAGGCCCCGCTGTGGGCGATCTCCTGGCACCTCCAGCGGCTAAAGTATCGTACATACCACTTTAGAGGCCACCGACGATGTGGAGGGCCGTTCATTAACAGAGAATATAGATAGAATATATAGTTCACTAAACAGCAGATAGAATACAAAATAACAGATGAACAGACGAACAATATTGAGTTTATTATCATAAAATATTACTCCCTCCTTCCTATATTACTTGTCGTTAGATCAAGTTTTTTAGTTCATATTTGAACTAGAAAACTTGTCCTAATTATTAATGACAAGTAATATAGGAAGGAGGAAGTACAAATAAAGAAAAACAATATCACAAAACAAGAAAAAATAAAACATCACAAAAACAAGAAGAGAAAACATCATGACTAGATTAATCTGTGTCAAAACATTCCCTATTTTAAAGTTGGGTTCAACTAGAATGTAATCAGATGTTTGGTGCAATTGTGCAATCAACCATCTTCAACCGTTGTATCGATCTACATTACGGTCATTAAATCTTTTTATTTAACCCCCTCCACCAGGTGGAGGGATGGTAGTGGTGGAAAGGGTTAAATAAAAAGATGTAACAACTGTAAGATGTAGATCCAACAGATGAAAATGTTTGATTACACGATTGCACAAAAACTTTAATTGCATATAGGGCTGTCAATGAGTCAAACTCAAGCGAGCTTGTCTTTCTAAGCTTGAGTTTGATAAAACACCGAGTCGATCTCGAGTCAAGCCAAGAATTCATGTATATACAATAAAATCTACTAAATTTAGGTTCACAACTAATGGAGTAGGAAGGTGGACGATGTTGCACATTATTTGTTTCTATCATATATAAAAATTAGGGAGGGTTTTGAAAAATACTTGGCTATCAATTATTTCATATGTAAAAATATTGTAAAATAAAAAAGAGGAAGAATATGTAAAAATATTATAAAATAAAAATATTTAAGTCTAGGGAAGAGTAAACAAAGAGGAAGAGCAAACTTTTAAGCCTAGGGAATAAAATATAAAACAAAGCTACATGGCTGGTTGGGTACACGTACGGTCTGGGCCGGTGTGCCGGTGCACTTTAACCCTCGTCGTGCATCCCCGATGGTTGTTGAAGACCCTTGCAGGTAGGACCAGGATTGCCTGACGCAGTGAATTTTACTGCATGCGTACAGTAAAGATTGCATCCATTGTTTGCTTTGTTCCGATAGCTGTACTTCCGAGCGATCCTCAAATGGGCCCAAAAGAGGGTTCCACTTGAATCGTCTCCTCTCCTATTGCCTGCATGCTTCAATGTGAGACAGAGTTTACTCTTACTGATACATACTTCAACCATCTAAATAAAACAAACTTCTATAATAAGACAAAAAACATTAACTATTGAGGACATTAGGGAGGGTTTTGAAAAATATTTGGCTATCAATTATTTCACGCATCCGTCGACAATCTTTTTCATATATCATCTTTGCAAATTAAGGGTTGATATAATACTGAAAGTATTATCTATTTTCACATTATTTACTTGCAATGGCTAATTAATAAGTAATCTTTATAATCAAAACTTAATCCTAACATATGACAAAATTAATATTTTTTCTATAGTCCATACATTATAACATTATTTTGACTGGTTATTTTAGAATAAACATAATCTTTAGCAATTAATAGATCATTAGCATTGCTGAGCACGTGGTAGTTAGGTTTCATTCAGAGCACATTGGGGTTGGGAGGAAAGAGGTGATGATAAGTTGATTTGCACAAATCTCAAAAGTAGAATCAATTGGCACCTAAAAGAAATCCTATTTTCAGGAGTCTGAAATATGGTATTTTCTCATTAATTATTGAGGTCTATACGACTCTTCATGCTCTAGGATAAAAGAAAAAAGATTGCACTTCATGTTGATGCAAACAAGAGGTAACTAAAATAGAAATTCTTGAGTTCTTGTTAAGTTTACAAAATGAAAGCATCAGAACCCTCCCTAATGCCCTCCATAGTTAATGTAATTTTAATTCTATTAATTTGTTATAGAAGTTTATTTTATTTAGATGTTTGAAGTATGTATCATTATATGCATGTAAACTCTTTATCATGTTGAAGAAAGCAGGCAAACGTTTAAGAAACGATTTGAATGGACCCCTCAGTTGGATTGCTGGGAAGTATAGCCGTCGGTTCAAAACAAATGGTGGATGCAGTCTTTACTGCACACATGCAGTAAAATATCGCTACGTCGGGCGATCCTGGTCCTTGCAGGTATGCTCCAATTTCTGTCCTCCAACTCCATCTAGGCTTCTGATGACGCAGGCGGTTCACCACCAGACTGTAGAAAGGATAAGCACGCACACATGTAACAATCATTGTTGACTAAGTTGGTCTAACGTTAACAGTCATTGTTTGACTGCGTTGGCCTACATTTAGTCATTAACGCTAGGCTTTGAATCCGTGTAGTGTGAAAGGGTTTAGTTTTGGTTTCACACTACACTAGCTAGCCTATATAAAGTGTATTTGTGTTCCCTGGTGAATACACAACAAACATTCTCCATACAGAATAGTCTAGTAACCATTCTCTATATGTTATCATGAGACCAATAATCTTTCCCTACATGCTTTTGCTTTCTTCTGCCATGGTGTCGAGTCCAAAACCAGCAAAGCCTCTGTGATGAGCGGCATGAAAGTTTCTTGATGACAAACTGACTGCGGGGGCAGCCCCCGGCATGCATGTTTGACAAGAAGGATGTTCCATCGAGGGTTTGAGGATAAATGATATACCATCTAGCCAGCCAGCCGAAGGTTCGAAGAAAGCTACACGGCTGGGCGGGTACTCGTACGTTCCGGGTGTGCTGGTGTACCTTAACTCCAGTCCTGCATCCCCGGCGGTGGTTGGGAAGAGTCTTGTAGATATGCTCTGATTCCTGTCCTCCAACTCCATCTAGGTTTCTTATGACGCAGGCCACCACCAGACAAACCAGCAAAGCCTTGGTGATGAGCGGCATGCAAGTTTCTTGATGAGAAACTGACTATGGGGGTGGCCGCCAGCATGCATGTTTTCCATGAAGGATGTTCCCTCGAGGAATTGAGAAAAAAGGTATACCATCGTCTAGGCAGCCAGCCGGAGGTTCGAACGAAGCTACCCGACTAGCCGGGTACACGTACGATCCTAGTGTGCTGGTGTACCAGTTGTCCACACCAGCGTACTCTAAAACATACCCTATACACTATTCTTCATCTATTTTTACAATACGTATTCTAAACATCCACTGCGCTATAGTGTATGCAGTATGCTTTACAGTGTGCCACTGCAGATGGTCTGACCCCCGTCGTGCATCCCCGATGGTGGTTGGGAAGAGCCTTGCAGGTATGCTCTGATTCCTGGCCTCCAACTCAATCTAGGTTTCCGATGATGCAGGCGGTTCATCACCAGACAAACCATCAAAGCCTCGATGCTGAGCGGCATGCAAGTTTCTTGACGAGAAACTGACTGCGAGGGTGGCCCCCATCATGCATGTTTGATAGGAAGGATGTTCCCTCGAGGGTTTGAGGATAAAAGGTATACCATAGTCTAGGCAGCCAGCCGGAGTTTCGAATGAAGCTTCGTGTAGCTTCCTGTAGGCAGCCATCTAGGCAGTCATCTAAGCATCTTCATGTAGTTTCGTGTAGCTTCATTCGAACCTCCGTCTGGCTGTCTAGACAATGGTACAACAATATAACTTTTATCCTCAAACCGTCTGAATGTGGCCTAGAGGGGGGTGAATAGGCCTTTTTGAATTTTCGTCAGAACCTGCAACACTTAGCAACTTGATCAAATACCAGGAAATCGGACTAGTCCGATAGAGTGCGGACTAGTCCAGTGTGTACAGACTAGATCGATCAAGTTTGATCAGTTATCTCGATCCTAGACTCTATGCAGCAGAAATATACTTGTAATTAAAGTGTAATACTTCTATGGAACTGGGCGTGGCACAATCTAACCTTATATTCAATGTTTTAACGTAATATAAACAAGATCATGTGAAACCCTAGATATCAATGAAAAGTAAGAACAAAATGCACAAAGTGAAGGCACAAGATTTTTATCCCGTGGTTCGGTTTCCACAAAGGCAACCTACGTCCACGTTGAGAAGCCAACGAAAGGACCGGGTATTCACCAACCCCATCCTCGTCGAATCGCCACGAAGGCCAATTCTCTTTCACTATCACAAGGGTAAATCACCAAGTTCAAGGGGCCTTCTCACAAGTTGAGGGCTCTTCAAGATTACAAATTGAACACCACCAAGAACACACTCTTAAGATCAACAATGAAACAACAGGAGTGTGTTAGAGATCAAACCAAAGAGCTCAAATGTGTGAATCGTGTCTCTCCTTTGTTCCAAGATGAATAATCAAGAATTTGATCTTTCTTGCGTTGGATTGCGTGGAGAGATGTGTTTTCTAAGCTCTTGGAGGGTGTGACGGCGCAGGGAGTCGAGAGTTATGAATGTAGGGCCGTCCACATCAATTTATATGGTGTTTCCAAAAGTTATCGTTAGGGTTTCGAGGGTCCGGACTAGTCTGTGGTGGAGTCTGAACTAGTACGGTGTGCGGCGTGTAGGAAACCCTAAGTTCTCAGAAAGATCAGACTTGTCCGACTTAGGGCGGACTAGTCCAATTTAGGCTCTGGAAAAGTTCGGATTAGTCTGGTTATTTTCAGACAAGTCCGATTGTGGTGATCTCCTTAGTGAATTGGGGACAAGTCCACATATGGAGGACTTGTCCGATTTTAGTCAGAGAGGTTATCGGACTAGTCCGTGGTGATTTCGGACTTGTCCGATTTCGTGTAAATCTTTGAAGTGTAGAGGATTAGTCTGCACTGAGGAGGACTAGTACGATCTTTGTCAGAAAGATATCAGATTAGTCCGTGGTGATATCAGACTAGTCCGATCCATGCAGACTCGGACTGTGCAGACAAGTCCGCACTGGGAGGACTTGTCCGATTTTGAACAGAGGGGTTATCGGAGTAGTCCGGATATTATCAGACTAGTCTGGGCCAGTATAAATTAGTGCAGTAAGTGAGTTTTCTTGTGATTGAGCACTTAGGGTGTGTTTCACCAACACACTCCATACATAATGATCTAATCTATTCAGCTCTTGAGCTCTTTTCCATATAGATCCTCATTCTCCTTTCTTTTTGCGCTTACACCATTTTTTTATTAAAACCTGCGCTCATCTTAACAATTTGGTTAGGATCTCATTTGTTTGTCATAAATCAACCAAAACCCACAAGAGATGCCTAGATGCACTTTCAATCTCCCCCTTTTTGGTGATTGATGACAACCAATTGTGATTTCACAATGTATGATAAAAATACAAAATTTTCATAAAGTGTGCACATATGAGTTAGGTATAAGTTAAGCAATGAAAACATAGGTCATATGTGCACTCTTTATGGTGGGGTGTAAAACTACGTGAGTGTGAGCAATAATCGTGATGAGGATGAAGTGATTGACATTGAAATACCAGTATCAAGCATATATGTCAATTTCAAAGCAAAATCACAAATTTCATAACATAAGCAAAGTCATTCCATCACACCACAAAACCAAAGATAGAGATAACAATATTAAAGTTTTACAACCCAAGAGAGACATAAAAATATAAACAAAAAAAAGTTATGAAGCTCTCATCTCTCATCCTACAGCTAGGACTACTGACTCCCCCTCAATCTCTCCCCCTTTGGCATCAAGACACCAAACAGAAGGAGAGGAGAGATCTAGTGGCTCATTCCTCGCTGTGGGTTCTGTCCTCGTCTTCATCTTCATCTTCCGGCTGTGGAGGAGGAGGAGGAGCAGACCCACCCGATGTGCCCCCAATGCCAAAGTAGGCAAGCTCGAAGGGAGTCAAAGGTCCGAGCTCAGTGAAATCAGAGGCTGAATCTTCAAAGATGACTGGAGATCCAATAGGCTCGATCTCTAGCTTCTGGCAAATGTGCTTGACATTTTCTTTGACATATCTCATATCTTCCTTCCTCGCCTTGTTCAGCTTGTGAGTGTTCACTTCAGCCTTCTTGCATGAGGCAAAGATTGCTGCCAAGTACTTCAAGATTCCACTAGGAGACCCTTTTTTGGGAGGGTCCCTAGTGGAGGGAGTAGTCCTCTCATCCCCTCTAGCTCTCCTTGGAGCTTCTTCACTGGATGCAGGGGATGGAGCAGCTTGGACAGTGGCTTGGGGAGGCTTCTGGGGCCTCAAAGGAGTGTGCTCCACATCCTTCACGAACTCGATCCCAGTGACCTTCTCAATCATGAACATCAAGTAGGGGGCATAGCCACAGGATCTGTTCGGCGTGCAGGAGATGTTGATCATATCATTCCAAATATAGTCAAAGATGTCAAACTTCCTATTCTTGCTTATCACTTTCATCAAGGTCCTCAAGTAACCTTGGACACTTCCTACATCCCCATCTTTTGGTGCTATTGTCTTCCTCCGCACCCTGTTTAGCACCATGAAAAAAGGCTTCATGTTCTTAGTTGAGAGAGGATTGAACTTCAGGCTGGTGTCATAGAGGAAGACCATCTTGTCTTTTCCTAAGACACCAATGTTGTGGATGGTCAACTCATTGTTGCCGGTGTCTTCTAGATGAAGGAGTCTTGCAAACTCATCATAAGTGATGGTATACTTGGATCCATGAGTCATCCAAGTCACTCTTTCCTCCTCATCACTAGCAAAGAAACAAGTGGCATAGAACTGAGCAATGATGTCATCATTCCAGTTAAATCTGAAGGCAAACAACTCCTTTAGTCCACTCCTCTCCACTTCATTTATAACTTCATCAAATGTTGAAAAACTCTTCCTCTCAAAGTGATTCCAGTTGATCCACTCGTTGCGGACCACCGGAGTCTTCATGGTAATATAAACCGAGCTGTAGAAGTCTGCATGAAAATTGCTCCAAAACCTGGCATCAGCAGCCTTCTTGGGTCGACTGTAGCAATCCACAAATCTGAGTTTGGTAGCAGCATCGCTTCCCTTGCCGTTGAACTTCTCCTCGGAGGGATCTTTGTTTCCCTGTCTCGGAGCATGCATCTTGAGTGGGCCGATGGGGCCCCAAGAAATTCCCTTTCCTTTTCCCTTCACTTGGCGAAGAGCCACCGAGCTCGAGCCAGCTGCATCCTTGGCCTTGGACGCAAGCTTCATGGCAAGCACCTTGCGCCGCACCTGAGGTGGGGATGGTGTAGGCTCAGAGGGACGCTCTTGCCTCTTTTGAGCGCGAGACTTCGAAGCTCGCGGCAGCAAGTCTAGTTCCATCTCATCTTCAAAGTCAGAGATGTTCTCGTTTGACATTGTCCTGAGAGAGCATTGCACAATG
This sequence comes from Tuctoria greenei, assembly GCA_036927565.1. Classification (NCBI taxonomy): domain Eukaryota; kingdom Viridiplantae; phylum Streptophyta; class Magnoliopsida; order Poales; family Poaceae; genus Tuctoria; species Tuctoria greenei. The sequence continues at coordinate 64,778,061 of JAYESD010000011.1, read as the reverse complement.
TAGGGATAAGAATTGATGACAAGGAAGTGCAATGAGGAATGAGTAATTAGGGTTTAGTTTAGGAAAAATCGGACTTGTCTGGTGTACAGGTACGGACTAGTCTGGGGGGACCGGACTTGTCCGTACATGTACCGGACTAGTCCGGTATTCATCACCTCAAGCCCTAACTAGATGACAAATGGTGATTCCCAATGCAAAACTAGTTCAAGGTAAATGTTATACAGCTAGGAGGCTTGTATTAACCGAGAGGAACTAGGCTATTTAGTCAACAATGAAGAAAATCACAATTTCTAGGGTTTGGGAGGAAATTTTACCGAAAATCCTTGATTCCTGGAGATGGAGGGGTTGAAGGTTCGGACAAGTCCGTAATCTTCAATCCCTATGCGATGGAGATCGATTTCCACCCAAACCTTGAGGGATTTGATGGAGAACGGAGGAAATTGCTTTGGGAGCACCCGAGCGAGGAGAGAGAGCATGGGGAAAGTTGTGAGGATGAAGAAGATTAGGTCTTGGCGGCATCAAGGGTTATGGAGTCAAAAAATCGGACTAGTCTGTGGTTTGCCGGACTAGTCCGGACTACCGGACACTATGCGGACTAGTCTGGAGTGTGCGGACTAGTCCGGTTAACCACAGACTAGTCTGTTGTCACAAGAACAGATTAGTTTAGCCCATTCCTATATATTCGAAGGTTCTCATAAAAGAAATTGGGGGCCTAAACAATCAAGTAATCTTGATGAATATGATAAGTAAGCAAACAACAATCAAGCAATGACCATAATTCAACAAGATCAAGTAATTGAAATAGTTTTTTGGAGAAAAATGAGAGAGATGATTTTCACAGCACAATCAACATATTTTGAAGAATCCATACAGGTATGCAAGTTTTCAAGTCACATTCTGAGCATCAAGTATGTTTAGTTCATTTCGGAGCTCGCAAAAACGCTTTTCATCAAGTGGCTTGATGAATATGTCCGCTAGTTGTTTTTCGGTGTTGACATGGGAAATAGCTATGTCTCCTTTCATTGAGTGGTCTCTCAAAAAGTTGTGTCGGATGTCTACATGTTTGGTCCTACAGTGCTCAACTGGGTTATAGGCAATCTTTATGGCACTCTTATTATCACAAAGGAGTGGAATACGACTCATATTGTAACCGTAATACCATAGAGTTTGTCGCATCCAATGGAGTTGTGCACAACAACTCCCGACGGCAACATACTCCGCTTTGGCCATGGATAAGGCAATGGAGTTTTGCTTCTTGGAGGACCAAGAAACTAGGGATCTATCTAGAAATTGGCATGTACTGGAGGTACTTTTTCTATCTTCTTTGCATCCGGCATAATCTGCATCTAAGTATCCAATGAGATTGAATTTGGAACCTTTAGGATCAAAGGCCTAGGTTGGGTGTATGAACTAAATACCGCAAGATTCTTTTTACAGCTGTCAAATGACACTCTTTTTGGTTGGCTTGAAACCTTGCACACAAACATACACAACATAATGTCTGGCCTGGATGCACATAAGTAAAGTAAAGATTCAATCATGGAGCAATATACCTTTTGATCCACGCTTGGTCCATCCTCATTGAGATCCAAGTGTCCATTTGTTGCCATTGGAGTCTTTATAGGCTTCGCCTTGTCCATTCCAAACTTCTTGAGTATGTCTCGAGTATACTTAGTTTTACTCACTTGGAATCCCAAGAAGTATTTCAGCTCTCCCATCATAGACATTTCAAACCTATCCGTCATAATTTTTCTAAATTCTTCACGAAAGGATTTGTTAGTTGAACCAAAGATAATGTCATCAACATAAATTTGACAAATAAAAAGATCATTGTCAAAGTGCTTTGTGAACAATGTATAATCTGCTTTACCAATCTTAAAACAATTTTCAATTAAGAAATCTCTAAGACACACATACCAAGCTCTAGGAGCTTGTTTGAGGCCGTAGAGAGCCTTACGCAGTTTAAAGATGTGATTGGGGAACTCTTCATCTTCAAATGCGGGGGGTTGCGCCACATACATCTCCTCCTTGATTGGTCCGTTGAGGAAGGCGCTTTTCACATCCATCTGATAGAGCTTGAAATCATGGTGAGTAGCATATGCAAGTAATATTCTAATAGATTCAAGCTAGCTACGGGAGCAAAGGTTTCATCAAAATCCAAACCTTCGACATGTGAATACCCTTTGGCCACAAGTCGTGCCATTTTCCTTGTCACCACCCCGTGTTTGTCTTGTTTGTTGCAGAAGACCCATTTGGTGCTGACGACGTTGAATTTGGGTCTTTTGATGAGTTCCCACACTTTGTTCCGTTTGAAGTTGTTAAGTTCTTGCATCGCCACCACCCAATCTGCATCCTTCAATGCATCCTCAATCCTGCGCGGTTCCAAAAAGGATACAAAAGAGTAATGTTCACAAAATTTAGCAATTCTAGATCTAGTAGTTACTCCCTTTTGGATGTCCCCAATTATGTTGTCGACGGGGTGATCTATTTGGATGCATTGGTGTACTCTTGGGTGTGGCACTTGTGGTCTTGAGTCTTCATGATCATCTTCTACTCCCCCTGGATGGTTGCCCTCATTGACTTGTTGATCATCTTCGTCTTCTTGATGTTGATATTGTGTGGAAGCTCCCCCTTGATCGTTTACCTCTACTTGTGGTTCATCTTCTTCATTTGCATTTGGAGGTTGCCCTTGTGGTTGAATATTGCCCAATGCCATTCTTCTCAATGCTTGACATGGAGCTTCTTCTCTATCTAGCCCACATGGATCAACTTGCTCTCCTTGAGAGCCGTTAATTTCATCGAACACTACGTGACATGTTGCTTTTCAACAAGTCCGGAGGTCTTGTTGAAGACACGATAGGCGTAAGAGTTCGAATCCTAACCAAGAAAGAAACCTTCATCGGACTTCGAAGCGAATTTTGAATTCCTAGGCTTCTTGTTCAAAATATAGCACTTAAAACCGAAAACTCGAAAATATGAAATATTAGGCTTGTTACCTGTGAGTAGCTGATATGACGTCTTCTTGAGTAGTCGATGAAGATAAAGTCGGTTCATGGCGCGGCAGGCGGTGTTAACCGCTTCCGCCCAAAACCAATCTGAGGTCTTGTATTCATCGAGCATTGTTCTCGCCATCTCTATGAGGGTTCGGTTCTTCCTTTTGGTAACTCCATTTTGTTGAGGGGAATAAGGTGCTGAGAACTCATGCTTTATCCCTTCTTCGTCTAGGTACTCCTCAACTTGAGTGTTCTTGAACTTTGTGCCGTTGTCGCTTCGTATGTTCTTGATCCTCAATTAGAACTCATTTTGGGCACGCTTGAGAAACTTCTTGAGGGTTCCTTGAGTTTCTGTCTTATCATGCAAAAAGAAAACCCATGTGAAGCACAAAAATTCATCAACAATTACTAAGCCATATTTGTTACCACCGATGCTTATGTAAGCAATTGGACCGAATAAGTCCACATGAAGTAGCTCGAGCGGTCTTGTTGTAGTCATGACGTTCTTTGCGGGGTGAGGTGCTCCTACTTGCTTCCCGGCTTGGCACGCGCTACAAGGCCTGTCTTTCTAAAAAACAACATCCTTTAAACCTCGGATGTGATTGCCCTTAGAGTTTTTGAAGATTCCTCATACCAACATGTGCTAGCCGTCTATGCCACAGCCAACCCATGTTGGTCTTTGCAATTAAGCATGTGTCAAGTTCGGCTTTATCTTGTTGAAGTCAACAAGATAAAGCTTTCCCTTCAACATACCCTTGAATGCAACTGAGTCATTACTCCTTCTAGAGACGGTCACACCCTCATTAGTAAACAAGCAATTATAACATTTGTCACATAATTGAGATATGGACAGCAGGTTATAATCTAAGGAATCAACATGTAAAACGTGAGAAAGAGTATGTTAGGATGATATTGCCATTTTACTGGTACCGAGCACCCTTCCTTGAGTGTTGTCTCCAAAATAGATGCCCCGCTTGGATCCTCATTCTCTTTGTACTCAACGAACATCATTCTTTCTCCGATCATATGGTTGGTGCATCCACTGTCTATCACCCATTTTGATCCACCGGAGGAATAGGCCTACAAAATCAAATCATGCCTTGGTTTTAGGTACCCAAGCTTGCTTGTGTCCTTTGAGGTTACTTACGAGAGATTTGGGCACCAACACATGAGACTTGGTGTTCCCATGGCGTGGCCCAACATAATGAGCATGAACTTTACCAAAACTTTTCATTAGAACATATGATGCATCAAAAGTTCTAAACAATAGTTGTTGTTGTTCATGAACAGAACTAGTCCGGAGGACCGGACTTGTTCGTGTAGGGACCGGACTAGTCCGATTATTGTATGTGTTAACTATCTTGTACTTATTAGTATTATTAGTATTTCTAGCTTGAGAGTAATTTCCTTTCACAATAGCAATGAGCTCCTTGTTATTCTTATGGTTTCCAGCATTTTGCTTTTCACCATAGGAATACCCAATGCCATATTTGACATTAGGAGGTCTTGTGGCCATGTATGCACTACGTGCATATTTGACCTTCTCCTTGTCAAATATGCCACTTTGGGAACGATGCTTGTCCTTAGCAGAGGTTGACTTGTCTTTCAAGCTAGTTTCAATTTTACCACGTGTACAAGTAGAGGTGGTTTCAGTTTTATGGAGTTGAGAAGGCGAGCTTGAAGAGCACAAAGGATCACTTTGTTTGAGTGACTCAACTTGCACTTCAAGGATCTTGTTAACCTGGGTTAAGTTAACAAGTTCTTCCTTGATGATTGCATTTGAGTCGCTTAACTTCAAACAAGCTTCCTTGCTTGATGCTAACTCAAGTTCAAGTGATTTGCTTTGCTCCTTTTAAAGTTCAAGAAGCTCATTGATCTTGAGATACTCCTCCTTTTGGAGGATGATCATATCTTCTTGACGATAAATCAGCCCCTCCCTATCAACAAGCTTATCCATCAAGGATTTCATTTTAGCAGCAGTTTTCTTGTCTAAGCCAACTAGCATATCCTCATCCTCAATATAATTGTTACTACACTATCAAAAGAACGCGAAGAGGGAGATTTTGTTGTTACCTTTCGTTTACCTTCCTTTGCCACGAGGCAAGTGTCGTTGCCCTTCCATGCGCCGAGAGTTGGGAAGAGGGAGGACTTCTTAGTTGTCTTCTCAATGGCTATGCTAGCCATCTCCTCTTCCTCTTCGGATGAGGACTCATCATTTGATTCCCACTCGTTTCCTAGGTGCGCTTGCCCAGCTTGCTTCTTCTTCTTGAATAATTTCTTCGATTGACGCCTTGTTTCCTTGTTCTTCTTCTTGTTTTCTTCTTATGGGCAATCAACTATAAAGTGGTCATATTCACCATAGTTATAGCACGCCTGCCTCATCTTCGGTCTTGATTTTTCTTTGTGTTTTCCTTCACTTGTTTTGCCCCTTGTCTCCTCTTCATCATTTTCTTGAATATCTTCATAAAGAGGATCATGTCCTCTTCGTCAATATCGCTGCTCTCGTCATCATTGTCCTCTTCTTGTTGAGCTTCTCAAGATTCTTTTGACAAGGGCTTGCAAGCGGACTTCAAAGCGACCCCTTTCTCCTTTGCCGAGGTTAGGTCGGCAATTTCCTTTACATGTTTAGCTTGCTTCTCCATCATCTCAAAGTTGATGATATTTCCAAGCAGTTCATCTGGGGTCATTTTCTTGTACCCGAGGCTTTCTCTAATCATCGAGCATAGGGTAACGTTGCGAGGCATGAAGGCTCTAAGGATGAGCATCCCCACCTCATGATCGTTCCACTTTTTACTTCCATATGCTCGAACCTTATTGATGAGCGTCTTCAGTCAGTTGTACATGTCTTGCGGCGACTCATCTTCTTCTATGGCAAATCTTCCCAATTCGTCTTCGATCATTTCGATCTTTGCCTCTCGCACATGACGATCGCCTTCATGTGCAGTTTGCATTGTGTCCCAGATTTCCTTTGCAATCTCAAGTCCATCCACCTTGGTGAACTTGTCCCGACTTAGTGAAGATTTGATGACTGCTGCAGCTTGAGCATTTCGATGAATTGCTTGCTCTTGGCTTGGTGTAAGCTCTTCATCATCGTCCGGGATATCTATTCCTGTACAGACAAAATGCCACAAGCTGGGATTGAGTGAGATTAAGTGCATTTTCATGTTTTGCCTGCACATTGAGTAATCATTCCCGTCAAAGTGTGGGGCTTTTTCCTAAAGGAATAGACAAATAATGGTTATTGTTAGAATTTAAGCGATCGTTGTTGAAAGGATATTTGGAAGAGTCGGTGTGACTACTCCCCTTCTTCTTGTCTTTGATCTTCACTTTCCCTTTGGAGAGGGATTTCTTCCTTAGGAGCGCCTTGAGTTCAAGTGTCTCCTCATCATCGTCCCCGAAGTCCTAAATGGCATTGAGGAGCTTTTTCATCTTCAACCTTCTCTTGGTTGTGACTCTTGTGCACATCCTTCATGTCCGACATGTTCTCTTTGAGCGATTAGTCTCTTGCGAAGAAACCTGGCTCTGATACCAATTGAATGTGCCCTAGAGGGGGGTGAATAGGCCTTTTTGAATTTTAGTCAAAACCTGCATCACTTAGCAACTTTATCAAATACCAGGAAATCAGACTAGTCCGATAGAGTGCGGACTAGTCCGGTATGTGCGGACTAGATCGATCAAGTTTGATCGATTATCTCGATCCTAGACTCTAGGCAGCGGAAATATAATTGTAATTAGAGTGTAATACTTCTATGGAACTGGACGTGGCACAACTAACCTTATATTCAATGTTTTAACATAATATAAACAAGATCAAGTGAAACCCTAGATATCAATGAAAAGTAAGAACAAAATGCACAAAGTTAAGACACAAGATTTTTATCCCATGGTTCGGTTCCCACAAAAGCAACCTACGTCCACGTTGAGGAGCCCACGAAAGGATCGAGTCTTCACCAACCCTAACCTCGTCGAATCGCCATGAAGGCCAATTCTCTTTCACTATCACAAGGGTAAATCACCAAGTTCAAGGGGCCTTCTCACAAGTCGAGGGCTCCCCAAGATTACAAATCAAACACCACCAAGAACACACTCTTAAGATCAACAATGAAACAACAGGAGTGTGTTAGAGATCAAACCCAAGAGCTAAAACGTGTGAATCGTGTCTCTCCTTTGACCCAAGATGAATCCTCAAGAATTTGATCTTTCTTGCGTTCGATTGCGTGGAGAGATGTGTTGTCTAAGCTCTTGGAGGGTGTGCTGGCATAGGGACTCGAGAGTTATGAAAGTATGGCCGTGCACATCTATTTATATGGTGTTTCCAAAAGTTACAATTAGGGTTTCGAGGGTCTAGACTAGTCCGTGGTGGAGTCTGGACTAGTCCGGTGTGCGGCGTGTAAGAAACCCTAAGTTTTCAGAAAGATCGGACTTGTCCGACTTAGGGCGGACTAGTCCGATTTAGGCTCTGGGAAAGTTCGGATTAGTCCAATTATTTTCGAACAAGTCCGATTGTGGTGATCTCCTTAGTGAATTGGGGACAAGACCGCAATCTGAGGACTTGTCCGATTTTAGTCAGAGAGGTTATCAGACTAGTTCGTGGTGATTTCGGACTTGTCCGATTTCATGTAAATCTGTGAAGTGTAGAGGACTAGTCCGCACTGGGGAGGACTAGTCCGATCTTAGTCAGAAAGATATCGGACTAGTCCGTGGTGATATCGGACTAGTCTGGTCTGTGCAGACTCAGACTGTGCAGACAAGTCTGCACTAGGAGGACTTGTCCGATTTTGAACAGAGGGGTTATCGGACTAGTCTGGACCTGTATAAATTAGTGCAGTGAGTGAGTTTTCTTGTGATTGAGCTCTTGGGGTGTGTTTCTCCAACACAATCCATACACAATGATCTAATCTATTCAGCTCTTGAGCTCTTTTCCATATAGATCCTCATTCTCCTTTCTTTTTGCGCTTACTCCATTTTTTTATTAAAACTTGTGCTCATCTCAACAATTTGGTTAGGATCTCATTTGTTTGTCATAAATCAACAAATACCCATAAGGGATGCCTAGATGCACTTTCATCGTCAAGGATCATCCTACTAGCAAAGCCTCAGTGATGAGCGGCATGCAAGTTTCTTGATGAGAAACTGACTGCGGGGGCAGCTCCCGGCATGCACGTATGACAGGAATTGCAGGTTTGTCTGGTGGGTGAACCGCCTACATCATCGCAAACCTAGATGGAGTTGGAGGACAGGAATCAGAGCATACCTACAAGGCTAGCTCTTCCCAACCACCACCGGGGGCGCACGACGGGTACACCGGCACACTCGAACCGTACGTGTACCCAGCCAGCCGTGTAGCTTCGTTCAAACCTCTGGCTGGCAGCCTAGACGATTGTATACCTTATATCCTTAATCCCGCAAGTGAACATCCTTCCTGTCAAACATGCATGCCATCGACAGACCCTGCAGTCAGTTTCTGATCAAGAAACTTGCATGCCGCTCATCACCGAGGCTTTACTGGTTTGTCTGGTGGTGAACCGCCTGCATCATCGAAAACCTAGATGGAGTTGGAGGACAGAAATGGGAGCATACCTGCAAGGATCTTCCCAACCACCACCGGGGGTGTTGGACAGGGGTTAAGGTACACTGTTACAACCGGACCGTACGTGTGCCGTAAAGATGGAACTCAGTAGTCTAACGTTTCATGGAAAGAAAAAATGAAGAAGATAAAGGATGACGCGCGTTTCAATCCATGAACCATGAGACTGCTGACTTCCATCTTAATTGGCCAGTTCCCGATTCCGCTGATCTCTCTGGCATGCTTTAACACTAGCTACTCTCTGGTGGCTGGACCCAGGGTATGTCGTGGCCCACCCGGCATACCCAGTGGGTGCGCCCCTAAGAAAAGTTGTTGTCGTACGTGGTGTTTGGTTGAGAGAATGCAACTTGTGATCATAATGATAAGAATTAAAAAATAAGAGTATATCAGATTCAAAAATCTTCATTACTTCCTTTACTCGGGGCTCGGGCCCGTCAAATTCTAAAACTCCTCCACTCATATCGTACATGCATTAGTTATGTATCCATGCCGGTTTCCAAAATCCAAACTAGAGTTGTAGAAAAAGGTTTTGCACAAGAGAGAAGTTGTGCCGCGTCTTGATCACCACCACCGTGACGTCTTCCGACGAGGCTGTGGAGGACTGGCTCGACAAGGTCCTCTCCGTCCACCGTCTGCACCTTCACAAGCTCGTCGTCGGGTTCGACGTCAAGTGGTGCCCCAGCTACTCTGCTGACTAGAACCCCATCGCTGTTCTACAGATCCGCGTCGGTAGTCGTCGGTCACCCCAATTAATTGCATCTAGGGCTGTCCACAAGTTGACCTCGAGCGTGCTTGTCTTTCTAAGCTTTAATTTAATAAAACACCGATTCGATCTCAAGTCGAGCCAAGAATTCATGTATATACATTAGAATCTACTAAATTTAGGATTCACAACTAATGGAGTAGGAAGGTGGACGATGTTGCCCATTATTTGTTGCTATTATATATAAAAATTGTGCCCCATAAAACATTTTTAATAGAATTATATAGTTTAGTTAATCATACATACGTACATATCATAGATGACAATAATAAATGAGCTTACTCGAGCTTTTCGAGCCTGAGCTCATCAAGCTCGCAAGCTCTTGGCTCGTTTAGAATTGGCACAATACCCAACTTCATTCTCAAACTATGAATCAACAGTCAGTTTGGTCCTTGAACTTTCAAATGGGTCAATTATTTAGTCCCTCAACTTACCAATTCACTTTCATCCTTAGTCCGAGTTGGACATCCGCATTGGCATGCCACATAAGCTATTATGCCACATAATCTACCCAGACTACCTCACATAGAAAAAAGATAATTATTTTTATCATCTTAAAAATTAACTAGCTAATTAATTGGGGTGGATTTACATAGTTGCATGGGATATACATATTTCTCCTCCATGTTTTTTTGCAAAACTATCAAGTGATATATCCTATGTCATATTACATATGTAAAAATATTGTAAAATTTAAAACTTTTAAGCCTGGGTAAGAGCAAACGGAGCAAAAAGGGAGGATGAGCAAACTTTTAAGCCGAAAGAATAAAATATAAATGAAGCTACACGGCTTATGGTCCGGGCGTGCCGGTGCACCTTAACCCCCGTCATGCGTCCAATGTCAACATTGTTTTTAGGTTTGGTCAAATCTATCTTTGACCAATGATTTACGTATTTTTGATCTGTTTAAACTATACAAGAATTGTACTTTTAGATTCACCATGAAAAATATTTCCATAATATACAATCTACATTTTATTGAAGTTAATAAATTCCATATAAATCATAGGTCAAAGGTAAGTTTGACCAAAACTAGAAATAGATTTGAGTTGGGGCGGAGGAATTATTATATGTTGTAGTTTGCCGCATAAGGTTTGGTCCTTGAAGCCATAGCCTTTTGTACAGGCGGCTGATGCGACCGCACGCACCGAGCTTACGTGCGCGCCAGTTACTGAGGCGCCTTAAAGGCGCTCAACGCATGCATATCTTTGAATTCAATTCGAACCGCTCTGCGTCCCATCACCACTACTGCGCGTGTTGAGAGACGAAAAGCCAGGTTGCTACTACGTTATAAGATCACCCGGGCACGCCATCGTCTTCTCCGCACAGCCACTCTTCCTCTCTTCCCAAAACCGCGCCAAGAACACCATGGCTGACAAGAAAACACTGTCGCCAAGCCCGCCGAAGGACGCCAAGGGGAAGCATCCGCGACCGGACTCCCCCGCGGACATGGAGTCGGCTCTCCGAAAGATGGCGCACGATGTATTTGACAATACATCATGCTCCATGCATCGCCTTGGGCTTGGTCCCCTTCAAGAGTATACTGGAATGGGTACGATCTATTACATCTTCGTCATGATGCACTTGGCCAGTTGCCTTGACGTCCTCTGGGACACGCTAGCGGTCGAGCTCCGCATCGCCGGCCGCCACAATCTGGTGGCGGCGATGTCCAGGAAACTGGGCTTCCCATCTCCGCTATTGGAGGTGCCCCCGCCCTGACAGGATCCCAAGAAGAAGGAGGAGGAGGAGGAGGAGGAGGAGGAGGAGGAGAAGGAGGTGGAGGATAAGAAGTAGTTTTTTTTCTTGTTCTTAGTTGTGTTGTTTTTCTTTTCTTGTTCTAGTTTGTGTTTTTATTTTTTCTTGTTTGTTATATATCGTCTTAAGGTAATGAACTTTATTTTGTTGTTCATTGGTGTGCAAAAATAGTTCTAATGTTGTTGTTCTAATGATAAAATAGTGGACTATTTATCTCTTTTATTTTTTTTAGAATGGAATATATTTCCACTTCAAACTCTGCTGAGTTGGAGATCCAGAAAGTGACTTCCACCTAGTTCATCTAACAGCACCAGGGAGAACCTTCCCCCTCACATGAATCAAACATAATGAGCGATCAAGCAGCAAAGTACGTAGTAAATCACAAAAGACGCTAGAACAGTTTCTGGAGTATCAACTTTGGCCTAGATTAAATGCTCGTGGGCGTCATTGCAAAAGGGTGAAGACAAACAAGATTTGATTTGGATGGCTTGCAAAGACATAGAAGTCAGGGTCATCGAAAGTTTTGCCCAATTTGGATGGAGTTTTAGTTATAGACTTCCATATTAATAAAATGTATCGGGTGTTTTACTTTCACTAGTGTGTCGGGTTGAGTCTTTTGTTGCTGATCTTCACAAACTTGATGTATTAGTGTGTACATACTCTCTACTTAGGGAAAGGTTGGTTTAATTATTTCCATTATCTAAAAAAACTTTAGCCCAGATTAACAAAGCGATGTCCACCGAGCGCCATCCTCACTCTCGTCGTGCATGTTTGACATGAAGGATGTTCCCTCGAGGGTTTGAGGACAGAATGTACCATCTCATCACAGCTCACTACATACATGGTTCATCAAATTAATCACATGCCTTGTACAATATAATTTCCAACATGTTGTACTCGTCCTTTAGAAGAAACAACAGCCGTAGGCGCTAGCTGCTACGTGTTCAGATTTTAGTAACAAATGAACAAGAGGAGCAACGTCTCTCCACGATGTTCCGTGGTGTTGCACACACGGCTCTCGCCTCAGGCCGGCCACATATCCTGATCCAACCGTACATCTTCAAATAAAGGAGGGCTAGAAGATTGGTGGAAAAATAATATAAAAAAAAAGGAAGAAGAAAAAGAATGGTGCACGTTTCGATACATGAACCGTGAGACTGCTGACTTCCATCTTAATTGGCCAGTTCCCGATTCCTCTGATCTCTCCAGCATGCATTCACATTTGCTACTCTCTGGAGGCTGGACCCAGGGTATCCTGTGGCCCACCCGGCATACCCAGTGGGTGCGCCCCTGAGTCCGATCATCTCCACTCGCGCGCTTAGACGACGACCCTCTATAAAGGCACACCATCCTCTTGCGTCTCTACCGCACCACTCCATCGATCGTATCCTCAAAACTTCCCCTCTTGCTTCTCTGCCGCACCACTGCCGACCACCTCTCGCTCTTTCTCCGCACCTCCGTCGCCGCACAAATGGGTAGGCCCCTGCCAAAGCGCTCTAGAACATTGACGTCCTCTGAACCTCCTTCTTCTCTGTTTCTATCGCCGCCAATGCCGGTGTAACTGGAGGCAGTGCCCGCACCTCCTCTGTCCCCTTCTCTGCCCGCGGTGGCCGCACCTCCTAATCCCGTTTGGGTTTAGGAGATTATCTGCCTCCTCAAACACCGCTTCAAAGAACTCGATCGACACTTGAAGGAGGCCACCGAGCACCTGTCTGCCACCGCCGAGCGCACAAAAAAGCTCGACAAATTGGCGCAGGATGTATTTTCTGATACATCTCGCTCGTGTGACCGTTTGGGTCTTGGTAAACTTCCCGTCTGCATAAGCATGGACACCGCCAGCTACTACTGCTTCGGGTTAGGCTTTGTGGACGGTCGTCTCGACGTCCTCTACGAGATGATCGGGGAGGTGGCTGGGGTGGAGGGCCGCTAGCATCTTCTGTAGACCGTCACCCGGAAGTGTCGGACTCAATTGCCGGAGGAAGCGGCAGTAGCGGCGGCAGCGGAGGAGGCGGCAGCGGCAGAGGAGGAGGAGGTGGCAGCGGCGGCAGAGAAGGAGGTGGAGATCTCCTCTGACTCTGAGTAGAGTAGTATTTGTAGTTTTTCTTTTTCTTGTTTTCTATGTGCTTTCGTAGTTCCTGTTTGTAGTATATATGTTGTTTTTATGTTAATGAAAAATGTCTTTTCTGTTCATGAACAATTCGGCCTATGTAGTGTCGAAAAACAACTCATTTCTGAAAAAGGGGCGAGATAACTGTTGTTCAATGTCTAGCCAAGAATTCGTTGTGTTGCGAAAATCGACGACACTTGGTTGAAACTCCATTAAGATCGTGGTTGAGGCTGTGTTTCTCCTCTTTTGTGTTCTTTCACTCAATGTTTTCATTTGTAGTCGGCACGTGTGAAAATGTATTTTTAGTAGTAGTATGTAGTAATCATTTCATTGTGATTAATGTTACATAATGCTAATTGTTTGCTATCATCCATTCGTGGACTTGGGTGTCCAGTATCTATCATGTTTCATGATGTTACATGTTTTCTCTTTTTGTTGAAAGATCATCATATATAGTTGAAAGATACACATTCATTTATTAACACACACACACACACACACACACACATATATATATATATATATATATATATATATATATAGAGAGAGAGAGAGAGAGAGAGAGAGAGAGGCTTGTTGATCATATGTTCGGGGCGTAGCATATATGCATGGACAACTATAACATGCATAGTGAGAGAGACATTGACGATCATGTATGATGATGTTACGTGTGTTTTCTCTTTTTTTTTGTTGAAAGATCGTCATGTTTGAGGCTCGCTGATCATGTTTGGGGCATAGCAAACATGGACAAGTAACAACATGCACTTGAAAACCTCGTGATCATGTTTGATGACAACATTACGTGTTTTCTCTTTTTGGTAAAATATCATCATGTGTGTGTGTGTGTGTGTGTGTGTGTGTGTATACATACATACATACATACATACATACATACATACATACATACATACATACATACATACATACATACATACATACATACATACATACATACATACATACATACATACATACATACATACATACATACATACATACATACGTACATACATACATACATACATACGTACATACATACATACATACATACATACATACATACATATAGTTTAAGGCTCGTTGATCACGTGCTGATTATTAGTTGCCGCATCAGAAGAGCTTGTTTAGCTCACGGACAAGGAAAATTCTTAAGGGCAGTCCATCATGAAGTGACCATACTCTCCACAGTTGTAGCAAGTGCGCCGAGCCTTGGATTTTCCTTTATCCTTGCTTTTGCCTTCATTTGAGTTATTGCCGTTTCTTCTTTTCATCATTTGCTTGAACTTCTTGATAAAGAGTACCATTTCTTCATCATCAAGATTGGTGCTCTCATCGCTTATATGCCCATCGTCTTGATCTTCACGAGTTTCTTTGAGTTTGGGTCGGCATGTTGCTTTGAGAGCAACCTCTTTCTTTTTGGAGGAAGTGAGTTTGGCCAAGTCCTTGACGTATTGTGCCTCTTTCTTTATCATTTCATGATTTATTATCTTCCCCAACAACTCATCGGGAGTCATTTTGTGAAACCCGGGCCTTTTTCTAATCATTGAGCAAAGTGTGACATTTCTTGGCATGAAGGCTCTAATCATTCTCTTGACCACCTCATGATCCGTCCATTTCTTACTTCCATAGGCACGAATTTTGTTGATGTGTGCCTTCATCCGGTTGTACATGTATTGAGGTGATTCGCCTTCTTCAATGGCAAATCTCCCCAACTCTCCTTCAAGCATCTCGATTTTAGCTTCACGAACCGACCTATTTCCTTTGTGAGCTGTCTTGAGTGTATGCCATATTTCCTTTGCACTTTCTAAGCCATCGATCTTGGTGAATTCCTCTCTGCTTAGTGATGATGTGATCACGGCGACAGCTTGTGCATTTATGTGAATCTTTTGTTCTTGATCTGGGGTGAGTTCTTCATCCGTGTCCGGGATATCTATGCCAGTGCAAACAATGTGCCACAGACTAGGATTTAGGGATATTAGATGCATCTTCATGTTGTACTTCCACATGGTATAGTCGCTTCCGTCAAACTGTGGAGGTTTTCCCATAGGAATAGAAAGATAGTGATTGTTTGAGTTGAGACGGTTGTAGTTGTAAGGATGTCGGGAGTAGTCGTGATGACCACTTCCCGTCGTCTTCTCTTCTTCTTTTCCCTGTTGTCCTAGTAGTTTCTTTCTCAAGAGTGCCTTTAGTTGTCGCACTTCTTCGTCATCGTGTGGACTCTCTTTCAGCACATCAAAGGCTTTAGTTTCTTGTTCCTCCTCATTAATGTTCATCTTTAAGATATTGTTGTTCTTCTCAGAGGCCATTGATCTGTTCGAGATGTGAGTCTCGTTAGCGGAGAACCTTGCTCTGATACCAATTGAATGTGGCCTAGAGGGGGGTGAATAGGCCTTTTGAATTTCCTGCACACTTAATAGAATCGTCAAAACTTGGTTGGCTGGACTAGTCCGGTCGTGTGGGCGGACTTGTCCGGTGTGCTAGAAATATGTGTGTTGATCAGGTGTTATTTGGGAAACTAAATTTCTTGAGCATCAGAAATGAGAACAACTGATATTTTTGTTTGAGATTAATGTAATAATGCAAGTGAAAACTTATAATTGCCTTAGATTGATGTTTAGCACTCAAGTGATCTAATGAACAAAATGTAAAGGAAATAAGGTGCAAGACACACAAATTTTTCTTGAGGTTCGATCTCACCACGAGATCTACGTCCTCGTTGAGGAAGCTCACACAGAGCCGGGTCTCCAACCCTTTCACCACGAAGGCTGACTTGATTCCACTAACACAGGTAATCACCAAGTTTGAGGGGCAACCTCACACGTTGAGGGCTCCCACGAGAATTACAACAAAAGAAGTGATCAAATACACCCAAAAGTGTTACAATGCAGAGTATGAGTGTAGAAAGATCAAACCCCAAGAGCTCGCAATGAAGGAACGACGATCTCCCAATCCCGAATCCAAGTGTTCAATTGATTTCACTCTTTTTGCACTTTAGATGTGTGGGGAGATGTGTTTTGGGCTCTTGGGACGAAGTGGCGGCACTAGGGTTTGTGTTTGCAGTAGTATATGTCGTGTATATGTTTTGGAAGGCCGTAGATTCTCTATTTATAGGGTTTCCAAAAAGTAACCGTTGAAAAACCCTAACACAGGACTAGTCCGGTGCAAGTCCGGACTTGTCCGGTCTCAGTGTACTTTGAAGTCCAGAAAGTCTGCCGGACTAGTCCGGTCCAAGCTCGGACTAGTCCAGTGCTGTGTGAAGGTGAACTTCAGAAAGTTCAACGGACTAGTCCGTGGACAAGTCCGATCTCCACAGAAGGGAGACTCCAGAATGATCAACGGACTAGTCCGGTGAACACACGGACTAGTCCGGTCTCTCAATATGAGAGACTACAGAAAGTTCAATGGACTAGTCTGGTGGACACACAGACTAGTCCGGTCTCCCAATTTGAGAGATTCCAGAGAGTTAAACGGACTAGTCCGGTCCATGATCGGACTAGTCCGGTGCATTGTGAATTTTTGGGTTAATTTTAAGCCCATACCCCAGCGCAATGTTGTGAGCTCTTGAAGTGTGTCTTTAATACACTCCCTATACATCAAAATCTAATTTTGATCTTCCAAGCTCCATCAAAGTATCCCTCTTTGGACACCACTCCATTTTTCACCTTATTGTGTGCACCGAGCTGTTTCACTTATCTGTCCTGCAGTCATCTCAATAGTTTCATTAGGATCTCATATATTTGTCATCATTAGCCAAAACCCACAAGGGATATTCTAGATGCACTTACACTCCAAGATCGTGAGTTCCGCCACACCAAGGCTTACGATCTACATTTGATCTCCAAAATAGGTATGGACTCCGAAGTCCTTTCCATTTGGCATGCAATTGGATTTGATGACTTTGCTCACATAGAAGAGAAAGGTTCACGCCTTCTCTCTATCCAATTCCTTTGCACGCTAAGAATAGGATTTGATGGTATTTCTTTTAGATTATTTTCAAAAAGAATACTACATCCTATGGAAAGAATTAGGTAGCATCCCAGGCTTCAATAAATGGTGTTTGCTAGATTTAGACAATTTGCCTAAGTTTAGCAAACAAAGTTTTTGGCATGAGATAACTAGTGAGGTCACATGTAGGGCTCCTAGGAATAGCCACATCCAAAACCCTACCTTACGCTTCATGCATACATGGATGGCTATGACTATGTTCCCTAGGGGAGATGTTAGGTTTGTGCGAGATGATGAATTGAAAATTTTGTTTGCCATGACTAAAAAGATATTAGTTGCTCCAGTCAAAGCCATGATGACACAATGGTTATATTACATTTCAAAATCAGGACCAATTGAATGCACTTCATTGATTACTCATATTGCTGAAAGGGTAGGATCACTTAAATACTCTTCATTTGAATATATTGAAACTGAAAGAGAATTAATTGACGAAGACTATTTAGTGCAACGACATACCCTTAAGCATGGTCAAGATGGGTCCTTGATATTTTTCTATCCCGGCTTTGTCAATGAAATTTGGTTACCTAACCCAGATTTTCATTTGTACAAATGCCGGAGACTAACCATTGACCTTCTTCCCCTTGAGGAAGCAAGAAGAAGTAATGTCTCTGGCAGGGTAACAAGGAATCGTGCAAGGGCTGCAGTCACATGCATGCCACCGATAATCTCTCCGGTCCATGAATACCAAGAGGAAGAGAACCCAATGGGTTATCCACCCGGATGGACTCAACCTCTGACGTATGAGACTGGGGGATCATCTTGGCAAGAATGGCAAAGGGATCCATCCTTAACAACTTCAAGCTCTAGCACCTTGCCCCCAACGTCCATGAGAGGACATTGTTCCTTTTCGTCTAGAAGTCATCATGACTATAGCCAAGGAATGACGGACCTCACTAGACGTATGGGAGAACATGAAGTGATAACGGGTGACATCTACAGCACCCTCCAGGTGCATGTTCAAGGTACCCAGGATTGGCAACAACACATGGATGCTCAATTCACCGACTTCAACACGATGCTACAACAACAACAAGCCGATCTTGCAGCGTACTTCCATCATCAAGGGTTCAACCCTTATTATGGAGGTAGTTGAAGAACAAGCTTGGGGGAGGACCCCCACTTGAGGTAACATGTATCACATTCCTTGCATATTTATTTTCCATCCATCCATCATCCACCTTACATTTAAAAAAAATAATATATAGGTTAGATTTGCTTTCATCAAATAAAGATGTGCGGTAAGAATGATTTAAGAATTCACAAAGATGAAATGATGAATAGTTGCTCTGTTTTATTTTCCTAAGTCTCTAGTTTACAACTTGCTACTCTTCGAATAATGCTTTCATTGGTTTGAAATACTTTTACCTTAATTTGGAAGTCGTGGGTAGCAAAAGCTTAATCTAATTCTAGGTTGTTGTAAGGCTAAAATTGGTAATAGGGATGCTAGTCCTGGTTTGAATGTAAAACTTAGATTTCCTGAGAAATTCTAAAAAAGAATCAAGTTTCCTAAATTGATTGGAAATACCTACCAAAGCCATATGATGTTTATACATAGATAAAACCTTTTGCATATGCAATTTGCTTTCACATTGAGCCTAGTCAAACTAGTATAGACCTATGTGAGAAATCATTCAACTCTTTTTGAATTCAAGACTTCACTTGGACATGCTATACTTCTACACTAGAAGGAAGCAAAATTCCATCATATCCACCATACCACAATAAAAAGAGAAACTCCATGTTATTCATGTTTAGCACTCTCTTCAAAATTCATTACAAAGAAAGGGAGTAGAAGACATGGCAAAAAAATGAAAAAAAAAGCATGCTTACATCATGAGCATGAGAAAAAAAAAAGAAAAAAAGGTAGCCATGTTTCATCCCTGCAAAAGAAAGAGAGATTATACCAAAAAGGAGTTATCTCAAGTATCCACATCCACTTCCACTCCATCACACATGCACTAGTCTTGAATCAAAAAGTTTTGATTTGAATTCTCCTAAGGCTTACTCTTTTGACTTAGCAATATATGTGATGAAAATATGCCAACTTACTTCCTTGCCAAGCTCCACATACAAGCCATATTCAATGAGTAGGAATAGTAGAGGCACAATGCTTTGGTGAGGAAATATTTGCACTATCCACAAAGGAGTGACTGAGAGAATCAAATTGAGGTACTTAATATCTAAATTGAATTCTCCGGGATTTAAGTGGAACTTGATTTCTAGGCTATGTTTGCCCCATTTGATATTCTACCTTTCAACTACTCATGAATATGAGAAAGCATAAGCCCCATGATAACTTAAGAAGGGTAGAGTATCATAGCCAATTTCTGCAATACTAGGTAGAGTATCTTGTTGTGCATTAGATACTTTTCAAAATAAGACATTGTAGCAACTCCTGATTATCAACCTAAAGTCTTGATTTTGCTTGGGACGAGCAAAGGATAAGCTTGGCAGAGTTTGTTGACGGCTGTTATATACCAATTCATCTGTCATTTTAACTCAATTATGTGAAGGATTTGTCATTTCTTGCACACATCACCTTTCTATCTAACCCAATTCCACTTGGACTTGGAGAAATATGTGTATGCAGCATTTTATGCAGAAAATGAGGAAATATAGAGGGACCAATCCTATAAAATATCATCCCACCCAATCTGGCGATGACACGTCTCATCCCATGGATCAAATGGCCCACAAACAGAAGTATCCGAGGAGATCCAACGGTGTATCACCCATATACATCAAGGGGGCCCACCTGGCAGCCACCTGGAGGAAGCACTCCGCGTTTGGAGTGCTGACCTCCTGGTGCCAAACTCGGTCAAACTCCATGTGTTGGCTCCTCCCGGCTCCCTGGACGCAATGGTGACTGATTCACGCACTTTTAATGGCGGGAACCGACCTCAACACTAGTATAAATAGGACCCCCTACCCCTCACTTCAACACACACCACTTGAGCTTCATCTCTATTGTATACACTATCATCCATAGTCTTAGAGGAGTTTGGTTGTAGAGAGGAGAGTATCTAGTCCCATGTCCAAATTGGGAAAGGATTAAGGTGTCTCTCTCTTCCCAACCCTACATTGGGAAAGGTATGGCTCATGTATTCTTTCTTGTAATTGTGACTTTATGCATAATAAAGATAGTATCTTTAGTCTCTACTTATACATATACTTGGGCAAAGCGTTTGTTTTTTGATTGTGGAGTCCATGTATGTGGAAGGTATAGCTTCTATGACTGTTTCATCATGAACATATCTCATTATCATAGAACCTATAGACCCCCACTATAGTCTAGTTAATTATAACATAACTAGGTTAGTATGGATATATGTTATGTATCAACATTGGTTCAATGATGATTCAATTCATTGCCTTAGGATGTATTGTGTCTAGGCTCTTAAGGTAATTACTTAATATGCTAGCATGGCGCTAGGATAGCTAAATAGCATTGGATGTCTCGTAGACCCACGGATTGAAGAGGTAGGCAGTAGGTGGTGACATCCCAATCTGTCCTTTGTAACCCTCCACGTTCGGCTATGCCACAGACTCTTGGCGGGAGTTGCCCTAGTATTGCTAGGGGTAAGCCCGTGCCCGATGTGTTGAACCACATAGCATAAGTATTCACTATTGATCTATCTTATGAATAATTAGTTTAGACTATGTATATGTACAATAGAGCATAGTAGGAGTACCTCCATAACTCTCAACCTTAACTAACCTCTAGGATCCTTCTATCCCCCTTAGACTTGAAAGCTTTTGTGTGTGTCACACTACCTCCAATATTATTTTATCCATCCTTACTAGATCCTTACCTAGATCTTTCGACCCTTTTCATTTGATGAATGATTGTTATATCTCTACCCTTCCTTCCTTTGGGATCAAATAAATGACACCCTTGGGAATACTCTTAAGGGGAAATGCTACAATGATACCTCCATGCACTTGCGGAATTCACTTTTTGATCCAATAGAACCATTAACAAGCATTTCTGACACATCAGTTGGAGATGTTTAGTTAATGGTGTGTAAGTAATACCAACAAGCATTTTTGGTACCTTTGTCAGGGATGATTTGTTAGTATACCTTAGGAGCCGTCAACAGGTGGTACAAAGCCCTCGTGGAGAACCTGGCCATCATCGGCCACCCTCATGTGTGCTACGTCACCGGGCTCAAGCTTGTCTTCGCGGTCGATCGTACACAGCAGGGCGCCCAGTTTCTCGCCCGGGCGGTCAGGGTCGGCTACATGGAGGCGGCCTACGTCCTTAGCCTCCTCCGCTACGATACCAATCGCGAGGCCCGTGACGCCGTCGAGTATATCTGGCAGGTCGAATGCGAGGTCAACGTCGGTGAGAAAGCGGTCGGGTCCGTCGTCATCATGAGGACCAACAATGAGTGCACGCGGTGTCGGATTTAATCCCTCATTGAAATCGGTAATCTGACGTGGGCGCATCCACGCCCGCCTCCGAGACCTCTGATGGTATCGTTGCCCAACAAGGAGGTTGACCCGTGCACGGCTGCCGGCTGTGGGAAGCAAGGGTGGAGCGGTTGCAGGGTCTTCCGTAGTGAATACTGTAGGATTAGACACGAGTATTTCGCATTCTGCCGTGAGGTGTTATCCGGTATGGGCTATATACTTATAAGGTTGTGATGTTGTTTTTCTTGTTTCATGGTGTCGTTTTTCTTGTTTTGTAGTAATGTTTTATGTTGATAAACTCAATGTTGTTCATCTGTTCCAACTGTTATTTTTTTCTATCTGTTTGTTTAGTGAACTATCTATTCCATCTGTATTATCTGTTAATGAACAACCCTCCACACCGCCGGTAGCCTCTCCAGTGGCCGGTACGGTACTTTAGCTGCCCGAGGTGCCAGAGGAGATCACCCGTAGTGGGGCCTGCAAAGCGGTTTGTAATGTACTCCCTCCGTCCCTACTCAACTCTATTTTTAGCTTTAGTCAAACTTACCTTTGACAAATGATTTCTATAGATTCTATCAACTTAATAACATATAAATTGTATATTATGGAAATATTTTTCATGATGAATCTAAAAGTAAAAATTTTATATTGTTAAAATTGAAAAATTTTACATAAATCATTGGTCAAAAGTAGATTTTACCAAACCCAGAAATAGAGCTCTCATGGGACGGAAGTAGTAGTATACAGTACTACTAGTACGTTGTAACAGGAAAACGCAACAGGTAGTGACGACTGAAAAGAGAAGTGGAGACAATGAACAGAGAGAAAAGAAAAAAGGGATGAGAAAAATGTTAGAAAAAGATCCGTAGTATGTACAAATTAATGTGAAAGATTGTGGATAACCAAACTGTAAAACATGAAATTTTTGGTGCAGATTACTCCAGTCTTAGGCTATGTTTGGGAACACAATTTTTAATATCAAAGTTTTTGTAAACCACAATTTATAAGATGTCATGACAATATAGAAATATTTAAATACCACAGTTTTGTAATACCACAGTTTTGGAGCAAAGTAGCAAGAAGCAAGAGGAAGCAAGCAGAGAAAACTTTGGTTTTAAATACCGTAGTATAGACAAAACCATAGTTTCAAATACATAGTTTTTGAGTTGGTTGCCAAACACCATTCTATAAAAAATACTATGGTAATCTCAAATACCAAAGTATTGCTCTAAAACTCCAAAAACACTGTGTTCCAAAACAAAGCCTTAATCCTGTCAAACATAATATGTTATCTCTATTGATGACATGATATTTTTCTTGTGTTGATGTTGAAAACAGAGCGGTTCCATTACTTCACACATCCCATCAGTGCATGCAAGAGGAGTGGGTCCCATAGGCTTTGGTGTTCACATGTCTGCCACCCTTAATGCACCTGCGGAGTACTGCAGAGGATGTGGAATCCGCCACCGCCGGAAGCCGAACCATCACTACGCGCGACCCCCATCACTAAGCGCGGAGAAGACGATGGCGTGTGTCTTTATATAATGTCTTTATAGTCTTCTCCGTGCGTACTCTATAAAGACACATCACCGTCTTCTCCACACGTACTCTAGCTTCCTCTTTGTCTCCGCTGCGCGCATCCTCATCGGTTCTTTTTGCATCACGGTGACGCTGAAGCCTATGGAGTTGGCGTTCACGCACGATATTACGGTCGAGATCACGGGGCGCCTTGCCGTAAGTTCCCTGCGACCCTTGGACGACCTCTCCAGTCTGCTTGCCACCTGCGAGGCCATGTATGCGGCATGCCGGGATGGCGCCATGGGCAGGCGCGTGGCGCTAGAGCGGGTGACCCAGAGCATGTGGCACGACCCAGGGCGCTACGAAGCCCTCATGGAGAACCTGACCATCGTCAGCAACCCTCGTGCATTCTACATCACTGGGCTCGAGCTCGTCTTCGCGAACAATCACGCACAGCCGGGCGGCCAGTTTCTCGCCGGGCGGCCGGGGCCAGCCACAAGGAAGCGACCTACGTCCTTGGCCTCCTCTGCTACGACGCCGACCGCGGGGCCTGCGATGCCTTCAAGTATATCCGACAGGTCAAAGGCGAGGTTGACATCAGTTAGAAAGCGGTCAGTTGCATTGCCATCATGAGGACCAACTATGAGTGCAGGCGGCTTTAGATTCAAGCTCTAGCTGAAATTAGTAATCTGACGTGGATGCATTCGCGTCTGCCTCCGAGACCGCTGATGGTGTCACTGCCGAACAAGGAGGTTGACCCGTGCATGGCTGCCGGCTTCGGGAAGCAAGGGTGGAGCTACTGTAGGGTCTTCTTTAGTGAAGACTGTAGGATTAGGCACGAGCATGTCGCATTCTACCATGCGGTGTGATCCGGTATGGGCTATATATAAAAGACTTATAAGGCTGTGATGTTGTTTTTCTTGTTTCATGATGTCGTTTTTCTTGTTTTTAGTAATGTTTTATATTGATGAGCTCAATGTTGTTCATCTGTTCCAACTGTTATTTGTTTTCTATTTGTTTGTTTAGTGAACTATCTGTTTTATCTATTTTCTCAAATAATGAACGACTCTCCACACCGCTGGTAGCCTCTAAAGTGGTCGGTACGGTACTTTAGCTACTGGAGGTGCCCGAGGAGATTGCCATAGCGGGGCCTGCAAAGCGGTGTGTAAAGTATTATACAGTACTAGTACGTGGTAACAGGAAAACACAACAGGTAGCGATGACAGGAAAGAAAAGTGGAGACAATGAACAAAGAGAAAAGAAAAGAAAGGACAAGAAAAATTGTTAGAATAAGATTTTACGTGTATGCTTTATTTTGATCGGGATACCACCCCCGTTGCTACATTAACGAATTTAGATAATAAATTGCTAGAGCCAGACGTGTGCTCGTAGATGGGCTCACGCGTCATAGGGACGAACACCAAGCATCCCATCGCAGTTTCGGCCCACGAATACAAAGTGACTCAGCGCAGTTTCATCCTACGAATAACAAGCGGCCCAACGCAGTGTTGGGACTACTCTGATAGCTTTACGTACACTTTGTCCTGGCTTCCTGTCTGCGGGAACCTTCGATCTACAACGGCCCTCTCCCAACTGTACAAAATGCGCTTGGAGGAGCATCCGCCAGACGCCAAGCTCTTGGAGGAGCATCCGCTGGCCACCATGCTCTTGGAGGAGCATCCGCCGACTGCCACGCTCTTGGAAGAGCATCCGTCGGCCACCGCACGTGGAGAAGCATCCTCCGGCTGCCGCACGTGGAGGAGCAACAGCGCTAGGTACAATTGCTCACATAATGTTATTGTAGTTCTATCCTCTTACGGATACGCCGATTGAATTGCAGGAAGCAATGTCATAAGATTAGACATGGATGGGAAAAGACAGGCGTACGAAGGAGTGACAGGATGGAATGAAGTCATTTTTAAATTTTGCATTCCAGGGCACTCGTGAAGAAGAAACTATGCCTTGTTCTTGCATGAAATGTCATAATATTTGCGACGGGACACGGAAGGAAGTTCATCTTCACTTGCTTCGTAATGCGATGTCATTGGATTATACTTGTTCGGTAAACCATGGAGAAATACGAGTTGAGTAAAATATTGCAGAGCAATTAGCAAATAATGAGGAGATAATTTTTTATATTGCTGCTATGGAAAATATGCTGTCGAGTCTAATTAGAGGCACTGATCATGGTGGTACTTCAACAGATGTTGATGATCCAGAAAATGCTATAAACCAGCAGGAGCCAACTGGGTGTGCAAAGGCATTCTTTGACTTATTGAATGATGCCATATAGGAGTTGTATCTAGGTTGTGAGAAGGTGTCCCAATTATCCTTCATTGTCAGATTGTACCAGATAAAGTGTTTAACTGGATTAAGCAAAAAAGCGTGTGAGTTGATCCTTGAACTACTCTCATATGTGCTTCCAGAGGGCCACTGCATTCCTAATACACTTGGTAAAGTTCAGAAGGTTGTTCGTGATCTCGGGCTGGGCTATCAAAAGATCGATGCATGTGACAATGACTGTGTGTTACTCCAGAAGGACTATTCTCTGCTAGATCGATGCCCAAAATGTGGTGAATTAAGATGGAAAAATAGTTCTGGTGGGGATGCAAGAGAGGCTTTACCTTGTGGAAAAGCCAAGAAGCTTGTAGCACGCAAGATTCTATGATACTTCCCTTTTATTCCCCATCTTCAAAGGTTTTATATGGCAGAATCAACGGCATCAAACATGCACTGACACAAAGAAGAAATTGATGATGGAATATTACGCCATCCTGCAGATTCGAAAGCATGGAAGCATTTTGATAGCATTCACCCAAATTTCTCATCTTATCCTCCCAACATAAGACTTGGGCTAGCATCTGATGGTTTCAATCTTTTTGGAATAATGAATGTTTCTTACAGTACATGGCATGTGATTCTAATCCCTTATAATCTACCACCTTGGTTGTGTATGAAGCAACCTTATTGGTTGATGTCAATGATAATTCTTGGGCCAAATTCACTTGGAAACAACATTGATGTGTATATGCAGCCTTTGATTGATGAGCTATTGAAATTATGGCTTGATGGTGTTGAAATATACGCCATTTAAAAGAAAGAGGCATTTCTCATGCGAGCTTCTATATTGTGGACAATAAATGATTTTCTAGCATAGGCAATGCTACGTGGATGGAGCACAAAAGGTAAGCTAGCATGTCCATACTGCCATATAAACACTGACGCGTTGTGGTAGAAACATGGATGAAAGTATTGCTACATGGATCATCGTTTTTTCCTACCTCAGAATCACAGGTGGCATCAGGACAAAGTTTTTTTCAACAACAAGATAGAGAATAGAGAGGCTCTAACATCACTCTCTGGTAATGAAGTACTCCATCAATACGAGAGTTTTGATCAAGTGAGTTTTGGACAGATGAATAATAAGAGAAAACTCACTGAGAAAAATAGGTGGCATAGTTGGAAGAAGAACAATATATTTTCCAGCTCCCGTATTAGAAGACATTGCTAATAAGGCATGACTTGGATGTCATGCACATTGAGAAAAACATTTGTGATAGCATATTGGGGACATTGCTTAATATGGATGGTAAAACAAAAGATAGTCTACAAGCTCGTGTTGATATGTAGGATATGGGTATACGGCCACAGCGACATCCGATGGCTATAAATGGGAAGTATGATTGTCCATCAGCATTATATAATTTGCATAAAAATGAGAAGACCACCTTGTGCAAGTTTTTGGGGATGTGAAGATGCCCGATGGTTATGCCTCAAACATCAAGAGATGTGTCGACATAAAAGCACATAAGGTATCAGGTCTAAAACCTCATGACTGCCATATTATATTTCAGAAGCTCTTTCCTATTGCAATACGTGACATATTGTCTAAAAAGGTTGTTGTACCTTTAATTGAGCTTAGCAAATTCTTTTCTAGAATTTGTTATAAAGAATTGGCGAAACTAGATTTGTAAAAGATGATCAAACAATTTCCTGAAACAATTTGTAAGCTTGAGATGTTGCTTCCTCCCGCTTTCTTCAATATCATGGTACATCTTCCAATCCATATTGCCGAAGGAGCTCACTTGGGTGGACCTGTTTCTTACAGATGGATGTATCCAATTGAGAGGTACCTTGGTACATTGAAGAGGTACATACGTAACAGAGCTCACCTGGAGCGTTCTATAGCTGAGGGATATATTATGGAAGAGTGTATGACTTTTTGTAGTCAGCTATTGGATAACATCAGCACCATGCTTAATAGGCCAGAACATCATGAAGCTGCAGCTAGGAATGAACCTTCTCTCGAGTCTAATATATTTACAGAAGTTGATAATTCTAAAAAAGGGTTTAAATGGGGCCAGCTTACTATGGTGGAACTACATAATATCAGGCATTATATTATTTCTAATGTTCAAGAGGTCGCTCCATGGATCAAGTACGTATAACTCAGATGTTCTATACTATGTTGGATCATGCTTATTATAGATGGCTAATTTAATTTTTTACCCTTTTCAGTGAGCATTTTGAAGAGCTGAAAAAGATTCATTCTCGTGATGTTGAAAAATGCCATATAGATGAGTGTGTTTATTGGTTTCAGAAACGAGTAAGTACATGCAAGTTTTTACTTTGATGAAATATTGAACAAATATGTGTTCCCAAGTTGGTTTATCGCTGACCCCTTTTATACTAATGTGCACAGATTACAACATTACACAAAGAAGGCAAGGTAACTGATTATTTGTATGCATTATCTAGAGGACCTAATCGTTGGTCGCGTTTTTTAGTCGATCATTCATAAATGGCTTCTTCTTTCGAACTGCAGAGGTGGAAAAAGATTTACGGACGCAAAATAGTGGTGTTGTTGTTCGGGATGGTGATGATGAGTGACTTGGAGTAATCAAGAAAATGATTTCTGTTGATATTGAAAAAAAATCAAGAGGTTTTGTTAGTTAAATGTGATTGGTTTGATCGGCCTTGTTTCGTCAGAGCCAAAGCAGAGGCTACAAAACTGATCGATACGGAATGATAGATGTTGACACTACTCTTTCTAAATTTAAGTATGAGCCTTACATCTAGCCACCCAAGCAGAATAAGTTTTTTACATTCAAAGTGTGAAGCAACCTAAATGGGCTACAGTTGTTAAAATGAAGAAACAAAACCTTTTTGCCAGGCCCCCTAGAGACAGTGAAAATAATGTCACTGAGACAATGGAGGCTGAGACATTTGATGATCGACGACTTACTGATATCAATATGACACAAATAAATGAGGATAGGACCGCATGGGCAAGGAATGACATTGAGGGAGTAACCGGTGATGCTTCTGCTCTTCAAATGAGAACATGTGATCAGTTTGAGGCACATAGAGTTCCATCAGAAAATGAAGATGATGACATCAACGATGACAATGATACATATATTAATGATGGTATTGTACCTCCAATATTGGCAGGGGGGACAACAGCGAAGATGATGATTTTTTTATATGAGTATTGTGTGAGCTAGCTGTGAACTATTTGATTTTTTTAAAAGATAGAAGCCGCTCTTCTATTTAGTAGCAAGCTTAGAAGCAAGCCGATATTGAATAATCCCACTTCTTTAAAGATAGCCAGAATTTGAAATGACGCTCCTGCAGAAATTCCTAATGCAACGAACTAGTGACTCCTGGCAACAGACCCTAATGCAACGATTGTTTTCCATGGCAATAGATCCTAAGGCCACAAACTAGTACAATCGTGGCATCAGATACTAATGCAACGATTGTGTTCCGTGGTGATACATAATAGTTGAACACACAAAATTATTCATCACACAAATGAACACAGATAACACATTCATTTATTAACAAATATATTACAAAACACAAGAAAAAATTACAAGACACAAGAAAATAAAAACATCAACTAAAAAACAACAAAAGAAAACCTAAATCCTACCCCTCCGCCAGTTGCTCCGGCCGATCTGACGGTTGCTCCGGCTGCTCCGCCGGTTGCTCCGGCTGGTCCAGATCCGGTGATGCAACCTCGCGACTAAGGTTCCTCGCCATTGCAGCCACCGAGATACCGCGACCCTCGACGCTGAGCACCTCAACCATTGTCTTGAGCAGCCTCTGGAACAACCGGTCGAACAGTCTGTCGAACAGCATCTCGAGCAGCTCGTTGTTGAGCCTCTCTGGGGAGCGGCAACACTATATCTTGCAGGGTGGCTCCCTCAGCGGGCTTGGCGGCGGAATGTTGGCCATGGTAGGTTGTCTACATGGAGAAGACGAACGATGAGAGAAGAGGAGAGACTGATGGCACCTTAGTCTGTGCGAACAAGCAAAATGGAGACACACTTAATTAGTAGCGAAGTGCATTTCTTATATGAAAAGTGTGTCCTCCCCACATCTCCTTTAGCTTCGTGATTTTCTCCATTTTGCTT
This sequence comes from Tuctoria greenei, assembly GCA_036927565.1. Taxonomy (NCBI): domain Eukaryota; kingdom Viridiplantae; phylum Streptophyta; class Magnoliopsida; order Poales; family Poaceae; genus Tuctoria; species Tuctoria greenei. Next base: position 64,748,495 of record JAYESD010000011.1, on the reverse strand, counting down.
CGGTTCACTGTTGATATCACACATTACTGAACTTAGAGCACATTCACTTGATAACTGAATCATTCACTTGTCCAGAAAATAAACAAGTCCTTCCATATGATTCCCGAGGAACACGATGAACACACCACACATTCATTCATTCACACACTGGCCAACATTTTGTAATATATCGTGAGGCCAACGATTGTGTTTCGTGACGATAGATCCTGACGCCACAAGCAAGTGAATCATGGCAACAGATCCTAATGCAACTATTGTGTTTCATGCCAATAGATCCTCATGCTACAAACTGGTGAATCGTGGCTAAAAGTTCCTAATGCAACGATTGTGTTCCGCGGCGATAGATCCTAATGCCACGAACTAGTGAGTCATGGCAAAAGATCCTAATGCAATGATTGTGTTCCGTGGCGATAGATCATAACGCCACAAACTGGTGAATTGTGGCAACAGATCCTAATGCAAGGATTGTGTTCCGTGGCGATTGATCCTAATGCCACGAACTAGTGAATCGTGGCAATAGAGACTAATGCGACGATCATGTTCTGTGGGATAGATGCTAATGCAACGATTCTATTCCGTGGCGATAGATCCTAACACCACAAACTGGTGAATAGTGGCAATAGAGCCTAATGCAATGATTCTGTTCAGTGGAGATAAATCCTAACGCCACGAACTAGTGAATTATGGCAAAAGTTCCTAGTGCAACAATTGTGTTCCGTGGTGATAGATCCTAACGCCACAAACTAGTGAATCATGGAAAAAGTTCGTAATGCAACAATTGTGTTCCGTGGTGATAGATCCTAATGCCACGAACTGGAGAATCGTGGCAACAAATCCTAATGCAACGATTGTATGCCATGGTGATAGATCCTAATGCCACGAACTAGTGAATCGTGGCGACATATCCTAATGCAACTATTGTGTTCCGTGGTGATAGATGCTAATGCCAACGAACTAGTGAATTGTGGCAACAGATCCTAATGCAACGATTTTGTTTCGTGGCGATAGATGCTAATGCCACGAACTAGTGAATTGTAGCAATAGATCCTAATGTAATGATCATGTTCCATGGCGATAGATGCTAATGCCACGAACTAGTGAATCATGGCAATAGATCGTAATGCAATGATCGTGTTCTATGGTGATAGATGCTAATGCCACGAACTAGTGAATCGTGGCAATAGATCCTAATGCAAAAATCGTGTTCCGTGGCGATAGATGCTAATGCCATGAACTAGGGAATCGTGGCAACAAATCCTAATGCCACGATTGTGTTCCATAGTTATAGATCCTAATGCCACGAACTAGTGAATCGTGGCAACGGATCCTAATGCAACGATTGTGTTTCATGGCAATAGATCCTAACGCCACGAACTGGGGAATCATGGCAACAGATCCTAATGCAACGATTATGTGCCAAGGTGATAGATTCTAATGCCATGAACTAGCGAATCATGGCAACAAATCCTAATGCAACGATTGTGTTCTGTGGTGATAGATGCTAATGCCAACGAACTAGTGAATTGTGGACACAGATCCTAATGCAACGATCCTGTTCTGTGGCGATAGATGCTAATTCCATGAACTAGTGAATTGTGGCAACAGATTCTAATGCAATGATCGTGTTCCGTGGTGATAGATGCTAATGCCACGAACTAGTGAATCATGGCAATAGATCCTAATGCAACGATCTTGTTCCGTGGCGATGGATGCTAATGCCACGAACTAGTGAATTGTGGCAACAGATCCTAATGAGTTCCATGCTGATAGATGCTAATGCCACAAACTAGTGAATCGTGGCAACAGATCCTAATGCAACAATTGTGTTCCATGGCATTAGATCCTAATACCACGAACTAGTGAATTGTGGCAAAAGACCAAGCTTACTGCAACAATTTAGAACTAGTGAATTGTGGCAACAGATTCTAATGCAATGATCGTGTTGCGTGGTGATAGATGCTAATGCCACGAACTAGTGAATCATGGCAACAGATCCTAATGCAATGATCTTGTTCCGTGGCGATGGATGCTAATGCCACGAACTAGTGAATTGTGGCAACAGATCCTAATACAACGATCGTGTTCCATGCCGATAGATGCTAATGCCACGAACTAGTGAATCGTGGCAACATATCCTAATGCAACAATTGTGTTCCATGGCATTAGATCCTAATACCACGAACTAGTGAATTGTGGCAAAAGACCAAGCTTACTGCAACAATTTAGTATTTGTTGCAGTACAATTGCAACAGGGCGGAATCCTTGTAGTGTGTGACCTCTCACACCGCCACCAGTGTATTTCTCATTAACAAGTCTTTTGAGAAGAGTGCTTGCTAATGTCTTAGTAGAGCCCGTGAACTGACTTTTGACCTAGCAAGATACTCAATAGCCAACTCACAGTCAGGTATGTCTTCTCTAATGGACTCAGAAATTGTGGCCTTAATGACCATGAGGCATTTTCTGGTTGACTCCTCCCAAGCCTCAAGGTCCTTTGTGTATTTCTTCTTAAGCTCAATGTACTCCTTTTTCTTATTGCAAATTTCTCATTAGTTTCCTCAGGTTGAGCAATAGGAACTTCATGATCAACATGGCGATCCTTCCTTAGGCAAAAATCAAGATTTGCAATGGCTAAGTTCATGCGTAGCCTCTCATTCCATGTTCCATTGTTATGGATGCAATGAGACTTACCACATTGGAGGCACCTTAATTAAATGAACATAGGGATTAGAAAATAACTAAAAATAACATATAATTCAGCAAATTCTGAAAATTGCACTTAAACAATTAACAATGGCATAAAGTTGTCTTTCACGTTGGTTACTCAACAAAAGCATTTCACTTAAAAACTGAAACAACATGGAAATATTTCATGTTGGTTACGTTAAATTCCATGCAAACATACTCAAAATTCATGAAGACATATTGAATGTAGTGCAAATATATTGAAAATAAACTTAAACATTGTAAAATTAAATTTTCACGTTGGTTACTTATTTAATTTCCATGCAAATATACACAATCTTAGATTTTAGCAAATTTAAACTTTCACGTTGGTTACTTATTTAAATTTACTACTATATGACAGCGGAAGCTAAATACACTTATTTTCTTAAATTTATGAAAATTTAATCGCAAAGCAATTAATTGAATTAAATAAGAAAATTCACTTAATAACAATAATTACCAAGAATTACAGAAAAAATGCAATCAAATCACACAAAACATCACACAAAATTTTCTTAATTTTCTCAGTTATTTAATTAATTTTCTAACCATTTCTTAATTTTTCTGTAATTATTTTTCTATTCTAAATATATTATGAAAATAAAATATGTTGGAAAAAGGTTAATAGGCCAAAAACCTGAAATTCGGCCCATTACTGAAATTGGCCCAACCCACTTCTGGCAAAATCCTTAAAATAAATAGAATAATTCCAGCGCGCGGCGAATCAGTTAAAACAACTCACGACGGAAATCGGCCTGCTTAAAAATTCTGAAAAATTCAGAAAAATGAAAGGGCAACCCACACGCCCCATTTCAATTCCGGCATGGGCTCGGGGCCTGTCTAAGTCAGGCGACAGCGACCGCGCAATGCTGACCATCGGATTTTGATCCGACAACTCCGGTTCCTCAAAAACTTAAAACACGGGCCAATCTGATTCATCCAATGGGGATCCAACGCTCGAGCATTGATATCAGATGGTACTTAAGCCCTCAGGTTGCAGTTTCACTGAAACCCTAAATAATTTTCACCCTCACAGCCTCTCTCCTCTTCGCTCCGAGCGGTGGCGAGGTGAGAGAGCGAGAACCGTCGGCACGCGACCTCCGGCGCCGCTGCGCCATCGATGCCGACGAGGGAACGCATCGTGAGGTGCTTCTCCATCGGTCTCAACGACGTCGGTGGGTGGCCGTTTGAGGGAAAGCGTTGTCCAGCGCAATCGAGGGGAAAACTTTGATCTGTCGCGTGGGGACTTCCGGCATGGCTGTGCCATCGCCGCCGGCGGGCGAGCACATGGAAAGGTTGCTCATCATCGATCGAGATGGTGTTGGTCGGTCATCGTCGAAGGAAACCCGTGGCTAGGGTTAGGGTTTCGACCCGTAACCCTATCCTGACGATCTGAGTGTTCTGAGTGTTTTTGTGTGCAGGCATTCCGGCACCACCAAGGCCTCTGCCATGGCGCACACATCGTGCCGTCAGTGGGGAGGCGCGCCTAGGGTTAGGGTTTTCTAACCAGGCACTCTAAGGTGGACGGCACCCGATGCCTACCTTACCCATGTCTCCTCAACCAAGGAGTTCTCTGGTGGGGAGGGTGATGTTGACTCCCTCACCCGACACTCAACGTCGATGAGGGGGTCCCGAAGGACCAGAGGCCGGCATACCCGACTAATATAAGTCCTCTTCCCCATCTAATTTTTCTTACTTCGATTCGGTTTCTTGTTTATGAATTCTAGATCTTAGCTGAAATCAAAAACTAAAACTGATTCCCCTCCTTCTACTTGCTTAAATCATTAGACGAAACTAATGGTGATAAAAACTCGAATAACAGAGACTAAAACCCAATTAAACATGAAACTAATATCAATTAGAACATGATTAGAATCTAATTAATATGAGTTATAACTTAATTACCCAATTAGGGATTGACCAGCACGGCTCTGATGCCAATGTTAGAACTAATGGTGCTTAGGATCTAGACTAGCAACTCCTAATTGAGAACACTTCGGTCTAAATTGACAAAACAATCATACTTAGGCATAATTAAACAATGATCTAATTACTTAGTCTAGTCAATCAATCAAAACATGCAAACAGATCATAGCATTGAGGAGAAGGAGCACTAGTAGAGAGAGATGTAGGTTACCTCCAGTGGATCCACTTGATGCCATTGGGCGCAAGTGGATGATCATAGAAGATGGAGTTGATGTAGGGTGATCGGCCATGCAGTGAAGAGGTGGCACTTTTGCAGCTTGGCGCAGAGGCACACCGACACTGGCGGCGGTGGAACTCCAGAGGAGGGTGCGGACCTCTCCCTCATGCCGCACCATAATAGACTGGGTTAGGATTTTGTGGGGAGAGGTGGTGGCAGCTGATCAACTTGGGTGATCGTGCCCCGGCCCTCCCCCCTTCTATTTATATGGCGTGGGTGAGAGGGGGCCGCACCGAATGAGTCGGTTGCACCCCCAATCAGGGTGCGTGAGGGAGTAGGACTCGGGGGCGTGGTTTTTGCCCAGGTCACCCTCTGGGATCAAAACAACTAATAAGCTCGACCACAACAACAAGAACAGACTGCACGGTGCACATGGAAACATCAATTACACCATCGGTAGAGCACGAGCTGACCAAAGAAATTTATCAGATAGGTGAACAAAACATTAAGGAGTATCAAGCAGGAGAAAACCAAACAAACGCACCGTGTTTGCTTGGATTATTGCCGGCACAGAACCAAGTTGATGAAGAACAGAGGAAGGGCGCACGAGAATGATGAAAAATCTGTCTGGGAGACTTGGGCCTGCCAGAGAACAATTCAGTGAGGTGCGCCACACTTCTGGGAAGGACCAAACACCAAGAACAAAGATTGAAATTCCTCTTGCAGCTCGTATTTGGGTGAAGATAGGCATGTCGACGGCTGCCGATGTTTCTGCCTGAGGAGAAATAAACTCCCCTTCAGGTGGCAGTAGGGGATAAGAAGAAGAGGAGAAAAGATAACAGTAAGCTGAGGAGAAGCTGAATTCACATGGAGAGGCAAGCATGAGGTGGAGTTTTGCATGCGGTGCGTGGCTTTCTGTGAGCAGAGAGAACATAGAAGAGCTAAATGGGTTTTGCTGACTGGTGGGGCAACTGATGTGTGGGTCCCACCTTCCCTCCTTATCCTCTCTTCTCAGTCCAAATACAAAAGCATACATGCTTAGAAATTGGAAATGTTGGCAGGTGGCCTGAATGAAATATGGGAAATCTAGTAGTGCACTTCAAATATATTATTTGGCCATTTTAAGTTTGGATTTAAATATGAAATTGATTTCACTCTTTCTGCATTAGTTTATTCTTCATCCATATTTTGCAAAAAGAAGAAAGAGCACGAAATCAAATATGATTAACCCATTAATTGCTCGAAAACTAGATCTGTACCTAGGTTACATCTGTAAATTGGATTTAAGTAATTTGACTTTAAATTTAAATGGAAACTTGGCATTTCGTAAACTTCCGGATTCTTTCCTTTGTAATTCTAGTTTACATAAACATACACAAATATATTTTAAAAATCACGATTACATTTTTTTAAATGCCGAATTTTTTGGACCTCATATTATGTGTTAAGTGATTCATATGAACCTGGATTAAAATCTTTGCATTTGAATTCGATTTGAGTTTTTAATAAATTTTTAGCATTCCTTTCTTCTAAAATGTGGGATTTTACACATATGTGGGACTTGCTTTCGGGATGGTAGGACCGGCTCAATGTTCGCATGTCTCGTGAAAAGGTTGCCATTTATATCATTATGGAGGAGGATCATAAGCCTTCTCTGGTCGGGTGTATGTGACGTGCAAGCTGGGTGTTTCAAGATTTGAATCACCGTCACTCGCGGAAGGGAGCATGCTTGTTCACTTCGTTGTGACATAGTAACAACTGGAACTAGATGGAACTTGCTGGTTGGATAAGCAATTTGGGTGAAATAGTTGAGAAGCAAACAAAAGTTACGATTTTAATACTTAACCTGATGTATAAAAGTGATTATGTGTATCGACTGCTATGTTAGTGCCATGAACAACTTTATTATTAATAATAATTCTCTGCATGTATGAGTAATGAGACAGGTAAGTCTTGTTGAGCATTAGCTCAAGGTTTGTTGATACACTATTTTGCAAGTAACATTGCAAGCAGCAATGTTATAGATGAGGGCGAGCCTAGTGAGGCAACACTCAATGAGGGGCGTGAGGCTCACTGGAACTCTGCACGCCACCTGAACTCTTGGTGTTGCTACTGTGAAGCTTGCGAGGGCCAGATGACTTCACTCTTGCTTAGAGTAGGCTAAAGGGCATGAGATGTATATTATCTTTTTGCTGCTTGTACTGATGTACATTTGTTTGCAAACTAACAATATTATGGAATAAATGCCCAATGTATTGTAAATGTGTGTTATGTGTGTTGTGTTGTTAGGTGTCACATCATATGATACGACCCAATGCGATTCCTAGAATGTCGAGACTGGGGCCCCCACAGGCTGGTATCAGAGCCACGTTGGTAATGGCACACTTGGAATCACATGTATTAAAAAAACTTTAGTCTATAAGTGAGGATTCGATATTAGGCCCACTAAGGACTGCTATTAGCATCTATACTTAAGGTGACAAAGCTAAAATATCTATTATTATATTGAGTAACGATGCTCCGATGTCAGGTAAGAGGTAAGGTATAACACTGCAAGTGGATCAATTGCGATAAGCTCCCCATACGAGAGGTAGTATGATGATTTTCCCCCGTGGCTTGGCATAGGAGTTAATATGAGTCTCCAATCCTTCTCATGATTCTGGGAACATATGAAATTGCTGCTCCCCGACGTGCTTTAGAACATTACCGTCCATGGGTTTTCATTGTGAACAATGATTTCATTTTACAGGCAGTTCTCAAGACCAATAATCTGGGCCAACTCACTGTATAGCATGGAGTATTGTTCACCGTTGGTCATCCATGTGATCCTCTTTGCATCAAAAGTAGCAAAGTAAACAGTGGCATAGAACTAAACGATGACCTCGGTGTTCCAAGAGTACTCTAAGGCCACAATCACCTTCAACCCATGCAACTCACAAGCTACTATCACCTTGTTGAAGTCGTTGTTGTTCGTCGATGACATGTAGTCTCATTCAATCAATCGAGCATCAATAATAAGGGTCTTCAATGGCATATACATGATGAAGTAGTAGTCAAAATCAAATTCACTCCAAAACTATGGATTCACAGCCATCTTCTCATACTTGTAATCATCTTCCTCCTGCTATCATTTGGCTTTCTCTCCACCCTTCCCTCTATAGGTCACACTACCACTTCATTGGTTTGGGTCGAGGATGGGTTCCGACATCTGCAAGGTCCCAATAGGTCTTGAAAGCCTCATGCTGCCTGCAATCACCAAACATTTGGATTGACTTTGTGAAACTGGGACCTTGACCTTGCTAGCAGTCTTCTTCATGATGACCTTAGAACTTGGAGGTTGAGAGGGACCAAACGGCCTCTCATGCCTCTTCTTGGTCCTAGCCTCACGTGCCGCTACTTCCGACGTGATGATAGCCAAAGAACGAGAATGAGTAACAAGCCTGAGGTATTGTAAAAAGAGACTCGTGTGAATTCAAAGGCACAAGCTAAAACAGTCAGGTAGTAGACATGTCAAGTCATAGAGAACATGTTCGGACTAGTCTGAAACGCACAATTTTAAACAATAAGTTCATATATCGCATAAATCCACACAGTGAGGTCACCATATGATGCAAGGATGATGTATAGACAACGAATGGACTAAGGTACTGCCAGCATTGACCATAACCACGAGATTTGAGGAACCCTAGGGTTAGGCCAAGAAGTACCTTGAGAGAGGGAGAGAGCACAAAACCACGAAGGGAACACGTGAAGTAGTTCCAGAGAATGCTAAAACCTCCACAGAACTTGAATCAATGAATAGAGCGAGATTTGGCCATGGGATTAAGAAATCTCCTTGGGAGTGTCTTTTTGAGAGTGGAGTGTGTGGGTGAGTTGTGAGGAAGAGAGAGGCGCTTAAGCTAAGTTTTGGTGTTGAGTCGCAAGACACCACACATTTGCGATGCTAGACTGGACTAGTCCAGTGTGGCCTGATCTAGTGCCCCCTTTCAAACCATTTTCCATGTGCGGAAATCATATGTTAATCAATTTGGATAAGTTTTCACAAATAATCCTGATAGATATGGTCATAAAACAATGAAGCACATGAACAATGACCATAATTGCACACAATGCAACAAATCAACTATGTTCCTAAAAAACAAGAATAATCGAGTTTTTGCAAACACTTTGAGTTTGAAATGGTTTTGGACAACTTCACTGCAGATGTGCAACATCTTAAGCCACATTTCGAGTATCAAGGATATTTAGGTCATTCCTAAGCTTGTAAACCGCTTCCGATCTAGTAGCTTGGTGAATATATGGACTATTTGTTTTTCGTTCTAACATGAGAAATCACTATATCCCCCTTCGTGAGACCTAGGTGTTGAATACATTGGCAATTTTGTAAAAAATGTGAAGATTTATGTGCAAAGTTTTGAGTATATCTGAGCGGAACGCCCGATCTTCTCAAATGTGCATTCGGGAGTAACAATTATCTTCAATTTGTATTGCACAACACACTTTGCGTTGTCCAAACTTTTCATCGTGTATCGGCAGTAACAGTTACTACTGGTCAGTTCAGACTATCCGAACTTATCCAATGCATATAAAAAGTAACTGTTACCTTTTAATCGGTTTGGACTATCCGAACTTTCTCAATACTTTTCAGAGTAATAGTTACTACTCTGCACATTTCAGATTGTCCGATCTTTTCATTTATGTTCGACTGTTCTATTTTTAACTCACAATGTTTCAGACTTTCTTTCTGATTTATGGGAAGTTTGCTTAGTATTTATTTCCTGAGTTTTTGATGTGTTTTGGTTGATCATGGTGGACATTATCTTGCTATGATAGCAACATGGCTATGTGAGGTGCTCACATAAGGTGTTGCGGTTTTCAAACTAACGAGAGTCAAGTCGAGGCTTGTGCTTGGAAGAATTGGTTGTTTGTTCATGTGCAGGTGTTGCTTGAGGTTAAGACATGGCTGGTTACGGTGATCCATTGAACTAGTCTTAGGGAAAAGATAAGGTTCAACAACCAAGTTCGGAAGGAGTTGTGGTTGAGTTGATCGGGAGATCATGTAACATGTTTGGGTCAAGAACAATGTATATGAAGGTACCGTGGACATTTCGAAATTTTTTTTCATGTGTGCAAGGGGTGCATGGATGTGGCAACATTCTTCCAATGCGTGAAGATATGGCCAGGAAGGTCCAAACGGCTGGATTATGCGCTCAGGCTGCTGCTGAGACAATTATGGTTCGAATATGGAAAGTTTCAAGTTGGTTATGGTCATATTTTGTGTGGGTCATGAAGTTGAGTTATTTTAGGAATGTTTGGTATGTTCCTAAGGCGTTTGGAAGTCTTAATATCGCTTCTATCTGCCTATGCAAGAGTCTTGAACAGCTATGGAAAGTTTCAGTTGAATCCAAGTAGGAGTAGGATGTCCTAGTTGGATTGGAGTTGCCTTAGGGCTGATTATATAAGCAAGGAAGGCCAAGGCTCGTGGAGAGACGACTTGTGGATGTTACTCTTGTATTTTTGGTGAATAAAATTTGTATTTTATAGGACCTTTTGTTCCTTGTTTGTCCAACTTGTTTTCGTCAAGTCTTCCTCGTCGAGTTTCTGCACAGCCTAACATTCATCGGTGTTTTGGTCATAACTCGTGTTTTACTGATTCAATTGCCATGATTCTCTTTTTAGTTGGCTTCACAATTCAATATTCTATCATCCTTGTAATTTTCACGATCATTGGATTTGTGGTTTTCGAGTTACACGATTTTCTTTGCAGCTCTATAGATCTGTTGTCACTTAGGTAGAACAGATTAACCTTTCTCAGTCTTTTGATCATAAATTCAATTCTACTCATTGTTTCATGTGATTATTTTTGAATTAGTTTCGTGACTTGATTCTCTATAATCTATAGTGGCTTTGTCACTGTTGAACACGTTGAAAACAATCACACAATAGTTTCTTAATCAGATTAGTTTATTGCCAAGGAGTTTTGTAGCTTCTACTTAAAAGCTTTTTAATCTACCATTCACCCTCCCTTTGGTAGCTTTTCACATGCTATTCGATCCTAAAATTGGCATCAGAGACATGTTGCTCTAATCTCTTTGATTTGCACATATTTTTGCTAATCGACATGGAAAAAATACTATGCAAAACCTTGTGTGAATGTTGGTGTTGATTTTCAAGTTTGAAAGGCTTGTATGGAGGCTTACATACAAGTGCAGGGCTTCACCATCTGGGAGAAGGTGTACAAGTCATTTGATGTGCCACCAATCGATCAAGTTACGACTGCAAATATGAGGGACATCGACAACAACAAGGAGTCACTTCGATTGTGTTGCACAACTCCGATTTGTATATGATGTGTGGAAAGCAAGACTATCATGATGGATCCAACACGATCAAGAAGGTACATGAGACATGTTCAAGAAAGACTACATGCACTTCGAGATGCAACCCAGTCCTACTACCTGTGATGAAAAGTGAACAAAGTTCAAGTCCTCTTCTGGCAACAACAAGAAAAAAAGGCTTTTACAAAATGACAAGTGTTGGACCATATTCTCTCCACGCTCCTAGAAAACTACTCGAGCGACGTGGACTCCAGAAATGATGAAGATGAAGACAATTTGGCAATTATGTGTTTCATGCGAGCAACTCAAGATCAAGTATGCAGGAAGCCGAATTCAACAACGACAATGATGAGGTATATCCCTCTTGTGAAGAAATGTGTGATGCTATTTATCGTGCCACTACTATACTTAAGAAAAAGGACAAAAAACTTAAGGATAATGGTGTTAAAATTGAATCACTTGAATATGAAATTAATCAGCTAAAATCATTGATTCCTAATGTGAATGAATTTATGAAGAATTGTCCTCCTTAAGAAGTGCGCACACCTCCACACTTGATAAACTTGAACTTGAAATAGAAAAAAATAAAAAGCTTGCCACACTTATTGATAAAAACATAAAAGATGCTTGTTATTCCACATTTGATTTGTATCGTTCTAGCTGTGATGATCTTAATAAAAAATTACATGATTCTAGGGATGAAATTTCTATTTTGAACAATGCTTTATGTTTTCATGAAGTTACATCTTCTTCTAATTGCAAATTAAAAGCAAAAACTTCATCTGAAAACTGCCTTGATCTGTTCAGTAAACTAGATGACATGCACAGGACACTAGAGTAGTTTTTTAGTGGGAATAAGAATCTAAACTTGCGGCTGAATTCTACTAAGACTTGCAATGATAAAGCTGGTTTAGCACTACTACAAAAAGTATTTTTGCAGGCGTTACAAAATTTTTTTTACAGGCGGTCCGTAAAAAATCCGTCTGTACTGTAAAATATTTTAAAACCGCCTGCAATATGTGAATATCATAGGCGGTTCGTAACTGAAAATCGTTTGTGAAAAAATATATATTATCACAGGCGGTTGATGGTACAAACCGCCTGTGATAATATGTATTATTATAGGCGGTTTTTAAAAGCTACCGCTTGTGAAAATACAATCCTCGATCCGCCCTTCCAGTTCTCCACCAATCAGAACTCTTTACTCACATCTGCTCTTCTATTAATAATCTGCCTACCTCCCCACTAGCACTTCTTCCATCAGAGCCGTGCCCACTTGACCTGTGCTCTCTTGTCTCTTGTCACATCACACCACTTGCAGCTGCAGCCTGCCCACTTGCTCTCACACGGTGACCTGCTCTCTCCTCTCCAAGCCAGCAAAGCCCAAGCAACCATGGAGCTCTCACATGGCATCGGTGATTCTTATGCTTCTCATCCACTCCATGTTCTCCTCCTGCTACATCCGCGCTTCTCTTCTCAGGTATGTCACTTCACATCGCCGTTTTTCTTCCCAACATGCAGCTCGCTGCTTTTCTACTCCAGATCTCTCTACTTGTTGATGTAGTCTCTTTGTACGTTGCTGCAGGTCTGTTAGCTGCAAGGAGCCAGAGAAGACGACCGCAAAGACGGAAGCCACGACCACGGTCGCGTCCGCAACCACGACATTGAGGGCCACAGTTTCGGTGGCCAGATCCTTCCAGCGTCCACGCCGGTTGGAGCATCGCGGACGGGGCGTTCAACTCTCGTAGACTCCTGCGGGATCAGTCTACACGCGGCGGCGGAGATAGATGACGCCGACTGTGGAGGGTTGGGACTGGTCGATGACTAGGTTTTTTTTGCAATGATTCCTGCTATGTGATTTCTGATGTGTATTTGAGCAAGTGATGCACATTTGCAATATAATGTTGCCTAAATCTTATCGATTTAAGTACTTTTAGACTTTCAGATTTGCAGATCTAACTATTTTAGAAAGGGACTAATTTATTTGATTCATTACCTCCTAATTTTGGACACCAAAAAATGCACAAAATCCATTGGCTATGATGTCCGCCCTACAATTTTCGAGAGTGTAAAAGCCGTCTGTGGTAATATATTATCATAGACGGTTGGTTGTAAAAAGTTGCATGTGATAATATATTTTCACAGGTGGTTGGTGGTAAAAAACCGTTTGTGATAGTATATTTTCACAGGCGGTTGGTGTTAAAAAACCTCCTGTGATAATACATTTTCACAGATGGTTTTTGTAACCGTCTGTGATAATAGGCTATTTTTACAGGCTCTTGCTTACAGGCGGTTTTCAAATCCGCCTGTAATAATATGTTTAGGACCGACTGTAGAAATACTTTTTCTAGTAGTGTAGGTTTTGATTTTCATACTCATTCTAAGTCACATCCACCTAAAATTGGAAAGTCACTAGGATGTGGTTCATACAATTTCTAAAAAAAAAGAAGTGGTTTTTAGGTCAGCAGGGGTGTGGTCTCATTCGGTTGCTAACAAACAAGTTGCTTGCTCATCTAGACATGAACATAAGGTTAAATTTCATTGTACCTACTGTCATAGACATGATCATGTTATAGATTTTTGTTATAGACTAGCTAAACAAGAAAAGAAGGAAAGAATGATAGCTAGACCAAGTAACAACCAAGCAAAAATTGCTGCACATGCTGAACTGAATGTTAGACATCTGCAACATGCTGTGATGAATCACAAAAATGCTAAATTTGCTCCCAAACTGACTGTTTTTATGGTACACATAACACACCTCGTAGATCAGTTGTTGACAACAAGAATTCTCAAGTTTTGGCTTATAAACCTGCTGTATTTTCTCAGCTTTCGCATGTTATTCCTGCTAGACATCATGTGACTCAGTACTGGATTACTAAATGCCTTTTGACTAACTCCAGTATTGAGTAATCGACATATTGTGCTTCTATATAGGTTACATGATTGAGAAAGGAGAATTTTTGGCTTGTGGATTCAGGTTTCTCATGACACATGATAGGTAACTGTAGGATCGAAGAGCACGTGAAAAGCTACCAAAGGGGGGGGGTGAATGGTAGATTTGAAACTTTTTCAGCGGAAGCAACAAAAACCCCTCAGTAGAAAATCATATGTTAAGAAACCGTGTGTGCAACTGATATAAATGTGTTCAACTATGAAAAAAGTGGTAGATATTATAGAGAATCAAGTCACTAAGACACAACAACAAGAATTACAAAAAATCGTCAAGAAAAACTCAAGTTATGATCGAAATATCGAACAAAGGTCAATCTGTTCTACCTGAGTAAAAACAGATTTGCAACGCTGTAAAGAAACTCGTGTCGATTTGAAACCAAAAATCCAATGAACGTGAAATTTTCACAGATGATATATAATCAAGTTGTGAAGATAACCCAAAAGAAATCACATCAAACAAATCTATAAAACACGAGTTATGATAAAAACACCTAAGCAACATAGTGCTTGTGCAGAAACTCGACGAGAAAAACTTGTCTGAAACAAGTCGGACGAACAAGGCACAAAAGCTCCTTCAAATTACGAATTTTATTGATCAAAACAAAAAAGGAACAGCCCCAAACTCATCTTACCTCGAGCTCTGGCCTCCATTGCTTATAACCAACCCTAAGGTCAACTCAAACAAAACTAGGACTCTAATCCTACTCACTTTCAACTGAAACTTTACATAACTGCTCAAGACTCTTCCATACGCAGATAGAAGCAATCTTAAGACTTTCAAACACCTTAGGAATGTATCCACATTACTAAAACAACTCAACTTCGTTACCCACGCAAAATCTAACCAATACAAACTCGAAACATTCCATATACAAACTATAACCACCTCAGCAGCAGCTTGAGGCATAATCCAGCCGGTTGGACCTTTCCGACATATTCTTTACGTCCACTTTTCTTTGTCACGCCTTGGAACCATGTTACCACATCCATGCAGTCCTTGCACACGTGCAAAAACCTTCCAACAACGTCCATGATACCTTCATATGCATTGTTCTTGACCCAAACATGTTGCGTGACCTCCCGATCAACTCAACCACAATTCCTCCCGATCTTGGTTGTTGAACCTCATCTTCTCCCTAAAACTAGTTCAATGAATCGCATCACCAGCCATGTCTTGACGTCAAGCAACACCTGCATATGATAAACAACCATACTTTGTGAGCCCAAGTCCTTGGCTTGACTCTCGTTAGTTCAAAAACCACAACACCTTACGTGAGTACCTCACATAAGCATGTTGCAAACATAGCAAGATAATACCATCCTTAACCACCAAAATACACCACAAAACTTAGCAAAATAATACTAAGGAAACTTCCCATAAGTGTAAAGCAAGTTTGAAACATTTACATGCTAAAAGTAGAACAACTACGATCTTGCATTGGACCTTGCCAAAGCTAACCGAACCTTGCACACCTTGCCGAAACTAAAAAGACCTTGCGCTATACCTAACCAAAGTTTGTCGGACTTCACGTTGGGCCCAGACAAAGCTTGTTGGACCTCATGTTGGACCAAGCCGGAGCTACACAAAACATGCCGGACCTATCGCCGAACCTTGCCGGAGCTACCCAAAGCATGTCAGACCTATTGTCGGACCTTGCCAGAGCTATCTAAAGCATGTTGGAACTATTGTCAGACCTTGCCGGAGCTAATCAAAGCATGTCGGACCTTGTTAAAAAGGGTGTTTTGCCAATATTCAAAACTTTTATCGTAATAGCCAATGTATTCAGCACACATAGGTCTCACAATAACAAAGAATGGTTCTCCTCCCTCTCTTCTGTGTCATGTGTTGAAAATGCTTCTTTCACCGATAATTCTTTAACTCTTATGATTGTTAAGGGTTTGGTTAGAGTTAATAATCAATGCACTTTGAAGAAAGTGGCACTTGTTAAGAACTTGAAATACATCTTGCTTTCTGTTTACAATTGCTAGATTAAAATCTAGAAATTAGTTTCACTAAAAATGGTTGCAAGGTTGTAGATTCAAATGGTGAGCCTATGTTCTACATTTTTCGATTTAGAAGAGTTTTTTAAGCTGATTTTGATATGTCAACCTCTAAGCATAGGTGTCTAGTTGCTAATAATTCAAAAGACTTATATTTTTTGCATTGTAGGCTTGGTCACGTAGGCTTGGATCACCTCACATGTGTTTCTGGTCTTGATCGCATACGTGGGTTACCTAAGATTAAAGGGAACAAAGAAATTGTGTGCACTTCTTGTAGACATGCTAAGATGGTCGTAGGTTCTCATGCTCCACTCACAAAGACCATGGCAATAGCAGTGGCGCAACTTTTACACCTTGCCACCATAGGTCCTTCACGTGTTCAATCTTTTGGAAGTAAATGGTATGTGCTTCTAATTGTTGATGATTATTCTAGATATTATTGGTTGTACTTTATGGTATCTAAGAATGAAGCTTTTAGTCACTTTAGATGTTTGTTTTTTAGTCTTTCACTTGATCACCCAGGATCAAAAAAGCAATTAGAAGTGATAATAGAACCGAATTTAAAAACTAATCATTTGATCACTTTCGTGTTGAAAATGGAATAGATCATCAATTTTCTTCACAATGTGTACCTCAGTAAAATGGTGTCGTATAGAGAAAGAATAGAACCTTAGTTGAGATGGCTAGGACTATGCTTGATGAATATCAAACTCCTAGAAAGTTTCAGGCAGATGCAATCGCAACAGCTTGTTAGGTCTCAAACCGAGTTTTCAGGCGAGCTAAGCTAGGAAAACCCCCGTATGAGCTTCAGTTTGGACATAGGCTGAGTGTCACACACTTTAGGCTTTTTGGCTGCAAATTCTTTGTTAAGAAACATGGTAATCTAGACAATTTTGAAGCTACATCTGTTGATGGCATGTTCCTTGGTTATCCATCTCATACTAGAGGCTACCGTGTGCTTTTACTTGATAATAACAAGGTTGTGGAGACTTGTGAGGTATCATTCAATGAAGCTTGCTCAGGTACTAGCTCTAATAATGCAGGTCAAGATGCATATCCGCAGGGAGAGAGTATTTTTGTTGAAGATGGGGAAGAAGTGGTGTTGTTTCTCAAAAATTCAGAAGCTAATGATGTTATTCCTGCTCCTAATTTTGATCCACATCCAGCACCAACAGCTACTACTGCTGGTCCGAATCAACTTCAAGCTAGAAGCTCTTCGGTTTGTGATGAACATGAAGAAGAAGGAGCTTGTGAAGTGTCTACTCCCCCCCCCCCCCACCGCATCCTCAAAAGTCATCCTTCACAACAAATTATTGGAAGCTTGCATGAACGAGTCACACGGTCCAGGTTTTTCGATACAAACCCTCATGCTCATTCTGCTTGTGTTGCTTCTTTTGAAACCAAAGATATACCACATGCGCTGTCTAATGAATCTTGGGTCATTGCCAAGCAAGAACAATTACAAAATTTTGAAAGAAATAATGTTTGGAAACTTGTTCCTCCACCTAATGGTCACACTTTAATTGGAACTAAATGGGTGTTTAAAAATAAACAGAGTGAGGACGGGGTTGTTGTTAGGAATAAAGCTAGGCTGGTACCTCAAGGTTTCACACAAGTTGAAGGCCTAGATTTTGATGAAACTTTTGCTCCTGATGCTAGATTAGAAGCCATAAGAATTTTGTTAGCATTTGCTGCATCTAAAGGTTTCAAGTTATATCAAATGAATGTTAAAAGTGCTTTCCTTTATGGCTACACAGATGAGGAGGTTTATGTTAAGCAACCACATGGTTTTGAAAATTTATATTTTCCTAATCATGTTTACAAACTGTCCAAAGCTTTGTATGGTCTCAAACAAGGTCTTAGAGCTTGGTGTGGTAGGTTAAAACATTCTTACTTGTAAAGGGGTTTACCATGAGCAAAGTAGATAAAACTTTTTTTTGTACTTAAGCATGGCAATGAATAACTATTTGTTCACATGTATGTGGATGATATTATCTTTGGTTGTGCTTCTCGTGATCTCGTGTCCGAGTTTTCAGCTATGATGAGTTCATAATTTGAGATGAGTATGATGGGAGAACTCACATACTTTTTTGGGCTGCAAATCAAGCAAACTAAGGAGGAAACCTTTGTACATAAAACGTAGTATATAAAATATCTCCTTAGGTGCTTCAACATGGATAAAAGCAAGCCTATTTGGACACCAATGGGAACAATGACAACACTGGTACTTGATGAAGATGGTGAACCCGTTGATCAAAAAGAATATCGAAGCATGATTGGGTCACTTTTGTACCTCACGACATCAAGACCAGGCATATAATTTATCGTACGCCTTTGTGCATGATTTCAAGCTTCCCCACGCGCTTCACATTGTCAAGCCATCAAAAGCATTCTCAGGTACTTACACGATACTCAAGAATTTGTTTTTTTCTTCCTTCTTCCTCATCTGTTACTTTGGAAGCTTTTTCCTATGCTGATTTTGAGGGTTGTAGGGTTCATAGGAAAAGTACTTCGCGTGCTTCACATTTTCCTGGAAACTCACTTGTTGCTTGGCCTTTAAAAAACCAAAATTCAGTTGCAAAATCCACGGTCAAGTCTGAATATGTAGCTCCTGCTAGCGCTTGCTCACAAATTCTTTAGATTGCTCAAACACTTAAGGATTATGGGGTAAATCTAGCTAGTGGTCCACTACTTTGTGACACATTAGTGCCATTTGCATTGTCAAAAACCTCGTGCAACAGTCTACAACAAAACACATTGGCATTAGGTATCATTTTCTCTGTGATAATGTTCAAATAGAAAACATTGTGCTTCACCATGTAGATACGGAACAACAATCGGCTGACATTTTTACAAACCTTCGGATTTCACCCGTTTTTCATTAATTCATAGTGAA
The DNA here is from genome assembly GCA_036927565.1 of Tuctoria greenei. NCBI lineage: Eukaryota > Viridiplantae > Streptophyta > Magnoliopsida > Poales > Poaceae > Tuctoria > Tuctoria greenei. The sequence goes on along the minus strand of JAYESD010000011.1, from coordinate 64,729,438 downwards.
ATTGGGGTTATGCATCCTGATAGCTTAAATTGAAGGGGAGTCTTGAAACTTGGAAAGTCTATGTGTCAACCTGAAATTAAAAGATAATATAAGCATAAATGTTTCATGCATATATAACTTTGTGATTCCTTTTACATGTTGAACGTTCTTACTACATTAGTCATGTTATACATTTTGTAGTTTTTGCCATGACTAGTAATTGGAATAATTACTTACACTAAATTTGGTCATGATTGAACATTCTTGCTGTTTTGAACTTGTTGCATGCTCACAAGTACTTTTAATCATAAAAAATGAATCAATTAACAGGCCACATGTTGAGCTTTTAAGATCAAATAAAAAGACAGAAAAGATCAAGAGAATATGCATGCATCACACTTCTTATTTTGAGATTGCTTATCATTGCACTTTGATATAAACATGGAATGAGTTGTGTATGACCAAAACCATGTCCTTAAGCTTCTAATTGTCAAAGGACATAGGCTTCACTTGGTTAGTTAGAATAAGGCAGATGATGCATATAATCTCTTGCAAAGTTCATATGATTTAAATTTGTGCTTTAAAAGTTAATACAAGTACAGCAACCTGTGTCATACTTTCAAGTTTTAAAATAGTTGAGTTTGTGAGATCATGACTTGCTTAAATTGAAATTACACTTGATCTCTAGCATGGCTTACACTACTTTATGTATTTCATTGATGTGATAGTTTAAGAAACTTGATAGTATGACTTGGATGAGCCTTGTTTTATATGTGTATGCCATATTATGCTCATAACAAATTCAAATTTCTATTTTGAACCTTGCTGAATACATTGTCAATGGGGGAGAAATATGTCACAGTTGCACATTCAAAAGTGTTGTCGCACGGTTCTTCTCAGGGGGAGTGTACATCCTTAGGGGGAGGATTTTTTTCCTTCTCATTTGTTTTTTAATTTTCAAAATGGGGGAGAAATTTTCTTTTTGACAAAAATTTCAAGAAATATGAATGAGCCAATGTTCGGTTTCGGAGTGATGTTTCCAATGCATTCATCAAGGAGGAGATTGTGAGACCTAGATGGTGAATACATTGGCAGTTTTGTTAAAAAGTGAGGATTTATGTTTCATATTTTGAATATATATGATAAACCTAGTTTAGAATTCCGATCTTCTCAAATGTTCATTCAGGAGTAACAATTACCTTCAATTTGTACTGCACAACACACTTTACATTGCCTGAACTTTTCACCATGTATCAGGAGTAACAGTTACTACCGATCTAACTATTACCTTTTAATCAGTTCGTATTGTCTGAACTTTCTCAATGCTTTTCAGAGTAGCAGTTACTGCTTTGCATATTTCAGTCTGTCCGAACTTTTTGCTTATGTTCAGCTGTTCTGGTTTTAACTCGCAATGTTTCAAACTTGCTTTTTGGCTTATGAGAAGTTTGCTTAGTATATATATACTATGTTTTTGATGTGTTTTGGTTTATCATGGTGGATATTATCTTGCTATGTTTATAACAAGATTATGTAAGGTGCTCACATAAGATATTGCGCTTTTCAAACTAACGAGAGTCAAGTTGAGGACTTGTGCTCGGAAGAATTGGTTGTTTGTTCATGTGCAGGTGTTGTTGGAGGTCAAGATATGGCTGGTGACGGTGATCCTCTGAACTATTCTTAGGGAGAAGATGAGGTTCAACAACCAAGTTCGGGAGGAATTGTGGTTGAGTTGATCGGGAGGTCACGCAGCATGTTTTGGTCAAGACAATGCATATGAAGGTATCGTCGATGTTTTGAAATGTGTTTGCACGTGTGCAATGGGTGCATGGACGTGACCACATTGTTCCAAGGAATGAAGAAGAGTTATGGACGTGAATATATGGCCGAAAAGGTCCAAGTAGCTGGATTCTGCGCTCAAGTTGTGGCTGAGACGGTTATAGTTCGAATATGAAAAGTTTCAAGTTAGTTATGGTTAGATTTCGTGTTGGTCACACACTTGAGTTGTTTTAGGAATGTTTCGGATGTTTCTAAGGTGTTTGGAAGTCTTAAGATTGCTTGTATCTACGTATGGAAGAGTCTTAAGCAGTTATGGAAAGTTTCGGTTCAATCCATGTAGGAGTAGGAAGTCCTAGTTGGATTGGAGTTGCCTTAGGGATGGTTATATAAGCAAGGAAGGCCAAGGCTCTAAGAGAGACCACTTGTGGCTGTAAATCTTGTGTTTTTGGTGATAAAAATTTCAGAGTTTAGTGGAGCTTTTGTGCCTTGTTTGTCCGACTTGTTTTCGTCAAGTTTTTGTGTCGAGTTTCTGCGCAGTCTGACGTTGTTTCCGTGTTTTGATCATAACTCGTGTTATAGCGATCCGATTGCTGTGATTATTTTTGTGTTGGCTTCACAAATCAGTATTATATCATCTCTGAAAATTGCACGATCATTATATTTGCGGTTTTTGAGTTACATGAGTTTCTTTGCAGCATTGTAGATCTGTTTTCACTTAGGTAGAGCAAATTGACCGTTGCTGAGTCTTTTTATCATAACTTGAGTTCTACTGTTTTTGCGTTATTATTTTTGCATTAGTTTTGTTACTTGATTCTCTGGAATCTATACTGTCTTTGTCACGGTTGAACACGTTGAAAACATTCGCAGACATAGTTCCTTTATCAAATTATTTTTCTATCGAGGGGTTTTGCAGCTTCTGCTTGATTTTTTTAATCTACCATTCACCCCCTCTAGTAGCTTTTCATGTGCTCTTCGATCCTACACCCTTAATTGAGTGTTCTCTCATGATGTGGTGTCGAGGGTCATTGTGTTTGGTCCTAGAGTGTTGAATGGGGTTATAGGCAATCTTAATGACACTCTCGTTTGTCCATAGGAGTTGAATATGGCTTATATCATAACTATAGTCCTTTAGAGTTGGTTACATCCAATGATTATGTAAAACAACTTTCTGTGGGGACTGTCAGTACCCGGCATATGGCATATCGGGTACCCTCACGCACAAGCTAGAACCGCCTAGGTACCTCGCCTCCCTGCAGAGGCAGGGTCCGAGGGCGCCACGTGTTCAAGAAACCCAGACCCGCCTGCCACAGATGGGAGGACCGGGGTGCCCAGAAGACATCTCGAAGGGGGAGCTCAGCTCCACCTTGCAGACAAGCACCCAGGCAACCACGTGGTCAACTGGACAGGACCCGACCTCCACTGCGGAGGTGAGCTCCCAAGCTGCTGCGTGGCCCACAAAGTCAAGATGCGATCTCCCCCGCGGAGGTGAGCTCCCAAGATGCCACGTGGTCCGCGGGGCGAGACCTGGCCTCCCCCTCGAAGATGAGCTCCCGAGCTGCCACATGGCCCGCGAAGACGGGCACGACCTCCACCATGGCAGTGAGCTCCCAAGCGATCGCATGGTCAGTCCACTTGCCCTGGGCGAATAGTAAGAAAGTTGTGAGGGCGGTGCGCCTTGTCTCCGTCAAGCCTTGAAGATGGGTGGCTTACCAAGTCGTATGGCGCGGCGCACGCCTAATGTCAGGTACAGCCATGACCAATCGCATCGCAGTGAAGACGCCGCAGGCCTATCCCACTCCACCAAGTGGGTAGCTTACGGCACCAAAGATAGTTGGATGGGACGTTCCCTTCCAATGTTATCAAAGGCATGTGGGATACTAACAATGCATGCGGCAAGACGGCGAATCCTCAAGTCCGCGGTCAGAGCAAGCTTACAGAAGAAGCCTTAGATCTTTAGGATAAGATCGCCCTGGGACCACCTGTCGGGCCTCGGGGCCCCACTTGTAAGGTGTCCAGCCTTGTCTATAAAAGGCACGGGCCACCATCGCTACAAAGACCAGACTGAGAATCCCCAACACACACACACTCGCATACACACTCACCGAGCAATACAATCCAACGTGGATTAGGATGTTACGCTCCTTGCAGCCCGAACCACATAAAAACTCAACTGTATCATACTCTTCCGCAAGAATACTAGTTTGAGGCCTAAGCCCCACCAAACAAGAACATTTGTGGGCTGCTCTTTAGCAGGTTCGGGGGAAGTGTCGCATTGACCCTTCGACATTTGGCGCACGAGGTAGGGGCTTTTTCCCTCAAAAAAGTGGTAGTGCTTTCACCACAATGGTGTTCATTAGGCCCATGGAAGGCTGTTTTCGAGGCCGTCGACCGGTGACCAGATCCATTGCTCGATTGGCTTTTTCTTGTCCATCCTGCCCCCGTGCAGGTACAGGTGGCCAAGATGGCACGTCGGGACATGCCCCGGCTTAGTCGTATCCACCAGTGCCCCCGACAGCGAGCCCAAAGAGTGATTTGGCGGCGGCCAGAGCTCTCCTCCACCACCCACCGTCGCTGAACGCCTCTCAGGGGGCGGCGCAGCAGTGGGTCCATGACATCGACCACTTCGTCATCGCAGCCATCAACTCTCCCAACAGAGGAAGGCACCTCGTGTCGCTGTCACGCACGCCATCCAGTGACTTTCACACTGCTAAATCCCGCTTTTCCAAGCCTATGAGCGTTGGCTGGCTCCCCACGGAGGACCTCAGGGCTGAGTTGACCGTCGTCAAGCTCACATGGATGGCCATGTCATCATCGAGCAGCAGCGAGAGAGAGGCGGCGCAACCTCAACGCTAAATATGGCACTCAATGCCCTATTCACGAGGCAACCTCCGTCCAAGGTGCGCCGCAGGTAAACCCTCCGCCACCTGATCAGGAGTACATCGGCTCGACAGCTCCCCTGCAGTACTCGATATAGCGGGATGTGCAGCAACAGTACTTGGCACAACCAGCACCGTTGCAGCAGTGCATGGCACAACCAGTGCCACAACAGCAGGTCCAGCAAGTGCCGCACGTCATGCAGCAGACCCCTAGGGGTATGTTGTCACATCTGCATCTCTGACGAAGCCTGTCAGAGGCTGCGGGGCGTTGGCTCCGCACCTCCGCTTCACGATGTGGCTGCGTAAGTTCCAGCAACATATCCCGGAGAGGTTCGACGGAAGCATCAACCCGGCAGAGTTTCTGCAGATCTACACCACGACGCTCCTTGCTGTGAGAGCGGACGAGACCATCCTGGCGAACTACTTCCCAATCGCTCTGACTAGGTCAGCCCGCTCATGGCTGATGAAGCTTCTTGAGGGGTCTATAACCTCTTGGGATGAGTTGTGCCAACAGTTCAAGATGAATTTCGACAGATCCTACACGCGTCCCGACACTGAGCTCGACCTGCACACCGTGCGACAGCAACCCAAGGAGACGTTGTGGTCATTCATCCAGCGTTTCTCCCAGGTACGCAACTCCATTCCCAACATCCCGAATGCCTCTGTCATAGTGGCGTTTCACCAGGGAGTGCGTGACCGCAAGATGCTCAAGAAACTAGCCATGCACAACGTGCAACACGTCTCCGAGATCTTCTCCATTGTCAATCAGTGTGCCAGAGCGGCAGAAGGTTGCGACTGGCACGCCCAGCCCGGCCTCGGAGCAGGCGGGGCTGGCCAGACCGGAGAAGGAGCCGCTACCCCTAGTAGCGGCAAAAAGAAGAACAAGAACTGGGGTGGCGGCCAGAAAATGCCGCTGCATGGATCCCCCGTCGCGGCAGCGGCCACGACCGGAGGAGGCAAGCCGCCACGTCCAGAGAAACGCCCTTGTCAGCCACCTACCGCTGACGAAGACGGCGAGCCCTGCCCGGTGCACAAGACTCACGAACACACCGTGAGCAAGTGTTGGGAGATAAAAAGGTGCATCGAACGCTATCAAGAGCGGGCGCAGCAGCGCCCGGATGGCGCCCCCTTCAACCAACGGGAGGGCAAGCAGAAGGTCGAACCCAAGGTCGACAATGATGAGGAGTTGGAGTACTAGATGCAAGAGAGGGCCATCAAAGTGGTCCACCAAGATGAGGACTCCGACGGGAGCTGCGACAACAGGCGTCAAAAGACCCTCCACGTCATCTTCACAGGGTCTTGGGATCCCGTGTACCGGAACGCGGTCAAGACCCTTCGTCGTGCGGTGGCTTCGATAGCCCCTGTACCCACTCTAGCGCAGCACCAACGCTGGATGGAGACGCCGATCAGCTTCGGCGCCTTTGACTGCCCCAAGAACATGGCCAGGGCAGGGGTACTACCTCTCCTAGTCGCCACCACCATAGCCAACGTCATGCTCCACTGCATTTAGATAGATGGCAGTGCAAGCCTCAATCTCCTCAGCCGTATAGCCCTCGAGCAGTTGCAAATCCCGGTGTCCAAGCTCGCCCCCTCAAGCCCATTCTAGGGAGTGGGTCCTGGGAGCACCATCCCGTACGGCAACATCCACCTGCAGGTGACCTTCGGGACACCTGACAACTACAGGACGGAGAGCATCCTCTTCGACGTCGCTGATGTCAGCCTCCCCTTCAATGCCATCATCGGTAGGCCTGCTCTCTACCAGTTCGTGGATGTAGCCCACTATGGCTACCTCGTCCTAAAGATGCCAACCCCCTCCGGTGTCCTCAGGATCCGCGGAGATCGCACCACTGCAGTGTTAGCCTTGGAGCAGCTCCAAGCACTCACAACAGACCCAACACCTGTCCCAGTCGGCACTGGATCAAGTCGACCTCTTCCAAGCTCGCGTCAGCGCAGAGCACCTGCCACGCCTCAGCTGCAACCCTCCGGCAGCATCGACACCTCCATCAAAGCTATCAAGCCCAGTGCCGGCTCTGCTCGGACCACTCGCAAGACGGGCGGTCAAGGTAGGAAATAGGGATTCACTGTTGACGGCAATGTTGCCCACCAACCATTGCAACTACCCACGGAGCTTAGGGCGCCCCTATTGTAAATACTACGCTTAGTAGAACAGTGTAAAAGGATTTGAAGGGCTTAGGAGCAGCACTAAAGACAACCGAGCACCGGGAGGATCAGGTCCAAAGTGTGCAACCAGATTAGCTTGGTCCTGAACTCTAAGCCTGTGCACCCTGCCTCCCTCATCATCTGGAGGCAAGTTGTTAGCCTCTTTTGTAAATGCCTGTCTCCCCCTACAAACTCCTATCAGAAATTCATTGTTGTACTTAAAGGCTTCTTAAAAACATTGTTCATTTAATTACACATTAATTTTATGATCATACAATAATAACCTTGTTTACCATATGTTACCTTCATATTCATGGTTGCATACTCTGTAACTCGTCCTTGCTAAAGTCATATAATCCAGCTACAGGCGGGCCGACTTGAGGTATCTGCAGTGTGTGAAAGGTTCTTCCGACTGCTCCCATCATTAGGGACCTGTGGCGCAAAAAGGATCCCCAGGAACGGTCTGTGCCAAGCAGGAGGTCCAGGGGGTGCAAATTGCTTAACTTGGTCCTGCACCCTGAGCAAACACACCCTGGCTCCCAGTGCTACAGCTGAGTACTGGAACCAAAAAGCTCACACCCTAAAGATGACAGGAGTGGGACCCCAGAGCATCAATGCATCGAATTACCCAAGCTCCGTGCGTCAGTCCAGGACTGTAAGACATGTCAGAGCTAAGGAGAGGAACAGGTATGATCGACGAGCAAGGATAGCCCTCCCTTTTTTGATGTGTAGGACGACGCCAGAGCATCCAGCTCTGGCACCTCCCAAGAGGCCTACCGTGGACTTCCCAAAACATCAACGACAGCACCAACCGCGGATAAGTGACAAACTCTCCTGCCTCGCACTTGTAGCTAATATTGTCTCCCTACGATAGCTTGTATACCAGGGGACTGTTCTAGCGCCAATGGTGGATGACGCCGTAGCATCTAGCTCCAGCACATCTGTCAGTACTCTGGAAACCGTACACCCCATGAGGTTATAAAGATCTCAAAGGAAAATCATCTACTTGGTTTGAAGACCTTCGAAGGCCCACATGTCAGACATAACCGGACCTGCTTCTCCAAAATGGTTAATCCCTGGGTCGCCACGTGTACTACCAAACCGGAGCTACCGCCCACAAGGGGGAAGCTCCGGACCATGTACCGAAATGGCACCTCCGGACTTAGCCCCATACCGAGAGAAGCTCCAGGCCTGACACGTGTCGGGTAGCCCCGGAGCTACCTGTTTCCACAGTATGCTCCGGAGCTGCCGCGTGTCCAACCGTCGGATCTTCAACCTCTAACCTCCGGAAGACCCCACAACGGCTCCGGATCATCAAAGGGGAATCAAGGTCTTCAAGACCCGATTAAGTGTCATTAATACCATACTAATGGCACTTAAACGGATGATCTTAACACCAATAACGGTGCTGTCAAAGCCCGTTACAGGGTCATTAAGAGCGATTAAATGTGTTAAATAAGTGTCAATACTAGTAACCGCCGGGGCCACATGTCGGGCCAGGCTAACTTGTAACGGCCTGCCCTTGTACTATAAAAGGACAGGCCGACAACACGTTCAAAACACACACACACACACACACACACACACACACACACACACGCCAGAGACACACACGCCATTGAGGCTAAACACAAGCTCATTCAGCTAATACAACAGCAACACATCCGTGGAGTAGGGTATTACGCTCAGGCGGCCCGAACCACGTAAACTCTTGTGTCTCCTGTGTCAATTCCTACTCACCATCTTGAATCTCCGCGCGCCCATACCGAACATCAAACTCCCCTATCACTTTAGCAGTTTAGGGAGATCTGCCGGTTCCAAACCACCGACAGTTGGCGCGCCAGGTAGGGGGCCTGAGATTTTGAGAATGGTGAACTCTGCTGCTGGATCATCCAACGGCCAACGTGCTGCTCAGGCTGTTGGGGGCAATCCCTCCAATAGGCAGCCACCAGCAGGAGCCTCAGCACCAGCAGGAGTCACACTCCCACCACCACCGTCTCCTCCAGCAAATCGTGCTGGGCAACGTGATGGTGCACCGGCGTCAATCACTGCGTCGGCAAATCATAACAACCCAGAACACGCGCTTCATGCAGCGCGTGCTCTTCTCCAACGCCCACCACCTCCGGATGCATCCCGGGATGCATTGGAGCAGTGGAGGGCCGATGTGGAGCATTTGGTTGCAGCAGCAGCCGAATGCCTCAGCAACCAGGGTCCTCCTCCTTCAGGAAGAGCCCCGTCGCAGCGGCGGACCTTGTCTGGAAGACTTGGTCCGCACGTTTCCAATAGCAGGAGACGTGCTGCGTCACAACAAGTGACGTCATTGCCCTCCGGGGCACGACGCACTCACATGGTATCCAGGCTTTCGACTCACGCCCTCCGGGCGGAGCTTGATCGCCGATACCGCCAGCAGGACGGCCGAGTCCATATTGAGCGTGCCCGTGAAAGACGAGAAGCACAGGACCTTTCTGCTCCTGAAGGAGTGGGAGGAGGTTGTTCAGCCTAGCCATGCACCTACGCATGGTTAGGTGGCCACAGAAGTTTCAGCCTCACCCGCCGGAAAAATTCGACAGGACTGTCAATCCTGCCGAATTTCTTCAGATCTACTCCACTGCAATCTTAGCAGCCGGAGGAAACGAGGCCGTGATGGCCAATTACTTTCCAGTGGCCTTAACTGGGACTGCGAGGTCCTGGTTTATGAGCCTTCCACCCAACTCTATCAACAGTTGGGAGGAGCTGTGCCATCAGTTCACTGCCAACTTCGGGAGTTCATACACCCGACCAGGCACTGAACTGGACCTTTTTGCGGTCGTGCAAAAAGGGGGAGAATCCTTGCGGTCATTCATCCAGAGGTTCTCTCAGGTACGAAACACTATCCCTTCTATATCTAGCCCCTCTGTCATTGTGGCATTCAGACAGGACATACGGGACAAAAAGATGTTGGAGAAACTGGCGATCAAGGAGATCACCAGTGTCACGGAACTCTTCAGCTTGGCTGACAAATGTGCCCGAGCTGGGAGGGCCGTGAGATGCACTCCAAACCAACTTCGGAGGGTCACAAGAAACCCTCCAAAGAAGAAGCCACTACCTCCGGGGGTGGCAAGAAGAAAAAGAAGACCAACGGCAAGAAGAAGTCGTCGGCCGACACATCCCACGTTGCAGCTACTGCAGCTCCGGGTGGCCGGGGGCCACGCCCCGAGAAGCGACCTCGACCGTCTTCTGAAGACGGTGGCAAACCCAAAGTGTGGTGTCCCATTCACAAAACGGGCATCCACAGTTTGGAAGACTATCGGGAGGTCCAAAACCTTGTCGAGCGCTATAACAAGCGCCGGGAGGAATCTCCTTTCCGACAGAGGGAAGGAAAGCTAAAAGTCGACGAAGCTCCGGTAGAAGAGGAGTTAGGGTTCCAGGATCCCAAAAAGGTCCTGAAGGCCGTTTACACCTCCGTCGATGATGATTCTGACGTCTCTGACAACGAGCGTCGGAAGACCATGAACACCATTTTTGGTGGATCATGGGATATCACCTCCCGTCGCGTCATCAAGACTATGCGTCGGGATATGGCCGCTGTAGCTCCTATAGTCAGGCCGGAACCTCACCGAAAGTGGATGGACACAGCCATCACTTTTGATGCTTCAGATTGTCCCCAGAGCATGGTTGGAGCAGGACAGTTACCCTTAATGGTATCTCCTACCATCAACAACATCCAGCTCCACCACGTCATGGTAGACAGAGGTTCGGGGCTTAACCTCATCAGCTTCGAAGCTTTCACTAAGCTTCAGCTCCGACCTTCGGATCCCCTCCCCTCTCGACCTTTCTCCGGAGTAGGTCCTGGGGCCATCACCCCACTCGAAGCTATTACTCTCCCTGTTACCTTCAGGACATGGGAGAAGTACCGCACCGAGAAGTTGGTCTTCGATGTTGCGCAGATCAACTTACCCTTCAATGCCATCTTGGGTAGACCTGCCCTGTACAAATTCATGGCGGCTGCTCATTATGGCTATCTGGTGTTGAAGATGCCAACGCCAGTAGGCATTCTCCGGATCCGCGGAGATCGCACCGCCGGAGTAACTGCACTGGAAGAGCTCCGTGCGCTCACCACGGCGCAAGAGGAGGACTCCAGGCAGGAGCAAGCTCCGAAACACCCGAGCATTCGTCAACGAGGCTCGACTTCTGCACCTCGAGTGCAGCCAAGCGGCGACACCAACATTCCCGTCAAAGTTGTCCAAATTGGTTCCAATGACGCTCAGACCACCCGTATCTCGGGAGGATTGAACGACAAATAGGAACTCGCGCTCATCACTTTCCTCCGGGCTAACGTCGATGTGTTTGCTTGGCAACCGTCACAAATGCTTGGGATCCCCAGGGAAGTGATTGAGCACAATCTGAAGATCTACCCTGATGCCCGGCCTGTGCATCAGAAGCCTCAGAAGCAATCCGTAGAGCGACAGAACTTCATCCGACAAGAAGTGAAGAAGTTACTCGAAGCCGGATTCATCCGAGAAGTCTTCCATCCAAAATGGCTGGCAAACCAAGTCGTTGTGCCCAAGGTCGGCGGGAAGCTTCAGATGTGTATCGACTACACCACACTAAATAAGGCATGTCCAAAAGATCCATTCCCACTACCTAGAATTGATCAAATAGTGGATTCCACCTCCGGGTGTGAATTACTGTGTTTCCTAGATGCATATTCCGGATATCACCAAATCAGGATGTCTAGGGAAGATGAAGAGCATACTTCATTCATCACAGTAGATGGATTGTATTGTTACACAGCCATGCCCTTTGGTCTCAAGAATGCAACTTCAACTTTTGTACGAGCTATGTACAAAACTTTTGAAGAACTTATTAGAGACATAGTGGAAGTGTACGTTGATGACATCGTGGTCAAAGTCAGGAACAAGGAGTCACTCCTTGACACCTTGCAGGCTGTCTTCGACAAGCTGCGGGCCACCCGCACAAAGCTAAACCCAGACAAGTGTGTCTTCGGGGTTAGCTCCGGAAAACTTATTGGTTTCCTGGTAAGTCACCGGGGCATAGAAGCTAATCCGGCGAAGATTAAAGCCATTGAAGACATGCGGCCACCAACCCGCATCAAGGACGTCCAAAAATTAACTGGATGTCTAGCAGCCCTCAGCCGGTTCATCTCAAGACTGGTGGAATGGGCACTCCCGTTCTTCAAGTTATTGAGGAAGTCCGGACCATTCCAATGGTCCAAAGAAGCAGAAAAGGCATTCCAGGAGCTGAAACAGTTCCTCACCACCCTACCAATTCTGGTAGCTCCGAACCCTGGTGAGCCTTTGTTGCTTTATATTTCAGCTACTGACGAAGTCGTCAGTATGGTTCTTATTGCGGAGAGACCAGAACTACCCCATACTCAGGAATCCAGACCCCTTCGGGAGGGTCCAGAGGTTCCTGAAAGCGAGTCTGGGTCCCAGCTCCCAGATTCGAATCCACAAGAAGACGCTTCAGGAGACCTAGACCCCTTCGGGAGGGTCCAGGTCATTTCTGAGGAAGCTCCGGGTTCCTCCAGCCAGAACCCGAAGGTCCCTGAAGAAAATCCGGACTCCTCCGAGAGGATCCGGGTCAGTGAAGAGGAAGCTTTGGACCCCTCCGGGAGGGTCCGGACCATTCAGCGCCCAGTGTACTTCATTAGTGAAGTACTACATGATTCCAAGACTATACCTAGAGGTGCATAAGATGCTCTATGCAGTTCTTATTGCCTCCAGGAAGCTTCGCCATTACTTCCAAGCTCACAAAGTCTCAGTGGTGACCTCTTACCCACTTCGAGCAATTTTTCATAATCCCAATTCAACTGGGAATATTGCAAAATGGGTAGCAGAATTGGCTGAATTTGATCTTGAATTTATTTCAAGGCAAGCAGTCAAGAGTCAAGCATTGGCAGATTTTGTGGCAGAATGGACTCCCTCTCCATCAGACCCTGGGGGCCCCAGTGAGCAGAAGACGGAGCATCAAGCTCCAACCTTCACCGAGCCTCACTGGACCCTCTACTTCGACGGCTCCATGCAGAAGCCGGGGGCCGGAGCTGGAATCCTTCTCCTTGCACCGACTGGGGAGAAGGTGAAATACATGGTACACCTTGATTTCAAGGCAACCAACAACATGGCAGAGTATGAAGCACTCCTCTACGGACTAAAGGTGGCACTGTCATATGGTGTCAAGCAATTGCTGGTCAAGGGAGATTCACAGCTCATCATTAAGTAGGTGAAGGGTAAATGCTCCTGCAATAATCTCCAGCTAGCTGCTTACCTCCTTGAAGTCCAGAGGCTTCAGAAGGACTTTGAAGTCCTAGATCTCCACCATGTTCAGCGTGCTCACAACGCTGAAGCCGATGAACTTTTGATGAAAGCGTCAACCGGAGCTTCGGCTCCTGACGGAACTTTTGTCCGGAGATTGTTGAAACCCACAGCTCAGCCTGCCGAACTGAGCGAAGGGGGCGAGATCAGTATCCCGAAGCTGACGGTCCCGATGGCCCTGTTACCATGGCAGCCATCAAGGGTCGTAGGTGCTGCCGGAAGCTCCGAGCAACCCAGCACGCAAGACTCAAATGCTCAAGTTAGTTCCGATGCATGGATCTCGGAGATCCGGAACTACTTGAAAGACAACATCCTTCCTGATGATGATGTATCTGCTGACCGGGTAGTCAGATTGGCTAAAAGATACACGTTGGTAGAAGGGGATCTCTACCGGCGCGGTGCCAACGGCATCCTAATGCGGTGCATCACAAGGGAAGAAGGCTGCGAGCTCCTCGCAGAAATCCATGGAGGCGAGTGTAAGAACCACACGTCTTCCCGCACGCTGGTTGGTAAAGCCTTTCGGCATGGCTTCTACTGGCCTACAGCACTCCAGGATGCAACTGAGCTGGTGAAAAAATGCAAAGCATGTCAATTTCATGCAAAGCAAATTCACACTCCGGCTCAGCCCTTACAAATGATACCTCCTACATGGCCTTTCGCTGTGTGGGGGATGGACATCTTGGGACCTTTCCCAAGAGCCGTCAGAGGTTACAAGTTCCTGTACGTCGCTATTGACAAGTTCACCAAGTGGCCGGAAGCAACTCCAGTTGTGACAATCAACAAGCAATCTGCTATCAACTTTCTGCAGTCCATTATATGCAGATTTGGAGTCCCAAACAAAATCATCACTAACAATGGGACCCAACTCACAAGCTCCACATTCCAAGGATATTGCGAAGACCTCGGCATACAAGTTTGCTACGCATCCGTAGCTCATCCAGCCAGCAATGGCCAAGCCGAGAGAGCAAATGCTGAAATCCTTAAAGGACTTAAAACGCGCACTTATGAGCGCTTGAAAAAACATGGAGCCAACTGGATCGAAGAGCTTCCGCCCACTCTATGAGCCAACAGGACATCTCCAAACCGGTCAACCGGAGAGACACCCTTCTTTCTGGTGTACGGAGCTGAAGCAATCCTTCCTCCGGAAATCACCTTGGGTTCACTCCGGGTCCGGACCTTCGACGAAGCCGCGCAGGACCAGCTCCGGCATGAAGACCTAGACCTCCTTGATTAGGGAAGGTGCCAAGCAGCTGTTCGGAATGCCCGATATCGTCAAGCCCTATGGCGTTATCACCAGCGTCATGTACACAACCGACAGCTCGAGGAAGGCGATCTGGTGCTACGGAGAATACAATCCAAAGAAGGGTTAACCAAACTCTCCCCCGACTGGGAGGGACCCTTCTGAGTGATTAAAGTATCCCGTCCCGGAAGCGTTTGCTTGGCTACCGAGGATGGGACACCTCTCCCAGATCCTTGGAACATCGAGCACCTCCGTAAGTTCTACACTTAATACCACGGAGGTGAGTCTTGAGTAACTTGATATGTATGTTATAGAGTCATTGTACAGAGTCGGGTAGTTCCTTCGGGAGAGCAGCCGGACCTTTCCCGAAAGGTCCGCAAAGCTCATGCAACGCTTGTCACAGTCTCAGGACTAAAAGTGTCGCTAACTACCCTGGGTCAAACGAGAAATGAAACACCGTTAGCCTGGTTCCGTACCCTAAGAGTGTACTTGTTTACCCTGTACCCCGGACCTATAATGAAAGACATCTTCATGTGAAATAGACTCCACGTGCATTTATTTTGTACAGGCTCAACATTTTTATTTTTCTCTTTCTTGTCTATAACAAAGACGTGCAATTCTTAAGAAATTTTAGTTCGACCGGTTTATATATGATTCGAGTTGTATTGTCAATTCTTTTAGATTCAAATATTGTTCATGGCCAACTCGCTGAAAGCCGCCAAGCCAATCTAGGGCTGGAATGTGCTATCGACTTAGCCTGGTCAAGCACCCTAAGTACACCACTCTACGTACACCCCGGCAGGCCGAAGTAAGGCGGGTCCATGTACAGTTGGATCTAGAAGAAAATACAACACATTCGGTTGTATTTAGAATGCGTTTGACTTAAAATCTTCTTAAGAATCATAAGCCGCGACGAAGTTATAGACAAGAAACAAATTTTACTATTTTTCTTGGCTTAAGTGTGCAGGAAAAATAAAATCTACGTTGATGGAGAAAAGCCGGAGCTAACTAAGCTCCGACTCCCCTAAGGGGGCCAGCCGTTGACGCTATATAAAAGATGGTGAGAAGACCCCGTAAATGGAGTCTGCTGCCAACAAACTGAGTGTTGGCAAAGGTCACTGGCGGAGCTGCTAAGCTCCGACACCCTAGAGGATTAACTATCGATGCTCTACGCGTTGATAGAGACTATTGCCGGAGCTACTAAGCTCCAGCAATAGACAATGCCAGAGCTTCTAAGCTCCGACAACTTCAGGAGGCCTTCACTATCGAAGACTTCGAACCTAAAATCTACAAGTTCGGAACAAAAGAGTCTTCAACAATGCACAATATCCTATTGGAACATGTTCACAATCAAATTGTGTACATATACCAGGGGGCCAAGTGAAAATAAAAGTGTTGAAGACAAAAAGTGAAATTCACAAAATTTTGGGGATTTCATTTATCTGGAGACAAGGGATTACATCTGAAGACAAGGGATTACAAAATTGAGAAAGAAGAAGAGAAAATACAAGTGAGAACTACAGAGATGGTCCTAGACCCTATGGAAGAATTGGGTGACCTTCTCGGCAACCTCTGATACGCTGGCTCGGGTAGCTTCGCCTTCTCCTTCGACGGGGCCTTCAAGCACCGGGTCCAGAGGAAATTGGGAGTTCCGGCTGGTGTAGCACGTCAGCACATACTCTGCGACGTTCTTCGCCAGGGATTGCCCCTCAACCTCCAGTTGGTCCGCGATGACATCGCCCACCTTGGAGAGCTTGCTACCTGCTGCGCTCAACGCCTGCAGCGCTAGGTCCGGCTCCGGCTCCAGATCATCCGGGCGCACGGGGCTGAAACCCATCGGCGTTAGTGCATCATTGGCCTTGCTCAAGAATTCCAAAATCTGTAAGGAGTCCTCAGCCCTCAAGCTCTTTATCTCTTCCAGGGATCTTCTGGCCGCCACCAGTTCAGAATTCTCACGGGCAAGGCGCTCAACTTCTTTGGCGTTTTGCTGAATCTTCTCAGCAACCTGCCTTTCGAGTTTTCCGAGCTCCTCCTCCCGGAGGTGAATCTTGTTCCGGCGATCAACCAGGTCCTTCTCTCTACCCCTCACTTTCTTCTCTCTGGCAGTAAGGGCACACTCTTGTTCATAGAGTTTCTGCCCTCGCACCCAGACCTTCTCCTCTTCCTCTTGGCAGCGCTCTTCCAATTTCTTGGTGCGCTCCTCGAGGCCCTTGTCAGCCAAAGCCACCTTCTCGGTGAGCTCTTCCTCCCTCCTCAGGACATCATCCCGCATCTCTAGGAGTTTCTGCTCTTCATCTTCGAGCCGTTTCTCCCTCTCTTCAAGTGCCTCTCGGCGCTTGATGAGTGCAGTGTTAATGGCCTCAAGCTGCTCGTGGCGTGCATCGGCCGTATTATTGGCTGCTTTGGCCTGATCGTAGATCTCCCGGGATTGAGCGTCGAGGGCACGAGTCATACTCTCCCTGTCATCCAGTAACTTGCCCCAGTACTCCAGGCGGATCTTCTCCCGCTTGATCCACTCCTTGTCGTCCGCTAGCCTCGACTGCGCCAGCTTGGTCTCGAAGTAGAGCTGATTACGCCACCGCCTAAGGGTTTGGCGCTCCTCTTCAAGAGCCTTGCTGTCGTGGAAGAAGGCCAGTTGGACTTGACGCAGACTGGAACATGCGTTGTCAATGGACAACGACAATGGGATTGGTTCCGGACCTGCTGGGGTCTCCTCCGCTGGTTCCAGCGGGTCCTCGGATACCAAAATTGGGTCCCACTCTACAAGAGTGGTCCCCTGGGTCTCCATGGCACTAGGGCCGTCCTCCGGGATGGCCTCAGTCACCATCGAGGAAGGCCCCGCCGCCAAATCTTCTTTCACCCCCTCAGGCTGGGGGCCAGCGACTTCGCTGGGGCACTCCGGCTCTGCCGCAGGTACCTCCGACGTTGTCGCTTCCGGAGCAGGAGCCGCTACGGGCTCCGGTCTGGGCACCTCTTCTGATGAGGGCTCAAGCACCGTCACCTCTTCAACAACCGGCTCAGGAACCGGAAGATCTTCAACATCGACCGGCCCTGTGGCCGGAGCTCCAACAATGACCGGCTCAGTGGCCGGTGCTTCGGAGGTAGCCGGCCCAACTGCTGGAACTACCTCAGTTTCCGGCGCGCACACCGGAGCTTCAATTGCCTCCGGCTCAACCGCCGGGGCTTCAACAATTTCCGGCTCAGAGGCCGGAATTACTGCTTCCTCCGGCTCAGCAGCTGGAGCTTCCATCATCGTAGCACCAGAACCCAGGGCTTCAACCTCCGGGACATGTGCCGCTGGCGCATCTTCACTCCTGTGGTCCGGCACTACCACAGGAACTTCTGTGGATGAGTCGAGGTCCATGACCACGACAGCTGGCGCCGGAGCTGTCGCAACTTCGGCCACCACTTGGGGCGCCACCGGGACAGGAGCAGAAGCTCCCGCTCTCACGGCTTCAGCCACTGTGGCCGAGGGTGGAGCTTCACTCCCCTTCTTGGAGACGCTGCAGATGATGAACGAAGAAAATTAAAATAGTTGCTTCAATTAAAACAACTATCCAAGGTAGAAATCAAAAATTACCTTGGGAGGCTTCCGCACCAGCTTGCGCAGAATCTTTTTCCCGGGCGTTCTGGGCTAGCCATAGCCGGCGTGGAAGCTCCGGAAGGCCCCCCGGAACTCGTCGCGGCCACGGGTGTTTCCCGGGTCGGGGCTCCCATCGATCGGGAGGAACCCCCGGACCTGGAGACTTCCACCGGCCCAGGAGCTGGAGTTGTACGACCGGAGCTAACGCCCCGGGAGGACCCAACTGCGGGAACAGCCGCGCTCCGAGAGGACCCCACCGCGGGAACAGTCACGTTCCGGGATGACCCCACTACGGGAACAGTCGCCGCAGATGCAGAGGACCTTCCCCTGCGAGGAGAAGGAGCCGACGCAGAAGTAGC
This sequence comes from Tuctoria greenei, assembly GCA_036927565.1. Taxonomy (NCBI): domain Eukaryota; kingdom Viridiplantae; phylum Streptophyta; class Magnoliopsida; order Poales; family Poaceae; genus Tuctoria; species Tuctoria greenei. The sequence continues at coordinate 64,711,151 of JAYESD010000011.1, read as the reverse complement.
GGGCCCGACGGACCTCCCGTCGGCGTACTGCAACTTCCTCTTCCGGCTCACTGGTTCATCCACCAGCTCCTTGCCCTTGCCGACGACTTCTCCCCTCGGCTTAGGAACAGAGCCGGAGCCATCCTTGGGTACTCCGGGGATCGCTACCCCGGCGGTTGGTCTTCTCTCGACGACACCAAGGTCGTCAAGCATGGGCATCTTCCGCCGGAGCTCCCTGCTGAACTCCACTTCTACGTTCAGAGGAAGAAAAGCAGACGGCGGAGTCAAGTTGTCGCCATCGATGTCGATGCCGTGCTGAAACTTCTTGAGGTGGAACTCCAAGGTTTTCCCCACCATGTTGGACTTCAACCCGGTCTCAACCCGGTCGTCGTCCATCACGCTGTTGAGGGCCCAAGCGAGTTTCTCCCTCCTCTTCAGCGGCGCCCACCTATTGACCAAGAAATTGCAAAATACCGCCTGCGGAGTCAATCCTCCCTCCATGCATTGGCAGATCCTGGTCAAAGCAGGGTTGAAAGCTTCCGACAGCACCGGAGCTTCACTCCAGATCGTTGTGTCGATGCCGGGAAGACCATCGGGCAGCTCCAACCTCTCGTGCTCCTCCACCCTGACGACTATCCAGTCTTTCTTCTAGTCATCCCACTTCCCAGAGGGAAATGACCGGAGGTACTTGAACGGGCACTTCTTGCGCTTCACAAAGTAGTAGAAGCCAAGGTACTCATTGCTCCGGCCAGTGGTGTGGACGGTGAAGAAGGTCCGGAAGAGTTCAATGCAGGGGGGATGCCCACCCACATATCACAGAAGTGGACGAAGATGGACACGAGGAGAATGGAGTGAGGGCCAAGGTGGTATAACTACAGACCATAGAAGTCTAGCAACATCAAGAAAAAGGAAGAAAAAGGTGGGATCAACCCCACCATGGCGTACGAGGAGAAGTACACCATTTCGTCGGTGTGCTCCTTCTCGAATGGGAGCTCTCCACTGGCGCGGACCGAACAGTTGAAAAAGTCCGAGGACCACCCCATAAGGGCCCGAACCTTCTTCAAATCGCCATCGGTCTTCAAGCGACTCTCGTGGAGACCCAACTCCATCGCGGCACAGCTAGGCAAGAGAAGAAAAGCGAAGCACAAGTTGGGAGTTTGATCGCAAGAATAGATGAGAGGCGTAAAGAACTCCTGACGTTGCACACTTTCCTTCTTAAGTAAGCCCTCGCAACACTTGGATGGAAACCGCAAGGAAGTCGAAGGTACCACCCAAAAATTCCACCCAGCCGATGACAAGCGGGCCCGGGACCACCCCGACTATCAAGTCGATGTTCTTACCCAGGTGAACGGTTGTCATCAAGAGGCGGGAAGCCCAAAGGCAGCGGCCTGACAAGGCGCACGGAACCGATACGGTTTTCGTATCGGGAACCGGCGACCTTCAATTGCGTGAGATCCGCACGCCAAAGATCACATCTGCCGCACGCGGGATACGCCACGTGGTGAGGATTTAATTCCAAGTCCTTGCCAACGGCACCCTCAAAGACCCTTGAAGACTCAGTTCAAAGGTCACGAGGATGGACCCACCTCCGGCGGAATGACTTCCCCGAAGGTAGGTCCAGGGGGCCACTGTCGGTACTCTAGAAACCGTACACCCCTTGAGGTTATAAAGATCTCAAAGGAAAATCATCTACTTGGTTTGAAGACCTTCGAAGGCCCACATTCCAGACATAAACGGACCCGCTTCTCCAACATGGTTAATCCCTGGGTCGCCACGTGTACTACCAAACCGGAGCTACCGCCCACAAGGGGGAAGCTCCGGGCCATGTACCGAAATGGCACCTCCGGACTTAGCCCCAGACCGAGAGAAGCTCCGGGCCTGACATGTGTCGGGTAGCCCCGGAGCTACCTGTTTCCACAGTATGCTCCGGAGCTGCCGCGTGTCCAACCGTCGGATCTTCAACCTCTAACCTCCGGAAGACCCCACAACAGCTCCGGATCTTCAAAGGGGAATCAAGGACTTCAAGACCCAATTAAGTGTCATTAATACCATATTAATAGCACTTAAACGGATGATCTTAACACCAATAACGGTGCTGTCAAAGCCCGTTACAGGGTCATTAAGAGCTATTAAATGTGTTAAATAAGTGTCAATACTAGTAACCACTGGGGCCACATGTCGGGCCAGGCTAACTTGTAACGGTCTGCCCTTGTACTATAAAAGGACAGGCCGACGACACGTTCAAAACACACACGCACACACACACACGCTAGAGACACACACACCATTGAGGCTAAACACAAGCTCATTCAGCTAATACAACAGCAACACATCCGTGGAGTAGGGTATTACGCTCAGGCGGCCCGAACCACGTAAACTCTTGTGTCTCCTATGTCAATTCCTACTCACCTTCTTGAATCTCCGCGTGCCCATACCGAACATCAAACTCTCCTATCACTTTAGCAGTGTAGGGAGATCTGCCGGTTCCAAACCACTGACAGCATCCCAAGGGGCCTGCCATCGACGCCTCAATGACGATAGTGGACAGCGCCGGAGCATCCAGCTCCAGCACCTCCCAAGAGGCCTACCGTCGACGTCCCAGAATGTCATCGACATCACCAAGCGCGGATAAGTGAGTAAAATCTCCTACCTCGCACTTGTTGCTAACACAGTCCCCTTGCAGTAGCCTGTGTACCATGGGCCTGCCGCTGATGTCTCAACGACGATGGTGGGCGACGCTAGAGCATCCAGCTCCGGCACCTCCCAAGGGGCCTGCCGTCAATGTCTGAACAACAATGCTGGACGACGCTGAAGCATCCAGCTTCAAGACCTCCAAGAGGCCTACCTTCGATGTCCCAGAACCAACGACAGCACCAAGCGTGGATAAGTGAGTAAACTCTCCTGCCTCGCACTTGTTCCTAATATGGTTGTGACACCCGGTTCTGAAAAACGAACCAAGTGTAGTGTATGTGTGCCCGGGATGTTCATCACACATACACAAATGCATCACAAACGAAAATCAGAAATAACCATGTCACAAAAAAGTAAATATACCTTGATTCTAGTGCAGCAGAAAATAATCTAGCGTAAGCGACTCTAACTCCACAGGCAATCGACGGTAGTACGCATGCCTAGTGCTTCATGTTGATCTCCAAAATATCTCTAGCATTTGTTGGGGGAGATTGCAAGGGTGAGTACATGTCGTACTCAACAAGTGTGAGAAAGTATAATATGTAGCTAAAAACAAGAATGATAATAAATGGCTAATTGCAGAAAAGTACATTCAAAACATGTAAAAAGCATCCTAAAATGTCTATGTGAATTTAATCCCATCATAGCCCCAGTAATTACCATATCACCTATTCAACATCCTCCTTTAATATCATAATTTATTAATAACCAGCCAACAATTAATATCATAATCATATGCCGATTTCATAACTTCTTATAACCAACCATATCCGTATGACATAACCAGTCCCATACCGAACCATCTCAAAACCCAAGTCCAATTCTAATCATGTAGGTCATCTAGGTGCTCGTGATCGGGAGCACGGCTATCATGATAGTTTTACACTCTGCAGAGGTTGTACCACATTACCCACATGTTCGTGATTTCATCACCTTTCGGTGACTAAGAACCTCTATGATTCCCTATCACACTTCCATTGGTGTGCGTCCAAGAGATCACAAAATAGCCTTTCAAAAGGGACTACTAGTATGTACAGGCCAACTAAGGTTTCACCGGCAGGCTTGAATCTCCATTCTCCCACCCACGGGCCCCCTCGTGTGCCATGCGGATCCCAGGGTAGCCCTCCTTGACTCTCATTCCCCGCGCCATCCAATGGTCCATACAATACTAGCAGCACACCTAATTATTCAGCTACACCACACCCATACTTGGCCTTGTGGTGGCACTATGGTCCTGGCATATTCTCGCATGAACCGATCCTTAGATCTAAGGCATGCAAAACCACCGTACCATCCAACCCATTCCACAAAACCATGCTTGCTTAGATCTCTTAGGTTCCATGTTGCTAATTTATTCCTCATCTTATTACCATCCCAAATTTCTATAATTAAAGTTGTGAAGCATATTATTTAAGTTACCCATAACCCGTGAAGCGATGCAGTGCAAAAAGAAAAATACCCACATCCGACTCATGATGTATATCCCAGCGACAAAGAAGGGCATACGATGCTAGTAAACTCCTACGTCTGGATTTCCCATCATGTTGACACAAGCATGCAATTTTGCAAATAAACCATTTAAAAACAGGATCAAAATGATCAAGGACCTTGCTTGCTGCTGCATTTTATTTTGTCAATTCAGCCGCCTTGAAGTGCTATTTACTGCTGCGTTTTTAGTGCAATTTCAGCCGTGTTTTGATGCGTTGCTGCTGCGCTAAAATAAATTTTCCGCTTCTTTTTGCTGCCGCACAATCTCTTTTCTCCCTCCTTTCGCTGCTGCAATTTTTGAACTATTTCACCTCTCATCTCTAATGATTTTTTGTTAAGAACATATGATTTGTTTTTGAAAATTGTTTTTAAAATTTTTCATTCTCCGACTTATTTTGACTTATTTCTTTCTTTCCTCCTTTCATATCCAACAAACTTCTTTTGCAAAAATTTTAGATGACCAATCTAGCACTTATAAGGATCCGGAAAGAGTAGGAGCATTCGAAGAAGTACCGAAAGGAGCACACCTCAGAGAGAAGACTTTCGAGATGCACTTCATGTGGAGGAGCTTCGTATGGACCCGTCTCAAGCCGTTCCCCATAATAGGACACTTCAAACACCCTCATTTTCATGCATCATGCCTTGCATACACTCATATACATGTTTAACATTAACCCACAACAAGAGGAACGAGTTTAAAATTGATTTGGAGCATTTAAAATTGATTTGGAACAAAACCGCACTTAAAATGCAGGAAAGTGCAGACTAGTACGATTTTGCTGAGGACTAGTCCGATTTCACTCTGACTAAAAATGGACTTGTCCGTTTTTGCTGCGGACTAGTCCGATTTTGCCTTTGGAAACCTTTAGACTTGTCCGATTTTGTGCGAACTAGTCCGATATTCCAAGAATCCTTGAAAATTTGCTAATTCCCTGGACTTTTCCGGACTAGTCCGGTGTTCCAGCGGACTTGTCCGATTTCCTCTCTGACTAAAGTCGGACTTGTCCGATTTTAGGCCAAACTTGTCCGATTTTCTCTCTGGACATTTTCGTACTAGTCTGGTCCTTTTCGGACTTGTCCGATATTTCACGACTCCGAATTGATCTTTCGTTTTACAACTTGTTTCTTGGGTTTCACATTAAGTGGGCCTAGGGACATCGTGCCTAACTCTTTTAGAGCCCATGTGGGACTCTAAACCGGCCTCTACTCCTCTCAAACACGAAATCTATCTAACCCTAGCCTCCACCTCTATATAAACAACCCCACCCCTTGGTTTGACATCTATTTGCCACTTTTCCACCCCAGCCAAACCCTAGTTCGTGGAGAGCCACCATCAAGGAGGGAGGAGGAGATCCCAAGCAAGAAAAAGGAGAGGGGGAAACGAAAGAGGATCAAGATCTCCATCAAGTTTTGTTCTTCATCACAAAATCATCTCCAAATTCATCACCAGCCCTAGATCATCAAGATCCAAGTGTTACCTCCAAGTTCCTTGATTCATTGGAGTTCTAAACACCTGGTATACCTTCTATTCTCTTTTCCTTACGTGAATTCAACACCTAATCACCAAATTTACGTCTATCTAGAAAACCCTAGTTCGTTAGTTCTGCGAAGTGCGGACTAGTCCGACCTTCTGCAGACTAGTCCGATTTTGCTGACTAAATTGTGTCGAATTGATTCTAAAATGAGATCTAATCACATCCAAACGTGTATAAACTTGTTAAAAGCTATTAGAACTAGTTAGTGATCTTTAAAATTAATCTATTAAAAAGTTCTACCTTGCATTTGCATTAATCATGCATGTCATGTCATGTTGAGTAATATCTGTGCACTCTTTGATTGTGTTTCTTGTCTTATATGTTTATTGTGTGGATTAGACGGTTTTGCGCTAGAGAGTGCCGCGGAGGATCTACAGTACCAAGAGTTTGAAGAAGTTGACCCTAACCAATCCCAAGAGCAAGGTAAGTGTCCTTGAAGCATATTGATCATGTTTTAAAATAAATGTTTTGTTTGCAAAATTTCATGATTGTGTCAATTGATGGGAATCCTATTGTAGGAAGTTTACTAGATTTGTTTGACCACCCTTGTCACCTGGAATTATGATAGAGAGTCGGGAAGGGATTTTTACCTTTTTGCTTCGCTTAATTAATTGGGATGGGAAAACAACACTACACATTTAATTATGCATTGTTGATATTCTGGTTAATGTGAACTGCTCAATATGATATGGTAATGGGTGATCTAAGCAAGTTTGGTATGTGGATGGGTTGGATGTACGGTGGTTGCTTGCTTTAGATCTAAGGATCGGTTCATGCGAGAATAAGCTAGGACTACAGTGCCACGACGAGGCCAAGTATGGGTGCGGCTTAGCCAATTAATTAGGGCTTTGCTAGTGATGTTTGGACCATTGTGGATGCTTGGGGAAGGGGTAGTCGGATTGGGTTTGTTGATGATTGGTGGGACTACCCTGGGATCCGAATGGCTCAAGAGGGGGCCCTTGGATGAAGATGTGCTCAGTTGGAGGCATCGCCACTGGTGTAACCTCAGTGGGGTCTAAATAGGCTAGTAATCCCTTTGTAAAGGCTATTTTGTGATCTCTTGGCCACACACCAACGGAAGTGTGTAATGTGACCGATGGGTCATGGGCATAAGGGAGGTTCTTAGTCACCGAAAGGTGATGAAATCACAAACATGTGGGTAAAGTTGTACAAAATCTGCAGTGTCTAATAAAACTATCATGATAGTCGCGCTCCCGGTTATGAGCGCCTGGATAACATCCATAATTAGAAGGAATTTGATATTGAGATGGTTTTTTGGATGGTTTGGTATTGGTAATGGTTATGGTTGATAATTTGGTTATGGTTATGGATGGTTATGAATTAAATACTGGCATTGAATATGGTTAATGGTATGATGGTGATGGATATGGAATATGAATTGGCGTTATGTTATTAATTATGGTTTATGATGGAAATACTTCACATACGTATAATATATTGATTTTCAAATATTTTATGTACTTTTCAGCACTTAACCATTATTATATTCGTCATTTGAATCAGCCACATGTCATACTTTCCACACTTGCTGAGTATGACATGTACTCACTCTTGCAATCCCCGCCCCCCCCCCCCCCCCAAAGTTGCAGGTCAGGATTGGGAGTTTAATGGTGATAATGCGGAGTTTTAGGCCGTCTCTACCGTCAGCTTTGCATGTGGTGTTGATTGGAGTTGCGCTACCCTATCGCTTATGCTGCCTAGCTGTTTAGAATGCTTATTTAGTTTATTTCCGCTGTATTAGTTGAACTTGTCATTAATATTCTTTAGTGCCTGTATTCGAGGATAATATGGTTTGTGTAATAATATTTGGTTAATTAATCTTGTTCTATGGTAATTTTTCGTATACTCTTTTGTGAATGCACTCGTTTATGTGTGTTGAACATCCTGGGCACACATATGCCTTCACTTGATTCATTTTTTGGAACCGGGTGTCACTGATTGGTATCAGAGCCACAGGTTGACCGTAGGATGCAACCTAGATAGAATGGGCACTTTAGAGCACATAGGAGCACTCAGGAATCGATGTGTTTTGTTTGGTGTGCTGTTTGCTATATATTGTTTGTTTGTGTGCTTAATAGAGGATTTTGGGATGCTTTAGCATTGTCATGTCCATGTACGCTAGTTAGTTGTCTAGTTTCATATCCCTTGATGCATATAGTTGGGGACGTTTCTAAATTCTTATCTTTTGCTTTCCTCCACATGGTGAGGACTCGCAACCAGAGGGATGGCAATAATGAGGAGGAGAACAATGGAGTGCCTCAGAACAACATTGGACAAGGATCTACTCAAGGAGCTATTAATATTGAGCAGCTATTGGCTATGCAAAACCAGCTCATGCAGACCATGATACAAACTATGGAACAACTACAGGCTGGCAATCAGCCCCACATGCCTCCAACGCCACCCCCACCCCCTCATATCCGATTGGGAGAGTTTATGAGGACTAGGCCGCCAACCTTTGCTCAAGCTGCTGACCCTATGGACGCCGATGATTGGCTCAAGTGCGTGGAGAAGAAACTTGCTATTGTCCAATGCAGTGACCGAGAGAATGTCTTATTTGCTTCTCATCAACTAGTTGGTGCAGCTGCGGATTGGTGGGATGCTTATTGCAATGATCATGAGAATCAAGAGAGGATCACTTGGGCGGAATTCAAGGAGCACTTCTGTTCTCATTATGTGCCGGAAGGAGTTATGATTTTGAAAAGGCAAGAATTTGAGAGCTTAAGGCAAGGAAGATCAAGCGTGAGTGAATATCTCAATAAGTTCACTCAACTCTCAAGATATGCGCCTGAGGATGTTAGTCGGGACAGCCGGAAGCAATACTTGTTCATGAGAGGCTTCAACAATGAGATCCATGTGCAACTACTCAACTACGATTATGCCAATTTTGAGAAGCTTGTGGACAAAGAAATTGTGGTTGAGAACAAGATGCGTGAGATGGAGCAAGACAATAAGAGAAAGGCGCCATATCAAGGACAGCAACAAGGAAGTAATGTGCGCCCTCGCTTTGCGCCGCCCAATGCGCCTTATTACAGCTCTTCTATTCCTGCTCAACGCCCTGGATTTGCACTGCGCCCAACTCAGTTTGTGCAGCAGTGCCCTGTCATGCAAGCACCTAGGCCTCCAATGCCTTATGCACCTCGCCCTAACTTTCCTGCTGCAAGTGTTCAAAACCACGCTCGTCCCAATAATTCTGGTAGAGTTAAGAAGTGCTATACTTGTGGAGAAGTTGGACACTTTGCGCTTCAATGTCCCAAGTCAAGCCTTGGTCAAGGAAGTAATGCACCGAGGAAAAACCCAAGACCCAATGGGGGACATCCACAAGGGAACCGTGGACAGTAGAATTTTGCTCGTGGCAATGTGAACCATGTTTCTACGGAGGATGCTCAACAAGCGGATGACGTGGTCATTGGTATGTTTCTCGCGATTTCCAACCCCATGACTATGTTGTTTGATTCTGGAGCATTGCATTCATTCATTGCATCGAAGTATGTTGCCAAGTATAGTTTGCTTATCTCTATGAAGTTTACTCTATTGGCTAAGTCTCCTGGAGGATAGATGAGGACAAATATAGTATGTCCAAAAGTAAGCCTTAGAATAAGGGGGGTAGACTTCTCCGCCAACCTCATTGTTTTGGATTCTCAAGGATTTGACATTATACTTGGTATGGAATGGTTGAGGAAGTACAATGGATTTATTGAGTGTGCCACGGAAACGGTGAAGTTGACCAATGAAGAAGGGATCACCGTAGAATTTGCAGCGTCTGAAACCGCACCGATGCAATTGGAGCTGAATCATATGGACGGTGCCGCCATTGAGGAGATTCCGGTGGTGTGTGAGTTTTTGGATGTTTTTCCGACGAGTTGCCAGGTATGCCACCTGATCAAGACATTGAGTTTGTTATTGATTTAATACCTGGAACTGCACCTGTAGCTAAGAGTCCGTATAGGATGCCTCCTATAGAATTAGCGGAGCTCAAGAAACAAATTCAAGAGCAACTAGAGAAAGGTTTTATTCGCCCTAGTTCTTCACCTTGGGGAGCGCCCGTGCTGTTTGTGGACAAGAAGGATGGAACCCAAAGGATGTGTGTGGATTACCGAGCTCTCAACAAGGTAACAATCAAGAACAAGTACACCTTGCCCGCATAGAAGACTTGTTTGATCAGATGAAGGGTGCTTGTATCTTCTCTAAGATTGATTTGAGTTTGGGATATTTTCAAATGAAGATTAGACCATCGGACATACCCAAAACAGCTTTTAGAACACGGTATGGATCTTATGAGTACACCGTGATGTCTTTTGGATTGACAAATGCACCTGCCTACTTTATGTACCTCATGAATAAGGTCTTCATGGAGTACTTGGATAAGTTTGTTGTGGTGTTTACTGATGACATTATGATCTACTCGAAGGATGAGAAGGAACATGAGGAACACTTGAGGCTTACGCTACAGAAATTGAGGGAGCATCAATTGTATGCCAAGTTCAACAAGTTCCAGTTTTGGTTAAGAGAGGTGTCGTGTTTGGGTTATATAATCTCAGGAGGAGGAGTATCGGTTGACCCCGAAAAAGTGAGAGACGTGTGAAGTGGGAACCACCGCAAAATGTAAAGGAAATAAGGAGTTTCGTTGGGATGGCTGGATATTACCGTCGGTTCATCAAGGACTTCTCCAAGATAGCCAAGCCAATGACAGAATTGCTAATGAAGGGAAAGGCTTTCCAATGGACTCAAGCTTGTCGAAACAGTTTTGAGGAGTTGAAGAAGAGGTTGACAACAGCCCCAGTTTTGGTACTGCCGGATGTGAGCAAGAGTTTTGATATTTATTGCGACTCATCGAGACAAGAACTTGGATGTGTGTTGATGCAAGAAGGTCAAGTGGTCGCCAATGCATCAAGACAACTGAAGAAACATGAGCAGAATTACCCAACACATGATTTAGAACTTGCAGCCGTGGTACATGCATTGAAGATTTGGAGACACTATATCCTTGGACATATGTGTGAAATTTATACGAATCACAAGAGTTTGAAGTATATTTTCACACAAACGGATCTGAACTTGAGGCAACGAAGATGGTTGGAGCTCATCAAAGATTATGATTTGGGGATCAACTATCATCTGGGAAAAGCCAATGTAGTGGCTGATGCTTTGAGTAGAAAGGGAGTAAGTCATCAACTCACAGTTCGAGAGGTACCATCCGAGTTACGTAAGGAGTTCGAACGGTTTAACCTCGGGTTTGTAAATGAGATGGAGATGATGGAGTTAAATTCGAACTTGGAGCAAGAAATTCGAGAAGCACAAACCACAGATGAGGAGATCAAGGAAATCAAGGAAAGGACCGAAGAAGGGAGAGAATTCAGATTTGATGAGGATGAACATGGTACCTTATGGCTTGGAAAAAGGATTGTCGTGCCTAATGTGAAGCATATTCGGGAGACAATATTAAAGGAGGCACATGACTCGCCGTACTCATTCACCCTGGTTGTATGAAGATGTACAAAGACTTGAAGGCTTGCTATTGGTGGGATAGCATGAAAAGGACATAGCTGAATATGTGGCATTGTGTGATGTGTGGTCCACGAGTCAAGGCGGAACATCAAAGGCCAGCTGGATTATTGCAACCATTAAAGATTTCGGAATGGAAGTGGGAAGAAATCAGTATGGACTTCATAGTTGGTTTACCACGTACCCAGTCCGGGTATGACTCAATTTGGGTAATCGTGGATCGATTGACCAAGTCAGCTCATTTTGTTCCTGTCAAGACCAAGTATACATCTGCACAATTGGCCGAAATATATATGGAGTATATTGTGTGTCGACATGGAGTCCCTAAGAAGATAGTCTCGAATAGAGGTTCTCAATTTACCTCCAGGTTTCGGCAAAAGTTACATGAAGCATTAGGAACAAGGTTGAATTTTAGTTCAGCATACCACCCTCAAACGGATGGACAAACCGAGAGGACCAATCAGATTTTAGAGGACATGTTAAGAGCTTGTGCTTTAAAACATGGGAAAAGTTGGGACAAGAGCTTGCCATATGCGGAATTTTCATACAACAATAGTTACCAAGAAAGTTTGAAAATGTCACCATATGAAGCGCTTTATGGAAGGAAGTGTAGGACACCTTTATTCTAGAATGAGGCAGGAGAAGTATTTGGTCTGGATGTGTTGCAAGAAGCTAAAAAGCAAGTCCAAATGATTCGTGAAAACTTGAGGGCTGCCCAATCAAGACAAAAAGGCTATGCGGACAATAGGAGAAGGAAATTAGCCTTTGAAATAGGAGATTTTGTTTACCTCAAGGTGTCACCAATGAGGGGTCATAAGAGGTTTAACATAAGAGGCAAGCTCGCACCTTGCTACATTGGACCATTCAAGATTTTGGACAAAAGAGGAGAAGTAGCGTATAAGTTGGAGATGCCAGCTCATCTTTCGGATGTCCATGATGTCTTTCATGTTTCCCAGCTCAAGAAGTGCTTGAGTACTAGAAGAAAAAGTGCCAATGGAAGAATTAGAACTAGAGGAAGATTTGACTTATGCTGAGCAACCGTTCAAGATCTTGGAAACCAAAGAGAGAACCACAAGGAACAAGGTGATTCGATGGTGTAAAGTTCAATGGAAGCACCACACAGAAAAAGAAGCAACGTGGGAATTGGAGGATGATATCAAGAAGGAATTTCCCTATCTCTTCTCTTCCGCGTCAAATCTCGAGGGCGAGATTCATTTTAAGGGGGGTAGGTTTGTAACACCCTCATTTTCACGCATCATGCCTTGCATACACTCATATACATGTTTAACATTAACCCACAACAAGAGGAATGAGTATAAAATTGATTTGGAGCATTTAAAATTGATTTGGAACAAAACCACACTTAAAATGCAGGAAAGTGTGGACTAGTCCGATTTTGCTGAGGACTAGTCTGATTTCTCTCTGACTAAAAACGGACTTGTCCGTTTTTGCTGCGGACTAGTCCGATTTTGCCTCTGGAAACCTTCGGACTTGTCCGATTTTGTGCGGACTAGTCCGATATTCCAAGAATCCTTGAAAATTTGCTAAGTCCCTGGACATGCTCTCTGACTAAAGTCGGACTTGTCCGATTTTAGGCCAGACTTGTCCAATTTTCTCTCTGGACATTTTCGGACTAGTCCGGTCCTTTTCGGACTTGTCCGATATTTCGCGACTCTGAATTGATCTTTCGTTTTACAACTTGTTTCTTGAATTTCACGTTAAGTGGGCCTAGGGACGTCGTGCCTAACTCTTTTAGAGTCCATGTGGGACTCTAAACCGACCTCTACTCCTCTCAAACTCAAAATCCATCTAACCCTAGCCTCCACCTCTATATAAACAACCCCACCCCTTGGCTTGACATCTATTTGCCACTTTTCCACCCCACCCAAACCATAGATCGTGGAGAGCCACCATCAAGGAGAGAGGAGGAGATCCCAAGCAAGAAAAAGAAGAGGGGGAAACGAAAGAGGATCAAGATCTCCATCATGTTTTGTTTTTCATCACAAAGTCATCCAAGTTCATCACCAACCCTAGATCATCAAGATCCAAGTGTTATCTCCAAGTTCCTTGATTCATTGGAGTTCTAAACACCTGGTATACCTTCTATTCTCTTTTCCTTACGTGAATTCAACACCTAATCTCCAAATTTACGTCGATCAAGAAAACCCTAGTTCGCTAGTTCTGCGAAGTGCGGACTAGTCCGGCCTTCTGTAGACTAGTCCGATTTTGCTGACTAAATTGTGTTGAATGAATTCTAAAATGGGATCTAATCACATCCAAACCTATATAAACTTGTTAAAAGCTATTAGAACTAGTTAGTAATCATTAAAAGCAATCTATTAACAAGTTCTACCTTGCATTTGCATTAATCATGCATGTCATGTCATGTTGAGAAATATTTGTGCACTCTTTGATTGTGTTTCTTGTCTTGTATGTTTATTGTGCGAATTAGACGGTTTTGCGCTAGAGAGTGCCGTGGAGGATCTACAACACCAAGAGTTTGAAGAAGTTGACCCTAACCAATCCAAAGAGCAAGGCAAGTGTCCTTGAAGCATATTGATCTTGTTTTAAAATAAATGTTTTTTTGCAAAATTTCATGCTTGTGTCAATTGATGGGAATCCTATGGTAGGAAGTTTACTATATTTGTTTGACCACCCTTGTCACCTGGAATTATGATAGAGAGTCGGGAAGGGCTTTTTACCTTTTTGCTTTGTTTAATTAATTGGGATGGGAAAACAATACTACACATTTAATTATGCATTGTTGATATTCTGGTTAATGTGAATTGGTCAATATGATATGGTAATGGGTGATCTAAGCAAGTCTGGTATGTGGATGGGTTGGATGTACGGTGGTTGCTTGCTTTAGATCTAAGGACCGGTTCATGCGAGAATAAGCCAGGACTACAGTGCCACCACGAGGCCAAGTATGGGTGTGGCGTAGCCGATTAATTAGGGCTTTGCTAGTGCTGTTTGGACCATTGTGGATGCTCGGGGAAGAGGTAGTCGGATTGGGTTTGTTGATGATTGGTGGGAGTACCTTGGGATCTGAATGGCTCAAGAGGGGGCCCTTGGTTGAAGATGTGCTCAGTTGGAGGCATCACCACCAGTGAAACCTCAGTGGGGTATAAATACGCTAGTAATCCCTTTATAAAGGCTATTTTGTGATCTCTTGGCCACACACCAACAGAAGTGTGTAATGTGACCGACAGGTCATGGGCATAAGGGAGGTTCTTAGTCACCGAAAGGTGATGAAATCACAAACACGTGGGTAAAGTGGTACAAACTCTGCAGAGTCTAATAAAACTATCATGATAGCCGTGCTCCCGGTTAGAGCGCCTGGACAACTTCCATGACTAGAGGGAATGTGATATTGAGATGGTTTTTGAGATGGTTTGGTATTGGTAATGGTTATGGTTGATAATATGGTTATGGTTATGGATGGTTATGAATTAAATACTGGCATTGAATATGGTTAATGGTATGATGGTGATGGATATGGAATATGAATTGGTGTTATGTTATTAATTATGGTTTACGATGGGAATACTTCACATACGTATAATATGTTGCTTTTCAAATGTTCTAATGTACTTTTCAGCACTTAACCATTATTATATTTGTCATTTGAATCAGCCACGTGTCATACTTTCCAGACTTGCTGAGTACGACATGTACTCACTCTTGCAATTCCCTCCAACAATTGTAGGTCAGGATTTGGAGTTTAATGGTGATAATGTGGAGTTCTAGGCCGTGTCTACCGTCAGCTTTGCATGTGGTGTTGATTCGAGCTGCGCTACACTATCGCTTATGCTGCCTAGCTGTTTAGATTGCTTATTTAGTTTATTTTCACTGCATTAGTTGAACTTGTCATTAATATTCGTTAGTTCCTGTATTCGAGGATAATATGCTTTTTTGTAATAAAATTTGATTAAATAATCTTGTTCTGTGGTAATTTCATGTATACTCTTTTGTGAATGCACTCTTGTATATGTGTTGAACATCCTGGGTACACATATGCGTTCACTTGGTTCATTTTTCGGAACCGGGTGTCACAACACTTCACCATCCCGTAGTGACAATAATGTTAGGTCTTGTGATTAGGATTTAAGTCTACCCATGAATAAGTGAGTAATAAACGCTTAGATCGTTAGTGCACATGTTTTGGTTTGGTGGGATGACTGTATGATTGCTTGCTTGTATGGTTGTATGTTTGGATGTGCATTGTGGAATACTTATATATATCCACATCCTCATCCAATAATACATTATTTAGGATCATATACCTTGATGCATGCATATAGGTTGGGATTCCTTCAATCTTCATTCCTGTCTCTACTTCTGTGGAAGACTGTCACTACAAGAAAATTCATAACCCCGGATGAAGCTACATGTGAGCATGAAGGTGTTATCAAGGGCTTTCTCATCTCTTCTTTCATCTGTCTGAATCTCGAGGGCGAGATTCCTGTTAAGGGGGGTAGATTACTATCGGTGGTTTGGAACCGGCAGATCTCCCGATACTACTGAAGTGTTAGAGGAGTTTGATGTTCGGTGTGGGCGCGCGGAGATTCGAGAAGGTGAATAGTAAATGATGCAGGTGACACAGGAGTTTACGTGGTTCGGGCTGCCTGAGCGTAATACCCTACTCCACAGGTGTGTTGGTGTTGTATTAGCTGTATGAGATTGTGTTGAGCGTCTATGGCGCGTATGTTGCGTTGCTCGACCCCTAGAGTTCGTTGTCGGCCTGTCCTTTTATAGTACAAGGGCAGGCCATTACAAGTTAGCCTGGCCCGACATGTGGCCCCGGCGGTTACTAGTATTGATATTCATTCAACAGGTTGAATTGCCCTTAATGACTGGATAATGGGCTTTGACAGCACCGTTACTTGTAATTAAGGTCATCCGACCGTGTGTCATTAATATGGTATTAATGACACTTAATCGGGTCTTGAAGTCCTTGATTCCCCTTTGAAGATCCGGAGCCGTTATGAAGTCTTCCGGAGGTCAGAGGCTGAAGCTCCGACGGGTGGACACGTGGCAGCTCCGTAGCATACTGTGGGAAACAGGAAGCTCCGGAGCTACCTGACACGTGTCAGGTCCGGAGTTTCTCTCGGTCTGGGGTTAAGTCCGAAGGTGCCGTTTCAGTACATGGCCCGGAGCTTCCCCCTTGTGGGCGTTAGCTCCGGTTTGATAGTACACGTGGCGACCCTGGGATTAACCATGTAGGAGAAGCGGGTCCGGTTACATCTGACATGTGGGTCTCCGAAGGTCTTCAAATCAAGTGGGTGACTTTTCCTTGATATCTTTGTAACCTCAAGTGGTGTACGGTTTCCAGGGTACCGACAGTGGCCCCCTGGACCTACCTCCGGAGAAGACCACTGGAGTGAAGTCATTCCGCCGGAGGTGGGTCCATCCTCTCGACTTTTGAACTGAGTCTTCAAAGGTCTTTAGAGGTTTTGTTGGTGAGGGTTTGGAGTTAAATCCTCGCCACATGGTGTGTCCTGCGTGCGGCAGATGAGATCTTTGGCGTGTGGATCTCACGCAATTGAAGGTCGTCGGTTCCCGATACAAAAATCGTATCGGTTCCGCGCGCCTTGTCAGGCCGCCGCCTTTGGGTTTCCCGCCTCTTGATGACAACGTTCGCCTGGGTAAGAACCTCGACTTGATCATTGGGGTGGTCCTGGGCCCCCTTGTCATCGGCTGGGTGGAGTTTTTGAATGGTTTCTTCGACTTCCTCGCGGTTTCCATCCAAGCGTTGCGAGGGCTTACTTAAGAAGGAATGCATGCACCGTCGGGAGTTCTTCACGCCTCCCATCTGATCTTGCGCTCAAACTCCCAACTTGTGCTTCACTTTTCTTCTCTTGCCTAGCCGTGCCGCGATGGAGTTGGGTCTCCGCGAGAGTCGCTTGAAGACCGACGATGACCTGAAGAAGGTCCGGGCCCTCATGGGGTGGTCCTCGGACTTCTTCAACCGCTCGGTCCGCGCCGGTGGAGAGCTCTTGTTTGAGAAGGAGCACTCCGGCGAAATGGTGTACTTCTCCTCGTACGCCATGGTGGGGTTGATCCCACCTTTTCTTCATTTTTCTTGATGCTGCTGGACTTTTATGGTCTACAGCTATACCACCTTGGCCCTCACTCCATTCTCCTCGTGTCTATCTTCGTCCACTTCTGTGAGATGTGGGTGCGCATCCCCCCTGCATCGAACTCTTCCGGACCTTTTTCACCGTCCACACCACCGGTAGGAGCAATGAGTACCTTGGCTTCTACTACTTCGTGAAGCGCAAGAAGTGCCCATTCAAGTACCTCCGATCGTTCCCCTCTGGGAAGTGGGATGACTGGAAAAAGGACTGGATAGTCATCCGGGTGGAGGAGCACGAGAGGCTGGAGCTGACCGAAGGCCTCCCCAACATTGACACGACGATCTGGAGTGAAGCTCCGGTGCTGGCGGACGCCTTCGACCCTGTTCTGACCAGGATTCGCCGGTGCGTGGAGGGGGGATTAACCCCTCAAGCGGTGTTTTCTAACTTCCTGGTCAACAGGTGGGCACCACTGAAGAAGAGGGAGAAACTCGCTTGGGCCCTCAACAGCGTGATGGACGACGACCGGGTCGAGACCGGGTTGAAGTCCAACATGGTGGGGAAAACCTTGGAGTTCCACCTCAAGAAGTTCCAGCACGGCATCGACGTCGAGGGTGACGACTTGACTCAGCCATCGGCTTTTCTTCCTCTGAACGTGGAAGTTGAGTTCAGTAGGGAGCTCTGGCGGAAGATGCCCATGCTTGACGACCTTGGTGTCGTCGAGAGAAGATCAACTACCAGGGTAGCGATCCCTGGAGTGTCTGAAGATGGCTCCAACCCAGCTCCGAAGCCGAGTGAGGAGGTCGTCAGCAAGGGCAAGGAGCTGGCGGATGAACCCGTGAGCCAGAAGCGGAAGCTGCAGTACGCTGACGGAAGGTCCGTTAGGCCCGCTACTTCTGCATCGGCTCCTTCTCCCCGGAGGGGAAGGTCTTCCACAACCGCGGCAACTGTTCCCGTAGTGGGGTCCTCCCGAGGAGAGACTATTCCCGTAGTGGGGTACTCTCGGGGTGTTAGCTCCGGGCGCGCGACTCCAGCACCTAGGCCGGTGGAGGCCTCTAGGTCCGGGGGTTCTTCCCGATCGAGGGGAGCCTCGACCTGGGAAACACCCGTGGCCGCGACAAGTTCCGGGGGGCCTTTCGGAGCTTCCACGCCGGTTATGACCAGCTCGGAATGCCCGGGAAAAAGATTCCGCGCAAGCTGGTGCGGAAGCCTCCCAAGGTAATTTTTAATCTTTACCTTGGACAATTGTTTTGCTGTAGTGATTGCTTTTTTAAGTTTCCTCGTCCATCATTTGCAGCGTTCCCAAGAAGAGGAGTGAGGCTCCACCCTCAGTCACAGCAACTGAAGCTATGAGGGCGGAAGCTTCTGCTCCGGTCCCAGTGCTGCCCCAAGTGGTGGCTGAAGCTGCGACAGCTCTAACGCCGGATGTCGTGGTCATGGACCTCGACTCATCCCCAGAGGCTCCCGTGGTAGCGCCGGACCATGGGAGAGAAGATGCGCCAGCGGCACCTGCCCCGGAGGTTGAAGCTCTGGGTCCTGGTGCTGAAATGACGGAAGTTCCGGCCGTTGAGCCGGAAGAAGCTGTAATTCCGGCCCTGGAGCCTGAAAGTGTCGAAGCTCCGGCAGTCGAGCCGGAGGTGATTGAAGTCCCGGCGCGCGCGCCGAAATCTGTGGAAGTTCCGGCAGTTGGGCCGGCTACCTCCGAAGCACCGGCCATAGAGCCGGTCATTGTTGAAGCTCCGGCCGCAGGGCCGGTCGAGGTTGAATATCTTCCGGCTCCCAAGCCGGTTGTTGAGGAGGTGAGGGAGCTCGAGCCCCCATCGGAGGAGGTCCCAAGGACGGAGCCAGAAGCGGCCCCTGCTCCGGAAGTGATGACGTTGGAGGTACTCACGGCCGAGCCGGAGTGCCCAAGTGAAGTTGCTGGACCCCTGCCCGAGGAGGTGAACGAAGACCTGGTGGCGGGGCCTTCCTCGATGGCGACTGAGGCCATCCCGGAGGATGGCCCTAGTGCCATGGAGACTCGGGGGACCACTCTTGTGGAGTGGGACCCAATTTTTGTATCTGAAAACCCGCTGGAACCAGCGGAGGAAATCCCAGCAGGTCCGGAACCTATCCCGTTGTCATTGTCTATTGACAACGCATGTTCCAGTCTACGTCAAGTCCAACTGGCCTTCTTCCACGACAGCAAGGCTCTTGAAGAGGAGCGCCAAACCCTTAGGCGGTGGCGTAACCGGCTCTACTTCGAGACCAAGCTGGCGCAGTCGAGGCTAGCGGATGACAAAGAGTGGATCAAGCGGGAGAAGATCCGCCTGGAGTACTGGGGCAAGTTACTGGATGACAAGGAGAGTTTGACTCGCACCCTCGACGCTCAATCCCAGGAGATCTACGATCAAGCCAAAGCAGCCAATAGTGCGGCCGATGAACGCCACGAAAGGCTTGAGGCCATTAACACTACACTCATCAAGCGTCGGGAGGCATTTGAGGAGAGGGAGAAACGGCTCGAGGATGAAGAGCAGAGACTCCTAGAGCTGCGGGATGATGTCCTGAGGAGGGAGGAGGAGCTTGCTGAGAAGGTGGCTCTAGCTGACAAGGGTCTCGAGGAGCGCACCAAGAAATTGGAAGAGCGCTGCCAAGAGGAAGAGGAGAAGGTCTGGGTGCGAGGGCATGAACTCTATGAACAAGAATGTGCCCTTACTGCCAGGGAGAAGAAAGTGAGGGGTAGAGAGAAGGACCTGGTCGACCGCCAGAACAAGATCCACCTCCGGGAGGAGGAGCTCGGAAAACTCGAAAAGCGGGTTGCTGAGAAGATTCAGCAGAACGCCAAAGAAGTTGAGCGCCTCGGCCGTGAGAATTCTGAACTGGTGGCGGCCAGGAGATCCCTGGAAGAAATGAAGGGCTTGAGGACTGCGGACTCCCTACCGATTTGGGAGTTCCTGGGCAAGGCCAACGACGCGCTGACACCGATGGGTTTAAGCCCCGTGCGCCCGGATGATCCGGAGCCGGAGCCGGACCTAGCGCTGCAGGCGTTGAGCGCAGCAGGTAGCAAGCTCTCAAAGGTGGGCGATGTCATCGCGTACCAATTGGAGGTTTAGGGGCAATCCCTGGCGAAGAACGTCGCAGAGTATGTGCTGACGTGCTACACCAGCCGGAACTCCCAATTTCCTCTGGACCCGGTGCTTCAAGGCCCCGTCGAAAGAGAAGGCGAAGCTACCCGAGCCAGCGTATCGGAGGTTGCCCAGAAGGTCGCCCAATTCTTCCATAGGGTCTAGGACCATCTCTGTAGTTCTCACTTGTATTTTCTCTTCTTCTTCCTCAATTTTGTAATCCCTTGTCTCCAAATGTAATTCCTTGTCTCCAGATGAATGAAATCCCCAATTTTTTTGTAAATTTCACTTTTTGTCTTCAACGCCTTTGTCTTCACTTGGCCCCCTGGTAGATGTACACAATTTGATTGTGAACATGTACCAAGAGGATGTTGCATTTTGTTGAAGACTCATTTGCTCCGAACTTGTAGGATTTAGGTTTGAAGTCTTTGATAGTAAAGGCCCCCTGAGGTTGTTGGAGCTTATAAGCTCTGGCATTGTCTTTCGCTGGAGCTTAGTAGCTCTGGCAATAGTCTCTATCAATGCGTAGGGCATCGATAGTTAGTCCTCCGGGGTGTCGGAGCCTAGTAGCTCCGGCAGTGACCTTTGCCAGCACTTAGTTTGTTGGCAGCAGACTCCGTTTGCGGGGTCTTCTCACCATCTTTTATTCAGCGTCGACGGCTGACCCCCCTAGCTTTACCGGAGCTTGATTAGTCCGGTGATGCTTGTTTTCGATGCGTAACATCGATTACAAACCACCTAGGGGAGTCGGAGCTTTGTTAGCTCCGGCTTTTCTCCATCAACGTGTATTTTATTTTTCCTACACACTGAAGTCAAGAAAAATAGTAAAATTTGTTTCTTGTCTATAACTTCGTTGCGGCTTACGATTCTCAAGAAAGTTTTAGGTCGAACGCGATTCTAGACACAATCGAATACATTGCCTTTTCTTCCGAATTCAATTGTATTTGGACTCGCCTTACTTCGGCCTATCGGGGTGTAGGTAGAGTGGCGTACTTAGGGTGCTTGACCAGGCTAAGTCGATAGCACACTCCGGCCCTAGATTGGCTTGGCGGCTTTCAGGCGAGTTGGCCAGGAACAATATTTGAATCCAAAAGAATTGACAATACAACTCGTATTGTATATAATCCGGTCGAACTAAAATTTCTTAAGAACAGCACGTCTTCGTTATAGACAAGAAAGAGAAAAATAAAAAATGTTGAGCCTGTACAAAATAAATGCACGTGGAGTCTGTTTCACATGATGATGTCTTTCATTATAGGTCCGGGGTACAGGGGAAACAAGTACACTCTTAGGGTACGGAACCAAGCTAAGCGTGTTTCATTTCTCGTTTGACCCAGGGTAGTTAGCCACACTTTTAGTCCGGAGACTGTGAAAAGTGTTGCATGAACTTTGCCGTCCTTTCGGGAAAGGTCCGGCTGCTCTCCCGGAGGAAATACCCGACTCTGTACAATGACTCTATAACATACATCTCAAGTTACTCAAGACTCACCTCTGTGGTATTAAGTGTAGAACTTACAGAGATGCTCGATGTTCCAAGGATTTGGGAGAGGTGTCCCATCCTCGGTAGCCAAGCGAACGCTTCCGGGACGAGATACTTTAATCACTCGGAAGGGTCCCTCCCAGCCGGGGGAGAGTTTGTTTAACCCTTCTCTGGATTGTATTCTCCGTAGCACAAGGTCGCCTTCCTCGAGCTGTCGGTTGTGTACATGCCGCTGATGATAGCGCCGAAGGACTTGGCGATATCGGGCATTCCGAACAGCTGCTTGGCACCTTCCCTCCTCAAGGAGGTCTAGGTCTTCGCGCCGGAGCTGGTCCTGCGCGGCTTCGTCGAAGGTCCGGACCCAGAGTGAACCCAAGGTGATTTCCGGAGGAAGGATTGCTTCAGCTCTGTTTCAGTTCTTGGAATGCCTTCTCTGCTTCTTCGGACCATTGAAATGGTCCGGACTTCCTCAATAGTTTGAAGAAGGGGAGTGCCCGTTCCGCCAGTCTTGAAATGAATCGGCTGAGGGCTGCTAGACATCCAGTCAACTTTTGGACGTCTTTGATGCGGGTTGGTGGCCGCATGTCTTAAATGGCCTTAATCTTTGCCGGATTAGCTTCTATGCCCCGGTGACTTACCAGGAAACCAAGAAGTTTTCTGGAGCTAACCCCGAAGACACACTTGTCTGGGTTTAGCTTTGTACGGGTGGCCCACAACTTGTCGAAGATAGCCTGCAAGGTGTCAAGGAGTGACTCCTTGTCCCTGACCTTGACCACGATGTCATCGACGTACACTTCCACTATGTCTCTTATGAGTTCTTCAAAAGTTTTGTACATAGCTCGTACAAAATTTGAAGCTGCATTCTTGAGACCAAAGGGCATGGCTGTATAACAGTACAATCCATCTACTGTGATGAATGAGGTATGCTCTTCATCTTCCCTAGACATCCGAATTTGATGATACCCGGAATATGCGTCTAGAAAACACAGTAATTCACACCCGGAGGTGGAATCCACTATCTGATCTATTCTAGGTAGTGGGAATGGATCTTTTGGACATGCCTTATTTAGTGTGGTGTAGTCGATGCACATCCGAAGCTTCCCGCCGGCCTTGGGCACAACGACTGGATTTGCCAGCCATTTTGGATGAAAGACTTCTCGGATGAATCCGGCTTCGAGTAACTTCTTCACTTCTTGTCGAATGAAGTTATGTCGCTCTACGGATTGCTTCCGAGGCATCTGATGCACAGGCCGGGCGTCGGGGTAGATCTTCAGATTGTGCTCAATCACTTCCCTAGGGATCCCATGCATTTGTGACGGTTGCCAAGCAAACACGTCGATGTTAGCCCGGAGGAAAGTGATGAGCGCGAGTTCCTATTTGTCATTCAACCCCCCCGATATACGGGTGGTCTGAGTGGCATCGGAACCAATTTGGACGACTTTGATGGGAATGTCGGTGTCGCCGCTTGGCTGCACATGAGGTACAGAAGTCGAGCCTCGTTGACGAATTCTCGGGGGTTTTGGAGCATGCTCCTGCCTGGAATCCTCCTTTTGCGCCGTGGTGAGTGCATGGAGTTCTTCTAGAGCAGTTACTCCGGCAGTATGATCTCCGCGGATCCGGAGAACGCATACTGGCATTGGCATCTTCAACACCAGATAGCCATAATGGGCAGCTGCCATGAATTTGTACAGGCAGGCCTACCCAAGATGGCATTGAAGGGTAAGTTGATCTAAGAGACGTCGAAGACCAACTTCTCGGTGCGGTACTTCTCCCGTGTCCCGAAGGTAACGGGGAGAGTAATAGCTCCGAGTGGGGTAATGACCCCCGGACCTACTCCGGAGAAAGGTCGAGAGGGGTGAAGATCCGAAGGTCGGCGTTGAAGCTTAGTAAAAGCATCGAAGCTTATGAGGTTAAGCCCCGAACCTCCGTCTACCATGACGTGGTGGAGCTGGATGTTGTTGATGGTTGGAGATACCATCAAAGGTAACTGTCCTGCTCCAACCATGCTCCGAGGGCAATCCGAAGCATCAAAAGTGATGGCTGTGTCCATCCACTTCCGATGAGGCTCTGGCCTGACTGTAGGAGCTACAGCGGCCATATCCCGACGCATAGTCTTGATGACACGGCGGGAGGTGATGTCCCATGATCCACCGAAAATAGTGTTCATGGTCTTCCGACACTCGTTATCAGAGACGTCAGAATCATCGTCGATGGAGGTGTAAACGGCCTTCAGGACCTTTTTGAGATCCTGAAATCCTAACTCCTCTTCAGCCGGAGCTTCGTCGACTTTTTCTTTCCTTCCCCCTGTCGGAAAGGAGATTCTTCTCGGCGCTTGTTGTAGCGCTCGGCCAGGTTTTGGACCTCCTGGCAGTCTTCCAAATTGTGGCTACCCATTTTGTGAATGGGACACCACACTTTGGGTTTGCCACCGTCTTCAGAAGACGGTCGAAGTCGCTTCTCGGGGCGTGGCCCTCAGCCACCCAGAGTTGCAGCAACTGCAACGTTGGATGTGCCGGCCAACGGCTTCTTCTTGCCGTTGGTCTTCTTTTTATTTTCGCCACCCCCGGAGGTAGCGGCTTCTTCTTTGGAGGATTTCTTGTGACCCTCCGGGGTTGGTTTGGAGTGCATCTCACGGCCCTCCGCAGCTCTGGCACATTTGTCAGCCAAGCTGAAGAGTTCCATGACACTGGTGATCTCATTGATCGCCAGTTTCTCCAACATCTTCTTGTCCCGTACACCCTGTCTGAATGCCACAATGACAAAGGCGCTAGAGATAGAAGGAATAGTATTTCGTACCTGAGAGAACCTCTGGATGAATGATCGCAGGGATTCTCCCCCTTTTTGCACGATTGCAAAAAGGTCCAGTTCTGTGCCTGGTCGGGTGTATGAACTCCCGAAGTTGGCGGTGAACTGTCGGCACAGCTCCTCCCAACTGTTGATAGAGTTGGGTGGAAGGCTCATAAACCAGGACCTGGCGGTCCCTGTTAAGGCCACTGGAAATAATTGGCCATCACAGCCTCGTTTCCTCCAGCTGCCAAGATTGCAGTGGAGTAGATCTGAAGAAATTCGGCGGGATTGATAGTCCCGTCGAATTTTTCCAGCAGGTGAGGCCGGAACTTCTGTGACCACCTGACCATACGCAGATGCATGGCCAGGGCTGAACAGCCTCCTCCCACTCCTTCAGGAGCAGAAAGGTCTTGAGCTTCCCGTCTTTCATGAGCACGCTCAATATGGACTCGTCCGTCCTGCTGGCGGTATCGGCGATCAAGCTCCGCCCGGAGCTCATGAGCCGAAAGCCTGGATACCGTGTGAGTGCGTCGTGCCCCGGAGGGCAACGACGTCACTTGTTGTGACGCAACACGTCTCCTGCTATTGGAAACGTGCGGACCAAGTCTACCAGACAAAGTCCGCGCTGCGACGGGGCTTGTCCTGAAGGAGGAGGACCCTGGTTGCTGAGGCGTTCGGCTGCTGCTGCAACCAAATGCTCCACATCGGCCCTCCACTGCTCCAGTGCATCCCGGGATGCATCCGGAGGTGGTGGGCGTTGGAGAAGAGCACGCTCTGCATGGAGCGCGTGTTCTGGGTTGTCATGATTTGCCGATGCAGTGATTGATGCCGGCGCACCATCGCGTTGCCTAGCTTGATTTGCTGGTGAAGGCGGTGGTGGTGGGAGTGTGACTCCTGCTGGTGCTGAGGCTCCTGCTGGTGGCTGCATGTTGGAGGGATTGCCCCCAACAGCCTGAGCAGCAGGTTGACCGTTGGATGATCCAGCAGCTGAGTTCACCATTCTCAAAACCTCAGGCGCCCCTACCTGGCGCGCCAACTGTCGGTGGTTTGGAACCAGCAGATCTCCCGACACTACTGAAGTGTTAGAGGAGTTTGATGTTTGGTGTGGGCGCGCGGAGATTCGAGAAGGTGAATAGTAAATGATGCAGGTGACACAGGAGTATACGTGGTTCGGGCCGCCTGAGCGTAATACCCTACTCCACGGGTGTGTTGGTGTTGTATTAGCTGTATGAGCTTGTGTTGAGCGTCTATGGCGCGTATGTTGCGTTGCTCGACCCCTAGAGTCCGTTGTCGGCCTGTCCTTTTATAGTACAAGGGCAGGCCGTTACAAGTTAGCCTGGCCCGACATGTGGCCCCGGCGGTTACTAGTATTGATATTCATTCAACAGGTTTAATTGCCCTTAATGACCGGGTAATGGGCTTTGACAGCACCGTTACTGGTAATTAAGGTCATCCGACCGTGTGTCATTAATATGGTATTAATGACACTTAATCGGGTCGTGAAGTCCTTGATTCCCCTTTGAAGATTCGGAGCCGTTATGAAGTCTTCTGGAGGTCAAAGGCTGAAGCTCCGACGGGTGGACACGTGGCAGCTCCGGAGCATACTGTGGGAAACAGGAAGCTCCGGAGCTACCTAACACGTGTCAGGTCCGGAGTTTCTCTCGGTCTGGGGTTAAGTCCGAAGGTGCCATTTCGGTACATGGCCCGGAGCTTCCCCCTTGTGGGCGGTAGCTCCGGTTTGATAGTACACGTGGCGACCCTGGGATTAACCATGTAGGAGAAGCGGGTCCGGTTACATCTGACATGTGGGTCTCCGAAGGTCTTCAAATAAAGTGGGTGACTTTTCCTTGATATCTTTGTAACCTCAAGGGGTGTACGGTTTCCAGGGTACCGACAATTACAACATCCCAAATTTTAAAAATTTGGCTAACTCAAATTTAAATAAGAACTCCAGTTTTAATTCAAAATCTCTTCTCCGATCCATTCGAATCTCGAGGGCGAGATTCATGTTAAGGGGGTAGAATTGTAACACCCCAATTTTCGGACTTTGACAAATTTAAAATTCGAATAAGAAGATGAAATTTAAATACTAGAAAGAAAATTATTTATAAAAGAAAATACAAAATTTATGCATCTCATCTTGCATTTGCATTCATTCTGAGATATAAAAATTTATTTACCAAAATAAATACATTAAAAATAATTAAATGGGCATGAGGAATATGGAATAAAATAAATAAAGAAAATAAATAATAAATAACACATAATAAAGAAAGAAAATAGAATATGTAAATATAACTAAGTAAATAACTAGATAAATAAAAAGAAAGAATATATATATATATATCAAATAATATAGAAATAAAAGAGATAATAAAATAAGTATACAAGAATATAAGTAATAAATAAATCTATAAAGAAATAAAAAATAATAATAATAAAAAATGGAACTTTATGAATGTTTCCATGATTCTGGAAGTTTCTAGAATTTTCCTGAAGTTTTTGGAACCTTCAAGAAGTTTCTAGAACCTTTTGGATGTCTCTAGAATTTTCAGAACCATCTAGACGTTTTTGGGACATTCTAGAACCTTTTGGGGGAACCTTCTAGAACCTTCTGGAGGAATCTCTCTCGAAGGTTCTGGGCCCTGGAATGTTCCCGGCCAAGGTCACGTGCACCTGGATGACCTACATTATTAGAATTGGACTTGGAATTTTAGGATGGTTGGTATGGTTGGACTTGTCACTTGAGTACAGTCGGTTTATGAATGAATATTGAATTGGCAGACGATATTAAATTAATTGTTAGCTGGTATTAAATGGACAATAATCGGGAATGTTGGATTAATGATATGATAATTACTTGGGTTACGAAGGGAAATAAACTCACATAGACATGATAGGCTGCTTTTACATGTTTATGAAATGTACTTTTCTGCAATTAGCCATTTTATTCCAATCATTTGTTTAGCTACATGTCATCTATTTCCACACTTGCTGAGTGTGACATGTACTCCCTCTTGTTATTCCCCCACATGCTGAGTACTACATGAGATAATTTGGAAGAGACATGGAGCACTAGGCTTGCGTACTACCGTGGACTGCATGTGGAGTTGGAGTCGCTTACGCTAGATTATTTTCCGCTGCACTAGAATCAAGGCGTATTTACTTTTTTGAGACATGGTTATTTCTGATTTCCGTTTGTGATGCATTTGTGTATGTATGATAAACATCCTAGGCACACATAGACTGCACTTGGTTCGTTTTTCCAAAACGGGTGTCACAATGGTTCCCTTGCGATAGCGTGTATACTAGGGGCCTGTTCTAGCGCCAATTGTGGACAACGTCGGAGCATCCAGCTCCAGCGCATCCCAAGGGGCCTGCCGTCGACGCCTCAACGATGTTGGTGGGTGACACCGGAGCATCCAGCTCCGGCACCACCCAAGGGGCATGCTGTCAAAGTTTCAACTACGATGGTGGACGACGTCGGAGCATTAAGCTCTGGCACCTCCCAAGAGGCCTACCGTCGACGTCCCAGAACGTCAACGATAGCACCAAGCAAAGATAACCTGTGTACCAGGGGCCTGTTCTAGCTCCAATGGTGGACGACGCCAGAGCATCCAGCTCTGGCGCATTCCAAGGGGCCTGCCGTCGACGTCTCAATGACGATAGTGGGCGACGGTGGAGCATCCAGCTCCGGCACCTCCTAAGGGGCCTTTCATCGACATCTCAATGAGATGGTGGGCGACGCCAGAGCATCCAGCTTCGGCACCTCCCAAGGGGCCTGCTGTCAACGTCTCAACAACGATGGTGGATGACGCCGAAGCATCCAGCACCGGCACCTCCCAAGAGGCCTACCGTCGACGTCCTATAACGTCAACGATGGCACAAAGTGAGGATAAGTGAGTAAACTCTCCTGCCTTGCACTTGTTGCTAATACGGTCCCCTTGCGATAGCCTATGTACTAGGGGCCTGCCGTCGACATCTCAACGATGATGGTGTGCGACGCCAGAGCATCCAATTCTGGCACCTCCCAAGGGGCTTGCCGTCTTCGTCTCAACAATGATAGTGGGCGACGCCGAAGCATCCAGCTCCGGGACCTCCCAAGGGGCCTACCGTCAACGTCTCAACGACAATGGTGGACGTTGTAGAGCATCCAGCTCCGGCACCTCCAAAGAGGCCTATTGTCAACGTCCCAGAACATAAACAACAACAGCAAGCGTGGGTAAGTGAGTAAACTCTCCTGCCTCGCACTTGTTGCTAATATGATCCCCTTGCGATAGCCTGTATACCAGGTGCCTGTTCTAGTGCCAATGGTGGATGACGCCGGAGCATCCAGCTCCAGTGCATCCCAAGGGGCCTGCCGTCGACGCCTCAACAACGTTGGTGGGCGACGCCGGAGCATCCAGCTCCGGCACCTCCCAAGGGTCCTGCTGTCGATGTCTCAACGACGATGGTGGGCGACGCCAGAGCATCCAGCTCCAGCACCTCCCAAGGGGCCTACCGTCAACATCCTAGAACGTCAACGACATCACCAAGCACGGATAAGTGAGTAAACTCTCCCGCCTCGCACTTATTGCTAACACGGTCCCCTTGCGATGGACTGTATACCAGGGGTCTGTCGTCGACGACTCTACGACAATGATGGACAATGTCGGAGCATCCAGCTCCGGCACCTCCCAAGGGACATGCCATCGATGTGTCAACGACGATGGTGTGTGACACTGAAACATCCAGCTCTGGCACCTCCCAAGGGGCCTGCCGTCGACGACTCTACGACGATGGTGGACGATGACGAAGAATCCAGCTCCGGCGCACCCCAAGGGGCCTGTCGTTGACACCCCAACGACGATGGTGGGCGACGCCAAAACATCCAGCTCCAGCACCTCCAAAGGGGCCTGTCATCGACGACTCTACAACAATGGTGAACGATGCCCACATCCAGCTCTGGTGCACCACAATGGGACTGTCGTAGATGCCCCAAAGATGATGGTAGGCAACACCGGAGCATCCAGCTCTGGTACCACCCAAGGGGCCTACCATCGACGAGTCTACGACCATGGTGGACGATGCTGGAGCATACAGCTCCGGAAAATGGTGGTGCTACAACACCCCAACTTCCCTTCTCCATTGGGGGCATGTTGAAGACATCGTGCAAATAAAATGGAAGATGTGCCCGGCCAACTAACCACATCGTCCAAGGGGCCTCTAAGGGCGTCCTACAGGCAGAAAGTGAATGGGCAACACCTCATCCATATCAATTGTGCAACCGTTGTTTCTCAAAAGCTCACGGGCCTGGGAAAGTTTCTGCAAATAACTACGCAACCAAGGACTCAGAACAACAGTTGGGAGGCACAAAAAGGCTGAGAAGCAATACAATGCTGCGATGAATTCATTAAGGAATTTGTACAAGGGGGTGAACCCCGGATACAAAGGCAAGCTACCAGCCTCAGCCCAAACTGAATTGCGCTATGACATGCTTGGCGGCTTCCTTAACCTCCGTCGCCGCTGTCGCCTCGAGCTCCGCAACTGGGCCTTCAAAAACTGGCTCCAGAGGCAGGTCGGGATACCAGCTATGGTAGCACACCAAGACATGAGATACCACCATCTCCGCCGCGGCCCTACCTTCGGCTTCCAGATGCTGAACCAGCTGACGCTCCAGCAGTTCAAGCTCCCGGGCGCGGCGACTAGCTTTGTGCTCCCGGGTTTCAACGTCTAGATCATGCAGGAGGAGTTCCTGACGCTCAGCCAAGTGTTGCACCCGATCCCGCGCCAAATTGCTCTTCCGGAGCTCAAGATCTTCGAGGCAGGACTACAGCCTGTCTCGATCGGCCTCAGTCTGGGCCATCGTCGCCTGCAACGCCACCTCCTGATCAGCAACAGCAGCCTCCCTCTCTGCAACGATGGTTCTTGGCGACTCTGGGCTTCTCGTCCGGCTTCAAGAGCGCGCAGGCGGGCGTTAGCCGAGTTGCTGGGTGCCTCGGCGTCGGCCAGAATCTTCTGGGTTAGGGCGTCAGAGGCCCTCACCAAGCGGTGCCTCACCTCCACCTCCTTGCTCTCCTTCTGGTACTTCGCCTTCGCCTCGGCGATCCTAGATCTCAAGAGATCCTCCCAGCCTCAGAGGCGCTCGCCCTCGGCATGCAGCTTCGCCCACTCCGTGGCAAGAGCCTCCTGTGCCCGACGGAGGTTGGATTGCACCTGAAGGATGTTGGATTGCGCCAAGTCCATGACGTCGGAGAGGCGCTCCGACTGCGTCGAAGTTAGGGAAGGTCGTCCAAAAATCATCTCGGGGACCTCTTCCTCCCAGAGCGGTGAAGCCGAGGCCACCAGCACTGGGGATCTTGCCCCCTGAGATGGAGCAGGAGTTGCGGTGCCACCTGAAGCAGCAAAGCCACCATCACTCAGGAAGTCGCCTACCGAGTCAGCAGCAAAGGAAATTAGACCTTTAGCACTTGGTATCGGCTCTGACATTGCCTCTGCCACAACGGTCGAAGGTGCCTCTACCACGATGGTCGGAGGTGCCTCTGGTGCGACGGCTGGAGGTGCCTCTGGTGTGACATCTGGAGATGCCTCTGGCAGGAAAGCCAAAGATGCAGCCAGAGACGTTTCACTACCCACGCCGGTCACATACGCTGGAGTAGCGCTCCCCTGAACAAGCTTGGCAGGCTGCCCCGACAGCACAACCATAACATCCTCGGCCGCCTTCGAAGCGCTTCTGGGCAGTACCCCCGGTGGTAAGGGCCTCACAACAGCTAACGTAGCCTTGCAAATAAAGATCAAGCCCTGACAAATCAACAAAGGTAGGTGAGATAATGGAGCAAGCGTGGGAAAGATTGCTTACCGACATCCCCAAAAACTCCAGCGAGCCTCCATCTTGGGCGATCCTAAAGCCGCGGGCCCTGGCGATGGCGTAACAGGCGAGGCCATCCCAGCAGAGCCTCCGCCAAAACCATCAGCAGCGCCGCCGTCCAGTGCCGGTGTGCTTCCATCAACCACGATAGAACCATCTCCCGAGCTGCTGACGATGTCGGGTGGAGGCCTTTTTGCCTAAGGCTTCGTAGATGTAATGCTGTCGGAACCCCCTATGGCACCCTGGACCGCGCGGGTGATGGGGATGCTGGATAACATGTCGACCACCGACGTCGGTGGAACTGCCGCTTGATGGACCAATCCTCCAACTGAAGAGCCGCCGATGCCCAGTATTGAAGAGGGGCGCATCGATGGGTCCTGACTTGGAGCGAAGGTTACAGGCGACCGTGCCCTCAATGGTGATCGAGGGTGTTTCTCCTTCATGACTTCCACCACTGGGGCTTTCCCCTTGCCTACATCTGGGATTGGTGCTTTCCCCTTACCTACGTCAGGGACCGGTGCCTTGCCCTTCCACCCATCATCGGGCGCCTCCTACGCCCTGAAGACTTTGGAGCCTAAAGAAGTTGCGGACTCCTCTGAAGAGTCGACGATGGCCAGGCCCCAGCTCTCATCGCCAACCTAACGCGGCGGAAGACCAATCGCGTCCAGATTGAGCATCTCCTTCAGAACCATCATCTGAAGGTTCTGATCCGTGCAAAGCGGTGGGCAAGCTTGCGGGAGGTTGAAGACGTAGACTGACAATAGGTCGTCACATGCCTTGGACATTGCTTCAGACACCTTCTGTCAGGTCGTCTCTGTTTCGCGACCCCTCAGCACCCTGGTACGGTCTAGGAGCCCGAAGTAGAGCCACGCAGGCCGACAACGGTGCTGGAGAGGGGCCAGACAGTGGTGAACAAAATCGGCCATCATCGCCAGCTCCAACAGGCCGTGATCCGCCTGGAATCGGATCCTCTCCATAACCGGCGTGTACGGTGCCTCAAGCTCTGGGCGTTCCTCCCAAACTTCCTTCCTAATCGCCGGCCAGCCGGTGGGCAGTACCATGCGATCGTGGGCATCAGCATGTACGACCACCCAGTCGCTCCTCCAGCCGGCCACTTCGCCGAGGAGAGCGGAGTAATGTACTTGAAGGGTTTGTTGGCCCGATGCTGGAAGCAGAGGTCGCCGAGGAAGTTGGCTTTGTTCTTCTCGGTCTGCCTCAGCACAAAGAACTGCTGGAACACCGGCACGCATGGGTACACCCCGACGAACATATCACAAAAATGCAAGAACACTGCAGCCACCACCAGAGAGTTCGGCGACAGGTTAGGAAGCTAGAGCACAAGGACTTCCAGGAGTGCCACCAGGAAGGAGGAAACAGGAGGGACGAATCCGAAGTATGCGTACGCCTGGAAGAAGACTATTTACTTCTCACCCAACTCTAGTGGCAAGGTGCCGAGACGGATCAGATCCCGTCGTCCCTCGTCCTCCCAGCCAAAAAGTCGCCTCACTGGTGATACATCCTCCAACTGGGAAGGGGGGGGAGAGTTGGGTCCATTAGAGCAGGGGTCGAGAACCTCAAGGATGGGCAAACACTCAAGGAGGGAATCAGATGCTCGAACGTTTAGGGCACGCGGAATAAAGGAGCCTCCATTGCCCACAAAGGTACCTTTTTAAATGTACCTTAGTGGCGTTTGGGCGCACTGTGCAAATTTGAGCGGGCTCCAAATCGACGGCTCGTACCACGTCGTCCATGATAAACGGGCCCAGGTCCCCCATCAGAAAAGCTGGCCTGAGCAGTTCCCCGCCAGAGAAGGCAACCCGACGGTTCCCATAAATACGGAAGTGAAAGCAGCGGAACTGCAGCAGGCGCCTTGGGAACTGTCGCGATAATGTCACAACAATCAAAGATCTCGTTGCAACAACCCCTCAACCAAAGAGGGACGCGTGGTGACAACTGCAGGAGCGCGCACCGCTTCGGCTGATAAAGGCACAATTAAAAGACCGTGCGAGAAAGCAGGATAAGGCCCCACCCTTGGGCTTGTCACCTTACCACCAAGGTGGACCTAGGGGCCACTGTCGGTGCCTGGCATACCGGGTACCCTCATTCACAGGCTAGAACCGCCTAGGTACCTCGTCTCCCTGCAGGGGCAGGGTCCGAGGGTGCCACGTGTTCAAGAAACCCGGACCCGCCTGCCACAGATGGGAGGACCGGGGTTCCCAGAAGACAACTTGAAGGGGGAGCTCAGCCCCACCTCAGAGACAAGCACCGAGGCAACCACGTGGTCAACAGGATGGGACCTGACCTCCCTCGTGGAGGTGAGCTCCCAAGCTGCTGCGTGGCCCACGAAGTTGAGACCCGATCTCCCCCGCGGAGGTGAGCTCCCAAGCTGCCACGTGGTCCGTAGGGTGAGAACTGGTCTCCCCCTTGAAGATGAGCTCTCGAACTGCCACGTGGCCCGTGAAGACGAGCACGACCTCCACCATGGCAGTGAGATCCCCATCGATCACATGGTCAGTCCACTTGCCCTGAGCGAATAGTAAGCAAGTTAATAGGGTAGTGCGCCTTGTCTCCATCAAGCCTTGAAGATCCGTGGCTTCCCCAGGTGTATGGCGCGATGCACACCTAATGTCAGGTACCGCTACGACCAATCGCATTGCAGTGAAGACACCGCAGGCCTATACCACTCCCCCAAGTTGGTAGCTTACGGCGCCAGAGACAATTGGATGGGACATTCCCTGCCAATAACATCAACGGCGCGTGGGCTACTGACAACACAGGCGGCAAGACAGCAAATCCTCAATCCGCGGTCAGAGCAAGCTTATAGAAGAAGCCTTAGATCTTTAGGATAAGATTGCCCCGGGACCACCTGTCGGGCCCCGAGGCCCCACTATTAAGGCGTTCGGCCTTGTCTATAAAAGGCCTGGGCCGCCATCGCTACAAAGACCAGACTGAGAATCCCTGACACACACACTCTCGCATACACACTCACCGAACAATGCAATCCACCGTGGAGTAGGGTGTTACACTCCTTGTGGCCTGAACCACATAAAAACTCCATTATCTCATACTCTTCTGCTAGAACACTAGTTTGAGGCCTAAGCCCTGCCAAACAAGAACCTCCACGGGCTGCTCCTTAGCAGATCTGGGAGAAGTGTCACATTGACCCTTCGACAACGACATTCTCTGCTTCGGCCGTGGAAAGATGGAATTTTGTTTCTTCGACGACCATGACACTAGGGACCTTCTGAAGAATCATAAAGTCTCAGGGGTGCTTTTTCTGTCTACTTTACATCCAGCATAATCCGCATCTGAGTATTTGTGAGACCTATGTGTGCTGAATACATTGGCTTTGACAATAAAAGTTTTGAATACTGCCATAACATCCTTTTAGCAAGGTCCGACCCTAGCTCTGAGCTTTTGCAAGGTCCGACAATAGGTCCGACTTTCTTTGTCTAGATCCGACATGTTTTTGGGTAGCTCCGGTGAGTTTTGTCTTTAGCTCCGGCATGTCTTTGATAGCTCCGGCATGTCTTTGTTATGCTCCAATATGTTCTGCTAGGTCCGACTTATGTTGGTTAGCTCCGACATGTTTTTTCTAGCTCCAACTTTTGGGATGACTAGTTCCAACTAGTTTTGGTTAGATCCGGCGCTAGCTTTGGTAAGCTCCGGTGCTAGGTTGTACTAGCTTTGGTAAGCTCCAGTGCTAGGCTGTACTAGCTTTGGTAAGCTCCGGCTCAAGCTCCGGTTAGCCTTGGCAAGGTTCGGAGCTTGATCGTAATGTTCCAAATTTTCATGTAAAATGTTTCGAACTTGCTTTACACTTATGGAAAGGTTGCTTAGTATTCTTTTACTAAGTTTTTGGTGCGTTTTGGTTTATATGGCCGATATCATTTTGATATGGTTTGCAACATGCTTATGTGAGGTGCTCACGTAAGGTGTTGTGTTCGGAACTGACTTGAGTCATGTCACTGACTTGGGCTCATACGGATTGGTGGTTTGTTCATGTGCAGGTGTTGCTTGACTTCAAGTCATGGCTGCTGACAGGATCCCTTGGACTAGTCTTAGGGAGGAGATGAGGTTCCAACAACCAAATTTAGGAGGAATTGTGGTTGAGCGGGTCAGGAGGTCGCGTAGGATGATTGAATCAAGGGTAGTGCATATGAAGGTTACTGGGCGTCGAAGGAAGGTGTTTGCACGTATGCATGAGGTGCATGACGTGGCAACATGGTTCCGAAGATGGTTTATGGATGGGAAGATCTGGTTTGAAGGATCGGATCGTATCGGTTGATGACTTTGGCTACAGCGGAGTCGGTTATGGCTCGGTGTGGAAAGTATCGAGTTGGTTATGTTAGGATTTCGTGTGGGTCACGAATTTGAGTTGTTTTAGGAATATGAGATATGTTCCTAAGGTGTTTTGAAGTCTTAAGATTGCTTCTATCTGCGTATGGAAGAGTCCTAAGTAGTTATGGGAAGTTTTGATTCGTGAATGGAGTAGGATTAGGGTCCTGATTTGAGTTGAGTTGGCTTTCGAGCTGGTTATATAAGCAAGGGAGGCCAAAGCTCGTGGTAGACAACATTGGGGCTGTTCCTCTTGTGTTCTACTGAATAAAATTAGTAGTTTGAAGGAACTCTTGTGCCTTGTTCGTCCGACTTGTTTTAGACAAGTTTTACTCGTCGAGTTTCTGGACAGCACTACCTTTTGTCGGTGGTTTTATAATAACTCGATTTTTACAGATCCATTTGACGTGATTCTTTTTGTGTTGTCTTCACAACTTTATTATATATCATCTGTCAAAATGTCACGGTCACTGGATTAGTGGTTTCTGATCTACATGAGTTTCTTTGCAGCGTTCCAAAACTGTTTTTCTGGGGTACGACAGATTGACCTTTGTTCGATCTTTTCATCATAACTTGAGTTTCTCTCGACAGATTTGAGTGATTCTTCTTGTGTTTTCTTCGTGACTTGATTCTCTCTGATATATATCACTTTTGGCCTGGTGAAACACGTTTGGATTAGTCTTATAAACGATTCCTTTAACAGATCGTTCTTTTGCCGAAGGGGTTGGGATCCCTCTAGTAGCTTTTCACGTGCTCTTCGATCCTACAATTGGTATCAAAGCCATGGTGCTCTAATAATTGTGATTTGCACATGTTTTTGACTAATCATCATGGAGAAATACTCCACCATACCTTGTGTGTTTGCTGGTATTGATTTTCAGGTTTGGAAGGCACGCATGGAGGCTTTCATCCAGGCGCAAGGCTTCGCAATATGGGAGAAGGTGTACAAGCCTTACGAAGTGCCACCAAATGATCAAGTTACAGCTACAAACCTACGGGATGTCGACAACAACAACAAAGCCCAAAACTTGATCATCCAAGGACTCACTCAAAGCGACTTCGATCGCGTTGCACATCTCCGATCGGCATATGATGTATGGAGAGCACTTTGTGACTATCACGAAGGATCCAACACGATCAAGGAGGTAAGGCAAGACATGTTCAAGAAATAATACATGCGCTTCGAGATGCAACCCGGTGAGTCCATTGATGATCTCTTTGCTCACTTTAACAAAATTCTCAGTAACTTGCATAGTGTCAACGTTAATTTTTCTGATGCTGAAAATGCTAGGCAACTTC
Source organism: Tuctoria greenei (assembly GCA_036927565.1). Taxonomy (NCBI): domain Eukaryota; kingdom Viridiplantae; phylum Streptophyta; class Magnoliopsida; order Poales; family Poaceae; genus Tuctoria; species Tuctoria greenei. The sequence continues at coordinate 64,674,000 of JAYESD010000011.1, read as the reverse complement.
TTAGTGCATTAGACATGTCAATCTGGCAGATGAAAGTTACATCTATCTGTGAAACTACTGTCATGAGTACACTTACTTTAGGTGTGCTTTACTCTAAACTGAAAACTCATGAAATTGACATCTTATCACGTAAGAACCCAAATAAGTCTATTGCATTTGTCTCACAACGTGATATGCCTAGCTCCGGCAAATCATCATCTTGCAATACTCTTGCTTTGTTGTCCTCACTAACCCTGGAGCAGATCGAGGAATTTCCAAAGGAGTTAGCACTAATCTCTACTAGGTTCTCAAAAGCATTGCAAAATGTGAGAACTAGAAGGAGAGGAAGCTCCGGACCTCAACGCTGTTTTGAATGTGGTAAGACAGGACACTTTCGTACAGAATGCCCTAACCTTTCAGGTCCTACTACCCGTGAAGAAAAGCAGAACAAGGTCAAGACCACCTCTGGAAACCCCAACAAGAAAAAGAAGGGTACCATAGGACGCAAGATGATTAACAGCTTCATCACTGCACTTCAATAGCTCGGTTCAAGCGATTTAGACTTTGAAAGTGATGAAGATGATGACGATCTGACCAACTTATGCTTCATGGTGGGCAAAACAAGATCAAGATCAAGTCAGGAGGATGCAGAACACAACAGTGACGAGATGAGGTATGTTCTACCTGTAATGAAATGTGTGATGCAATTTCTCGTGCAACTATTATTGTTAAGAAAAAGGACAAAAAGCTTAGGGATAATGCTGCTAAAATTGAATCATTAGAATCTGAAATCAACCGTTTGAAAACCTTGATTCCTAGTGATGATTCTTGTTCCTCATGTGATTTAATCTATGAACAATTGTCCAAACTAAGAACTGCACACTCCTCCACTCTAGATAGACTTGAGCTTGAAATTGAAAAGAACAAAAAGCTTGCTGCACTTGACATTGGAAACTTAAAAGATGCTTCTTGTTCTACAATTGATTTGCATTGTTCTAGTTGTGATGATCTTGAAAAGAAACTAAAAGATGCTATGAATGAAATTTCAGTATTGAATAATGCTTTACGCTCTCATGAAGTTAAATATTGTTCCAATTGCAAATTAAAAGGAAAAACATCATCTGAAAATTGCCTTGATTTGTCCGATAAACTTGATAACATGCATAGGACATTAGATCGGTTTTGTAATGGGAATAAGAACCTAACTTGCTGCTGAATTCTTCCAAGTCTTGCAAAGATAAAACTGGTTTAGGTTTTGATTCTCATGCTCATGCTAAGGCACATCCACCTAAAATTGTAAAGTCATTAGGAAGTGGTTTGATTCAAACAGTTCCTAAACAAAAAGAAGTGATTTTCAAATCTGCAGGAGTGTTGTCTCATTCGGTTTTAAATAAAAATGGTGCTTGCTCATCTAGACATCAACACAAAGTTAAATTTCATTGTACCTACCTTGGTAGAGATGGTCACATCATAGATTTTTGTTATAGACTAGCTAAACAACAGAAAAAGGAGAGAATGATTGCTAGATCTCATAACTTTCATGCAAAATTTGCTGCACTTGCTAAACCAAATGATAGGAACATGCAATCTACTGTAATGAGTCGAAAACATGCAAAGGTTGCTCCCAAACCTATTGTTTTTTGTGCTACACGTGTAACCACTCGTAGAACAGTAGTTGGGTACAAAAATCCTCAAGCTTTGGCTCATAAACCTTCTGTTTTATCTCAGCTTTCGCATGTTATTCCTGTTGGACGTCGTGTGACTCAGTACTGGATTCCTAAATGCCTTTTGACTAACTTCAGTATTGAGTCATCGACATATTGTGCTTCTATGTAGGTTACACGCTTGAGGAAGGAGAACATTTGGATTGTGGATTCAGGTTGTTCATGCCACATGACCGGTAACAAAGAATGGTTCTCCTCCCTCTCTTTTGTGTCACATGTAGAGAATGTTACTTTTGCCGAAAATTCTTCAACTCTTATAATTGCTAAGGGTTCGGTTAGAGTAAATGATCACTACACTTTGAAGGATGTGGCACTTGTCAAAAATTTGAAATACAACTTGCTTTCTGTTTCACAATTGCTAGATGAAAATCTGGAAAATATTTTCAATAAAAACTGCTACAAAGTTGTAGGTTCAAATAGTGAGCTTATTTTTAACATGTCTCGGTTTGAAAAAGTTTTTAAAGCTGATTTTGATATGTCTTCCTCTAAGCATAGGTGTCAAGTTGCTAATGATTCAAAGGACTTATATTTTTGGCATCGTAGACTTGGTCACGTAAGCTTTGATCACCTAACGCGTGTTAGTGCTCTTGATCACATATGTGGGCTACCTAAGCTTAAAGGGGACAGAAATTGTGTGCTCTTCTTGTAGACATGCTAAGATGGTTGCAGGTTCACATACCCTTCTCACAATGATCATGACAACTGAACCGGGTCAACTTTTGCACCTTGACACCGTAGGACCTTCACGTGTTCAATCCTTCGGAGGTAAATGTTATGTTCTTGTTATTGTTGATGATTATTCTAGATACTCTTGGGTTTACTTTATGGCATCAAAGAATGAAGATTTTGGTCACTATAGAACTTTATTTTATAGATTATCAATTGTTCACCCAGGATCTTTAAAAGCAATTAGAAGTGATAACGGAACTGAATTTAAAAATCAATCTTTTGATCACTTTTGTGCTGAAAATGGAATAGATCATCAATTTTCTTCACCATATGTACCTCAACAAAACGGTGTTGTAGAAAGAAAGAATAGAACCTTAGTTGAGATGGCTAGGACTATGCTTGATGAATATCAAACTCCTAGGAAATTTTGGGCTGATGCGATTGCAACTGCTTGTTATGTCTCGAATCGTGTTTTCTTGCACGCTAAGCTAGGTAAAACACCATATGAGATCCGGTTTGGACATAGGCCTAGTGGTACGCAATTTCGGGTCTTTGGTTGCAAATGCTTTGCTAAGAAACATGGTAATCTTGATAAATTTTAACCTCGATCCATTGATGGCATGTTTCTTGGTTATCCATCTCATACTAGAGGCTACCATGTGTTTTTACTTGACACTAACAAAGTTGTGGAGACTTGTGAAGTGTCTTTTGATGAAGCTAGCCCAGGTACTAGCTCAAACATTGCAGGTCCAGATCCATATCCGCGAGGGGAGAGCATTTTCGTTGAAGATTAGGAAGAGGTGGAGCTGCTGCCCAAAAATTCAGTAGCTAATGACATTGTTCAAGCTCCTGATTTTGATTCACAGCCATCCCCGACGACCACCATTGCTGGTCCAGATCCTCCTCAAGTCACAAGTTCATCGATTTGTCATGAACATGAAGAAGAAGAAGCTTGTGAAGTGTCCACTCCCCTCCGGGTTCTCAAAATTCATCCTCCACAACAGATTATTGGAAGCTTGCACGAACGAGTTACACGGTCCAGGTTCTGCGATCCAAACTCTCATGCTCATTCTGCTTTTGTTGCTTATTTTGAACCCAATGATATATCACCTGCACTCACTAATGAATCTTGGATTATTGCCATGCAAGAAGAGTTAGAAAATTTTGAAAGAAATAATGTTTAGAAACTTGTACCTCCTCCTCAAGGTCACACTTTAATTGGAACTAAATGGGTGTTTAAAAATAAACAAAGTGAGGATGGGGTTGTGGTTAGGAATAAGGCTAGGTTGGTTGCTCAAGGTTTCCCTCATGTTGAAGGTCTAGATTTTGATGAAACTTTTGCTCCCGTTGCTAGATTAGAAGCCATAAGAATTTTGTTAGATTTTTCTGCATCTAAAGGTTTTAAGCTATATCAAATGAATGTTAAAAGTGCTTTTCTCAATGGCTACATAGATGAGGAGGTTTATGTCAAACAACCACCGGGTTTTGAAAATTTAGATTTTCCTAATCATGTTTACAAACTGTCCAAAGCCTTGTACGGTCTCCAACAAGCCCCTAGAGCATGGTATGATAGGTTAAAAACATTCTTACTTGAAAAGGGGTTTACCATGGGCAAGGTTGATAAAACTCTTTTTGTGCTTAAGCATGGTAATGACTCATTATTCGTAAAAGTGTATGTGGATGATATTATCTTTGGTTGTGCTTCTCGTGATCTTGTGTCCAAGTTTTCAGCAATGATGAGTTCAGAATTTGAGATGAGTATGATGGGAGAACTCACGTACTTTTTGGTGTTGCAAATCAAGCAAACCAAGGAGGGTACCTTCGTGCATCAAACAAAGTATACAAAAGACCTCCTAAAGCGCTTCGACATGGACAAAAGCAAGCCTCTTCGGAAACCAATGGGAACAGCATAAACACTTGAACTTGATGAAGATGGTGAACCCGTGGATCAAAAAGAATATAGAAGCATGATCGGATCACTTTTGTACCTCACAGCATCAAGACCAGACATACAATTCAGCGTTTGTCTTTGTGCACGGTTTCAAGCCTCCTCACATGCTTCACATCGTCAAGCCGTCAAAAGGATTCTCAGGTACTTACATGGAACTCAAGAATTTGGCATTTTTCTTCCTTCTTCCTCAACCATTACTTTGAAAGCTTTTATCGATGCTGATTTTGGAGGTTGTAGGATTGATAGGAAAAGTACTTCCGTTGCTTGTCATTTTATTGGTAATTCACTTGTTGCTTGGTCCTCTAGAAAACAAAATTCAGTTGCACAATCCACAGCTGAATCTGAATATGTAGCTGCTGCTAGTGCTTGCTCACAAATTCTTTGGATTGTTCAAACACTTAAGGACTATAGGGTTGATATAGATAGTGTTGCACTGTTTTGTGATACCAATAGTGTCATTTGCATTGCTAAAAATCCTGTGCAACATTCTAGAACTAAGCACATTGACATTAGGTATCACTTTCTCCGTGATAATGTTGAAAAAGGAAACATTGTGCTTCACCATGTAGATATCGAATAACAATTGGCTCACATTTTTACAAAACCTTTGGATTTCACTCGTTTTTGTTACATTCGTAGTGAAATAGGGGTTATGCATACTCATGGCTTAAATTGAGTGTGAGTTTTGAAACTTGGGAAGTCTATGTGTGAATCTCAACTAAAATAATATGAGCATAGTATTTCATACATATATGACTTGTGATTCCTTTTACATGCTGAAAGTTCTTACTACATTACTCATGTTATACATTTTGTAGTTTTTGCCATGACTAGTAATTAGAAGAATTACTTACACTAAATCGGGTCATTATCGAACTTTCTTGCTGTTTTGAACTTGTTGCATGGTCATAAGTGCTGTTAATCATAAAGAATTAATCAAGTAATCAACTAACATGTTGAGTTTTTATGAACAAATATAAATTGAGAAAAGATCAAGAGAATATGCATGCATCGCACTTCTTCTTTTGAGATAGCTTATCATTGCACTTAGATATGAACTTGGAAGAAGTTTTGTATGACTAAAAACATGTCCTTAAGCTTCTGATTGTCAACTGACATAGGCTTGGCTTGGTTGGTTAGAATAAGGCAGATGCGCATATAATCTCTTGCAAATATCATATGATCTAAATTTGTGCCTTGAAAAAAAATAAAATACAGCAACAAGTGTCATGCTTTCAGGTATTGAAATAGTTAAGTTTGTGAGATCATGACTTGCTTAAATTGAAAATTACATTTGATCTCTAGCATGGCTTACACTACTTTATGTATCTCATTGTTGTGATAGTGTAAGTTACATGATAGTATGACTTGGATGAGCTTTGTTTTATATGTATATGTTATAATATGCTCATAGTAATTAAAATTTCTCTTTTGAACCTTGCTGAATACATTGTCAAAGGGGGAGAGATAATATGGTGAATTATGCAAGGGGGAGAAATATGTATAGGGGGAGAAATTTATTTCTATCTCATTTGATTTTCAAAAAGGGGGAAAATTGTTCTCAAAACTCTTCGTGCCAATGTGCGGATCTTAAGTGGTGTTGCCAATGCATTCATCAAGGGGGAGATTGTGAGACCTATGTGTGCTGAATACATTGGCTTTGAAAATAAAAGTATTGAATGCTGCCATAACATCCTTTTAGCAAGGTCCGACCCTAGCTCCGAGCTTCTACAAGGTCCGACAATAGGTCCGACTTTCTTTGTCTAGGTCCAACATGTTTTTGGGTAGCTCCGGCATGTCTTTGATAGCTCTGGCATGTCTTTGTTTTGCTATGATATGTTCTGCTAGGTCCGACTTATGTTGGTTAGCTCTGACATGTTTTTTCTAGCTCTAACTTTTGGGATGACTAGTTCCGACTAGTTTTGGTTAGCTCTGGTGCTAGCTTTGGTAAGCTCCGGCGCTAGGTTTTACTAGCTTTAGTAAGCTCCGGTGCTAGGTTGTACTAGCTTTGGTAAGCTCCAGCTCAAGCTCCGGTTATCTTTGGCAATGTTCGGAGCTTGATCGTAATGTTCCAAATTTTCATGTAAAATGTTTCGAACTTGCTTTACACTTATGGAAAGGTTGCTTAGTTAAATTTTACTAAGTTTTTTGTGCATTTTGGTTTATATGGCTGATATTGTTTTGATATGGTTTGCAACATGCTTATGTGAGGTGCTCACGTAAGGTGTTGTGTTCGGAACTGACTTGAGTCAAGTCGCGGACTTGGGCTCATACGGATTGCTTGTTTGTTCATGTGCAGGTGTTGCTTGAGTTCAAGTCATGGATGGTGACAGGATCCTTTGGACTAGTCTCAGAGAGGAGGTGAGGTTCCAACAACCAAATTCAGGAGGAATTGTGGTTGAGCGGGTCAGGAGGTCGCGCAGGATGATTGAATCAAGAGTAGTGCATATGAAGGTTACTGGACGTCAAAGGAAGGTGTTTGCATGCATGCACGAGGTGCATGACGTAGAAACATGGTTCCGAAGATAGTTTATGGATAGGAAAATCTGGTTGGAAGGATCGGATCGTATCGGTTGATGTCTTTGGCTGCGGCGGAGTCGGTTATGGCTCGGTATGGAAAGTATCAACTTGGTTATGTTAGGATTTCGTGTGGGTCACGAATTTGAGTTGTTTTAGGAATATGGGATATGTTCCTAAGGTGTTTGGAAGTCTTAAGATTGCTTCTATCTGCGTATGGAAGAGTCCTAAGCAGTTATGGAAAGTTTCAATTCGTGAACGGAGTAGGATTAGGGTCCTGATTTAAGTTGAGTTGGCTTTCGAGCTGGTTATATAAGCAAGGGAGGCCAAATTTTGTGGTAGACGACTTTGGGTCTGTTCATCTTGTGTTCTATTGAATAAAATTCGTAGTTTGAAGGAACTCTTGTGCATTGTTCGTCCTACTTATTCCAGACAAGTTTTACTCGTCGAGTTTCTGGACAGCACTACCTTTTGTCAGTGGTTTTATCATAACTCGAGTTTTACAGATCCATTTGACGTGATTCTTTTTGGGTTGTCTTAAAAACTTCATTATCTATCATCTGTCAAAATTTCATGGTCATTGGATTAGTGGTTTCTGATCTACACGAGTTTCTTTGCAGCGTTCCAGAACTTTTTTTCTCGGGTAGGACAGATTGACCTTTGTTCGATCTTTCGATGATAACTTGAGTTTCTCTCGACGGATTTGAGTGATTCTCCTTTTGTTTTCTTCGTGACTTGATTCTATATGATATATATCACTTTTAGCCCGGTGAAACGCGTTTAGATTAGTTTGACACATGATTTCTTTAACAGATCATTTTCTGCCAAAGGGGTTGGGATTTAATTGTTTCCACTGCGTAAGATTTTTTTTAAATCTACCATTCACCCCCCCCCCCCCTCTGGTAGCTTTTCACGTGCTCTTTGATCCTACAGTATTCAGTGAGTTTAAATTTGTGTCTTTTGGATACTATAACCCAAGATTTGGCGTATGAACGAAATATCACAAGATTCTCTTAGGGTGTTAAATGGCATTGAAATCTTGCAAACAAACACACAGCAAGCATAATATCGGCCTAGATGTAGAAATGTAAAGCAAGGGTCCGATCATGGAGTGATATACCTTTTGATGCAGGCTAGGTTCCTCATCGTTGAGATCGAGTTGTCCATTTGTCCCCAAGGGCGTCTTGATGGATTTGGCCTTATCCATGTAAAACGTGTTGAGTATATCATGAGTGTACTTTGTTTAACTTATGAATGTGTCTTCCATTGAAAACCTAGAAAGAACTTGAAGTCCCTATCAAGAAAATCTCAAACCTCTCTATTATTATCTAAATTCATCACAAAAATAGTAGAAGCAAATATAATGTCATCTATATATATTTGACACACGAAGAGATCATCATCAACATTCTTAGTGAATAGAGTATAATCATATTTTCCTATCCTAAAATCATTATGAATAAGAAAGTCTCTAAGGCACTCATACCAAGCTCTATGCAATTATAAGACATGGTTAGGATATTCTTGGTCTTCAAAGCCAGAGGGTTGCTCGACATACACCTCGTCCTTAATTGGTTCATTGAGGAAGGCACTTTTCACATCCATTTGGTAAAAATTGACATCGTGGCGAGTAGCACAGGTTAATAATGTATAAATTGACTCAAGCCTAGCTACGGGAGCAAAAGTTTCATCAAGTATCCAAACTTTCGTTTTGTGTGTACCCCTTGACCACAAGTTTTTCTTTGTTTCTTGTTACCACTCCATTCTCATCTTGTTTGTTGCGAAACACCATTTGGTTCCCACAACATTTGCATTGGATCTTTTTGCAACTCCCACACTTGAACCATCTTGAAGTTGTTCAACTCCTCTAGCATCGTGATCACCCAATCTGGATCATGTAGCACTTCTTCCACCCTAAAAGGCTCTAAAGAAGAAACAAATGAGTAATGTTCACAAAAGAATGCAATATGTGGTTGAGTTGTTACCCCTTTGGATATGTCATCAACAATATTGTCAAAGGACTGATCCCCACGAATGCTTTGATTGACTCTTGGGTGAGGCACTTCTGGTCCTGAATCAACTTCGTCTTCATTGCTGCCCCCCCCCCCCCCCCCCCCGCTTGATCATCTCCACATTATTGACCTTGGTCATCATGGAAATGAAGGTCTTGTGGTTGATCCTATTGTCCTTGGTCTTGCAGTTCTGAAGGTGAGACACCTTGTCATAGGGATGGATCACTTTGACCTTGATTTTGCTCGTGGACGAACATCACTATGTGCAATCCTCCTTAGTGCCATGCATGGTGATTCTTCATCATATAGCACACATTGATTAACATGATCCACTTATGAGCCATTCGTTTCATTGAACATCACATCACGTGCAATTTCAACAAAACTCATGGTTTTGTTGATGACACGATAGGCGTAAGTGTCTGAATCATAACCAAGTATGAAACCTTTATCAGACTTAGATTCAAACTTATAGGTCTTAGGCTTCTTGTTGAGAATATATTTTTACTACCAAATACTCTAAAGTATGAGATTTTGGGTCCATTACCACTAGGAAGCTCATATGGAGTTTCCCTCAAGAGTCGGTGTAGGTAGATCCATTTTGTAGCATGGAAAGTGGTGTTGACCGCTTCCGCCAAATTAGTTTTAAGTCTTGTACTCATCAAGCATGGTTCTTGCCATCTCAATAAGTGTACAGTTCTTCCTTTCAGCCACCCTTATTTGTTGAGAGGAGTAGGGAGCTAAAGACTCATGCTTGATGTTTTCTTCACCCAAATACTCTTCCACTTGAGTATTCATGAACTTTATGCCAGTTTTACTCTTTATCTTTTTAATCCTCAAGGAGAACCATTTTTTGCTCCCCTCAGGAATTTCATGAGGACACCTTGAGTCTCGCTCTTGTCATGCAAAAAAGAACACCTAAGTGAAATGGAAAAATCATCAACAATGACTACACCATATTTGTTACACCATTGCTTATATAAGCAATAGGACCAAAAAGGTCCATATGTATCATCTCCAACGGTCTTGTGGTAATTGTCAAATTATTGTTGGGATGAGGTGCTCCAAATTGTTGTACCGCCTTGCAAGGGCTACAATGCCTATCTTTCTCAAACACAAGATTTGTTAGTCCTAGTATTTGATCGCCCTTTAGAAGCTTTTGCAAATTCCTCATACCAACATGGGTTGGCCTTCTATACCACAACCAACCCATGTTAGTTTTTGCCATTCAAAATGTGTCAAGTTGAGCTTGATCCAAGGTAAAATCCACAAGACAAAGCTTTCCAGTTAACAAAACCTTAAATGCAATAGAGTCATCGCTTTTTCTAAGGACCATCACACCCTATTTAGTAAACATACAATTATATCCCTTATCACAAAGTTGTGAGATGAATGAAAAATTGTAATCAAGAGAATCAACAGGCAAGACATGAGAAATAGAATGTATTGAGGAGATTGCAATTTTACCAATAACAAGTACTCTCCCCTGGCTATTGTCACCAAAAGAGATACTTTCGCTTGTATCATTACTCTCCTCATATGCAGTGAACATCTTCTTCTCTCTGGTTATGTGGTTGGTGCATCCACTATCAAGCACTTATTTTTATCCATTATAGGAGTATGTCTACAATAGAAATTAGGCTTTTTATTTAGGTACCCAAACTTGTTTGGTTCATTTGAGGTTAGTCACAAGTGATTTGGGCACCCACACACAAGTTTTGTTTCTTGCGGTGTACCAACATACTTAGTATAAACTCTACCAAATTTATTTCTCATTAGCACATAAGAAGTACCAAAGTCATGAAATGGCATGGTAGGAGTAAAATGAACATTAGCATCATTAGCATAAACGTGAGTGGAGTTATCAATGCTATTAGTCTTGTAGGAGCCTTCCTTGACAAAAGCACCACACTTCTTGTTATTTTTAATGACTTTAGCATTTTGCTTGCAATTTCTAGTTCTTCAATTGAGAAGATCAATTTTTTTTGTCTACTCCTCCGATATTGAAGGCGCCTAGGCATGGAGAGCCTTTAAGGCTTCATATTGCGATGGAGAAAGCTGTTATTGGTTTACTTACACTACTACAAAAAGCATTTTTACAAGTGCCTCAATTTTTCAAACACAGGTGGTCCTTAAAATATGCGACTGTGATGACGAATGATATAATAACCGCCTGTGATGAAAGAACAACACAGGCGGATTTTAAAAAACAACTGCCTGGATAAATACTCGATCTTTTCAGGTGGTTATTACTTAAGAACCCCTGCAATAAAATAACATCACATGCAGATTTTAAGAAACAACTGCCTGGGTAAATACATGATCTTCACAAGCGGTTCTTAATTAATAACCGCTTGTAATGTAATGAACTTCACAGGCGGTTCTTCATTAACAACGACCTGAGAAGATCATGTATTTTCACCGGCGGTCATTGTTTAAGAACCATATGTAGTTGTTCAATTATCACAAGCAGTTTTCATTGAAATTACAGGGATGTAGTTGTTGCAATTATCACAACTGTATGTAGTCGTTGCAGGGAAAATTGTATCAGGAAAAAAACACAGATGAGCGGATACTAGTACAGTAATGCATTATAGGAAATGCTCGATCACCAGTGAGGCTGGCTTAATTGTGATAATACACCATTAGAGGCTTTACAATTGTTCAAAGATAACATCTTTGCACACTGAGCACAAGTTTAAGTGAGCCTCTCTCTGTAACAGCTGCAAACAACGACGATGAAGCGCCCTGTCAAGTAGAAAACAAAAATCATGCTACATTAATTGTAGATCGACGATGAAGCTCCCATTGATCAATCTAAATTGTACCGTCCTGCTTGCTCCCAAACACGTCTCTTATATTCCGCTGGATCCTGAAAATATTGACATTATTTAAATTAACAAATGTCGAAGGAGGAATGAATAAACTACATTGGTCACTAAGTCAAAGTGTCATCTAACCTTGATAAGTAGATTATAGCAATCATTTTCAACATCGAGCACATTTGGCTGATGCAGCAAACGCTGAACTTCAAGTAGTATAATTTTGATTGTAAAAGCACTTCACCACCCCTACAAAATATAATTTAAGCAATATAAGAAACAAGTTCAAATATGTTCAACAACAATTAAGTATTAATTACATGAGCAAAATAGGTCTATCTTACAGTCTCTTGATCAAGAATCCTGATGCATAGTGCTCCCGAACAATGGACAATTGGGTGGAAGAACCCACTTGAAAAGGTGCATCTTGGAGGCACCAAGGGATAGTCCTCAGAGAAGGAGATTGTCAGGGGGTAGTAACCATCTTCCCATTCAGTCTGGAAAAGAAATTTATTAATAGGAGGACGATGGTTAAACTCATATTGTGCTTGTCCTTCATGTCTTACCCCTTCTTTACCGGGGACGATGCACTGCCACTTCAATAAATCTCCCAATTCAGGCTTCGCGGAGAAATTGAAAATACCAAAAACAAACAAGATGTAAAAACAAACTACAATTAAGTTCATCAGTCCATTACAGATACATATGTATATACAACCATGCGATCGGTGTGCCATATGTACATACATGGGGATGGTTCTTGTGCCACGCCAAGCGCTCCTCCTTCAATCGGCTACACGCCCGAGACATCAATATTTAAAAGACCAAACTTCTAAATTATTGAATCCAAACGCATATGTACACAAATGCAAAAGGACACAATCCATATACCAACACACAAACTGGTAGCTTATGAAAATATACAAAGAAAAAGGTAGCATGCAACGCATAGTAAGAAAACTATGAGAATTTACTTAGGTACCTCGTGGCACAATGTGGGACTGGGCAGAGGCGTGCCTCCACGGGGTCTTTATATAGGCGTCAGTTTTTCATAGGCGGTTTTTAAATTTTTCACAGGCGGTTGGTACCTAATAATCGTTTGAGAAGATGTTTATCTCAGGCGGGTTTTACTTACCAACCGCCTCTGATGCTGCTAAGCTCCTGTCAAGCTAATCCCTGCACAGCAAGCTATTGTAGATGCAAGTAACACCCGTGGCTCATCATTTGATTTGTTGAAAGCATCAATTTGAAGCCTGTCGATCCTTTGAAGGATTTTCCCATCCATTTGAACGATTTCTTTCCCTCCTGTCCATTTGAAAACTTAGGAAGATGCTCCTTTCTCAGTTTTAATGCCTAAATATATTGACTACAAATCAGTAGTCACTTTCTTAGTGCTTCACACAAGCGAGTAAGCAAACAACTTCAATCACAAATCTTGTTTTTACACTTTCATAGGGATTTAACCTTAATATTTCAAGCATAGATTTATCAAATAAGTGAAGCTTCCTTATGACACATGTTAATGGCAGTTATAAGTGAAGGATGTGGCGAAGCTAACAAAATCTGAATCGGACTGAAGATAAAGAGATCCTGCATATGAGTGGCAATGTCCAGGTTAAACAGCGTGAAGGTTGTCATCATAGCTTCATGTTGTCTAACCTGGACATTGTCAATCATATGCAACATCTCTTTCTCTTTAGTCCCTTGAGATTTCGTTAGCTTTGACACACCCTTCCCTTGTAACTGCCACTAACATGTCTGATGAGGAAGCTTCAATTATTGATAAATCTATGCTTGAAAGATTAAGGTCAAATTCTTATGAAAATGGTAAAAACAAGATTTGTGATTGAAGTTGTACGTTTCGTCGCTTGTGTAAAGCACTAAGAGAGATGGTACTGATTTGTAGTCAATATATTCAGCCATTAGAACTGATAAATTAGCATCTTCGTAAATTATCAAAATGGAGAGAAGTGAAAGAAATCTTGCAGGGCTTGTTTGGATTGTTTCTTGGAAGCCATGTCATTTATATCATCCGAAGATGTACTTTTCTTTCTCTTAATTCCTTTACTATTTTTGCCCTTACCGAAAGTAATGTGAATGTTCTTGACCATTTCAAACACAAGTTTTCCACTGTAAGGTTTTGGTGTAGTATCTTTTTTGATTTTGTTATCAAATTGTTCTTTCATCTTCCTATACTTGTGTGTATCTGTCAAGAACTGTCGGTGTCTCATGTACACCGTCTTTCTGGATGAAGTGAGGCATAGAAATCCAGTTCTATCCACGCACCTAACACAACCTTTCTTCATTTTCATTTGTCCTGATAATGTAAACAATCCAGGATAATCATGCACGGTAACAAATATCATTGCTCTTAGCGTGAAATACTCCCGCTTGTACTCATCCCATGTACGTACCCCTTCATTCCACAATTTCACCATATCTTCCATTAAAGGTTCCAAGAACACATCAATTTCAATGTCGGGTTGTTTCGGACCTGGGATAAGAACAGATAACAAGATATATTTCCTTTTGTGACACAACCACATCGGTAGGTTATACATTGTTAAGACCACGGGCCATGTGCTGTGTATGCTCCTTTTTTCACCAAACGGATTCATTCCATCTGTACCCAAGGCAAACCTCACATTTATGATTTCCTTCGCAAATTCTGGATACTAAATATCAAAAATTTTCCACTGCGTTGCATCACCAGGATGTCGTATATGTTTTTCATTCTGCTTGCATTGCTCGAAAACCAACACATAAGTTCAGCCTCCCTAGGGTTTGAGAACAAACGCTTCAAGCGATCAATTACCGAAGGTACCACATCACCAAGGCAGGAATTTTTCTCTTATTCTTCCCGTGTGCATTGCCAGAAGTATCGTCATCGTCACCTTCAGGACCAATAATAAACTTCTTATTCTTCCGAGTCTTTTTCATGTTGGTAACATACTAGTGATTGTAGTCCTTCTTATATCTACTGACACCACAAATGGGGCATCTAGTTGCGAGCTCATGCTCTTTGCGATACAGAATACAATGGTTCACACAAGCGTGTATTTTTGTCACACCTAGTGCCATCGGGCAAAGAAGTTTCTTCGCTTTATAAGTGCTTCTGGGCAGTTTATTTGGATTTGGAAGAATTTCTGCCAGAATATTCAAAAGATCAGAGAAACTACAATCGGACCATCCGTGCGTAGCTTTCAACTTTAGTAGTTTTAAGACTGCACGCAATGTAGTAAACTCTTTATCACAACTATTTGATTCATCATATAAAAGCTCCATCGCCACATTCTGCAATGTCTCCATTTTACTTAAACCTTTGATTGCTCCCATAGAAGTCAATACATATGGTTCAATGTGACGCAACATCTCCTCACAATCGAACTCATCATCATCATCACCAGCTTGATTGTCACTACCATCATCGATATGAACATTATCATCATCTGAACCTCTCTCATCTTCTTTATCCACATCATGTGTATCTAACTCACCATGCTCTGTCCATATTGTGTAGTTTTTTTTAAACCTCTTTTTACCAAATGAGATTGGATTACTATAGTATCCGTCCAAGCAATCTTATTTTTACAGTCGATACATGGACATAATATGTCATCTATCTTTTGCAACTTCGCATGTCTCTTGGATGCTTAAATAAAATTTGCAACATTATGAATGTACATAGGATCGGGTCTTGGCATGTTATATATCCACACTCGACGTTCCATGCTTCAATAATAGAATTTTTGTCAGATTTACAAAATTTGGCCACAAATATTATCTAAAGGTCTTCTATAAAATGAATTTATAGAGACATAACAAGTATGATTAGGGCGACTAATGTAGGAGACGGGCGACGTCTTGAGGCGGACGGAGTCGAAGGCATCGGGAGCAGCAAGCGGGGGTGAAGGATTGAAGTCGTGTGGCAAACAGGCCCAGTGGCATGGGCTAGGTCTGGGTGGGATCTAGGGATGGCAATTATACCCTCGGGTACGGATACCCGACGGGTATTGCACCCGACGGGTGCGGGTACGGGTGGATTTTTTTACCCGTGGGTAAAACCCGTACCCGATCCGATGTGTTGCAGGTATGGGTGCGGGTATTATTTCCTACCCGGGGGTACCCGTCGGGTACCCGAAATACTGTTATGATTTAGATGTGGCCCATAAAAAAACTCAGCCCAGAATAGTTAAAAATTCACGGCCCACAAGGCCAGGTAACTAGCTATTCACAGTATTCAGACGTCCACCATCCATTGCAATCAGACCAATCCCGATCCATGGAGGCTGGAGTCTGGCCCCGGTGCCGCCTTCCACCCCGGTTGGAGATGGAGTTTGCGGGCAAGTCGTTGCATTGCACTCGGTGCTTTATAAAAGGGCAGAAGGTCAGAGTAAGAGGAAGAAGACCGTGCTCTGCTCTACTGTCAATGCCAAGTACTCCTATCCGACATCAATAGTCATCTGCTCTCCTAACTCGCGCCACGTAGCACGACATATGCATCGTGGCGGAATTGGGTGCAACGTACCATGCGATGCTGCTGGATCCAGCACAGCTGTCCGAGGGCGGTATGCATCATGAGCATACATGTCCGTCGTAAACTCCGCGCGAGAAAGATAGAGCACTGTTACTCTGAGATGACGTGACGCAAGTTGCCTGGGTGCAGCTTGGTCTCACACGCAGCACCAGCTGCAGAGTCAATACAGGAAACCCAAAGCTCTTGTACCAACCGACAGCTTGGCTACATGCAGTCATAGGTGTAGACTTGTTCTATTGAGTCATGCATGCATTGATTCAGTTTAGACGTGGTGACTAGTGTCACTTGTGCTTGTGCCCTAGAAAGCTAACCCTAATCACTCCTTCAAAATATATGCAAGCAGGAGGTACGCGCACACAAGTAGCATATTGAAAAGGAAAACACATAAAACTACAATTACAAGTTTGGGTAAACTTCATGCATCTTATATATTACAATAGCATCTGTTAATTAAACATCATATTCATGTCAGATAATAGGTACAAACTACAATAAGCTTATTACAATATAGTCCATACATCAATATATAAAAGACCAAACCAGTAGAACACACAAAAAGGAAATAATCCATATAGTCCATACATCAATATACCAGAACACAATCCATACAGTCCTTACACATGCAAAAGTACAGAATCCATATACCAGAACACAAAAAACTAACAGCTTATTAGCTAATGAAAATATACAAAGAAAAAGTAAGGAAACTACATTTACCTTGCAGAGGCATCAGCACGGTGGGGAGGCGTCAGCATGGCGGGCCGGCTGGGTGGAGAAGTGGCGGTGCGGGGTTGAGCGGCGGCGCGGCAGTATGGGCTGGGCGGCGGAGCGGCGGCGCGGCGCAGGGGAAATTCAGCAGCCTTGCGGCATCAATATAAATTCTCCAGGGTTATGTTTTGACTGTGGTGAGGGGTCCTTATATAGGCGTCGGTTTTTCACAGGCGGTTTTTAACTTTTTCTCAGGCGGTTGGTGCTTAATAACCGCCTAAGAAAATGCTTATCTCAGGCGGATTTTACATACCAACCGCCTGAGAAGATATTTAATCAAGAATATTAATTAAGAAGAAGTAAATATCTTCAGGGGCGGTTGGTACTTAATAACCGCCTGAGAAGATATTTATCTCAGGCGGGTATTACTTACCAACCGCCTGAGATAATGCCCGATATTGTTCTTCAGTTTCCTTATCCCTTGCTTCTTTTCTATTTAGATTCCAATATAAATACTCAAACATGTTTAGATTCTGCAAATTGTATCCAAATTTGATGATTCTTTCTTCTACATTTATATAAAATTATCATCTACCACCTAAACAAAATATTTTAAAACTTGTATAGCTGACATTGTAATTTTTTGGTAAATATCAAATTAATTTCTACTCACATATTATTCATATTTGTCTATCTCATAAAAAAAAGATCATTCACTTAATTTTGTTTGTATGAACATAATTGTATCATTTATACATGTATGAATTTTGTTAATTTTTTTGAAAGCATTCCAACATGTCAAACTTCAAATTATCCATCATTCTAACTAAATGCTCATATACATATGAGGCATTCATAAAATTATGAACACACATTGATTAAAAAAATAAAAAAGTCTGAAAAAATTCACAGAGGTTGGTATGATGAGTAAAAACGTCCACTGAAAAAATAAATGAAAAAATCATTATATTCATCAAGATAGAAAAATGAAAATAGCATTTGTTGTATGTTTTTTATGTTCTGACCAATTTCAAAGGATTTATGAAGTGAAATTTAATGGTAACCTTTACTTATCAATAATATTAGAAGAAAGTGAAATTTTGCCTTTTTAAAGGA
Organism: Tuctoria greenei; assembly: GCA_036927565.1. Lineage (NCBI taxonomy): Eukaryota > Viridiplantae > Streptophyta > Magnoliopsida > Poales > Poaceae > Tuctoria > Tuctoria greenei. Next base: position 64,655,965 of record JAYESD010000011.1, on the reverse strand, counting down.
CCCACATTTAATCAAGAATATTAATTAAGAAGAAGTAAATATGTTCACAGGCGGTTGGTACTTAATAACCGCCTGAGAAGTTGTTTATCTCAAGCGGGTATTACTTACCAACCGTCTGAGATAATGCCCGATACTGTTCTTCAGTTTCCTTATCCCTTGCTTCTTTTTTATTTAGATTCCAATATAAATACTCAAACATGTTTAGATTCTGCAAATTGTGTCCAAATTCGATGATTCTTTCTTCTACATTTGTATAAAATTAACATCTACCACCTGAACAAAATATTTTAAAACTTGTATAGCTGACATTGTAATGGTTTGATAAATATCAAATTAATTTCTACTCACATATTATTCACATTTGTGTATCTCATAAAAAAAAGATCCTCCACTTAATTCTGTTTGTATAAACATAATTGTATCATTTATACATGTATGAATTTTGTTAATTTTTTTAAAAGCATTCCAAAATGTCAAACTTCAAATTATCTATTATTCTAACTAAATGCTCATATACATATAAGGCATTCATCAAATTATGAACACACATTGATTCAAAAAAAATTAAAAAATCTGAAAAAATTCACAATGGTTGGTATGATGAGTAAAAATGTCTACTTAAAAATAAATGAAAAAGCATTATATTCATCAAGATAAAAAAAATAAAAATAGCATTTGTTGTATGTTTTTTATGTTCTGACCAGTTTCAAAGGATTTATGAAGTGAAATTTAATGGTAACCTTTACTTACCAATAATATTACAAGAAAGTGGAATTTTTGCCCTTTTAAAAGACCCACATTTAATCATGAATATTAATTAAGAAGAAGTAAATATATTCACAGGCGGTTGGTACTTAATAACCACCAGAGAAGATGTTTATCTCAGGCGAGTATTACTTACCAACCGCCTGAGATAATTGTATCTTCTCAGGCAGTTGGTAAGTAAAACCCGCCTGAGGTAACCATCTTCTCAGGCGGTCGGTACTTAAAATCTGCCTAAGAAAATGGGAGTCTATATATACCCCTCGGCAATGTTGGAAAAACCTAACCCGTGCGAAACACTTAGACGTTGTTAGGCTGCCAAAATTTCGTTTGCCGCCAAGTGTTCGCCGCCGTCGCTGTCGAGCTTCGCCGTCGCCGCTGAGCTTCGCCCTCATCACTTCCAGGTACGCTGAGCGAAGCCATTGCCGTCGCCGCCGAGCTTCAAGGTAAACCCTAAACCTTTCGACCTTCCATCCCCCTTTGCTGTGCCGCCTCCCTCCCCGCCCTCGCCGCTGCCTTGCATATCCTTGGTTAGGGTTCGGTGGAATTCAAAAAATTGTCAAGTTCGATGGCATCTTTGGTTAGGGTTCAATGGGTCCATCTTCAAGCAGTGCTGGATGCCAAACATATGATGTGTCACTCAAATACGTAGGATTGTGATGATAATGGCCATATTGGCACAATTGAACGAAATTAGTGGCTATGATTTGCATTTTTAAGTAAAATGGTCAAATTGAAATACATGAACACGTATAATAAACATATATGTATCTTATCCTTTAGAGAATGATATATTACTATGTTGAATCATTCTTGCTGATAGTGTAGCTATTATATGACTATGAGTTTGTTTATTGAATAGCTTATTCAACCATGATAATGTGAAGAATTACAGAAGGATTGCATGCGTTAAAACAATTATGTATCCCATTATTGAACTCAGCTTAATATTAAGGCTTTCACAGGAAAAAAGTTTATGTACCCATTTATGATTTGTGAGCACCATTTGTATCAAACTAGATATATTGGGACTTCATTTTGTTGGATGATCTGGGTATCTGGTGCACCCAGTAGAGGAGTCGAACTTGGACTTTGGACAAAGGTGCGGAAACACCAGTCTAGGGGTATATGATTGTTCTAGATAAAGGAGATTTCGTCCTTAACGATATTAGTAGAGTCATACATGTTGACATGTTGGAATGCTTTAAAAAGTTTAAGAAAATTCATACATGTATAAATAATACAAATATGTTCATACAATCCAATTTCAGTGAAGGATCCTTTTTTAGGAGATATACAAATGTGAATAATACGTGAGTATAAATTAGTTTGATTTTTACCAAAATATTACAATGTCAGCTATACAAGTTTTAAAATATTTGGTTCAGGTGATGGTATATGTTAACTTTTGAAAAATATAGAAGAAAGAATCATCGAATTTGGACTCAATTTGTAGAATCTATACATGTTTGAGTATTTATATTGGAATCTAAATAAAAAAGAAGCAAGGAAAAAGAAAACTGAAGAACAGGCTTGGCCAATTATCTCAGGCGGTCGGTAAGTACCAACCACCTGTGAAACAGTTAAAAACCGCCTAAAAAAACCATCTGAACTTTATTAATTTTTATCACAGTATATAAAGGTACCCCTCGGGCAGCACAAAAAACCTAACCCTCGAGATTTTCCATCAACGCCGCCAGGCTACCAAAAATTTCCACTGTGCGTTGGGCATTCATCAGTTGATTTCGAATAGAGTAAAGGTTAGAAGAGACTTCTCCTTCACTGTCATGTTTTTAATTCAATTTTTTTCACAGTTTCGTTTTGTTGTGTTTACATATGCGTCCAGCCCCCCTCCCCCCCCCCTCCCAACCACTTGAGATTTGTAGTAGATTTGAATGATTAAAGGATGAAAGATGTAGTTTAGTCTTTCCTTGAGCTCACCCATGAATTTTACAGAACAAGAAATAGATTTGAAGGGTTAAAGGTTGAAGATGAATACACGCACATCATGTGTTTAATGAAATGTTTCAATGAATAAGCCTAACTTCAAAAATCCATTATGGCCGCTCCGGCTCTGATGATAAGTCTCTGTTCCTCCAATGATGCTCTCACCTTGCTCTGTTATTGCTCTGGTTTCTACCAATATGAAGCATGTAGTGCTATTTTTCACGTGTTTAATTCAATCTAGGAGCATATAACAATATATAGTTATATACTACCTATATATGTACATATATATACTGTCGACTAGTTTTTTCCATAAAAAAGTAGTGGACGACTAGGGTCGACTAGAGGGTGATTAGTCGCCCTAGTCGACGACTAATCGACCTAGTCGTCCTTATCGCCCCTTAGGTGACTAGGGTCGACTAGGCGACTTGAAAATATTGCTTGGAACCCTTATGAACATACCTACATGATACCAATATTCACTCATATGATACATGCTTGTTATGTGTTTGTAAATTCATTTTATAGAAGAACTTTAGGGAATATTTGTGGCCAAATTTTATAAATCTTACAAAAAATCTGTTATTGAAGCATGGATCGTCGAGCGTGGATGTATAACATGCCAAGACTCGATCCTATGTACATTCATAATGTTGCAAATTTTATTGAAGCATCCAAGAGACATGCGAAGTTGCAAAAGATAGATGACATATTATCTCCATGTATCAACTGCGAAAATAAGATTGTTTAGACGGATACTATAGTAATCCAATCTCATTTTGGTGAAAAGAGGTTTCAAAAAAACTACACAATATGGACAGAGCATGGTAAGTTAGATACACATGATGTGGATAAAGATGATGAGAGAGGTTCAGATGACGATAATGTTCATATCGATGATGGTAGTGAAAATCAAGATGGTGATGATGATGAGTTCGATTGTGAGGAGATGTTGCGTCACATTGAACCATATGTATTGACTACTATGGGAGCAAGCAAAGGTCTAAGTAAAATGGAGACATTGCAGAATGTGGCGACGGAGCTTTTATATGATAAATCAAACGGTTGTAATAAAGAGTTTACTATATTGTGTGCAGTCTTAGAACTACTAAAGTTGAAAGCCACACACGGATGGTCCGATTGTAGTTTCTCTGATCTTTTGAATCTTATGGCAGAAATTCTTCCAAATCCAAATAAACTGCCCAAAAGCACTTATAAAGCAAAGAAACATCTTTGCCCAATGGCACTAGGTGTGACAAAAATACACGCTTGTGTGAACCATTGTATTCTGTATTGCAAAGAGCATGAGCTCGCAACTAGATGCCCCATCTATGGTGTCAGTAGATATAAGAAGGACTACAATCACCAGTATGTTACCAACATGAAAAAGTATCAAAAGAATAATAAGTTTATTATTGGTACTGAAGGTGACGATGTCCATACTTCTGGCGATGCAGACGGGAAGAATAAGAGAAAAATTCCTGCCTTGGTAATGTAGTACCTTCCGGTAATTGATCGCTTGAAGCGTTTGTTCTCAAACCCATGGGAGGCTGAACTTATTCATTGGCATTCCGAGCAATGCAAGAAGAATGAAAAACATATTCAGCACCCTGGTGATGCAATGCAGTGAAAAAATTTTGATATTCAGTATCCAGAATTTGCAAAGGAAATAAGAAATATGAGGTTTGCCTTGGATACAGACGGAATGAATCCGTTTGGTGAAAAAAGGAGCATACAGAACACATGGCCCGTGGTCTTAACGATGTACAACCTACCGATGTGGTTGTGTCACAAAAGGAAATATATCTTGTTATTTGTTCTTATCCAAGGTCCGAAACAACCCGACATCGAAATTGATGTGTTCTTGAAACCTTTAATGGAAGATATGGCGAAATTGTGGAATGAAGTGGTACATACATGGGATGAGTACAAGCGGGAGTATTTCACGCTAAGAGCAATGATATTCATTACCGTGCATGATTACCTCGGACTGTTTACATTATCGGGACAAATGAAAGCAGAGAAAGGTTGTGTAAGGTGCATGGATAGAACTGGATTTCTATACCTCACTTCATCTAGAAAGACGGTGTATATGAGACACCGACGGTTCTTGACAGATACATACAAGTATAGGAAGATGAAAGAACAATTTGATAACAAAATCGAAAAAGATACTGCACCAAGACCTTACAGTGGAAAACTTGTGTTCGAAATGGTCAAGAACATTCATATTGCTTTCGGTGAGGGCAAAAAATGTAAAGGAATCAATAGAATGAAAAGTACATCTTCGGGTGATACAACTGACATGGCTTTCAAGAAACAATCAATTTATTTCAAGTATCTACTGTATTGAAATAATCTGGAATTTTGCCATAGTATTGATTTGATGCACGTTACAAAGAATGTATTTGACAGCATCATTGGGACCTTGCTGGACATGCTGAGGAAAACAAAGGACGGATTATATTCACGTATGGACCTAGTAAATCTTGATTTGAGACCAGAGCTTCATTCAGTAGAAAAGTCGAATAGGAAGCATTACCTTCCCCCAGCCAGCTACAACTTGACGCTAGAAGCGAAAAAAGCAATTTGTGAATGCTTGCGTGGGATCAAAGTGCCTACGAGTTTCTCCACCAATATCCGCAAACTAGTCTCGGTAAAAGACTTGTCTTTATCCGGTTATAATTCTCACGACTGTCACATGATGATGACAACGTTCCTTGCCATTGCAATAAGAGTCATCAAACCTGAGCATATAAAAGTTGTCATCACACGTTTGTGTTACTTCTTCAATGCAGTATCGCAAAAGGTGATAGCACATGAAGATTTAGACTATCTGAAAACATACATCGTCGAGACATGTGCAAGCTTGAGATGTGTTTCCCAACATCCTTTCTTTATATGCAGGTACACCTAATCATACATCTTGTTGATCAGATAAAAGCATTGGGTGCACTATATTTACATCATATGTTGTCGTTGGAGAGATATTTAGGAGTATTAAAAGGTTATGTGTGGAACCGTGCTCACCCAGAGGGTTCAATTATGGAAGGATACACCACCGAAGAAGTGATTGAGGGTTGCGCTGATTACATCAAAGATGAAAAACTGATAGGTGTGCTTATACCAGTAAATGAGGGTAGACTACGTGGGAGACGCAAAGTGGGTAAGAAAACTTCTATTGTTCAAGATTACAAGAATGTACACCGTGCATATTTTGGTGTACTACAACAACTCGCAATAGCTAAGTCGTACATCGAAGAACACCAAATTGAGCTTCGTGAAAAAAACAAACACCGCACAGAGGACTGGATCATGAAAGAGCACAAAAGATGTTTCACGGAATGGCTAATGGACAAAAATATACCACGGAAACTCTATAGAAGAGGCAACAATGAAGAAGTTAGCTTCTGGCCCATCTGCTTTGGTGACATCATGGCAAGCATATGACATCAGTGGTTACACATTTTACACTAAAGAAAAAGACAGTAAGAGTGTTGCACAAAATAGTGGTGTTCGTATTGAGACTTATGATTCACAAGGGCAAAAGACCACATACTTCGGGTTCATAGAGGAAATATGGAAACTCGATTATGGTGAAAGAATGTTAATGCCCGTATTTAAGTGCCAATGGGTCAAACATCCTGATGGTGTGAAAGTGGACAATTACGGGTTGACACTGGTAGACTTGAATAAAGTGGGTTATAAAGATGACCTATGGGTTCTCGCCGATAGTGTTGCACAAGTTTTTTATGTTCAAGATCCAGAAACTGAGAAGATGCACGTAATTGTTTTTGGAAAGCAAAATATTGTTGGGGTTGAGAATGTGGGAGATAATGAAGAGGAATATAATCAGTATGAAGAGATATACCTTTTTACCGAACCAGAAAACACATCAAGCGCGTAGAGAGGAGCATTAAAAAGGACATTATTACATTCAGCTTCTGTTTCGAACATTATTACATTATTATATTTACCACCTCCACCTGTTCCACAAGTTATCAAATTGTATGTGTATATAAATTTCTTTTGACTTATGATGATCAGGCTTGCCTTCCAACAGCTTGGTTCCAAACAACATCTAGATGCTCAACTCTTGAAGCTCCTGTCAAGCTAATCCCTTCACAGCAAGCTCTTGTAGATGCAAATAACACCCGAGACTCATCATTTGGATTGTTAAAAGCTTCAATTGAAGTCTGACGATACTTCCCATCCATTTGAGGGCTTGTTTGGATAGGAGTGGATCCACTTCAATATAAGTGGTTTGAGGTGGATTGAGAAGAAAATTAGTTCATTCTTCACTTCAATCCAATTAGATTGAGTACACCCAAATAAACCCTGAAAGATTTCTTTCTCTTCTCTCCATTCTAAAAACTTACGATGATGCTACTTTATCAGTTCTAATGGCTGAATATATTGACTACAAATCAGTACCATCTCTCTTAGTACTTCACAACAAGCGACAAAGCGAACAACTTCAAAAACAAATCTTTTTTTACCCTTTTCATAGGAATTTGACCTTAATCTTTCAAGCATAGATTTATCAATAACTGAAGCTTCCTCATCAGACATGTTAATGGCAGTTAAAAGTGAAGGGTGTGTCGAGGCTAACAAAATCTCAACGGGACTGAAGACAAAGAGATGTTGTATATGGGTGACAATGTCCAGGTTAGAAAACAAGAAGCTATGATGACAGCCTTCAACCACATGAAAAGTGATGCCAAGGTTATGCTTGCATCAACCAAGACATGTTGTGAGGGCATAACACTTGTTGGAGCATAACAGTTATGCTTGCCCCAACAAGTGTTATACCCTCACAACATGCTTTGGTTGATGCAAGCATAACCTTAACATCACTTTTCATGTTGTTGAAGGTTGCCATCATAGCTTCACGCTGTCTAACCTGAACATTGCCACTCATATGTAGATCTCTTTATCTTCAGTCCGATTCAGATTTTGTTAGTTTCGGCACATCCTTCACTTATAACCGCCATTAACATGAAAGATTAAGGTTAAATCCCTATGAAAGTGTAAAAACAAGATTTGTGATTGAAGTTGTTCGCTTCCTCGCTTGTGTGAAGCACTAAGAAAGTAGGTACTGATTTTTAGTCAATATATTTAGGCATTAAAACTGAGTAAGGAACATCTACCTAAGTTTTCAAATGGACAGGAGGGAAATAAATCCTTCAAATGGATGGGAAAATCCTTCCAAGGATCATCAAGCTTCAAATTGATGCTTTCAAGAATCCAAATGATGAGCCACGGGTGTTACTTGTATCTACAAGAGCTTACTGTGAAGGGATTAGCTTATCAGCATCACAGACGGTTCTTAATTAACAAGCAGCTTGTGAAAACAATGACTTTCTCCGGGCGATTCTTCAATAAAAACCACTTGTGATGATTGAACCAGTACATACGGTTCTTAAACAATGACCGCCCGTGAAAATCATGTATTTACTCAGGCGGTTATTAATTAAGAACCGCCTGTGATGTTTGATATATCACATGCAGTTCTTAATTAATAACCGTCTGAGTAAATAATGTACTTACCTAGACGGTTCTTTCTTAAAATCCACCTGTGATGTTCAGTCATCGCAGGCGGTTATTTTATCACTCGTAATCACAATCGCATTTTTTTACGGTATACACACTTCTCTTAGTCCTTGTTGGAGTTTAGCATATAGAGGGGAGTGTCTCTAGTTCCCAAGTCCATTTTGAAAATGGTATGACTCATGTATGCTTTGTTGTATTTGTGAGTTTGCTCTTATTTATAATACTAGTCTTTTCATATGTGCATATGCTTGGATGAAGCATTTTTTGTTTGATTGTGGATTCCATATATACGGTATGACTTGTTGTTATTATTATAGTGTAGTAACATAGTTATTATTTTTTCATAAACACCAGACCTCCACTATAATCTAATTGTGCAAGGCATGAATATGGTAGTATGAACATCTTAGGCTCCCTTTAGCACAACTCTCAATTACTGATTCTCCAGATTCACTTATGATCCTCTAGTGGAGCTGATTCTCCGGATTCTTCTGGTGAATCATTCTTGACTCCTAAAGGAGAATTGTTTGCAAAAATTGTCTATGTTACCCTCCAGTCTAAAGTTTGTGTACAAACACGTATAAGAAAATGTTTTAATGTCTTTTACATATCGGGCAAATATTTTCGCAAGTTGCAGCGTATCAATACTATTTTTAACGGTGTATCAATACTATTTATCATTATTCTATATTCTTGAGACTACCAACGATGAGAACCTACGGAGCCTGTGGATCGCATGGTTTATGAATGAGGGTTGACATGCTCTATATTTTGCTTCATTGAAAAATAGTGTCGTGTCGGAATGGTCATTAACATCTGCTCCCCAGCTGTAACATTTCTGAGGTCACCAGCACAATGGATCTCATCTTCTGGAGCTCCATGCTCCTTGTTGCTAGATATACTTTTGGTAACCATGGTTGGGCCTAATAGTGGAACAGACCAGTGGATGTTAACAATTCAGAGAGTGCAGTTCGACATAGCAAAAGAGATCATCAAATAGGTGGTGACTCACCATCTCTTTCCTGGGTAAAGAAGATGGGTGCCCTTGACACCCTTGTTGCTACCAAGCACAGCAACAGCCTTCACCATTGTTCATGTGATATGTAAACAAATCAAAAATAAAAAGAGAATTTCAGACTGTATCTTGTAAGTAGCTGAAACTACAAGCTGAGTTTGCACTCCCCATAGCAACTACTAAGAGTTGGGTGTTAGACTCATCGCTCCTTAGAACATGCTAGATCGAACTGAACGGAGTGAGTTCAAGCGAAGCAAAATGCAGCTGGACACGCCACCACCTCTGTAAGACCACAGGAACGTTGACCTCGAGGGCGGGAGCCTCCTCCTCCTCTGCTGCCTCCTGCGGTGCTTCTGCATCGACGGTGACACTGGTTGTGATGAGAGTTAAGTTCTGCAGGACTAGCGGCAGTGCCGGGTACCGCGTGGGGCGGTTGCCGGCGGCCGACAGGAGGCGGGGGAGATGAGGGCGCCCTGACGGTGGCCGAGGGGATCTGGGGAGGGGGACAGCTGACGATGGACGAGGAGAGCCACGGAGGGCAGCCGGTTATCGATGGGAGCAGAGGGGAACCCTTGTCGCGATGCATCAGAGGAGACCGGAGGACGAATGTGCGGTGCGGGAATCGCGCGACAAGGAGGCGGGGGTGCGGTGTGCGGTCCCTTTTTATTTGATGCATTAGCAGGTAAATAGATGCGAAGTACATGGGAAGATTTGTTTTGTATTGGTTAAAAATCTATTTTGAGGTAGGGAGAAGCAGATTTTTTTAGATTCACTGTTCCTTCGAAACAACGAGAATTGATTTACCCAGATTCATCCATGAATCTATTGCCCAAAACACCTGTTTGACATAGCTCCTCGGACCCTCGTCGTGAATTTGGAACTGGGAGCTATACCAAAAGGGCCTTAGTGTCTAGATCCGGCATTGGTTCAAACGATCTTTAGGTTAGGAATTATCTTAGATTGATATTTGTAACATGGCTTCTAAGATATCTACTTAGTGTGCAAACAATATGATTGCATACTTAACACTACAAGAAACACGAACAATTATGGCGGCTAGTAAAACTTACGTGCGTCAGCCGACGTAAGTTGCGTAAATTACGTCGGGGCCTGGTCACCTATGTAAGTTAACTAAATTACGTTGGTTGCGGTCCTACGGCCGACGTAAGTAAAGCAACCGACGGCAATAAATAGATACTCATGTCGGCCATGGCCTGTAGCTGACGTAACTAACACGACCGACGGAAGTTAACATTTACTCTTCGGCCGATGTAAGTTTCCAATTTAACCTAACCGCGCGAGTCGCGCGCGCATGCGCGCCTCATTCATTTTCCCCACGCGCCGCTTTCGCTTTCATCACGCCGCCGCCCGCGCTGCCCGATGCCACTGTCTGATGCCCCGACCGCACCCCACCGCGTTAGGTAAGACCTCGCCTTCTCCCTCCCCCCTCCACACCGGCGTCCACACGGTGCCGCCTCCTCCCTGCCCCCTCCACGCTGGTCGGCATCCCCCCTCCCCCTCCCCCTCCCCCTCCCCCTCCCCGAGCCCCCAACGCAGCGCCGCCTCCTCCCTCCCCCTTCCACGGTTGTCGGCAGCACCCTCCCCCTTCCCCTCCCCGAGCCCCCATCGCGGCGCCACATCCTCCCTCCCCCCTCTACGCTGGCCGACAGCCCCGCCCCTCCCCCTCCCCCTCCCTGAGCCCCCCACCCCCAACCCCACCTTGAGCCGCTCCATCCAGTACCATCGCCATCACCTCCCCCCCCCCCCCCCAATTGATATCAAATTTCAATTTCAATTCAAATCAAATTGAATTTAATTGTCTAAATTATGCTAAAATTGCTTAATTGTTTATTTAATTATGCTTACGTGGTTAATTTACTTAATTATGCTTAAGTGGTTTATTTAATTATGCTTAAATTGCTTAATAATGCTTAAGTGGTTTATTTAAGTGGTTAATTTGCTTAAGTGGTTTATCTAATTATGCTTAAGTGGTTAATTGTGCCATGAGGAGGGCGGCGTTGGGGGCGGCCAGCTGTGGGGTGCCTCGGCGTTGCCGGTGGCTCCAGGAGAAAGAGAGAGAGAGAGGAGGTGGGTCATTTGTAGGGGTGAGCAGAGGAGATCGGGACGGCAGCACAACTCGTGGCGGTGGCGTAGCTTGGGGCGGCATGCGGAAGAGTTCGCGTAGAGAGGAGCTCGCGCCAGCGGTGGACTGAGAAACGCAATATTTTTTGTCATGCATAAATTAATGAAAAACTAATGATAATTTGTCCGGCTTTAAACTGCAGATTCAATCATGGACGAATACCGTAGTTGGATGTATACTGTTTGGAAGAGCAGAACTAGTGGTCACTCAGATGAGTGGTACGCCAAGACAGAAGCTTTTGTTGAACGAGCTTTTTCGTTATAAAATAGCGATAAGGCACGGTACCCATGTACGAAATGCCAGAACGGAACATTTTTGGACAAAGTTGAACTTACGATGCACTTGTGTCGAAATGGATACGTGTCACATTATGAGTTGTGGAACTTCCACGGTGAAACAACTTCTCAAGCTGTACAAGAAGTGGAAGCAGACAATGATGATGCCACATAGGTTGACATGATGGATGAGATACTGGAAGCTATACAACCAGAGCTCACGGAGGATCCTCAAATAGCGGAGGTTAAAGAGTTCTTCAAACTTCTCAATGATTCAGAACAGCCGTTGCATGGACACACTAAAATGACAATCCTCAATTTTGTGACTAGACTTATGGCAATTAAGTCTAAGTTCTTCTTTTCAAATAACTGTTACAACGAGCTCATCAACTTTTTCAACGATGCCCTTCCACATCCCAACAAAGTGCCTAAAGATATGTATAAGTCGAAGAAAATTCTTTCTGGTCTCGGTGTGAACTACGAGAAGATTGATCTGTGTCCGGACAACTGCATGCTTTTCTGGAGAGAGCATGCCAATGAGAACAAATGTTTAAAATGTGGTCAACCGAGGTTTGTCGAAGTTGTTAATTACGATGGTGATACTGTGACGACAGAGGTCCCACGTAAGCAACTTCATTACTTACCCGTGACACCGAGGTTGAAGCGGTCGTTCCTTTCAAAAAAAAATGGCCATGCACATGAGATGGCACAAAGTAGGTGAGCGTCAGAATAATGGAGTCATGACGCACCCGTCCGATGGTGAGGCATGGAAGGCGCTAGACCGGTTCGACTCAAAATTCGGTCGTGAAGCGGGAAATGTTCACATCGGGTTAGCGACAGATGGGTTCACGCCGTTCAGCACAAACGCCACACCATGTTCTTGTTGGCCCGTCTTTGTCATTCCGTACAATCTTCCACCGGCTTTTTGCATGAAGAATGAGTTCATGTTTCTTAGCCTCATTGTATCTGGGTCGGATCATCCTGGGTCACATCTCAACGTGATGTTAAAGCCGTTGATCGAAGAGTTGAAAATGTTGTGGGCAAGAGTCAAAGTGTACGACTGTTACATGAAGCAGAAATTCAATCTTCGAGCTGCTTTTTTGTGGTCCATCCATGATTTTCCGGCATACGGCATGTTTTCTAGATGGAGCACTCATTGTCGGTTGACGTGTCTGATATGTGCCTTGGATATCGATTGCTTTCGAATTACCCATGGAGGCAAGATATCTTACTTCGATTGTCATAGATGTTGGTTGCCTCCGAATCACTTGTTTAGACAACAGAGGAATCTCTTCAGAAAGAACACCGTTGTCACTAAAGGACCACCGAAAGACTTAACGGGTTAGAAATATCTGGTATGTTGGACAAATTGGTGCCAGATGAAGGTCGTCCTGTAGTGTAAGTGGCGTTTGATATCTCGTAGACCCATGGATTGTAGGGGTAGGTGATAGGTGGTGACAACGCTGTCTGTATGTCATAATTTCCCAGGTTTGGCCATACCACGACTCTTAGTAGGAGTCATCAGGCAGATGAGGTTTGTCCATGCCCAATATGTTGAATTACTAAACTCTAGAACTCATCACTAATATATTCACATGTATACAATTTGGCTAATGCATATGTATATTCGAAGACATTAGAAATGACTCCCCCTTAGTATAACTCTCACTAGGAACTAATTTTCTGAATAAGAGTGGGTGATTAAGTGTGTCACTACCCCTATTACCATCAATTATCATCCTAGTTGAATACCTATTAGGAAAACTCTATATTACCCGCAGGTGTAGTCATGTCTTACTCCACCGCCTTCCTTTTGGATAAATATAACATCCATGGAAAAGACACAAGGGTTAAATGTTACAATGGTATTTTCCTTGCGCTTGCAGATATTACCTGTGGTCGTAAGATATACCAACATGACCATAGGGTGCATTAATAAAGAATTCATTGGCACTTCTAGAGCCATTGTCATAGACGTTCTATTAATGTAGCTTAGCATGAGTCAACATAAAGCTAACAGAAGAGTGTAGTGCAACTATACTCAACAAGCTTCCTGTGAAGTAAAACGATCCAAGATGTCCCACCATATCATGCTTAATTAGGACTTAACACTTTGACCATGCCTTATGTGGCCTTGGTGCAAGCGTGAATGCCATGCCTACGATGCTCTTCGACAAGCTAAACTACACAGAACTATCTCCAACGCTAATATAACCTCCAGCTGGTTGATTCTTCGGTCTGCTATCCCACAAGAATTATTGAAGACATTCCGGAGAAAATTCGGAACTGCTTCCTCCTCGTGGACTCCCTGGTGCTCAACATGGATGTCAGAAAAGAAATCCTGCTCATTTTCTGGGCACCCATTCCTTAGCACAACGGATGCTCGCATCAATGTGGGGGTCAGAGAAATCTGCTTCCATATCAATGGCAAGGAGGGGATGTTCGAATTTCGACCAAGTAGAGAGCAATGCTCCATGATCAATTTCAGGTATAGGTCGAATGTCAAAGACATCAAGAAGGTCAAAGCGACACCGCCAAAAGTGGATAGTCTCATTGCATTTCTGAAGAAATTGCACCATCCACATCAACAAATCAAGACAACAGGGAGGCCAAGACCATCAAAATGTCATAAGTCCACAAAACCATCAAAAAGTGTTTGGCGGAGAAAACATCAGTCGTTTTTCTCCTCTGAATCCGCACACCTCATCAAGCAAAAACACGATGAAGGAAAGTACAACTCATCGGACTTTAATAGACTTTCATGAGACCTCAATAGGTCATTTGTTAGTTATCTCATATTTGGTTTTCCCCATCAAATCTAGATTTTTCATTTCCATATGTGGATTTTCCTTTGCGTGTTGAGAATTTTCATTCTCAACCAAAAAATGTAGAAAATTTGGTTTAAGAAAATATTAACTTGGAAGGTTACCATTTCTAATCGTTGGAGGGTGAATCCCTAGAAAAGAGCATCCGGGAGAAGGTGTTCCTTAACTCTTCACCTCACTTCATCTCTCCATTTCCTCTCACAAATCTTGCTTGAAGGAATTCTTGTTTTTCATTTAAGTGTTTCTCTCAAAAACCAAGTAAAAAAATTGATTGAGTTTTCATTCGCATGTTGCTTTCGAGTTTGGCAAAACAATTTGTCGAAGGAAGTAATAAATAAGTTGTTTGGAAAGATGATGAGTGTCATCAATCTCAGGCCATCATCTGGAGAACTCAAGCGTGTATGTCTCCATCAATCCTAGACCAAGCCTGCGGTGGAGGGACACTCAAGACAACATACTGATGGAGGAATAGCAAGACAATGCTTCACTCAAGCTTCCCAATAACAACAACCTAGACTTGGCAGGTGATGTTGAAAGTCAAGCCTACACCCTTAGTTGAGACCATGAAGTTACTCACACAATGGACTTCGAACTCGAGCTATTGTCCAATATTTGTATGTACTCCGAATTCTTTATCGTTGGCCTTGCAATAGGGTGGCTCTATTTTGCTCAAATTGATGAGGATGGTTCATTCCTCCTTGCTATTCAATTCATTTGCACCCTCACAAGATTAAGTAAAGATTTTAATTTTGGTTTTCTAAAAAGAATACTACCTACTTGGATGGAATGAATTGAGCATTTAGGCTTCCATAAGCTTTTCAAGGGCTTTAGAATGGTTAGACAATTTTAAGATAGGAGGTCCTATAGAGTGCACTTTATTGATTACTCGCACTGCCATGTCACTTATATTCTAAGTCCCGATCCTCTTATTAACGAAGAGTAGCTCGTATATGGACATATTCTAAAACATAGACCCAATGGTTATTTCTTGTTTTTCTTCCATGGTTATGTAAATAAAATTTAGTTACCTAACCCATATCTTCATTTATATAATTGTCGGTAGATAAACATTACTATTAGACCATAAGAAGAAGTGCGCAAGAGTATTGTATCCAGCAGGAATACAAAGAGTCAATTAAGAAATGCAGCCATGGAGGTGCCCCATAGACAAGCCCCTGCCTATGAGTACCAAGGAGAGTGGAACCCATCGGGTGATGCACCCGGTTGATCCTAAACACAAAAGTATGACGCTCAAGGTTCATCATGTTAAGACGCAAATAGTGAACAATGTGCCACGGGAGGGAGGTGGGGCCATATGGGTCCAACTACTAAAGTGCTCATTCTAGCTCAAGTGGTTTACCTCCATCATAATTGGGCGCACGTCATTCCTTTTTGGCTAGAGGTTATCGTGATCTTAGTCAAGGAATGACAGATCTAACCAAACAATTGGGAGACCTTGAGGTGAGGATAGATGACATCCTCAACACTCTTCAAGACCACATCCAAGGTACCCATGATTGGCAGCTATTTATCGATACTCGGTTCAACAACATCAATACCATGCTCCAATAAGGACAGGTTAACTCCATGGCATATTTCCGCCACCAAGGGTTCAATCCCTACAATGGACCATGATGAAGAACTAGCTTGGAGGAGGACCCCCACTTGAGTAACTTGTATCATGTTTTTCCTTTTTTTAATCATTTGCATCTAAAAGGTTACTTAGTTCCTCTGTAGCCTAGTTTCAAAAAAATAAAATATGCACAGTAAGAATGTTTTAATTCTTCATAAACTTGGATGATAAATAGTTGCTCCAAGTTATTCTTGCCTAGTACTTAGTTTTACAACTAATATTCTCTAAGTATTGCATTTATTGGCTCTAAGTATCTTACCTTCAACAAAGAAACTATGGATAGCATGATCGTGATTCAATTATAGAAAGTTGCGAGATATGATATAGTACATAGAGCTGCTATAATCCTAATCTAAAGTGAAGCTTTATTTCGGGAGATTTTAATGGTAAAATTTGAAGTTCCTCATTTGATGAAAAATTCCTACCAAAACCATATGATATTATTTCTTTTATAAACCATATCATATGCTATTTTTTATCACATTGAGCCTCGCCAAACTATTATAAACGTATATGAGATTATTTTCATATTTTCATGATCAAGATTACAGTGTGCATACTAAACTTCTACACTAGAAGTTACTATCATTACCATACATCTACTCCACCATAAAAAATGCTCCATTTTTTCATTGTCAATACTCTCTTCAAAATTCGTTGAAAATTTAGTAGAAGGCATGGCTACAAGAAAGAGAAAATAAAGCATGCTCTAAGCATGAGAAAAAAAATAGAGAAGTAGTCATGCTTCATCCTTGCATAAAAAAAAGAGTCATATTGGAAATTTCACCTAGTCCACCATATTCGCACACTTGCACATCTTGATATCAAAGTATGACTTGATTCTTCTAAGGCTTACTCTTTTGAATTAATAATATATGTGTTATAAATATGCTTACTCTTGTTCCCTACCAAGCTCCACAAAAGCCATGTTTAGAAGTAGGAGCAGAAGAGGCATTACCTTGGGGAGGAAACTTCATAAACATGAGTGATTGAGAGTAAATCACTTGAGGAACTTGATCTTCAATTTACAAAAAAAAATTGAAATCCTCCTGAATGCAAGTGAAACTTGAGACCTAAGGTGATGCATGCTTTGTGAACTGTTCTGTCTATCAAAGCCCATGAAGAAGAGAAGTCAAAAGCCCCATGATGAGTAAGGTAATGGGTAAGTACCATTGCCAATTTATTCAATACAAGGTATAATATTTTGTTGTGCACTAGGTACTTTTGAAGCGTAAAACATTGTAGCAAAGGGTAAGCTTGCTGGAGTTGTTTACAATCGTTAGGTACCATTTTTTTTTCCCAATGAAAAACTGCAAGGGAGAACCCCGGCAGCCATAAAACATATATTAAAAGAGATAAGGAAACAGCGATTTACAGTAGCTCAGCAGAGCTTGACTAGGTGTTCCAGAGGGAGGAATGTCCTTTACAAACCTTGAAGCCACACGAGCACACTAGCCCTATCCTCCGGCTTAAAACGGTAGGCCTGAAGCCTTGTAGAAGCAATGAAGGATCGTTTCCAGCATTTACAGAGGGAGTAGAGTTTCTGAAAATGACTTGTTACGAGCAATCCAGATCTCCCAGGCCGCTATGGAGAAGATTTCCATGAAGGCGCTACGACCCCAGCTGAGCTTGGCTTTTTGCAGGGTATGAAAGAAGGGGATGTCGTGGTCCCAGTGAATCCCAAGGACATTCCAGCATGCCATGCTGAAGGAGCAATTAAAGAAGAGATGGTACGTGAGTTCCTCCACATTGTCAGCACAGAGTACGCAGGTGTAGTTGTTCCCATCAATCGTGATGTTTTTTCTCTTCAGGAGGTTGCGTGAGTTGAGCTGGTCCCGAAACATCAGCCACATGAAGATCTTTATTTTCTTTAGCACCTTTGAGGCCCAAATCCAGCTAAAGGGTGTTGGTGGGTTGATGTGTTTGTAATAGTTGTTGTAAATAAGCTTGGAGCTAAAAGTTCTTGTTCCCCCGATTGGAGTCCACTCATCAACCAACAATCTAGATCACATACACGGAGAATTATGCATTTCTTACACACATCGCACTTATGAATGACATAATTCCACATGTACTTGGAGGAATGGTACATGCAGGTGTTGATGCAGATTTGAGGCACATTTATGTCCATGTGTCAAAGAAACACACTTCTGACCAATTAGATGCCGCCACATGACACCCCATGGATCCAATAGCACACATGCAGGTGGGTACCAACACTCTTCCACTAGAATTAATCTACAAGGTCAACATGGCCCACATATCAGTGTCCAAGAGCAAATAGAGGCTGAGTGGGGGTTGCACCAAGTCGTCAACGCTCTGATCGGCTGAAATGGGGAGTGTGAAACCTCCCTAGAGAGTCCATGTGTTGGCTAATTATTGGCCATAGATGGTGGTTAAGACTGCTTCCCGTGCAAGCAGAGGTGCCAAACTGACATGTACAATGTATAAATAGGGGGGGGGGTGCCTCACTTCACACACAGACACACACCATTGAGCAACACTCCGTTGTATACATTCTGTACATGTCCTTAGTGGACTTTAGGCTTAGAGAGGATCTTTCAAAGATACAAAGTCAGCTAGGAAGTATTGGTATGTCTCTTGTACTAGTGCTTCTTATGTTGACTCAAACACTTATGCCTATCGAGTCTTTTGTAATAAATGCTACATTCCTAACAAGAAGTCTAGGACCTCTAAATCAGCATGTAAGTTCGATGAAGGTTTCTTGCTTAGTTATGACTCAAACACTTATGCCTATCGTGGTGTTAAAATTGCACATGACGAGTATTTGATGAAACTAGTGGCTTCCAGGTGGAGCAAGTGTATCAATGTGTGTTTGATGAAGAAGAAGCTTCATGCATGGCTTTGATAAGGATAACACTTTATGATGTTCAACCTCAAGAACAAAATCGAGGTCAAGGTGATTCATCCACATCACAAGATGCTTGCGCAACACAAGTGAAAGATGAAAAGCATGAACCACAAGACTCTCAAGATCAAGATGATCAAGGTCAATAATGTAGCAATGATGAAAGGGGAGACAATGACAAAGATTAAGATGACTCAAGACCACAAGTGCCTCACCCTAGAGTTTATCAAAGTACTCAACGGGATCACCCTGTTGGCAACATCCTTGGTGATATTTTAAAAGTGACACTATTTGATCATGTGTTGTAAAATTTTGTGAACATTATTCATTTCTTTCCACTTTGGAGCCTTTTAGGATGGAAGAAGCACTACGTGATCCAGACAGTGTGATGGCAATGCAAGAAGAATTGAACAACTTTAAGAGAAACTAAGTTTGAGAATTGGTGAAGGTACCAAATGCCAACAGTGTGGGCACCAAATCGTGTTTCACAACAAACAAGATGAACATGGCACGGTGACAAGAAACAAAGCAATACTTGTGACCAAGGGGTACTAACAAGTCAACTATTTGTTTTTCGATAAAATTGTACTCCCATAGCTAGGCTTGAGTCGATTCGTATAATATTATTCTATGTTACTCACCATGATTTGAAGCTTTATCAAATAGATGTGGAAAGTGCCTTCCACTATGGACCAATCAAGGAGAAACTGTATGTGTAGCAACCACCAGTCTTTGAAGACCAAGAATATTTTAACCATGTCTTTAAATTGCATAACACTCTCTATAACCTTAAACAAGCTACTAGAGTTTGGTCCGAGTGTCTTATGGATTTGCTAACTAATAATGGTTTTAGGATAGGGAAAGTTGATTATACTCTATACACTAAGAATGTCAATGATTATCTCTTTGTGTGCAAAGTATATGTCGATGATATTATCTTTGGCTCAACTAACGAATCATTTTTGTGATGATTTTAGCAAGATGATGATGGAGAGGTTTGAAGTTTCCATGATGGGGGTTGAAGTTATTTCTATGATTTTAAGTCAAACAACTCAAAGGATGACACATTCATATGTCAAACGAGGTACACTCAAGATATACTCAAGAAGTTTGACATGGACAAGTCCAAACCCATCAAAACGCTTATAGAAACAAATGGACACCTTGGCCTCAATGAAAATGTACCTGATGTAGATCAAAAGGTATGTCGTTCCATGATTTGTTCTTTGCTTTACCTTTGTGTATCTAGGCCCAACATTATGCTTAGTGTGTGTATGACCGTTAAGAGAATCTTGTGGTATTTAGTTCATACACCAAACTTTGGGTTATGCTATGAAAAAAGGGTCTAAGTTTAATCTCATTGGATACTCTGATGCAAATTTTGTTGGGTGTAAGGTTGAAATGAAAAGTACCTCTAGATATTGCCAATTCTTGGGTAGGTCCCTAGTGTCATGGTCATCCAAAAAAAACAAAATTATTTTGCCCTTTCCACAGCCGTAGAAGAGTATGTTGTTGCAGGAAGTTGTTGTGCTCAACTCCTTCGGATGCAACAAACTCTAAAGAACTATTGTTATAATATGAACCATACAATATGAATCATACTCCACCCCTATGTGATAGTAGAGTGTCATTAAGATTGTACATAACCAATTGAACATTCTAGGACCATACACATTGACAACGGGCATCACTTCTTCAGAGATCACTCAATTAAGAGGGGTATAGTGATTTCTCATGTTAGAACCAAAAACAACTAGACAATATATTCACCAAGCTATTAGATAAAAATGGTTTTGCGAACATAGGAATGAGCTAAATATTTTTGATTCTCGAATATTGGCTTGAGATATTGCAAATTTGATATGAATTAAATTTGACTCCCTTCTTTCCTCCATCTTCTCTAGACCTAGCCCTAGAATCCCTTCATATTCTTTTGGTATGTCTAAATCTGTTAGTGCCTTTGTGTCTACCTTGTCTCTACATCACCATTGTCAAGTATCGTGGAGTATTCTTGTGGATTCTTGCAGATTTGACAAGTTAGGGTTTGGAACTGTATAGTTCGGACCCTAGTACAGACAACTTTGTTAGTAACTGGTAGTTTCGACTCCTAAAATTGTTTTTACATGGATTCTTTTCACAATGCTCTAGCCTTGAAACTCATTCAAACTCTCTATCTTGGTAAAGCAACCATGTCAGACAGATTGGCTTGTGAGATGAGAACAAAGAAGAAGCATGAGGTGGACCCTTCTCCATGTCACCCTCAAAAGGTACCCGCGGCAAAGAAGGCGGTCACAAAGAAGCCACCTACAGTGGTAAAGGGATTGCCTTTCACAGTGGGTTCCAAACCCTTGTGATTGTTGGCAACCATAGAGAGCATCCAAGGCCCTCTACAACTATTGAGCATTTGCAGATGTTAGCTCCCATTCATGACCTAGACTATCTAGGTGGACTACAAACCTACCAAAAAGATGGGATTTGATCCAAGAAGAAGGGACAAGAGAATGTCTATGAGTATGAGAAGATCAATGCATATCCTAGGTTCTGGTGTGACTTCTTCTTTGATTATTATCGCACTCTCTACATGCCTAATAAGACTCCAGTAATAGATGCTCCGTGGACTGATGGTTTTCAACAAGGTAATTGCAGCTTGTGAGTTTCGTGGGATGAAGGAAGTCATGGCTTTGCAGTATTTTTAGAACAATGAAGTCATTGTTCAATTCTATACCACTGCATACTTCAACACCTTTGGTCAAGTAGGATCACAGGGATGACTTGTGGTGAGCAGTACACCATGTGTTACATGTAGTTTGCCAGGATACAGGCTTGAAGCTAGTTTGGAGAATGCATTTGAGATCCATAATGCAGGCACCTTGGACAAGGATGAGCTAGATTTCATGTATGACACTAACTACAACTATGGTCCACCCTCCACCAGGAACATTCTTGCATTCTTCTATTGATGAATAGGTTGTTGAGGAAGATGTTGACTCCTAAGGACGGAGATGTAGCCAGCAATAATGGATACATGGGGAACTTGATGAGATGGATCTGTGAAGAGGACAAATTCAACTCTTTTGACTTCATCTTCAATGATATTCTGAATATCTCACAAACTCCAAATAGGTCCTTCGGTTATACTCTTTACATAATGTGCATTATTGGGAAGTTCACAAACATTGAGTTTGTGGAGGATGTGAGGCACAAGAGGCTTAGGCCTCAACTAGCAGTTCTAGCTCCTGCCCCGTAGAGGCATGAGAAGCTCTAGAGGACCCTTCCACACCCTCTTCCTCTAGAGGTTCCTCTTGAGGCCTTCTGAAGATCCTCTACTCGATCTTCACCTCCTTTCACAAGATAGAAGTTTGCTCTCACAAGGAGTGGGCTGCTAGAAAAGCGCCAAAGGAGGTACATGAAGGAGAACATCACTACACTATGGGACAAGCAAGGGATCCCTCCCATAGGCTCTCTGGGATCTCTAAGGATAATGAGGATGACTTCATTGAGTTCCCAAAGCTCACCACTGATGTGCATGGCTTCTTTGATGGTGACAGAGCTTCTTTAAGCACTGCTCCAACTGCCGTCAGCAATGATGATGAAGATGATGACAAACACACCTGCATCGACTATGAGGGCAAGGAGGGCGATGAGGAGGACTATAGATTTTCTAGTAGGATTCCTTCACCTTCTTCTCTTTTTGGATTCTTGATGCCAAAGGAGAAGAGAAAGTGGAGTAGTACCTTTTACCTTTTCTTTGTACTTTGCCATTGTTGATCATGGGCATGACTATGTTTTAGACTATGTATTTGTTTTATCG
The DNA here is from genome assembly GCA_036927565.1 of Tuctoria greenei. NCBI lineage: Eukaryota > Viridiplantae > Streptophyta > Magnoliopsida > Poales > Poaceae > Tuctoria > Tuctoria greenei. Next base: position 64,633,132 of record JAYESD010000011.1, on the reverse strand, counting down.
ACTTGGTTTGCACGATACTATGTGGTTTATGTCAATATGCTTCACGTTCATCCTTATGCCGATGGTTGATCACTCATCCTTATGCCTATTGTTGATGCTTATTTGTGCATGTCTTTGTTTAATCTCTCATTGTTATACTCTTTTTATATTGTGCTAGTGATGAGTTTCTTATATCATTTATGTTATATTCTTATCATACTCATCACATATTATGCACTCGTCATATAATTCATATAGGCCCCCCCACAATAAACCGTGTGAATATGAAGAGCTCCTATGTTTTTCTCTCAATATGCTTATTGTCACTTTTTCTCTTGTGTGCACATGTTTAGGGGGAGTCACTTCATATACACATTGTTTATGAAAATTATTTTTCATATCCATTTGTTAAATTGGTTGTCATCAATCACAAAAGGGGGCGAATTGAAAATAAATCTAGGCATCCCTTGTGGGTTTTGTTTGATTAATGACAAACATGAAAGAGGTAATGATGTTTTCTGAAAATGCATTCAGTTCTAATAAGAAAAGGATATGGAGTCTCCGAAAAAAAAAGGAAAAGGTGTTGTCGAAGTGTAGACTGAGACACTTCCCTCGGTACTACTAAGAAGTAGTTTGCGAAGGTTCATATTTAGGTGGGGCGCTAATCAAGATCAAGAACAAGGGTGAACACAAAGGATTTTATGTGGTTTGGGCTTCCTGAGCGTAATACCCTACTCTACAGGGTGTGTGTTGATTGTATGAGCTTGCGTAAGCCTGAGCTTAGTCTAGAATCAGTTGAGGTTAGCTTCGACCGTGCAGCGCAACCCTTTTATATGCCAAGGACTGGCTGTTATAGTATGCGCCATGACCCGACAGGTGGCCCTGGCTGTAATAACCGCCCTATACATGATCTACGGGTGTTAAGGGTGGTTAATAGTGTGATAACGTGCCTTAATGACAGTGTTACCGGTCTTGAAAGTCCTTTGATCATGCGTCATTAATATAGCATTAATGATGCATTAACCAGGTCTTGTAACGGCCGATTGATAGCTCTTGAATGTCTGTGTTGTTAGAGATCCCGTTGTTTTCTCGTTGTAGACATAGGTCCGAGCGTGTGACACATGGCAGCACCAGAGCTTCCCTCTACGGGAAGGCAGGTCCGGAGCTACTGTACACATGGCAGCACTAGAGCTTCGCCTATCGAGGAGGTAGGTCCGGTGCCTGGGACACGTGGTAGCACCGGAGCCACCCTAAGGAGGGAGGTAGGTCTGGCACTACAGTACACGTGGTAGCACTGGAGCCAACCTATGGAGGGAGGCAGGTCCGGCACTACGGGACACATGTTGCCTCCAGAAGTCTGCAATACTGGAAGGCGGAACTCGACCCATCTTCTTCTGGCATGAAGGGATACCTAGTATGCAGGGTATCGACATTGGACCTCGGGCCTACCCCTGGTGAGATTATGAGATTTCGATGCCGGAGGTGGGGCCATTATAGCTCCCGCATTGCTGCTTCAGGCTTCCCTTTGAGACACGCGGTCCTTCTTGATTTGTTAGGTGATTTACGTGACGTGCTGATCTCACAAAATTGAAGGATGCCAGTTACCAATAGATTTTTGTATTGGTTCCCGGCGTAATCTTTGTAGTCCTCTCGGGCTGCCGCCCTCAGGCTTCCAACTTCTCATCATGACAACAGTTCACCTGGTGCAACATTTTTAACAAAGTGGACCTGGGCTGCCTTGTCATTGACGAGGTAACTTTGCAGAGCGTAATTATAGTCCAAATGCAGATGCCATCCAAGTGTTGTGGAGGCTTAATAAAGGAAGAGGCATTGCAAGGTGGAAGAACTCTTACGCATCGATCTATTCTTTCCATAGAGTTCTCCGCTTGAACCCTTGTGCCACGCTCCCACTTTTGCTCCACTTTGTGGTGATGGAACTCGGACTTCCCCCCAACAAGGTTGTGAGCGATGATGAGTTGTTGAGAGTTCAGAAGCTGGTGTGTTGGACAAGTGCTTCCTTCAACAACGCTATTCGCCGCGGCAAGCTCCCATTCAAGAAGGAGTATTCTGCAACATTGTTTACTTCACGGCGTACGCCATCGTTGGGTTGGTTCCGCTAGTGTCCAACTTCTTGTTGATGCTGCTGGAGTCGTACGGGCTCCAACTACACCACCTCGGACCTCACTCCATCTTGCTGGTGGTGATCTTCATCCACTTCTGCGAGTTGTTGGTGGGTGTGCCGCCCTGCATCCCTCTATTCCAGACCTTCTTGACTCTTCAGATGATAGGCAAAGGTAACTGCTTGCTGGGGTTCTTCTACTTCGTAAAGCATAAAAATGCCCCATTGAAGTACATCAAGACCTTTCCTTCCAGGAAGTGGGAGAGTGGAAGATCGATTGGGTTGTGATCCAGGTGGACCCTCATGATCGGCTAGAGCTGCCAGAAGGGCTTACGATGATGGATTCCGACTCCTGGGTAGAGCTCTCGGAGCTGTCTGAGAAGTACAACCCCGTGCTGATAAGGATCTGGCACCTATTGGACGGAGGATTAACATCTCTGATGGTCCTAGGTAACTTCCTCACCAACTGCTGGGCGCCGCTCAAGGAGCGAGAGTTCATGGCCTGGTCTTTCTCTAGAGAAATGGATTTTCTCCGGATTAAGGTTGGTCGGGGCACCAATCTTGACGAGCGCACCTTGAAGCTCCATCTGCAGAAGCTGAACAGCGGAAATTTTTCAAGGGACGACCTCGGACCTCTGGCTGACTTCCTGCCTCTGAACGTAGTTCAAGAGGTCAGGAGAGAGTTACAAAACATGATGCCACTACTTGATGACACAAGTCTAGCAGTGCATCAGAGGAGCACTCCACCAGAAGAGAATTCTATACTCGGAGCTTCTGAGGGAAAGACTCTTGCAGATTCAAGCAAGAAAAAACCTGACTCGAGTCAGGGCTAAGGTAAGGAGCCCGTCAACACCTCTAGTTGGAAGAGGAAGTTGATGCGGGCTGATAGCAGCTCCGTCAGATCAACTCCGACGCAAGCGGTGCCTCCGCCTTGGCCAGGCCTCAAGTTAGTGCTGGTTGTGCCTCCAGCAATGGCAACTCTGGCTCCGATAGCCAGATCATCTTCGGATCTAGTGCCTGCAGTGGGTGCTAGGTCCGGCAAGTCAGCTTCAGTCCTAGTGCCAACGGCGGGCTCTGGGTCCGGAGCCCCTTCTCAAACGAGGGATATCCCAGCTGACGTGGCACCAGTGGCTGCCATGACCCCCTAGATGAAGTCTGGAGCCTCTGTCTCATCGACGACGGTGGGTTCTGGCTCCGGTCGTCCAAGGAAAAAGCTTCGTGCCGACTGGAGTGACAACATGCCCAAGTAATGATTGACTCTTTAACTTGTGTTTTGTTTTTTTCTTTTTGCTCTTTTCAGAACTCTCTGTTTCTCTGTTTCCAGAGTATCAAGAGCAGGAGCTGTTGCCCCACATATGAGCGCTGCGGCCACAGATACCGCGCCGGCGGCTATTGACGGCTGTTATATACCAATTTCATCTGTCAATTTAACTCAATTATGTGAAGGATTTGTCATTTCTTGCACACATCACCTTTCTATCAAACCCAATTCCACTTGGACATGGAAAAATATGTGTATGCAACATTTTATGCAGAAAATGAGGAAATGTAGAGGGACCAATCCTATAAAATATCATCCCAGCCAATCAGGCAACGACATGTGGCATCCCATGGATCAAATGGCCCACAAACAGAAGTATCCGAGGAGATCCAACGGTCTATCACCCATATACATCAAGTGGGCCCACCTGGCAGCCACCTTGAGGTAGCACTCCACTGGTTCGTCCGACCTCTTCCTAGCGCCAAACGCGGTCAAACAACGTGTGTTGGCTCCTCCTGGCTTGAAGGAGTCAATGTTGACTGATTCGCACGCTTTTGGTGGCGAGACCCGACCTCAACACTAGTATAAATAGGACCCCTACCACTCACTTCAACACACACCACTTGAGCTTCATCTCTATTGTATACACTATCATCCATAGTCTTAGAGGAGTTAGGTTGTAGAGAGGAGAATCTCTAGTCCAAAGTCCAAATTGGGAAAGGAGTGTCTCTCTTCCCAATCCTACATTTGGAAAGGTATGGCTCATGTATTCTTTCTTGTATTTGTGAATATATGCATAATAAAGATAGTATCTTTAGTCTCTACTTATACATATACTTGGGCAAAGCGTTTCTTGTTTGACTGTGGAGTCCATTTATGTGGAATGTATAGCTTTTATGACTATTTCATCATGAACATATCTCATTATCATAGAACCTATAGACCCCCACTATAGTCTAGTTAATTATAACATAACTAGGTTAGTATGGATAATTATGTTGTGTATCAACATTGGTTCAATGATGATTCAATTCATTGCCTTAGGATGGATTGTGCCTAGGCTCTTAAGGTAATTACTTATTATGCTAGCATGGTGCTAGGATAGCTAAGTAGCATTGGATGTCTCGTAGACCACCAGATTGAAGAGGTAGGCAGTAGGTGATGACAGCCCTATCTGTCCTTTGTAATCCTCCACGTTCGGCTATGCCACAGGCTCTTGGCGGGAGTCGCCCTATTATTGCTAGGGGTAAGCCTGTGCCTGATGTGTTGAACCACATAGCATATGTATTCACTATTGATCTAGCTTATGAATATAGCTTAGACTATATATATGTACAATAGAGCATAGTAGGAGTACCTCCATAACTGTCAACCTTAACTAACCTCTAGGATCCTCTTATCCCCCTTAGACTTGAAAGCTTTTGTGTGTGTCGCACTACCTCCATTATTATTTTATGCATCCTTACTAGATTCTTACCTAGACCTTTCTACCCTTTCCACTTGATGATTGTTATATCTCTTCCCTGCCTTCCTTTGGGATCAAATAATGACACCCTTGGGAATACTCTTAAGGGGAAATGCTACAATGATACCTCCGTGCGCTTGCGGAACTCACTCTGTGATCCAATAGAACCATTAACGAGCATTTCTGACACATCAGTTGGAGATGTTTAGTTAATGGTGCATAAGAAATACCAACAAGCATTTCTAGCGCCGTTGCCAGAGCTGATTTTTTAGCATATCTTAGGAGCCGTCAACAAGCATTTCTGGCGCCGTTGTCGGGGAAGGAAAATAGATATATAACATGACTAAGTGAATAGGATAGAACCTTGGGTAGGACTGTAGTAGGATAACCATTCTTTGTTTTCGCATTTATTTTAAATGTGAAAATAGGATAGTGTATGTCTGGTTTCCGCCTGCCGGAGAAGTTTGTTAAAGATCCCAAATCTCTTCTGAGAGACTGACCCCGTGTCGTTACTCCTCAGAACATTCGAGCGGCAAAGCAAGCCAGCATTTTTGCACCAACAATCCAAACGCCAATGGCTCAGAAGACCCTTCGTGAGCTCTCAGCTCCCTCTGCTAACAATGTGCCTATTGGGCCCACTGTTAACACGGGAGATGTGAACTTTGAGATCAAAACTAGCCTTATCACTATGGTGCAAGCCAACCCATTCTGTGGGAAGGCTAACGAGGATGCAAGTGCTCACCTGCAGCAATTCCTCGAGATATGTAGCACTTTTAAGATCAAGGACGTGTCTCCGGATGCGGCCCGTCTGAGACTGTTCCCGTTCTCTCTCCTTGGGAGAGCGAAACAGTGGTTCTACACGAACCGAAGTGCTGTAGACACTTGGGAGAAGTGTTCTACGACATTCCTCGCCAAATTCTTCCCGTTGGGCAAAACCAATGCCCTACGTGGAAGGATTTCTAGCTTTTAGCAAGAGCTCAAGGAATCTATTCCCGAGGCATGGGAAAGGCTTCAGGAGTACATCCTAGCATGTCCCCACCATGGGATGGATGACTGGCTCCTTATTCAGAATTTCTATAACGGGCTGATCCCATCCGCTCGTGACCATTTGGATGCTGCTGCTGGAAGAGACTTCTTCTCATTGACGGTGCCAAAATCTAAAGATCTTATTGAGAAGATGGTGTCCAACATTGGATGGAACGATGAGCGTCTCCATACCCGACAGCGAGGCATGCAGACCTTGAAGGAGGTGGACATGATTGCTGCAAAATTGGACCTCCTAATGAAGAAAATAGATGTACAAGCCAGTGGTGAAGTGTTTGGCGATGCCTATGCCCTAGACTCTCACATCACGTGTGAAGTCTGTGGCAACACGGGTCATATGGGCAATGATTGCCCAGAAAATCGTGAGGATGCCCTATACCTCGCGAACAACGGAAATTTCAACAACAACAATGGCTATCGTCCAGGAGGTCAAGGGTGGGGTCAACAACGCCCATTCTGTCAAGGAGGGTACAACAACAATGGCAACCATGGAAATCAGCCCAACTTGAGAGAATTTGCCATTAGCCAGCGTAAGATCAATGATGCCCTATCCAAGAAGCTGTCAGCTAATGACAAGTCCCTAGAAAACATCAATGCCAAGATTGAAGGACTATCCTCAGCCTTCAAGAATCAACTGAGCTTCAACAATATGTTGGAGGCTCAACTGGCACAACTTGCTGCAGTTGTCCCTCCATTGTAAAACAACAGAATTCCGGGGCAGCCAGAAGCCCCATGGGAGAACGTCAATGCAGTGGTTACGAGAGGAGGAAAGACCACTCATGACCCACCATATCCCACACAAGAAAAGCGGACAACTGAGCCTAAGAAGGTGGATGTCCCAAGTGAATTACTTGGTGAGAGAATGGCCAAACACTTTGAAGACACCAACTTATTACCATTCCCTCACAGACAAAGCAAGCCAACAGTGGATGAGCAATTCAACCGTTTTGTTGAGATTATCCAAAAGGTCAACATCAATGTGCCCTTGATTGATGCGATGCAAGTACCCACTTATGCTCGCTATCTCAAGGACATATTGAAAAACAAACGGCCATTGCCCACCACTGAGGTCGTCAAGCTTACGGAAGACTGCAGTGCAGCCATCCTCAATAGGCTTCCTAAAAAGAAGAAGGACCCTGGGTGTCCTACCATTTTATGCTCAATTGGGGCTCACCACTTTGACAAGACACTTTGTGATTTGGGAGCAAGTGTTAGTGTGATGCCAAGGTTGTGTTCGACCAGCTGAACTTCACAGAACTGACTCCAACACCAATGCAGCTACAACTGGCTGACTCTTCAGTCCGTTATCCAGCGGGTATTGCTGAAGATGTCGCGGTGAAGATCCGGAACTGCTTCATACCCGTGGATTTTTTGGTGCTAGACATGGACACTAAGAAAGATACACCACTCATTCTTGGGCGTCCATTCCTAAGCACAGCAAAAGCTCGCATAGATGTGGGAGCTGGAGAAATCCACTTCCATATCAATGGCAAGGAGGAAAAATTTAACTTTTTGCCAAGATTAGAGCAATGCTCCATGATTCGAACCAAGTATGGGCCGAATGATAAACACATCAGAGAGGTCAAAGTCACACCTCCAAATGTAGACTCACTCATTGCATTCATGAGAAGATTAATCTACGAGGAGAATCTGTCGTTTCGACCATGCCGATATCCAAAGGAGACGGAATCATCTGGACCTTCCCGAAGATCCAAGTCCACCAAGCTGCCAAAGAAGGAACGGCGGAAGAAGAAGAAAGACAAGCCGTCCAAGCCCATCCCCCCGGGCCCGGATGTGAAATGAAGACGGAGGAATGTCCATCTCATCGGACGGTGGTGAGACCTACGCCAATAGGTTAAATTGGTAGTTATCCCACTTTATTTTTCTTTCTTTTTTCACCCCATTTGGATTTTTCCCATTGCATATTTGATTTTTCCCAGCAAGTTGATAATCTTATATTCTCAACTATTATTTTTCTCTCATTCTTTTCAAAAGAATTTTTTTTATTGGATTTGAAAAAAGGTTTTTATTTGAAAAACAATTTTTTTCTGAGCTACACATGTGGCATTTCACCAACGTGCTAACTTTATAGCCGTTGGGAAGCCACTTGCCAAAAGGGGAACCAGGGGGGCCACCTGTCAGATCGGCCGAACCCCCTGGTTGGCCGAATAGGGAGTGGAGCCAAATTGGATCCCCTTCGTCCAACGGCTATATTTTGAACCCCAAGTGACCTTTGGAGGGTGCACCCTATAAATTGTGGTCGTGAGGAACACCTCTCTTTACACACCACATCATTTTACACCTCCCCAAGTCACTCTCTAGCTCACCTTGTTTTTCTTGCTCTTCATTGCAACACTCTTGCTCAAATCCATCCCCAAAAAGATTTTCTTTTGTTTGCATTTGCATTTTATACTCAAGCCTTCTAGAGGAGAAAATTTGTCGAGAGTTTTGTTTTCCAAACATCGCTTCTTTTTGGATTTTTCACGCCTTGTTTTGTTCTTACTTGTTGAACTCAAAAAGACATGAAGAGGTTGTTTGGAAGAGGAAGGAGGCTGCAAGCTCAAGCCATGGTGAAGGTTCTAGTGCACGCCTCTCTTCCATGGTACAAGCCCAAGGAGGAGAAGTGTGTGTGAGGACACTCCCATGGAAGAGTGAAGCAACCCACACCAACTTCTTCATGACAACGACCTCGACATACGAAGCGAAGTTGAAGATCAAGCACGCAGGCTTCTCCAACATCGGTAACAAGGAATCGTGCGAGGGCTGCAGCCACAGGCATGCCTCCGATAATCCCTCCGGTCCACGAATACCAAGAGGAAGAGAACCCAACGGGTTGTGCGCCTAGATGGACTCAACCTCCAATGTATGAGACTGGGGTATCATCTTGGCAAGAATGGCAAAGGGATCCACCCTTATCCACTTCAAGATCTAGCAGCTTGCCCCCAACGTCCATGAGAGGATGTCGTTCCTTTTTTGCCAGAAGTCATCATGACTATAGCCAAGGAATGACGAACCTCACTAGACGTATGGGAGAACTTGAAGTGAGAACGGGTGACATCTACAGCACACTCCAAGAGCATGTTCAAGGTACCCAGGATTGACAACAACACATGGATGCTCAATTCACCAACTTCAACATGGTGCTACAACAACAACAAGTCGATCTTGCAGCGTACTTTCGTCATCAAGGGTTCAACCCTTATCACGGAGATAGTTGAAGAACAAGCTTGGGGGAGGACCCCTACTTGAGGTAACATGTATCACATTCCTTGCATATTTATTTTCCATCCATCCGTCATCCACCTTGCATTTAAAAAAAAAAGAATAGGGTAGATTCGCTTTCATCAAATAAAGATGTGCGGTAAGAATGATTTAGAATTCACATAGATGAAATGATGAATAGTTGATCTGTTTTATTTTCCTAAGTCTCTAGTTTACAACTTGCTACTCTCCGAATATTGCTTTCATTGGTTTGAAATACTTTTACCTTAATTTGGAAGTTGTGGGTAGCAAAAGCTTGATCTAATTCTAGGTTGTTGCAAGACTAGAATTGGTAATAGGGCTGCTACTCCTAGTTTGAAAGTAAAAATTAGATTTCCAGAGAAATTCTAAAAAGATTTAAGTTTCCCTCATTTGATTGGAAATACCTACCAAAGCCATATGATATTCATACATAGACAAAACCATATGCATATGCTATTTGCTTTCACATTGAGCCTAGTCAAACTAGTATAGATCTATGTGAGAAATCATTCAACTCTTTTTGAATTCAAGACTTCACTTGCACATGCTATACTTCTACACTAGAAGTAAGAAAAACGTCCATCATATCCACCATACCACAATAAAAAGAGAAACTCCATGTTATTCATGTTTAGCACTCTCTTCAAAATTCATTGCAAAGAAAGGGAGTAGAAGACATCGCTACAAAAAGAAAATGAAAAAAAGCATGCTTACATCATAAGCATGAGAAAAAAAAGAGAGAGAGAAAAGAAAAGTAGCCATGTTTCATCCCTGCAAAAGAAAGAGAGATTATAACAAAAAAGGAGTTATCTCAAGTATCCACATCCACTTCCACCCCATCACACATGCACTAGTCTTGAATCAAAAAGTTTTGATTTGAATTCTCCTAAGGCTTACTCTTTTGACTTAGCAATATATGTGATGCAAATATGCCTACTTACTTTCCTTACCAAGCTCCACATACAAGCCAATTCAATGAGTAGGAATAGTAGAGGCACAATGCTTTGGTGAGGAAATATTTCCACTATCCACAAAGGAGTGACTGAGAGAATCAAATTGAGGTACTTAATATCTAAATTGAATTCTCTGGGGTTTAAGTGGAACTTGATTTGTAGGCTATGTTTGCTCCATTTGCTATTCTACCTTTCAACTACTCATGAATATGAGAAAGCATAATCCCCATGATAACTTAAGAAAGGTAGGGTATCATAGCCAATTTCTGCAATACTAGGTAGAATCTTGTTGTAAATTAGATACTTTTGAAAAAAAGACATTGTAACAACTCCTGATCATCAACCTAAATTCTTGACTTTGCCCGGGACGAGCAAAGGATAAGCTTGGAGGAGTTTGTTGACGGCTATTATATACTAGTTTCATCCGTCAATTTAACTCAATTATGTGAAGGATTTGTCATTTCTTGCACACATCACCTTTCTATCTAACCCAATTCCACTTGGACTTGGAGAAATATGTGTATGCATCATTTTATGCAGAAAATGAGGAAATGTAGAGGGACCAATTCTATAAAATATCATCCCATCCAATCAGGCGACGACACGTGGCATCCCATGGATCAAGTGACCCACAAACAGAAGTATCCGAGGAGATCCAACGGTGTATCACCCATATACATCAAGGGGGCCCACCTGGCAGCCACCTAGAGGAAGCACTCCACGTTTGGAGTGCTGACCAGGTCAGCCGAACCAGGGGTTCGGCCGACCTCTTCCTGGTGCCAAACGCGGTCAAACGACGCGTGTTGGCTCCTACTGGCTTGAAGGAGTCAATGGTGACTGATTCGCACGCTTTTGGTGGCTTGAACCGACCTCAACACTAGTATAAATAGGACCCCCTACCCCTCACTTCAACACACACCAATTGAGCTTCATCCATAGTCTTAGAGGAGTTAGGTTGTAGAGAGGAGAGTCTCTAGTCCCAAGTCCAAATTGGGAAAGGAGTAAGGAGTCTCTTTCTTCCCAATCCTATATTGGGAAAGGTATGGCTCATGTATTATTTCTTGTATTTGTGACTTTATGCATAATAAAGATAGTATCTTTAGTCTTTACTTATACATATACTTGGGCAAAGCGTTTCTTGTTTGATTGTGGAGTCCATGTATGTGGAAGGTATAGCTTCTATGACTATTTCATCATGAACATATCTCATTATCATAGAACCTATAGACCTCCACTATAGTATAGTTAATTATAACATAACTAGGTTAGTATGGATAATTATGTTGTGTATCAACATTGGTTCAATGATGATTCAATTCATTTCCTTAGGATGGATTGTGCCTAGGCTCTTAATATAATTACTTAATATGCTAGCATGGTGCTGAGATAGCTAAGTAGCATTGATGTCTCGTAGACCCACGGATTGAAGAGGTAGGCAGTAGGTGGTGACAGCCCTATCTGTCCTTTGTAATCCTCCACGTTCGGCTATGCCACAGGCTCTTGGCGGGAGTCGCCCTAGTATTTCTAGGGGTAAGCCCGTGCCCGATGTGTTGAACCACATAGCATAAGTATTCACTATTGATCTAGCTTATGAATAATTAGCTTAGACTATGTATATGTACAATAGAGCATAGTAGGAGTACCTCCATAACTCTCAACCTTAACTAACCTCTAGGATCCTCTTACCCCCCTTAGACTTGAAAGCTTTTGTGTGTGTCGCACTACCTCCATTATTATTTTATCCATCCTTACTAGATTCTTACCTAGACCTTTCTACCCTTTCCACTTGATGATTGTTATATCTCTTCGCTGCCTTCCTTTGGGATCAAATAAATGACACCCTTGGGAATACTCTTAAGGGGAAATGCTACAATGATACCTCCGTGCGCTTGCGGAACTCACTTTGTGATCCGATAGAACCATTAACAAGCATTTCTGATACATCAGTTGGAGATGTTTAGTTAATGGTGCATAAGAAATACCAACAAGCATTTATGGCGCCGTTGCCGGGGATGATTTGTTAGTATATCTTAGGAGCCGTCAACAGCGGCCAAAGAAGCTGCGGTGGTGCTGGACTACACGGAACAAGCACCGAGCAAGCTTCAGCTGCTCCTGAGCTAGCACTAGAGGTGGTGGCACCAGTGCCGGAGGTTTCGGAAGCTGCAGCAGAAGTTGTGGGACCGGCTCCGGAGGTGACGACATCATTGGCTGATGCTGATATGCCAGGAATGGCCATGCCTGCAGTGTTGCCTGAAGATCCTATAGCGGGACCTTCATCGTTTGCACCAGAGGTGGATGAGTTCCCAGAGCTGAGCGTCGCTAATGTCGAGTTGTTGTTGTCCATGCTTGTGCCATGGGCTCTGACGACTATTCCAGAAGAATCAGTGGAGCCAAAGGAGAAACCTCCAGCAGGTCCTAAGCAAATTCCTATCGCCATGTCGATAGACAATGCCTGGTCAAGCCTCCACCAAGTCCAGCTTGCGTTTGACAATGAGCGCAAGGCCCTGTAAGAAGAGCGTGAGACCTTGAGGCGCTGGCGGAAGCTACTGTACTTCAAAACAAATTTGACGTAGTCCCGACTTGCGGACCAAAGGGAGTGGCCGGAGTCAAATAAAGCTTGGTAGTCGTGTCTGAACAAGGTGCTGGACAAATGAGAGGCTCCTATAAAAGCCCTTGACAACAAGACCCAGGAGATCTACGAGCACGCCAAGAAGGCCAATGAAGTGGTTGAAAGTTGCTCAGAGAATCTCAAAGTTGTGAGTGAATAGCTCCTCAAACGCTGGGATGAGTTGGATAATAAGAGGATGAAATCTCTAAGAAGCTAGCATGCGGCAAGCAGGACTTGGCTGACCGCGTGGAAAAATTCATGTCCTGGTCCAATAAAAGAGAAGCACAAAGTATGGCTTGCAGGGGAAGGAGTCAACAAAAGAGAGAATGTTGTCTATGCTAAGGAGAACAAGGTGAAGGCAAAAGAGAAGGACCTTGCAGAAAGGCGAGACCGCATACACCTCAAAGAGAAGCAAAACACTGACCAAGAGAGGTTGCTGGCTGAACAGATCCAATAGCACACCAAAGTGGTCGAGCGGTTCTTGAAGGAGGGTTCTACGGAGCTTTCGTCTGCAAGGAGGTCACTAGAGGAGCTCTGGAGCACAAGAGCAATTGAAGCGCAGCAATTCTGGGACTTCCTTGGGCGTGCGAATGAAGCTCTGGTGCCTCTAGGATTGAGTCCAATCCGACCGGCTGTCCTGGAGCCAGAGATGGACAAGGCCTTGGTGGCTCTCAACTCCGCCGACACTAAACTGGATGCATCGGGAGATGTGGTCGTCGACCATCTCGAGACTGAAGTAAGGTCCCCGACTAAGAACGTCGCACAATATGTACTGATGTGCTTCCGAAGCCAGGATCCCTCGATGTCTCTAGCTCTGGTGGTTGAAGGACCCATTGCCAAGGAGGAAGAAGTTGCCAAGGCTAGCGTTCAAGAAGATGCCCAGAAGGTTGCTTCATACTTTAAGCGGTACTCCGGTAGCTAGGACCTTTCCTTTTTTTACCTTCATCTTGTAAATCTCCAATTCTGAATGAATGAAATCCTTTTGAATTCCATTTTTGTCTTCAATACATTCCCTTTATATTGTTGGCCCCCGGGTAGATGCGCTCATTTGATTGAGGACATCTACCATAAGGAATCTTGACAATGTCTTGAAAACCTAATTGCTCTGATTCTGTAGCCAGTATAATAGCTCCGAGGTCCTAGGCTTTCATCCGAAATCTCCAAGGACCCTTTGTCGCTTTGACGGTAGTCCTCCTGGGAGTTGTCGGAGCTTGATTATTTTGAAGGCGGCCACTATATCGCATAAAATGTCACGGCAGGCCCCCTGTGGATGGTCAGAGCTTGATTACTTCAACGGTGCCCACTGTCAATGCGTAAAACATCGACGGCGGGCCCCCTGGGTGTTGTCGGAGCTAAGTGCTCTGGCGGCATCCACCATCGTCGTGCAGATTGCCTTCAATTATTCATTTTCCTGCACATGAGAGACAAGAAAAGCAGAAAAATTCATCCTCTTGCCTATGGCTTATTTGTGTCTTAATATCCTTCTTTGAATTTTATATCCTAACAAACTCACTGTGACAACATAAGTATACTGATTAAACTTCCTTAGATCTGTATGCTTTCCGAGTCCGCCTTACTGAGACCCACGAGAATAGGTAGAGTGGCGTACTTAGGGTGCTGGACCAGGCTAAGTGGATAGCGCACTGTGGACCAGTCATTGGCTTTGGATTTCAGGCGAGTAGACCATCTAGTAATACTAAGCTCCAATATAATATTACCAATAAAACTTATATCACATGAATCTTTATGACCAAATTTTAAGTGGATTGCACAACATTGCTATTGACAAGAAGGTAAAAGATGATTAAAATAATGAGCATGCGCAAAATTAATGCACGTAGAATCTGTTTGCGCATAAATGTATTTCATTATAGGTTTGAATAACAGGGGAGACAAGGGCACACTTAAATTACATGACCAAGTTAAGTGTGCTATTCATTTTGTACTAACCCAGGGAAGGTAAGGGCACACCTAAATTACAAGACCAAGTTAAGTGTGCTTTTCATTTAGGACCAACCCGACTCTGTTCATAGACTCTATAAAATACATTTTATACAACTACAAACTCACCTCCTGTAGAACTTACGAAGGTGCTCAATGTTCTAGGGGTTGGGAAGTGGTATCCCATCCTCTGTTGCCAAGCAAACACATCTATGACGGGAAACATTGACTACTCAAAAGGGACCATCCCAGTTGGGGGAAAGTCTGTTCATCCCTTCACAAGTAAGTATTCGATGTAGCACTAGATCGCCTTCTTCCAACTACTGGTTGCGCACATACCTTTGGTGGTAGCACCGTTGCGCTTAGCGGTATTGCGCGTTTCGAACAACTGCATGGCACCTTGCCTCATCGACGAGGTCTAGGTCTTCACGCTGGAGCAGGTCCTGCGTGGCTTCATCGTAGGTCTAGACCCGGAGAGACTCCATGGTAATCTCCAGAGGAAGGACTGCTTCGGCTCTGTATATCATGAAGATGGGTGTCTCTCTTGTTGCCCAACTGGGTGTTGTTCGGCTCACCAACAATGTAGACAGAAGCTCTTCTATCGAGGTGGCACCTGCACATCTTGAGTCCTTTGAGTATTTCTGCATTTGCTCTCTCAGCTTGGCCATTGCTTGCTAGATGAGCTACTGATGCGTAGCTGACTGTTATGCCGAGGTCTTTGCAGCACTCTTGGAAAGCTGCACTTGTGAATTGGGTTCTGTTGTCAGTGATGACTTTGTTCGGAACTCCAAATCTGCAGACAATGGACTTCAAGAATTTGATAGCAGTTTCTTGTTGATTGTCACAACTGGAGTAGCTTCCAGCCACTTTGTGAACTTGTCGATGGCGACACATAAGAACCGATACCCTCCGACGGCTTTTGGGAAAGGTCCCAAAATATACATCCCCCACATAGCAAATGGCCATGAGGGATGAATCATTTGCAGTGACTGCGCTGGTGTATGAATTTGCTTCGTGCGAAACTGGCACACTTCACAGTTCTTGACCGGCTCGACTACATCCTGGAGAGCTGTAGGCCAGTAAAACCATGTCGGAAGGCTTTTGCCGACCATCGTGCGGGATGATGCATGATTCCCACCCTTGCCTCCATGGATCTCTGCGAGAAGTCGCAACCTTCTTCTCGGGAAATGCACTGCATTAGAACATCATTGGCACCACGTCTGTAGAGATCCCCTTCTACCAACACGTTCGCTCGGCGAACGCACCGTCTTCAGGAAGGATGTTGTCCTTCAAGTAGTCCCGGGCCTCTGAGATCCATGCATCAGGACTGACTTGAGCTTCTGGATCTTGCGCGCTTTGTTCGTGAAACTTCCTATAGTGCCTACGATCCTTGGTGGATGCCATGGTAACAGAGCCACTGGGTCTGCCAGCTTTGGGGTGCTGGTATCGCCCTCATCACTCAACTCGGCAGGCTGAGCGACAGGTGCAGGTAGTCTCCTGGCAAAAACCCCATCGGGTGCTTGAGCCTCGGTTGAAGCCTTCATTGAATGATCATCAGCTTTAGCGTTGTTGAGACGCTGGACATGATAGAGGTCCAGGACGTGGAAGTCTTTCTGCAACCTTTAGACTTCAAGTAGATAAGTAGCAAGCTGAGGGTTAGTGCAACTACATTCACCTTTCACTTGTTTGAAGATGAGTTGTGAGTCACCCTTCAACAAGAGCTGCCGGACGCCATATGATAGCGTCACCTTGAGTCCAAAGATGGGAGCATCATATTCTACCATGTTGTTGGTTGCCTTGAAGTCGAGGCGCACCATGTACTTGACTTTCTCCCCGGTCAAGCGAGGAGAAGGATTCCATCTCCGGCCCTCTCCTTCTGCATGGAGCCGTCGAAGTAGAGTCTAGTGAGGCTCAAGGAAGACTGGGACCTTAGGTTCCGGCATCTTCTTGTTGAGGCCCCCTGGACCTGATGAAGAAGGTGTCCACTCCACCATAAAGTCAGCCAGCGCATGACTCTTGATTGCGTGTCGAGGCAGGAATTCGAGATTGAATTCTACCAACTCTGCTGCCTACTTGGCGAATTTTCCCGTTGAATTGGGATTATGTAGAATAGCTCGCAGTGGATAAGAGGTTACCACTGATATCTTGTGGGCTTGGAAGTAGTATTGTAGCTTCATTGAGGCAATAAGGACTGCGTACAACAGCTATACACCCTAATGTATCAAGTCTTGGCGTCATGGAGTACCTTGTTGATGAAATAAACTGGCTGTTGGACAGTTCGGACCCTCCAAGAGGGGTTCAAAGCTTCTTCTTCATCAACCTGGACCCTCCCGGAGCGGTCTAGATCTCTTTCTTGAGCAGTAGATACTCCCTCGAATGAGAGAGGTTGACCCATAAACATCTTACCTTGAGGATCCGTGCCTGGGGGTTAGGACCCACACTTGCCTTTAGGTAGCTCCGAACCCTCCCAGATGGGTCCATGATCCTGAGTTGAAGATGTTTCTGGTCATTCGACAACCAGAACCATGATGGCAACCTCTGTAGTTGCAGCGATATAAAGCAGAAGAGGCTCACGAGGTTTGGGAGCTACCATGATTGGTAGTGTGGTAAGGAGCTGCTTGAGCTCTTGGAACGCCTTCTCTGCCTCTTCAGACCAAAGAAATGGTCTGGACATCCTCAACAGCTTGAAGAAGGAAAGCCCCCACTCTTCCATCCTAGAGATGAACCGACTGAGCAAATCAAGACAATCAGTAAGCTTCTAGACGTCCTTGATATGGGTTGGAGGCCGCATCACTTTGATGGCTTTGATCTTGGGTGGATTTGCTTAAATTCCTCAGTGAGTCATTAAGAAAACAAGAAGCTTTCCGGAGTTAACCACGAAGACACACTTGTCGTGGTTGAGCTTCGTTCGCGTCAGGCGCAACTTGTCAAAGAGAGATTGAAGGCTGTCGAGGAGTGGGTCTTTGTTCTTCACCCTGACAACGATGTCATCGACGTAGACTTCCACTAGGTCCCGAATGAGCTTCCCAAAGGTTTTCTGCATAGCTTGCACAAATGTGGAGAGCGCATTTTTGAGACCAAAAGGCATTACTGTGTACCAGTAGAGACCATCTATCGTAATGAATGCAGTGTGCTCTTTATCTTCTTTAGACATTGGAATTTGATGGAATCCAGAATATGGGTCCAAGAAACATAAAATCTCACAAACGCAGGTAGATTCCATTATCTGATCTATTCTTGGTAGTGGAAGGGATCTTTTGGACATGCCTTATTCAAGGTGGTGTAGTTGATGCACATCCGGAGCTTCCCGCCAGCCTTTGGCACAATGTCTGGGTTTGCCACCCATCATGGATGATGAAACTCTCAGATGAATCCAGCGTCAAGTAGCTTTTTGACTTCTTCTCGTATGAAGTTTTATCGCTCAACTGATTGCTTCTGGGGCTTCTGTTGTATAGGATGTGTGTTGGAGTATATCTTCAGATGGTGCTTAATCACCTCCCTTGGGATTCCAAGCATCTGTGGTGGTTGCCATGCAAACACATCAACATTTGCCCAGAGGAAAGTGATGAGTGTGAGTTCCTACTTGTCACCCAGACCTCCTGATATACGGGTGGTCTGAGTGGCATCAGAACTGATTTGGATGACTTTGAGGGGAACGTCAGTGTCACCACATGGGTGCATGCGAGGTGCAAAGGTTGAGCCGCGCTGGCGCGAGCTCGGTGGTTGCTGAGCAGATTGCTCCTTGCCAATGTCATCTTCTTGTGCTATTGCAAGTGCATGAAGTTTCTCTAGCGTAGTGACTCCAGCAGTGCAGTTCCCTCGGCTCTGTAGGAGGCCCGACAGAGTTGGCATTTTCAACATAAGGTAGCCCTAGTGGGCTACCGCCGTGAACCTATACAGGGCTAGCCTACCTAGGATGGCTTTGAAGGGAAGGTTGATGTGTGCTACATCAAAGACCAGTTTTTCTGACCGGTAATTCTCTAGTGTCCCATAGGTCACTGGAAGAGTAATATATCTGAGAGGCATAATGGCTCCCGGACCTACTCCAGAGAATGGGTGCGAAGGCCTTAGGTCTGAGAGGTTGAGTTGAGCTTCACAAAGGCTGCAAAGGTGATGAGGTTGAGGGTCGCACCACCATCTACGCGGACATGGAAGAGCTAATATTGTTGATAGCTGGGGAGACCATCAAGGGCAATTGTCCGGCCCCTATCATGTTCTTCGTATAGTCCGAAGCATCAAAGGTGATGGGAGTGTCCATCCACTTCTGATGTGGCTCCGCTTGGCGTCGGAAGCAGCGGCAGCCATCTTCCGATGCATAGTCTTTAGAATACACCGAGAGGTGATGTCCCAGGACCCTCCATACATCATATGGAGAGTCTTCCAACGTTCATGTTCATTGGTGTTGGAGTCATTTTTGACGGTGTTGTAGACCGCCTTTAACGCCTTCCTAGAGTCATGGAAGCCTAACTCCTAATCAAGCGGAGCTTTGTCGACTCTCTGCTTCCCTTGCCGCTGTCGGAAAGGGGTTTCGTCCTAACACTTGGTGTTGCGTTCAGCAAGACTCTTGACATCACGATAGTCTTCAATATTATGGCTTGTGGATTTGTGGATCGGGCACCACATCTTGTTGCAGTCATCGACCATTGTCTAGATCGCTTGTCGGGGCGTGGCCCCCGACCACCAGGTGCTTCGACAGCGGCAGATGAAGTGTGCCGGCAAGTGACTTCTTCTTGCCACTTGACTTCTTTTTCTTTTTGCCACTGCTAGTGGCAGTAGCTTTGGCTTTGGAGGCAGATTGACCAGCCTCTGCAGCTAGTTTGTAGTGTATCTCATGGCCCTCCGCAGCTCTGGCGCATTTGTCGGCCAAGCTGAAGAGTTCTGTTATGCTGCTGACATCCTTGGTTGCCAGCTTCTCCAGCATCTTCTTGTCTCGAACCCCTTGTTGGAATGCAACAATGATAGAAGCATTGGAGATAGAAGGTATATTGTTCTGTACCTAAGAGAATTACTGGATGAGCAATCGCATTTACTCTCCCGACTTCTGCTGTACGGCAAAGATATCCAGCTTGGTGCCAGGCCGGGTGTAGGAGCTCTCGAAGTTGGCGGTGAACTAACCACATAGTTCCCCCCCCAACTGTAGATGGATTCTGGTGTAGGCTCATAAACCATCACCTTGCAGTCTCGGTCAAAGCCACTGGGAAGTAGTTGGCCATGACGGCCTCATTCCCTCCAGCCGCGATAATGGCAGTGGAGTAGATTTGTAGAAACTCGATGAGGTTGACTGTCCCATAGTATTTCTCCAGCTGGTGAGGCTAAAACTTTGGTGGCCATTCCACCATGTAGAGATGCATGGAGAGAACTGAATAGCCACCACCAACTACCAAAGGAGAAGGGTTTTCCCGAGAAAGTCGCCTCTCGCGAGTATGCTCGATGTTGATGCGACCGTCCTGCCTCATGTACCGGCGGTCGAGCTCCGACCGAAGGTCTTGAGTCCGGAGCCTCAATGTCGTATGATTACGATGAGCCTCAGAGGGCAGTGACATCGCGTGCTAAGATGGCACACGTCTCCTGGGCTGCGATGCTGCAGGACCATGCCTTCCAAACAAGGTCCTGTTAGGAACCTGCCTTGCATGGGGAAGACCCTTGTTGTTTTGCACAGTGGTTGCAGCTGCAAATAGGTGCTTAACGTCAGTGCGCCACTGTTCCAACGCTGCAGGAGGAGCTCCCGACGCTGGAGGACACTGAAGTAGAGTTTGCACTGCGTTCAGCGTGTTCTTCCGTTTGTTCGTCAATGTTGTGACTGACGCGAATTCACCATCCCGTTGTCCAGCGTTGGCTGCTGCAGCAAATGGTGATGGTGATGGAACGACACCCGTCAAAAAAACAACGTTGGTCAGCTGCTGAACATTGGAGG
The DNA here is from genome assembly GCA_036927565.1 of Tuctoria greenei. Taxonomy (NCBI): domain Eukaryota; kingdom Viridiplantae; phylum Streptophyta; class Magnoliopsida; order Poales; family Poaceae; genus Tuctoria; species Tuctoria greenei. The sequence goes on along the minus strand of JAYESD010000011.1, from coordinate 64,612,605 downwards.
GATTTCCTCCAATGGCTTGTGCGGTCGATCCATTGGAAGCCGCGGTTGAGTTCACGATCTTGGAGATCTTGGTGCCCCTTCCTGCCGTGCCAAATGACAAAGTGTAGATTAAGGCATTTCCCCCGGTACTACTAAGAAGTAGTCTGCGAAGGTTCGTATTTAGGCGGGGCGCTAATCAAGATCAAGAACAAGGGTGAACACAGAGGATTTTAAGTGGTTTGGGTCGCCTGAGCATAATACCCTACTCCATGGGGTGTGTGTTTATTGTATGAGCTCGTGTAAGCCTAAGCTTAGTTTGGAGTCAGTTGAGGTTAGCTTCTACCATGCAGATCAGCGCTTTATATGCCAAGGACTGGCTGTTACAGTATGCGTCATGACCCGACAGGTGGCCCCGGATGTAATAAATGCCCTATACATGATCTACGGGTGTTACGGGTGGTCAACAGTGTGATAACGTGCCTTAATGGCAGCATTACCGGTCTTGATAGTCCCCTGATCGTGCGTCATTAATATAGCATTAATGAATTTTAACCAGGTCTTGTAACGGCCGATGGATAGCCCTTGAATGTCGGTGCCGTTGGAGATCCAACTGTCTTCCCGTTCCAAACATAGGTTCAGACGTGTGACACGTGGCAGCACCGGAGCTTCCCTCTGCGGGATGGCAGGTCCGATGCCCTAGGACACATGGCAACACTGAAGCCACCCTAAGGAGGATGGTAGGTCCGACACTGCGGGACACGTGGCAGCACCGGAGCCACCCTATGGAGGGAGGCAGGTCTGGCACTGCGGGACACGTGTTGCCTCCGGAAGTCCACAATACTAGAAGGTAGAACTTGACGCGTCTTCTTCTAGTACAAAGGGATATCTCGTATGCAGGGTATCGACAGGCGTTGAAGACACATAATTGTAGAAAATATGGTTTTTATTTTTACTTGAGTATGGGAAATGTCATATTATTAAGAGACACGACAACAAAATTGCATAAGAACTACAAAGAGTTCAATCAAATATTATTTGGGATTAGTTGAAAGAGGAGCTCTTAGAACAACAATAAGGACATGTACTAGCATGAAGGCCGGACTAGTTGGGACCTCTAGACTGTCCAAGTTTACACCAAAAAAGCAATCTATGTGTAACTTTGAACTTGTTCGAAGTTGGTCTAGGCTAGTCCAGACAACCAGATAAGTTTGGTGTGTTGCTAAAAAGAAGTCTCTCTGTGACTTCGGAGAAGTCCAGAGTGCGTCTAGACTAGTTCAAACCTCCTCCTGCTTGTTCTGAAGCAAGTGCCACACTTGTGCGGACATATACACCGCACTAATCTGATCAGGCGGACCTTCGATAGAACACCGAAAAAATACCTTCTATATAATTTCGGATGAGTACAGTGTTTTACGGACTTGTCCAGGCTTAACTTTGTCATTTGAATTAAAAGTTGGTAGGAGACATCACTTGATCACGTGGCTGGTTCCCCCAATCCGCATGGTGGCTGCGGCTAGCTGTCAGGACCCATATAAAAATAGGGATCCCCTACCTCAAACACATGTTATGAAACTCTAGCACCGTCATAACCTTTCTTGAGCCTTCTATGCCCTTCCTTCTCACCTCTTTGAACCCTAAGTTGGATTCTAGAGGGATTTGATGAGTTTGAGAGAATATTGAGTGGAGAACACCAGGGTTTAGCTCTATATCCAATTTCTTGTGCTTTCTTGTCGATTTCGTGTTTGTTACTCTTGGGTTAAATCCTACAAGGCTAGAGGTTGTCCATTGGATCCCACTTTGTGATGAGACTAGGGAAAGTTTGTATCACCCTTAAGATCGATAAGGGAGAACCAAGTTTGATCTTTGTGATCGCTTGGTGAGTGTGGGTTGAAAGAAACCATTCCTCCTTGGACACATCTATAGGGACATAGATTTCTATGTGAAATCAAACCGCAGTGAAAAAATAGTGTGTCCAATTTTCTCCATTACTTTTTTGTTTGTTATCATATTCATTATCGAGGGTTTCATAAAGTTGCTAGTTGCCATCATTGTTAATATTGCAATCCAATTTAATTATAGTGTTGCAACATCATCTGTTAGGTTTGTAGGATATATTTCACGCATTATTGCTTGGTAGAACTCATACTAGGAACCTTCAATTCACATTTATTTACTTTTCTATTGTGTTGTACCAGATTAGGTCGCATTGACAAGGGACTAGTTCGGACTTTGCTGTCTAACTAGTTTGAATTAAGTGCTTTTAAGTTTAATTAGACTATTAACCCCCTCCCTATTGGCTACTTTCAATTTGGTGAGCAAATGTTATTTGAAATGAAACCTTTGTGACATCTTTTTTTTAGGGTAAATCAGCAGTTGCACTACCAATTTATTAGAGAAGGTAGAAGACACAGAGCCTGGTACACAATGGGGAGCTTATACTGTCCTAGATACAAAGTCAAAAAACAAAAGGCAAACAGATATACAAACATAGGCGACGAAACAAATTGCTCCCATGCAGCTATATAGTTTAAACCGGACACAACTGATGGTGGAAGCATCATCGATGCGAGTTTGAAGTAAGCAAGCTTCTCTTTTGGCAATAGGGTGCAACACCCTCATTTTCATGCATCATGCATTGCATAAGTTCATATACATGTTAAACATTAAGTCATACAAAAATGAGCAAGTTTAAAATGAATTTAAAGAAAAACCACATTCAAAAGTTCTGGGAAGTGCGGACTAGTCTGTTTTTGGTGCGGACTAGTCTGATTTCTCTCTAACCTCCTTCGGACATTCCGTTTTTGCTGCGGACTAGTCCAGTTTAGTCTCTGTACAATTTTTGGACCTGTCTGGTCCATCACGGACTAGTACGGTCATCCCAACCTTGAAAATTTAGCCAAGTCCCTAGACTTGTCCGGACTTGTCTGACATGTAGCGGACTTGCCCGTTTTCCTCCGGACTAAGTTCGAACATGTCTGATATAGTCCGTACTTATCTAATATTTCTGTGACTAATATCGGACTAGTCCGGCCTAGTGCGGACTTGTCTGATGATCGTGATTCCGAGTTAATCTTTTGTTCCACGACGTGTTTTTGGGTTTCACCTTAAGTGGGCCTAAGGACATCATGTCTAACCCCTTTGGGAGCCCATGTGGGACCCCACACTGGCCTCCACCCACCTTAAACTCCAAATCCATCAAACCCTAACTCTCCACCCTTATATAAACAACACAACACCCTATTTTCACATCATTTTGCCACCTTTGACTCACACCCAAACCCTAGCTCGCGGATAGCCGCCGCCAAGGAGGGTGAAGGAGATCCCGAGCAAGAAGAAGAAGAGGAGGACGAAAGAGGATCAAGTGATCAAGATCTCCATCAAGTTTTCGTTCTTCATCAACAGTGCACCTTCAAATTTCTTCATCAACCCTAGATTGTCAAGATCCAAGTGTTGTCTCCAAAACCCTTGATTCATTGGAGTTCGAAACTCCTGGTATATCTTCTACTTCCTCTTTCTCACGTGAATTCAACCTTGTTTCTCCAAATTCATGTCGATCTAGAAAACCCTAGCTCGCTATTTCTGTGAAGGGCGGACTAGTCTGTCCCTACGGCGGACCAGTCCGGTTTTGCTGACTATTTTCTGCTGGATTAATTCTAAATTCATTCAAATCAATTCTAAACCTGTCCAAACTTGTTAACAACCATTAGAACTATTTAGTAAACATCATTAACAACTCATTAACAAGTTTTGCTTTGCATTTGCATTAATCATGCATGTCATGTCATATTGAGTAATATATGCGCACTTATTGATCGTGATTCTTGTCATGTATGTTTATTGCACGGTTTAGATGGATTTGCGCTAGAGAGTGCTGCGGAGGACCTCCAACACCAGGAATTTGAAGTATTTGATCCTAATCAAGCCCAAGAGTAAGGCAAGTGTCCTTGAACATATTGATCTTGTTTTACAATACATGTTTTGTTTGCAAAACTGCATTGGTTGTGTCCATTTGATGGGAATTCCTATGATAGGAAGTTTTCTAGGTTTGTTTAACCACCCTTGTCACCTGTAATACATGGTAGAGAGTTGGGAAGGGCTTTTTACCTTTTTGCTTCGCTTAATTAATTGGGATGGGAAAACAACTATACCATTTAATTATGCATTAATGAGATTATGGTTAATATGAACTGGTTAATACGATATGGTAATGGGTGATCTAAGGAAGCATGGTATGTGGATTGGGTTGAATGATATGGTGGTTTCACTTGCTTTAGATCTAAGGACCGGTTCGTGGAGCGACCATCCAAGATTTACAGTGCCACCACGAGGCCAAGTATGGTTGCGGTGTAGCTGACTAATTTGGGTTTTGCTAGTATTGCATGGATCATTTGGCGCAATGGGGAAGGGGAGTCAGATTGGGTTTGGATTTGTGGCGGGACTCCCTGGGACCCGAATGGCACAAGAGGGGACCCTTGGTTGAAGATGTGCTCAGTTGGAGACATCGCCATCGGTGAAACCTCAGTGTGTCCGTACATGCTAGAAATCCCTTTGTAAAGGCTTTTTTGTGATCTTTTGGCCACACACTTAAGGAAGTGTGAGACGGCATAATATGGGTTCCATAGTCATCAAAAGATGATGAAATCTCGAATGCGTGGGTAAAGCGGTACAAACTCTACAGAGTCTTAAAAACTATCATGATAGTCGTGCTCCAGGTCATCAGCAACTTGGACCCTCACATGATTAGTGGGAAACTTCGGATTTGGGATGCTTTGGTTATGGTGTGGTACTGGTTATGGGACGGTATTATGGAATTATGGCATTGGATATGTTAATGGTAATTGTGAAATCTGGTACAATGATGATGGATATGGAATATGGACTTGTACTATATTAATAATTGTTGTCTATGATGGGTTTACTTCACATACATATAATATATTACTTTTCAAATGTTTTAATATACTTTTCAGCACTTAGCCATTATTATATTCGTCATTTGAGGCTACATGTCATACTTTCCTACACTTGCTGAGTATGACATGTACTCACCCTTGCAATTCCCCCACCAACAGTTGCAGGTCAGGATTGGGAGTATAACGTTGATAATGCGGAGTTCTAGGCCATGTCTGCCGTCAGCTTGCCTGTGATACTGATTGGAGTTGCGCCATATACCCTTTGCTTAGCTGCATAGTTGCTTTATCCGCTGCATTAGTTCAAACTTGTCATTAATATTCATTAGAGATTGTATTTGAGGTGTTTTGAATTCTGTAATAAAAGTGCTTAATTAATCTTCTTATGTGGTAATTTTCTGTATATCCTTTTTTGAATGCACTCGTGTATGTGTGTTGAACGCCCTAGGCACACATATGCGTCTCACTTGGTTCATTTTTCGGAACCGGGTGTCATACAAGGACACTTGCAACTTAATCTTCTTGTCCCCTTGAAAGATTCTTCTATTGCATTCCTTCCAAATATACCATCATGTGTAGAAACTTTACCCCATTTGCTTGAGTTTTTCTTTCGCTCCCGTGCCGTGCACCACCTTGGGGATTAATTCCAAGGCGCTTCCCCCTTGAATGATCTACGTACTGGGCCAGAACTTGCAAATGAATCCACCTAAAGGATTTGTCAATGCTTGGATTGGAAAAGGGCACTCCATCAGTAGATGTGTCATGGCTTCAGCTTCTTCTAGGCACTATGTACACACCAAATTATTTAAACCTTTGTACAATCTTAATCAATCACAAAATTTGAGAGGCTTACCTGAAAGTGCATCTAGGCATCCCTGTGGGTTTTGGATGATTGATGATGACAATTAAGAGACTAATGAGCTGAGTTGATCTTAAGCACAAGTGTGATGATTGAAATGAGACCAAATCCCTCAAAAAGGAAAAGGTTGAAACGAGCGTCGAAGACTCAAGCATAGAAATTAGGGTTTCTATTGTGTTGATTTTAGACTAGTCGTATCATGTGTGAGGGTGTATGTATCATGTGCAATGAGATCATCAAAGAAGGCTCAAAGTCGTGGTTGGGAGAAATACCTAAGTGAGTAGCCTTTGAGAGAAAATTCCCAGTGATCGGACTTGTCCGGGCCTCAGGCTGGACTAGTCTGAGTGGCCAGAGTAGTCCATTTTGGGACGGACTAAAGGTCTCTATTGGAGTTTGGACTTGTCCATATGGGTATGGACTAGTCTGTTCTGCCTGGGTGAGCGTCTTGGAGCTAAGTCTTGGGAGGCCGAACTTGCCCGTCCCAGAGGCCGGACTAGTCCAGACCCCCCAGAGTAGTCCGTTTTGGGACGGACCAAATATTTCTGTCTGAGTTCGGACTTGTTCGTTTTGGTACGGACTAGTACGTTTGAGCCTTAGTGTGAGATCCCGAAGCCAAGTCCTAGGATGCCGGACTTGTCCACCTCGGTGGCCGGACTAGTTCGGGCTCTCCTAGAGTAGTCCGTTTTCAGGGAGACTAAAGCATTCTGTCTGACTTCGGACTAGTCCGGGTAGCCATGACCGTTTGAAATTCAATCGATGGCGGGGATCTCACCAGTTTTGTGTATCAGTGACGTTGAATTTTCGGTGGTACCAAAAGGCTGGACTTGTTCGCGGTCCAGGGCCAAACTAGTCTGGGGTTGTGTTGATGGCAACGGTTAGTTGACGGGACCCGTATAAAAAGGGGACCCCCAACCCATATTTGAAGCATCTTGAACCCTAGCGTCACCACAACTGTCCTTGAGCCTTCCAAATCCTTCTACTTGTCCTACTTACCCTCTAAGACCAAATCTTGAAGATATTAGGGTTTGGGAAGGAGAGTGAAGGAAAATCATCGTGCTTTGGCTCTCGATTCGATCTCTTGCACTTGGTGTTGCGTTTTGTGGCTTGTGTGAGTTGAGCTTCGTGTGCTCCTTGCTGTATTGATTCGTGGGAGCCTCAACTTGTGAGCAGCCCCAAGAAACTTTGTGATTACCGCTTTGATATAGTGGAAACCAAGCTGTCCATTGTGGTGGCTTGGTGAGAAGAGGGTCAAGTGAGACTCAGTCCTTGTGTGGATTTCTCAATGTGGATGTAGGCTTCTTTGTGGAGTTGAACCATAGGATAAATCGTGTCTCTCTTCTCACTTTACTTTTCGTAATCACTAGAATTGCTTTTAGGGTTCATATCGTTCTTCGTTTTGATCTTCATTGAAATCTTGCAACCTAATGCTTACAATCGTTAATCTAAGTTGTACTAGGTTGCTAGACATTGCATCTATATTTTGTGAACCTAAATTCCGCAAACAACTTGTAGAAATCAAGTTTTTAGGTTTTCACTATGTGTTGAGCGGACTAGTCTGGCCCTAACCAGACTAGTCTGGCCTCAGAGTTTTAATCTCGTTTGATTAAGAAATTTTAGGTCATATTTACTATTCACCCCCTATAGGCGACTTTCAATTGGTTTTAGAGCAGGTCTCTCCACCAAGAGTCTAACAACTCGGAGAGGAGATGGTCGGAAGGAGTGACAACGAGGTCCTGGTGATCGTCGACGACAATAAGACGAAGAACGTCGATGTGCTTTAAGATGATCCAAATGTTGATGAGGAAGTGTGTCTACTCAAGGCACGACTTCGTGAGAAGCTAGGTCTTCCCAAGAAGGAGACCAAGGCAATCGATACAATCAACAACAACAATGGTAGTAGTTCACAAGATTACTCCTGATATCCTTATAACTATGAGCGGTTAACTGCTAGCAATCACTATTTATCTATTCCTATTGGGAAACCTCCCCAATTTATGGAAATGACTACTCTATGTGGAAGCATAACATGAAGATGCATCTCATTTCCTTAAACCCTAGCTTGTGGCAAATTGTCTTGACATGTGTTCATGTTCCTAGGAATGAGGAAGACATTACCCTGGAGCAAGCGGTCCTACTTCATCGCAATGCTCAAGCAGTTGGAGTGATCACCTCCTCATTGAATCGAGAGGAGTTCAACCGGATTGAAGGGTTGGAGGTGGCCAAAGAAATATTGGACACGCTCAAGACGGCACATGAGGACAACCATGTCTTTAGGGAAGCCAAGATCGAGATGATTGAAGGAGAACTTGGGAGGTTCACTATCATGGATGGTGAAACCCCCCAAGACATGTACAACCGCCTCAAGACCCTCATCAACAAGAGTCGATCTTATGGAAGCACCCAATGGAAGGACAATGAAGTGGTGAAGAGAATGATTCGGGCATTCATGCCTAGAAATGTTACTCTTTGCTCAGTAATTCATGAAAGTTCAAGATTCCATAAGATGACTCCCGAAGAAGTGCTAGTGGGAATCATGAACCATGAGATGACGGAGCAAGAGGCCATGTTCTACAACGACCTTCAAAAACTCTCCTCCTCCAAGAAGGGATATGTTGCTTTCAAGGCACCATCCTCAAGATCCCATGAAAAAGGAGAGAGTGATGAAGAGAGCCCCGACACCGATGAGGAAGAGGCACTCATCATCAACAACTTCAAGAGGATGTTGAGAAGGAGGAGGGGGAGCTACCATCGTTAAGGCAAGAGCCAGGACAAGCCCAAGACAAGATCAAATAGGGCTTGCTACAATTGTGGAGAATACGGCCACTTCATAGTGGATTGCCCACATGAAGAGAACAAGAAGAAGAAGGAGGGCAAGTCTCAAGAGAAGAAATACTTCAAGAAGAAGAAGCAATCGGGACATGCCCACCTATGGAAAGAGTGGGATTCAAATGAAGAATCCTCCTCCGATGAAGAAGAAAAAATAGCAACTATTGCTATGAAGATGTCAACCACGGAGAACAAGCTCTTCCCCAACTTGGAGAACTCAAGGCCAACTTACCTCATGGCCAAGGAGCAAAGAAAGAAGGTTAAATATAAATCATCTTCTTAAATTTCTTCACATGATGATTTTGATAGTAGTAGTGAAAATGAACATATGCTTAAAGATATGTGCAAGAGTACTTTGAAAAGTGAAGTTGTAAATGGATGAGATATTTGATAAGGAAGAGCTCATCAACCGTCAAGAGGACATGCTCATCCAACTAAAGGAGAGATGTCAAGAGTTTGAGGAGCTCTTGGAAATTGGAAGTGAAAGAAGCAATGCACTTGAGCGTGAACTTGCTTTGAGCAAGGAGACTTGCTCAAACCTTGAGAACACTACAATTGTGCTAAAGGATGAACTTGTAAGCTTGACAAAATTTAACAAGATCCCTGAGACACAAGTGAAGTCTCTCAAGGTCAATGCACCCTCTTCCTCTAAAAGCTCACCTTCCACAAATGTCACATCTGAAACATCTCAAGCTTGCAAATGCTCTAACTTGATTCTAAAACTATAAGATGATCTTAAGTTGGCACAAAACAACCAAGCACCGAAAGGTGGCATAATTGACAAGGAGAAGATGACATATGCACGTAGTGCATACACCAACATAAGACATCCTCTTGTCAAAGATGGTCTTGGCTATTGTACGGAGAGGAGGCAAAATGCCAAAACTCCCAAGAATGGCAAAGACTTGATTGTTTTTGTCAAAAGAGGTTCATATAACACTAACAAAGGAAAAAAACATTGCTACATCTCATAACATGCCTAAGAAGGAACCTCATCCATTGTTCCATGATTTTGATTCCTCATGTGTTTTATTAAGAAACAAGTTTGGAAAGCCTTATGCTAGGTATGTTGGCCACACTGCAAGAGTCCAAAACCTTGCGTGTGGGTACCTAAGATCCAAGTGCCTCTTGACTAACATCAAAGGACCCAACGCTGCTTGGGTACCTAAAGCCAATGCTTAGTTCTATTTTGTAGGCATACTCCTCCAGTGGAACCAAGTGGGTTCTTGATAGTGGATGCACAAATTACATGATTGGAGAGAGGAAGATGTTTGTGGAGCATGAGAAAAATGAAGATCCAAGTGAGGGAATTTACTTAGGGGACAATAGCCTAGGGAAAATGCTTGGCACCGGTAAAATTGCTATATCCCCTAATCATACTCATTCCAATGTTTTACATGTTGATTCACTTGATTATAACCTCTTATCCATATCCCAACTATGTGACAAAGGTTATAATTGTCTTTTCACTAATGAGGGTGTGACTATCACAAGAAGAAGTAATGACTCAATTGCTTTTAAGAGTGTACAAGGGTGAGCACATGCGTGGTTTAAGGAATGTTGTGTTTGAAAACAATGGGACATGTAGCGCATGCCAAGCCGGAAAACAAGTTGGAGATCAACATCCATCCAAGAACATCATGACGGCAACAAGACCATTGGAGCTTCTACACATGGGTCTCTTTGGTCCAATCGCCTACATAAGCATTGGTTGTAACAAATATGGTCTTGTAATTGTTGATGATTTTTCACGTTTCACTTGGGTGTTCTTTTTGCATGAAAAAAGTGAGATTGATGATGTCCTCAAGAAATACTTGAGGAGAGCTCAAAATGAGTTCTCCTTAAGGATCAAGACCTTAAGGAGTGACAACGACATCGAATTCAAGAACACTCAAGTTGAAGAGTTTTTGAATGAAGAAGGCATCAAGTATGAGTTCTCGACCCCTACTCCCCTCAATAAAATGGGATGGCTGAGAGGAAGAATAGGACTCTCATTGAGATGTCAAGAACCATGCTTGATGAATACAAGAGGTTGGACCAGTGTTGGGCGGAAGTGGTTAACACCGCTTGCCATGCCATAAACCGGTTGTATCTCCATCGCATATTGAAGAAGACGTCTTATGAACTCCTAACTAGTAAGCCTAATATTTCCTATTTTCATGTTTTGGGAGCAAATGCTATATTCTCAACAAGAAGCCTAAAACTTCAAAGTTCGCTTCCAAGTCCGATGAGGGTTACTTGCTTCGTTATGACTCAAACACTTATACCTATTGTGTCTTTGTTGATGGTCCTTAAGCACCATATTTAGACCGTCAATTGACCTCTTAGTGTGCACAAAAGAGAAACACAACATAGTGGTAGGGTTAAAAACTAACTAATTCCACAAGTGTTGGTGTTTATTTGTATGCAAGTGAATTTAGACCCAAAATACCAAGACATGCAAGGAGTAATCCATAAAATTTGATTTCGACGAATCAGGCGATGTCGCATGGCAGCACATGGATCAAATGGACACAAACAGAAGTATGTGAGGCCATCCAACGGTGTAGCACCCATATCAGTCAACGAGACCCACCTGGAAATCACCCCGAGGAAGCACACAAGAAATGGTCTGCTTTTCTATTTGTTCGACTAGGGGGTTTAGCCGAACCCTTCCTTGCGCCAAACTCGGTCAGCTTCCACGCATCGACTCCCAGTGATGCCCTGACCACGATGAAGACTGATTCATGCGCATTTTGTGGCGGGAACCAACCCTTCTCCCCCATATAAATAGAACCCCACACCTCACTTCACAGACACACCAAAACTTAAGAATAGAATACCACTCCATAGGTTTAGAGTAGTCCTAGAGGCTGCCAAGTAGAAGGAGAGTGTGGTCAGAGTTTAGGAGAAGGAGGCTTGGGCTTGTCAAGCCCCTCTTCTACACTTGTATCCCTACAAAGGTGTACTCAAATCAAGTAAGCCCTTTATGAATTCAATTCAAGTTTGATTTTCAATTCGTAGTAGTTTTCACAAGTAGTTACTTGTGGGTTCATTGCTTTAATTTATTAGAGGCTCTAGTTGTAGCTTTGTGTTAGAAACAACTAGAGTTGTGATTTAGAACGTAAGCGTGGTGGTTAGGTTAGAAAACACCAGTGAATATCTCATAGACCCACGAATTGAAGAGGTGGACAGTAGGTGGTGACAGCCCTATCTATCCTTTATAATCCTCCACATTCGGCTATGCCATAGGCTCTTGGCGGGAGTCGTCCTAGTATTGCTACGAGTCAACCCGTGCCCGAAGCTAATAGCTACCGCAAATTCTTTTAAATTAGAATCAATGCTCTCTTCCTTTCCTACAAAACAACTTTGTGTCCTTGGGTGAATTAGTTCATAAGATTACACACATGTTCCTTGGCTTCGATACCCTTGAAATACTCTTTTAAGGGGAAGTGCTACACGCAATTTCCGTGCGCTTGCAGATTTTTATCTGTGACGTAAGAAACGTTAACAAGCATTTCTGGCGCCATTGCCGGGGAACGGTTTCTACTAATCTTCGAACCTTGTTCACCCTCGTATCTGTCTATCTTACCTTTACTTTTATTACCAATACCACATATATGTAGCAGCCCACCATTCTTTCATATTTTGCCGCAAAGGACAAGTTTTGTGAGCTGCCACCTTCGGCCGAACCCATTTGTTCTACCAGCTATGAACTTCGCCCTGGCTTTATAGCCATAATTCGGGAGCAATCCTTCTTAGAAACGGATTGTGAAAACCCTTATCACCATCTAAGAGAGTTCGAGCAGTTGTGTTCATGCCTTCTAATCAAGGGTATGACACAAGAGACTCTCAAATGGAAGTTGTTTCCTTTTTCTCTCAAGGAAAAAGCCAAACAATGGTATGACCATAACGTTGGGAAGACAAACAGAAATTGGAGTGAATTACGAGACAGATTTTGTCTTGCTTTCTTTTCAATTGCCCGAATTGTTTCCTTAAGGAATGAAGTACTATGCTTCCAGCAGATGGAGAAGAAATTCATAGGTGCAACTCGGCATAGATTTTCTCTTTTGAGAAATTTCGGCCTAGATTTTTCCATCCTTGATCCATTGCTCTTGAAACACTTCAATATGGGGTTGAACAAAAAGTCTGTCCGATATCTTGACATTACGGCTGGAGGATTTTTTCTCCATAAGATGCCGGAAGAGGGCAAGGATCTTCTAGATCAAATACTAGAAAATTCATCCTTTATTATGGGTCTTAATGAGCCCCTCAAGAGGAAGTAGTTTCATGATCCGAGGATAAATCCATGGACAAGGAAGAACCTATCTCTTGCTTATCTCAACACTTGCTGGGGGAATCATCTCCTGAACCAGAAACTATGAAGGAAGAAGAAATTCAACCTTCAACATTTCCCTTTTACTTCAAGGAAGAGATATTTTAAGATTTTTGAAATACCTCGAAGTACCGTTGTCATAGGAAGCCATCATTGCCATTAACTCCACCTGACTCACCTGATTGAGTGTTCATCCAACAGACATTTAAGGAGTTAACCTCTATCCTAAGCAGGGAATGGAATGCAGAAGTTGAGCAGTCACCCGAAATTCTTCGGATGACCTCACCTTCGGCAACTATTCTATGCCTTATTCGAGGGACACCAATGAAGGTCCTATAAAACCCAACTGTTGGAGCAAATCTCATTTCCGATTCTTGTGTTCTTGCCATTCTGGGGGATGTGCCATTGGCACCAACATGTAAATCCTTATGAGATTTTTTCGGAAACATTCTTGAAGGATGTGGGGTTTTGCAGCAGGTGTCTGTAAGACACAAAGATATTGAGGCAATCATAGATTTCCATGTGTTAAAAATTCAAGATTTTGACGTTATGATTGGGATCCCATTAGAAATTTCTCAAGGAAATTCCCTTGGAAGGAAACCTCAATGTCAAACTTGGAGGGAGAAAGTTCTCTATTCCTATCCTGCGTTCCAAGAATACATCCGCAAAATCTCCCATCCAAGATGAGCATTTAGAAGAGGTTAGAACTCTTAAATTCATAACACCATTTGAAATTGAAGGAGAAGAAGATTTCATCCTAGAAGAGAATGAATTTCAGGAGGCAATTGAATTGCCAAAAGAAGAGTTCTTCGTAAATTTCCTGTTGAGTTAAAAAATTCTACCTCTGGCCCTATGTTATGCCTTTCTAAATGGCGATTTGGAAGCTCTTGTCATCATAAGTGACAAGCATTCATATGATGAGACAATCAAACTCATTGCCATGTTAGAAAACATAGGGTTGTTTTTGACTATTCATTAGAGAACCCCAAGGGGATTAGTCCAGCGTTATGCACCCATCGCATTCCCATTGACCCCGAGAGTGTCCCCTCAAGGGAACCCCAAAGGAAATTAAATAATTCGATGCAGGAAGTTGTCAAGAAGGAAGTCTTGAATTTTCTGCATGCCAAGATTATCTGCCCTGTCCCTCATAGTGAATGGGTGAGCCCAGTTCAAGTAGTGCCTAAGAAGGGAGGTATGACAGTCGTTCAAAATGAGAAGAATGAATTAATTCCTCAACGAACCATCACAGGTTGGAGGATGTGCATAGATTACCAAACATAACAAGGCTACAAGGAATGATCATTTTCCACTGCCCTTCATCGATGAGATGTTAGAGCGGTTGGCAAAACACTCCTACTTTTGTTTCCTTGATGGGTATTCGGGTTATCATCAAATCCCAATCCATCTCGACGATCAATGTAAGACCACATTCACATGTCCCTATGGAACTTATACCAACCGACATATGTCCTTTGGATTGTGTAATGCTCCTGCCTCTTTTCAAAGGTGCATGATGTCTATCTTTTTCGACATGATTGAGGAGATCATGGAAGTTTTCATGGATGATTTCTCCGTCTATGGGAAAACTTTTGATCATTTTCTGGAAAATTTACACAAGGTCTTACAAAGATGACAAGAGAAGGACCTCATACTTAATTGGGAAAGTGTCATTTCATTGTCCGTGAAGGCATCATTCTTGGACACTTCTGTCCGAGAGGGGGATAGAAGTGGACAAAGCAAAGATTCAAGTCATTGAAAAACTTCCACCTCCTATCAATGTGAAGGGAATCCGCAGCTTTTTAGGTCATGCGGGGATATATCGGCGATTTATCAAAGACTTCTCAAAAGTCGCTAGACCCCTCACTAGCCTACTAGCTAAGAAAGCTCCCTTTGATTTTGATGACGAATGCCTTAAATCATTTGATACACTCAAAAAGGCACTCATCTCAGCTCCAATAATTCAACCTCCCGATTGGACGTTGCCATTCGAAATCTTGTGTGATGCTAGTGATTTTGCCGTTGGTGCGGTCCTAGGCGAAACCAAATATAAAAAGCATCATTCAATAGCCTACGCTAGCGAAACTCTAACAGGAGCTCAACTCAATTATGCCACAGCTGAAAAAGAGCTATTGGTTGTAGTTTTTGCTATGGATAAGTTTAGGTCCTATTTGGTTGGAGCCAAGGTCATAATCTATACAAACCATGCTGCCTTGAAGTATTTGCTCACCAAAAAGGATGCTAAACCAAGGCTAATCTGTTGGATTCTTCTACTCCAAGAGTTTGACTTAGAAACCAAGGATAAGCAGGGAGTAGAGAATTCCATGGCAGATCACCTCTCTCGTATGTAAGTGACCCAAACCATGGACCTTTTTATCAATGACTTCCTACGAGATGATATGCTTCTCAAGGTGACTGACTCTCACCCTTGGTATGCGGATATCGTGAACTTCATGGACACGGGATACGTACCATCAGGGGAAAACAAAAAGAAACTCATCTATGAGAGTCGTAGACACCTTTGGGATGACCCATACCTCTATCGTGTTTATGCTGATGGCCTTCTTAGAAGGTGCGTCCCATCAATTGAAGGCACCGAGATTATTGAGAAATGCCATGCTAGCCCGTATGGTGGCCATTAAGGTGTTTACCGTACCCAGGCAAAGATCTGGCAAAGTGGATTCTATTGGCCTTCTATGTATGAAGATACAAAAGAATTCATTCACAGATGTTGGAAATGCCAAAAGCATGGAGGAATCTCAGCTCGCAATTCGATGCCCCTAACATATAATCTACAAGTGGAATTATTCGATGTGTGGGGTATTGATTTCATGGGACCTTTCCCTACGTCCTATGATTGCGAGTACATCCTAGTGGCTATAGGTGTCAAAATGGGTAGAAGCTTTGCCATGCAAGAATGATGATTCCAAGCAAGCTAGGAAAATGTTCCATGAAATCATTTTCCCACGCTTTGACACTCCCCGTATGGTCATAAGTGATGGAGGGTCTCATTTCATAGATAAGACCTTCCGGAACTTTTTGAGGGAGCTTGGTGTCCAGCATAACATTTCTACTCCATACCACCCACAAACAAGTGGTCAAGCAGAAACATCTAATAATCAAATTATGAATATTCTGCAAAAGACCGTCTTGGATATGGGAATGGGATGGAAGCATAAGCTACCCGACGCATTGTGGGCATACCGTACTGCCTACAAAACTCCCATCGGCATGTCTCCTTTCCAACTTGTCTATGGGAAGACTTGTCATCTTCCGGTAGAGTTGGGACATAGAGCCTATTGTGCCATCAAGCAGTGGAACATGGACCTTCACGAAGCAGGAAAACACCGATTGAAGCAACTCTCTGAGTTGGAAGAGTGGAGAGATAAGGCGTACTATAGAGCCAAAATTTACAAGGAAAGAACTAAAAGGTGGCACGATTAGAGGATTACGCCTAAAGAGTTCAAAACCAATGATAATGTTCTACTCTTCATTTCTAGGGTTAAACTCTTTGGACATGGGAAGCTTAGAAGTAAATGGGAAGGACTATTCAGTCTAATAGAAACCTCATCTCATGGGAGCAATTACACTCCAAGGTGATGATGATCAGCTATTTAAAGTGAATGGGCACTGACTCAAATTATTTCTTGAATCCCAAATGGAGGAGGCGGAAAAGGAAATTGATGTGATAAATCTTATTGATTCTCACGCCATTTCTTTAAATTCTGTCTAAATTCTCTGTTTTCAATTAATGGGCCCATCCAATTATTCATCTATGGGGCCCATTAAGCCAACCCACGAAAACTTAGCCCAAATGGAGTCAGGAGGGGTTCGGATGAACCTTAGGTTCGGCCGACCTCCCCCTTGCGCTGTCAGCTTTCTGTTTTCTCATGCGGACTCTCCTGACGTATCCCAACAAGACTCTCCATGCTATCGTGTTTCCCCCTCTTATATATTGACGGGAACAAAGAGGAGAAACTTGCACCATCCATCAAAACCCATCTCCCGTTCCTCCCACCCATGTCATGGCTGACAGGAAAATTGTGCCTCATCCCCACTCTAGCTCAACTTTCAACCTGTGTGGAGACATTAAGCCAGCCAACGACAAGTCCCCCCTCGCTTTGGATTCCATCATGGCATTAGATGACGTACCTCTCACCATGATCCCGCCACTGATAATGACTCCGCGTGGGCATAGCACCACGCCTCGGAGGACGCCCATGAAGTCGACAATATCAGCACGTCGTCCGACTACGGCTGGCCTTAAGTCAGTCAAAACCCGTCTTTTTCCTGAAAAAGACAATTCTCCCCCAATGCTGCAGCCTGGCGAGGAGTTCATGTACACTATGAAGAGAAAGAACGGTGATGTAGTGAGCCACCACTACAAGTCACCTACGCGTACCTCGCCTGAGCATGTGGGAGACCGCCTTATTATCCATGGGGTGTGCAAGCCTGAAGGAGGCTATGCAAAAGGTTTTTTCAAGCAAATGGAGAATTTGGCAATTGAGAAATCGACGGGCTCGTCACCCTCCAAGATTAGGCATCACCTCTCCCCACCTGCCATTAGAGGGCCACCTGGCCAATTTGAGGACAGTGACGGGAAATATCCTCGTGCCCCTAAAGTGGCATGGCTTTCTAAGGAGTTAGCATCTCTCTGTTTGGAGAACAAGAAGCTATCAGACTTAGTGGCTCAAGGGCGCATTAAGAGGAAAAACTGAAGGATGAACTCATATCCCTCAAGGAGGAGATTGATGGTGTTCGCCGTGGCATGGGTGCCAAGTTGAGGCACCATGCAATGCCGTCAGGAAGCCCGAAATCTACAACGCTCCATAGTTTTGATGCCCTGACCGCATAGGATGCTTACTAGCTTAGTTTAGTTTTATTCCAAAATTTTTATTCATTAAATTTAGATTGAATAATGTAAGCATCCCCATATTTTGTGTTCAATAAAGTGAACTTACTGGTTCATCTAATCCGGTAAAGCTCTCCCTTTAGTTTATTTGTGTTGAATAAAGAATTCAGGAAACAAATGTGGGGGAGGTACCCCAATTTTGCGAAATTCCGACATCCAAAAAATAGCGTTGCATCTCAAAACACATCGCAACCGAACATATGTCGCAACCGAACATATGACTCGACACCTTGAAACAGAGCAACAGAAAGGCCAGAAGGGGGTCGGCCAACCTTGTGTGGACCCCACGTAGCTCCGTTTCGCTCCACAAATTTGGTTTGGATCTCTTACCCCTGAATATTCATGCTACGTTATTGTTTGAGTTGATTAAATATTTAATACTAAATATGTGAAATCAATTCAACTCAACAGTTAAAATTTAAAACTTGGTAGTCAAAATTTGCCTGAGCTGAAAATTTGAATACGGCCTTGTTATTGATTCCCACAAGCAAAATAGGAAAAACACATCATCTATGTTACTCGAGGAGATATCTCTTCGCTTGAAATTGACTTTTGATGTTTGCACAATTTGGAGTCTTGAACTTTGCCTCATTCTGTCATTGGACATTTAAATACCCACCAAAACGATATGTTACAAATTCTTGAAGACCACATGCATATTCCACTTTGCCTTTCATTGAACTTTGTCAAACCTATGACCCAATTGAGTGAAATGCATGAACCTTTTGACTTAGAAATTCTTGTGCACCTTATTCATGCAAAATTTCTCACATTGAGAATTTGCATCCACCATCATCCACCCAATAAAGAAACTCCATACATTTTAGTCATCAATTTCTCTCTAGAAAAAAAAAGGAGTAGAAGACATGGGTACGAAAAAGAAAACAAAAGCCTCTACTACAAAAAAGAGGAGTATGCCAAAAAGAAAAAGAGAGAGAAGAAAAAAAGTAGCCACCCTTAAAGAGAGAAAACATTGGAGTCCAACTTTATCCATTCCATTCATATGCACAAGGATTTTCTTTGTCAATTTCTTTGTTGCATAAGTCTCTCATAGGATCAAGTTTTTGACTTAGTAATATATGAATTGCAATGTGTGCCACATTTATCCCTTCCAAGCTGCACATATAGCCATATTTAGTATAGGGAAAAATTTGGCAAAACATGCCAAGGTGATGATGAATACACTTTGAGAGACTTGAGGGATTCCAAACTAGAGATATGAGCAATTGTTTTTTTTGACTTTCCGAATATAGCAAATCATCAGATCATTTTGGCAAGGGAAGATCCAAAAGAACTACATACCAACCATTCCACTATTCAAACACCCAAGCTTGATGCGGTAGCCACATTCCACAAAGGGAATTCATGAATTAAGGTATGAGTTCAAATATCCAGTATTCTCTTTTTCTAACTTATAGCAAATTTATGACAGCTCCTTAGTTCTTTTTCTTGCCTTCACTCGAGGACTAGGAAAGAACTAAGTGTGGGGGAGTTTGTTGATGGTCCTTAAGCACCATATTTATACCGTCAATTCACCTCATAATGTGCACAAAAGAGAAACACAACATATGGCAGGGTTAAAATCTAACCAATTCCACAAGTGTTGGTGTTTATTTGTATGCATGTGAATTTAGACCCAAAATATCAAGACATGCAGGAAGTAATCCATAAAATTGGATTTCTACGAATTAGGCGATGCCACCTGGTACCACATGGATCAAATGACCAACAAATAGAAGTATCCAAAGCCATCCAACGCTGTAGCACCCATATCAGTAAATGAGACACTCCTGGAAGTCATCCCAAGGAAGCAAACAAGAAATGGTCAACATTTCTGTTCGGCCGACTACGGGGTTCGGTCGAACTTTTCCTGGTGCCAAACTCGGTCAGCTTCCATGTGTCAACTCCCTGTGACGCCCTGATCAAGATGAAGACTGATTCGCACAAATTTTGTGGCAGGAACCGACCCTTCCCCCCTATAAATAGAACCCCACCCCTCACTTCACACACACACCAGAGTTGAGAATGGAATACCACTCCAACAGTTTAGAGCAGTCCTAGAGGCTGCCAAGTAGAAGGAGACTGTTGTGAGAGTTTAGGAGAAGAAGGCTTGGGCTTGTCAAGCCCATCTTCTACACTTGTATCCCTACAAAGGAGTACTCAAATCAAGTAAGCCCTTTGTGAATTCAATTCAAGTTTGATTCTCAATTCATAGTAGTTTGCACAAGTAGTTACTTGTGGGTTCATTGCTTTAATTTATGAGAGGCTCTAGTTGTAGCTTTGTGTTCAAAACGACTAGAGTTGTGATTTAGAACGTAAGCGTGGTGATTAGGTTAGAAATCACCAATGAATATCTCATAGACCCACAGATTGAAGAGGTAGGCAGTAGGTAGTGACAGTCCTATTTGTCCATGTAATCCTCCACGTTCGGCTATGCCATAGGCTCTTGGCGGGAGTCGTCCTAGTATTGCTAGGAGTAAACCCATGCCCTAAGCAAGGAGCTACCGCAAATTCTTTGGAATTAGAATCAATACTTTGAATTCCTCTCTCTTTTTCTTTCCTACAAAACAACTTTGTGTCCTTGGGTGAATTACTTTGTAAGATTACACACACGTTCCTTGGATTCGATACCCTTGGAATACTCTTTTAAGGGGAAGTGCTACCTGACAGTTTCCGTGCACTTTCAGATTTTTATCTGTGATATAAGAAATGTCAACAGTCTTCAACCAATTCCTCCAAAATTGTTGAAGTAGCACGTGATGTTTGATGAGACTAATGGCCCCCAAGTGGAGCAAGTTGATCATCATGTGCCATGTAGGATCGAAGAGCACGTGAAAAGCTACCAGAGGGGGGGGGGGGTGATGTAACACCCTCATTTTCATGCATCATGCCATACATACATTCATATACATGTTTAACATTAACCCACATAAAGAGGAACGAGTTTAAAATTGATTTGGAACAAAACCACACCTAAAATGCTGAAAAGTGCAAACTAGTCCGATTTTAGTGAGGACTAGTTCGATTTCTCTCTGACTAAAAACGAACTTGTCTGTTTTTGCTGCAGACTACTCCGATTTTGCCTCTGGAAACTTTCGGACTTGTCCGATTTGTGCGGACTAGTCCGATATTCCAAGAATCCTTGAAAATTTGCTAAGTCTCTGGACTTGTCCAGACTAGTCTTGTGTTCCAGTGGACTTGTCCGATTCCCTCTCTGACTAGCGTCGGAATTGACCGCCAAGTCTGATATTTGGCCAGACTTGTCCGATTTATTTCTGACTAACTTTGGACTAGTCCGGTCCTTTTCGGACTTGTCCGATATTTCGCGACTCTGAGTTGATCTTTTATTTCACGACTTGTTTCTTGGGGTTCATGTTAAGTGGGCCTAGGGACGTCGTGCCTAACTCTTTTAGAGCCCATGTGGGACTCTAAACCGGCCTCTACTCATCCCAAACTCGAAATCCATCTAACCCTAGCCTCCACCTCTATATAAACAACCCCACCCCTTGGCTTGACATCTATTTGCCACTTTTCCACCCCACCGAAACCCTAGTTCATGGAGAACCACCACCAAGGAGGGAGGAGGAGATCCCAAGCAAGAAGAAGAAGAGGAGGAAACGAAAGAGGATCAAGATCTCCATCAAGTTTTGTTCTTCATCACTAATTCATCTCCAAGTTCATCCCCAACCCTAGATCATCTAGATCCAAGTGTTACCTCCGAGTTTCTTGATTCATTGGAGTTCTAAACACCTGGTATACCTTCTATTCTCTTTTCCTTACGTGAATTCAACCCCTAATCTCCAAATTAACATCGATCTAGAAAACCCTAGTTCGCTAGTTCTGCGAAGTGCGGACTAGTCCGGCCTTTTGCAGACTAGTCTGATTTTGCGGACTAAATTATGTTGAATTAATTCTAAAATTAGATCTTATCACATCAAAACCTGTATAAACTTGTTAAAGTCTATTAGAACTCGTTAGTGATCATTAAAAGCAATCTATTAACAAGTTCTACCTTGCATTTGCATCAAGCATGCATGTCATGTCATATTGAGTAATATTTGTGCACTCTTTGATTGTGATTCTTGTCTTGTATGTTTATTGTGTGGATTAGACGGATTTGCGCTAGAGAGTGCCGCGGAGGATCTACAACACCAAGAGTTTGAAGGCTTTGACCCGAACCAATCCCAAGAGCAAGGCAAGTGCCCTCGAAACATATTGATCCTATTTTTAAAATAAATGTTTTGTTTGCAAAACTGCATGCTTGTGTCAAATTGATGGGAATCCTATGATAGGAAGTTTACTAGTTTTGTTTAACCACCCTTGTCACCTAGAGTTCATGGTAGAGAGTCGGGATGGGATTTTTACCTTTTTGCTTCGCTTAATCAGTACAGGAAACCCGACGATTTGCGACGGCCAGGGTCGTCGCAAATAAGTCAAATGTCGTCGCAAATAAGCTATTTATGATGGTTTTTCTTATTTGCGACAGTTTCTGGCCGTCGCAATTAAGATTATTTGCGACGGCCACCGTCACAAATAACCTTATTTGCAACGGTTCGCAGCGGTCGTCGCAAGTTATTGCCCGAGGCTGGTGGGCCCCGCAAAAATATATGCGATGGCCCTGCCGTCGTAATTAAAGCTTATTTGCGACAGCCAGGCCGTCGGAAATAAGTGCCGCTATTTGCGACGGCCCGACCGTCGCAAATAAGTTCAGCCAGTAGGGCCCACGTGTCCTCCTCTGGGACCCATGCGTCTAATTGCGACGGCCTGGCCGTCGCAATTAATGCTTATTTGCGACAGCCAGGCCGTCGCAAATAGAAGAGGCTTACTTGCGACAGCCTGGAGCCTTATTTGCGACGGTACTGTATAAAAAGCCGTCGCAAATAAGGTTTTTTATTTTTTTTTAGAAAAAGAAAATACTACCCGGCTCGATGGCCAGAATCACAAAACAGACAATATATATTACAAACAGTCATATAACAACAATCCAAACATAGCATGACAACACATCTCAACACATCATCGTCGAAACATGGCATCAACATCAACAAACCAAACAAGGGCTCACTCGCCCGTCTGACCTCTGTAGCCACCTCTGAAGCCACCTCCGAAGTCGAAGTCGTCGTCGCGCCTCATTCCAGGTGGCGCTAGCGACAGCGACGAAGTTTGTGCAGCCGTCGTAGATTGTTGCATTTAATGAAACTTAGAGTTAGAATATAAATACATCAACATCTCTCCCTCCCTCTCCCTCTATCTCTATCTAGATCCCCTCTCTTCCTATCTTCTTTCATCTCTCTATTGCTATCTTTTTCCCTCTATCTTTCTGCCTCTATCTCAATCTACATCTCCCTTTCTCTCTCTCTCTCTCTCCCTCTCCTTCTATCTCCAATCTCCCTCTCTCTCGTCATTCCTCTCCCACTCTATCTAACTATCTCTCACTCTTTCGTATATCTCTTTCTTCCATCTCAATGCTTTTCTTCTATCTAACTATCTAATCTTTCTTCTATTTCAATCCTTTTTCTCTATCTTCCTCTTCTAACTTCATCTCTCACTCTATCTGTCTTTCACTGTCACTCCATTTCCTCGCTTTATTTTGGTTAAGTTGAGTTAAAACTAAAATTGTTAAGTTGACATAGAAAATTACCTGACCCACAGAAGAAGGATCGCCTGGAAGGACCAGTGGTAGTACCGGTAGATAGATCCCCAGACCTTGCGCTCGAGCCATGACCTGTCATTGCAAACATTAAATGTTACCTATAGTAAGTCATTTACGCTGAATTAATGAGAACTTTAGTTTTATTTTGTTACCTACATTGCTTCCCGCATCTGCGCCAACGCTGCTGCTTGGGTTTGGATCGTGGCCTCCATCGCAATCCTTTTGGTGTTCTGCCTCACTCCTTTCCTCCTCCTGTTGCCTGAAGTTGTCTTCTACAATTTGTCGGAGGGACCGCACCTCAATGTCCCTCTGCGAGGCGCGATGACCTGTCGTGCCCACCGAAGAAGCCTGCGTGGAGCTACCTCTCGCAGGTCTCCCCACTCTCGAGTCGGCAACTCCATCGAATATGGCGAGCCTATAAAAAGAGAGTCAGTAATATCAAATTGAAATATCTTGAATACTTTGAATTGAAAATGATAAAATGACTTATAAACTCACCATCCGTGTGCTTTTCCATCTCCGCTTGCATACGCGGCTTGAGGATCGATTGCTTCACGTTCCCAATCGAAATCTTCGCCATGTATCTTCCTAGCCCCTCCCCGTACTTAGCCTGCAAAACAAGGAAACCATGTAAGTTGAACAATACATATAGTTATATTTAATATGAATGATTTCTAAACTTACCAATTGCTCGGCTGCAGCCTGACTGCACCCCTGAGGCTGAGAAGGGTCCCTGTGACCTCTCTTCCAAATCTCAGCAGGGGTCAACGGCACCCCCGTCTCACGCTCCTGTCAATACGTGTTAGTACGAACAATATATTATGAATATATAAACATAAGTTACATACACTTACCATGCGTTTAGCTAAACGCAAGTGGTTATCGTGGTTGTGCCTGCTCTTCCCCTCGACCCCTCTGCACTCTCGAGCCTTCTTGGACTTAGCTTTAAACTCATCGCTAGCCCAGTAGTGACAAAGGGCCCGAAATGCATTGGTCCGAACCTGCAACCAGCTCACGTGGCCCTACACATAGTTGGAAGTCGTTAAAAATACCATCGAGGAAATTATCAGAAAAAAATACTTACTACATCCCACGTACCTGCGCGTACTCCTCCTCCGTCAGGTGCCTCTCGCTCTCTTGCCGGAAGTGTAGCACGTGCTGCTGGTTCGCCTTCAAGTGCTCATTAACAATTTGAACACGGGCGTTCGACAAAGCTTGTCGAAGCTCCTTGGCAGTGTTGTAGTGAAACACTTGCCTCTCATCCTCAAAGAGGCGAGGGTCGTTCGGGTCCTCTAAAGTATATCTTGCCTGCGATAAAGAATATATTAAAGAGATGTTCATTAAAAGAGTTTAAGAGTTAAAACTTAGAAACTATTTTTAACATACTTACCATAAAATCGGCCCATACGGCCTCCTGAAGGTTGCCATGCTCTTGGTGATGGACGCGTGCGTAGTCCTCCCACGAAAGAGCAGACACCCCGCCGATGACCCCAGGATAGTGCAAACGCACTAAGGACCCGAGGACACCGTTCACTGGTCTTTGGTGTCTCTCACTGGTGAAAGACGTGTCGTCCCAAATCCTACAAGATATTTATTGATTCATTACTTAAGTAACCAAAAGAAACTAAAATTGAACACTATAATTTTTATTACCTGTCTCCAGCAGGACGAATCACGATCCTCTGTGAAGGGACCATAGGAGGACTGACAAAGTGAGTCCTCCTCGTCCTCCGCGTCTGCTAGGGCACCACATCAGGTGACCCAGACGGCTCCTCACCAATCGAGCCAAAGGCCTCAGGAACAGAAGGATCGCCAGCCGAGGGCTGGCTGGCTGAGGGCTAGCTCGCCGAGGGCTGGCTCACCGAAGGGTAGCCAAGGTCAACTGGAGCCGCAGCCTCTGAGTCAGCCGGTGAGGACTACAACATTCAAATGATTCATAAGTAAGATTAATGTAAAATTGAATTTAAAGAATTTGTAAAAAGCGAGTGAAATTTACCTGTGACGAAGCTCTAGAGCTGCTAAGAACGTGCCCCAGCAGCTGAGAGCGTCTGCCCCCAGTCGACGAGGCACCAGCGAAAGCGTCCTCAGGTCTAGAGGAGTAGAACCCCCTCGTCGGTGGCACCATCTTACCCTTCTTTGATGCCATCATGTTTTAATTAGATAATTAGTAAATATGCAAATAAAATATACAAAATTCATGTTACTATGTTCAAGAAAACATTACTTGTAATCACTTTCAAAATTCATCAACATCATTATCATGTGCCTGTGCCCTACTCCTTAAACCGACCCAACAATCTTCCATCATGGCCTGTTCTAATTTCCGTTTTCGCATATCATCTACCTCTACATCTTCAACGTCTTCAACATCTCCAAGTAATTGATCGAGTCCTGCACCAAGCTCGATGATAAAAGTGTTTGGCAACTCTTATTCTTGGTAAACTTCTTCCACGTCTTCGCTATCATGGTAACCATCATCCCCAGGAGTATATAACCGCTCACGAGGATTCACCTTATATACCATCCACCAAGCACTGAGCTTCGTGCATGGATAAGGTAGATAATACACTTGTTCCACTTGATGTGCAAGAACAAATGTATCGTAACATCGTAGTCGATCCTTATGTTTCACTTCCACTATTCCAAATTGATTTTCTCGAGTTCCATGAGTGCGATCAAACCAGTCACAATCAAAGAAGACAACTCGAAGGGTCTTATTTCTGGTAAAAGTAAATTCAAGGATTTTGTTAATGATCCCAGAATAATTGGTTAAATTCCCTTGAGTGTCCATTGCTCTCGTCACAACACCAGAATTTGATGTTGCTGCGAGAGGACGAAGAGCTTCAAAATGAGTTGTACGGAATCGAAAGCCATTTACGTCATATCGACCATAGCTTCTAACATTCACCAATCCATAAGATAGCTGCCGCAAATCCTCATGGACATTGTGAGTCCAACACTGTCATAAATGATCGTAAGTTAAAATAATACTTCTTTAATAATAGTAACTTATAATACATAGAAGATGAGAGAATATTACATAATCTTGAAACCAGGATAGGAAACTCTGCCCCCCATTTATTCCTTCTTTTCGCATTGCTTCTACTTGTTTGCCCGTAGGTTGATGCTGATGTGGCCAACATTGTCTGTGGAACTCCCTGAACATGAAAAAACATCTTTTAGAATACATGTGTAGCAAAATATGTCAATTAGCATAATGTAGGAGAAACACTTAATTGAAGTATTCCTGCATGCCTTCTATATTTGCGTACATGTAGAGTAAAGCAACAGTCCTTTCATGTTCGGATAGCACGTAGGTCGTGTAGCTAGCAACGGTGGTGCTCTCGTTTGAAAAATGGAAAGGTCGCTTAGAGGCGGTGTTTCGTCCACATTGTACCGCATCGCCGAAGTATTGATATTGTTTTCTTCCGCAAAGTAGACACTTGAAAAGTATCCTACTTAAGAGCATATGCTTGAGCGATGCACCCTTTCACCCTTGCCCTGTTGCCAACCATTGGTTTCAGATATCGTAGCACTCTTTCAATGTGATACATCCACCTATATTGCACAGGACCACCAACTTTAGCTTCGAATGGAAGATGGATAAGTAGATGTTGCATTGGATTGAAGAAACCTGGTGGAAAATTTTTTCCGTCTTACATAAAAGTATGGGTATCTCCTTCTCTAACTTAATCCATCATCCCGATCATGATTTCTTTAGCACAAAGCTGTCTATAGAAATAGCTGAGCTCGGCTAAAACCATCCACACCGCATCATCTAGATAGCCTCGAAACATAATAGGTAAGAGTCTTTCCATTATAATGTGATAATCATGACTCTTCAACCCAGTGAGGTTTCCTGTGTTAACATTTACGGCTCGTTTCAAGCTAGCTGCGTAACCATCTTGGAATTTCAATGTTTTCATCCATTTCATAACCTCTTTCTTTTCTTTCGATCGAAGACAGAAAGAAGCACATGGCTCTCCACAACTTTCAGAGATTTCAAGAGTTGGACAGTGACAAATGTCTGCCAAATATAGTCTAACTTTATAATTGTCTTTCATTTTGCCAGGCATATCCATGCAAGTGCTTATGATACTTCCGCTCATGTTACACTCTTGATGCATGACATCAATGTTGTGCATTAGAATCAACGACTTCACATACGGTAGCTCCCAAAGTCCACATATGTGAGTCCAATTGTGTTCCTCTCCATAACCTAGGAAATATCCAGGACGACCTTCATCAGGCATCACTTTGTCCAACATATCAGAAATTTCTGACCGGTTGAGACGCTTCGGTGGTCCTTTAGTGACAACAGTGTTCTTTCGAAAGACATGCCTCTGCTGCCTAAATATATGATTCGAGGGCAGCCAACGTATGTGACAATCGAAGTAAGATATTTTGCCTCCATAAGTTAGTCGAAAGCAATCCATGTCTGAAGCACATAGCGTACATGTTAGACGACCGTGAGTGCTCCATCTGGAAAACATGCCGTATGCTGGCAAATCATGGACGGACCACAAATAAGCAACTCGAAGGTTGAATTTCTGCTTCTTAAAACTGTCGTACGCTTCGACTCCTGTCCACAAGACTTTCAATTCTTTGATCAGCGGTTTTAACATCACGTTGAGACGTGACCCGGAATGATCAGGTCCAGGTACAATGAGGCTGAGAAACATGAAACCGTTCTTCATACAAAATGCAGATGGCAAGTTGTACGGAATGACAAAGACAGGCCAACATGAGTATGGCGTGGCGTTCGTACTGAACGGTGAGAATCCGTCTGTCGCTAATCTGATGCGAACATTCCTCGCATCACGAGAAAAGTCTGGATCAAAACGGTCTAGCGCCTTCCATGCATCACCGTTGGACAGATGCGTCAATAATTCTTTGTTCTCACGTTTACCTTCTTTGTGCCATCTCATGTGTCTTGCGGTTCTTTTTGAAAGAAACAACCGCTTCAACCGAGGTGTCACAGGCAAGTAACGAAGCTGCTTATGTGCGAAATCTGTCATCACATTATCGCCATCGTCATTAACAACTTTGACATACCTCGATTTACCACATTCCAAGCACATCTTCTCATTGGCGTGCTCTTTCCAGAATAGCATGCAGTTGTCTGGACACACATCGATTTTCTCATACTTCATACCGAGACCAGATATCTTGATCTTTGAATGATACATATCTGGTGGCACATTGTAAGGTTGTGGAAGGATATCACAGATCAATTTCATAAGATCATTGTAGCAGTTGATAGAAATAAATACTTGGACTTAATTGACATAAATCTGATCAAGAAAGCAAGTACAGTCACAACCTTGTGTTCATGCAACGGCTCTTGTGACTTCTTCAGCTCTTCGAAGAACTTCTCTGCCTCATTTGTAAGAGGATCATCCACTTCAAGAGCTTCTAGCATCTCATCCATCCTATCAACCTCTGTTATATCATCATCCTCATCCACTTTGGCTATGAATCGAGAATTTGTCTCGCCGTGAAAGGTCCACACTTCATAATGTGGAGTGAAACCGTTTCAACATAAGTGAAACCAAAGATCCAATCTTCTAAAAAACTTGGTGTTCCGGCATTTTGTACATGGGCACTGCACCATATCTTCTGTTGACAACAAAAATGCTCGATCCAAAAATTGATCTAACTTGATAAACCACTCATCCGAGTGACCACCAGTTCTGCTCTTCCAACTAGTATACATCCAACTACGGTCTTCACCCATGTTTGGCTCTGCAGTTTAACGTGAAATATTATTAGTTTCATTGTTATGTTATGTCACGGCCCTACAACCTAGGCAGATAGATCCTAAACCCACCCAAGAGTGACCGAGCGGAGCGTGCTCATGAAGAGACGCGAGATCCGGATTCAAACAAAATTTCGGCAGCATAACCCCGCTGTTCTCCACTGCTTACACCACCGAAATCTCGTCCACATCCGGACCCGCGTCTCGTCACAAGCCATGCCCCCTCGGTCACTCCGAGGCTGTCCAAAAAGGGACAATTCCGAACCTGCACGTCTCACATGCCAATGGCATGTGAGACCTGCAGATTCGAAATGGGTAATGCATTGCTATAGGTTAAGTTGCTCTTTTCATTTTGACATCATTTAAGATAGAGGAAAGAACTAGAGAAAGAGTGAGAGGAAAGTTGGTCTTAGATGACCATTCCACATCCATTTCCACCGTCCACGCAATCGCGGGTCATTGACGTCCTTACCAACCCGTTCGCTTCCATGTCGCCTTGACGCATACGGTACCACTACTATGGTCTATACGGCACGATCACACTTATTGTGTGTCGTGCCCCTCCGGTTTGGTCCGAGCCGGCCCAAAACACCTTTATTTACTTATATTAAGTAGTCACTCAAAAACATTATATGAATGCACTAAAGTCCAATCATACAGTAAACAGAATATAAATTCAGAATGACAGACCAAGCTATAGACAAAAAACATATTAGCCAAAAAGATAGCCTAAAAACTTATTATGAGATTATTAGGTACAACACGACATCCTCTATGAGCTGTCATTTTCTGCGGTTAATATGAGAATGTAACAAAAAGTAACTACATCATAAGAATAATTTATACATAGCCTCCGTTTGCTGTGTTGAGTAAGTAGCTGTAGGGTATGTTTTGTGTACAGGAAACAAGAGCAGAATTATTTGTACATCACATAAGGTGCTGATGTAAACACGATACATGTGAAATTCACAACTTTCTATTAAGAGTAAACACGATACATGTGCAATTCAGGCAAATTTTCAAGCAAATGCATGTGCAATTCAGAACAATGAGAGCAGGGGGAGAGGCGAGGAAATACTTGCAACGGAGATGCTGCTTGCTGCCTCTGTTCCCGTAGAGCAAGCTTTGGTGGTGAATACTCGGCGGCGGGGCCGAGGGCGCAGGGGCGGTGGAGCCGGGGGCGAGCCGGCGACGGGGGCGCAGGGGCGGCGGGGCCGGGGGCGAGCTGGCGGCGAGGGCGCAGGGGCGGCGGAGCAGGGGCGAGCCAGCGGCGGGGGCGCAAGGGCAGCGGGGGCGCAGGGGCAGCGGGGCCGGGGGCGACCCGGCAGCGGGGGCGCAGGGGCGGCAGAGCCGGGGGCAAGCCAGCGGCGGGGGCACAGGGATGGCGGGGCCGGGGGCGAGCCAGCGGCGGGGGCGCAGGGGCTGCAGGGGCGTGGCGGGCTAGCGGCGGGGGCGCGGCAGGCGGCGGCTGTGGAGTGAATGGTGAATGACGAGTCGGGGTCGGAGGGTCTCGATGTTAGCCCTAATTTGCGACGGCAGCCTTAATTTCGACGGCCTTAACTTATGGCCATCAAAATTAAACCCTTAATAGTGACGACTCTTTTATTTGCGACGGCCCTAGGGTTGGCCATCGCAAATAAACCCTTATTTGCGACGGCCACACCGACGGCCGTTGCAGTTTAGTCCTTATTTGCAACATTCTTTTTATTTGCGACGGCCAGCGCCATGCCATCGCAAATTAATTTATTTGCGATGACTGGCTGTCGCAAATAAATATAGCCGTCGCAAATGGTTGCATTTCCTGTAGTGAATCAATTGGGATGGGAAACCACTATATTATTTAATTATGCATTAATGATATATTGATTATCATGAACTAGTTAAAAAGATGGGTGATCTAAGCAAGCATGGCTAGTGGATTGGGTTGGATCTTATGGTGGTTTGCTTGCTTTAGATTTAAGGACCGGTTCATGCGAGAATAAGCCAGGATTACAGAGCCACCACGAGGCCAAGTATGGATGTGGCGTAGCTGATTAATTAGGGCTTGCCAGTGCTATTTGGACCATTAAGGATGCTCGGGGAAGGGGTAGTCAGATTGGGTTTGTTGATGATTGGTGGGACTACCTTGGGATCCGAATGCCTCAATAGGGGGCCCTTGGTTGAAGATGTGCTCTGTAGGACACATCGCCACCGATGAAACCTCAGTGGGGTCTAAATAGGCTAGTAATCCCTTCGTAAAGGCTATTTTGTGATCTCTTGGTCATACACCAAAGGAAGTGTAATTGACGTAAGGAAGGTTTCTTTAGTCGGCGACGGGTGTTGAAATAAGGAACACGTGGGTAAAGTGGTACAAACTCTGCAGAGTCTAATAAAACTATCATGATAGTCGTGCTCCCGTTTATGAGCACCTGGACAACTTCCATGATTAGAGGGAACCTGGTATTGGGATGGTTTTTGGGATGGTTATGGGTTGGTACTGGTAGTGGCTGGATATGGATTAAACTATGACATTGAATATGATTAATGGTATGATGGTGATGGATATGGAATATGGACTGGTGCTATGTTATTAATCATGGTTTTTTATGGGAATACTTCACATACTATAACATATTGCTTTTCAAATGTTTTAATGTACTTTTCAGCACTCAACTCTTATTATTGTCGTCATTTGAATCAGCCACATGTCATACTTTCCACACTTGCTGAGTACGACATGTACTCACTCTTGTAATCCCCCCAAAACAGTTGCAGGTCAGGATTGGGAGTTTAATGATGATAATGCGGAGTTCTAGGCCATGTCTACCGTCAGCTTTGCCTGTGGTGTTTTGGAGCTGCGCTACCCTATTGCTTATGCTGCCTAGCTGTTTAGTTTGCTTAATTAGTTATTTCTGCTAGAGTAATTTGAACTTGTCATTAATATTCATTAGAGCTTGTATTCGAGGATAATATGGTTTGTGTAATAAAATTTGGTTAATTAATCTTGTTCTATGGTAATTTTCTGTATATTCTTTTGTGAATGTACTCGCGTAAGTGTGATGAACATCCTGGGCACACATATGCGTTCACTTGGTTCTTTTTTCAGAACCGGGTGTCACAGATTGGTATTAGAGCCACAGGTTGACCGTAGGACGCAACCTAGATAGAATGAACACTTTAGAGCACATAGGAGCACTCAGGGATCGATGTGTTTTTGTTTGGTGTACTGTTTGCTATATTTTGGTTGCTTGTGTGCTTAATAGAGGATTTCGGGATGCTTTAGCATTTCCATGTCCACGTAGGCTAGTTAGTTGTCTAGTTTCATATCTCTTGATGCATATAGTTGGGGACATTTTCTAATTCTTACCTATTGCTTTTCTCCAGATGGTGAGGACTAGCAACCAGAGGGATGCTAATGATGAGGAGGAGAACCATGGAGGACCTCAGAACAACAATGGACAAGGACCTGCTCATGGAGCTATCAATATCGAGCAGCTATTGGCTATGCAAAACCAGCTCATGCAGACCATGATACAAACTATGGGACAGCTGCAGGCTGGTAACATCAACAATCAGCCCCACATGCCTCCACCGCCACCCCCGCCTCCTCATAACCGATTGGGAGAATTTATGAGGACTAGGCCACCCACCTTTGCTCAAGCTGCTGACCCTATGGATGTCGATGATTCACTCAAGTCTATGGAGAAGAAACTTGCTATTGTCTAATGTAGTGACCGAGAGAAGGTCTTATTTGCTTCTCATCAACTAGTTGGAGCAGCTGCAGATTGGTGGGATTCTTATTACAATGCTCATGAGAACCAAGAGAGAATTACTTGGGCCGAATTCAAAGAGAGCTTTCGTTCTCATTATGTGCCGGAGGGAGTTATGATTTTGAGGAGGCAAGAATTTGAGAACTTGAGGCAAGGAAGATCGAGCATGGGTGAATATCTCAACAAATTCACTCAACTGTCAAGGTATGCGCCTGAAGATGTGAGTCGGGATAGCCGGAAACAATACTTGTTCATGAGGGGCTTGAACAATGAGATTCAAGTGCAATTGCTCAATTGTGACTATGCAAGTTTCCAAAAGCTTGTGGACAAAGCAATCGTGGTTGAGAACAAGATCCGTGAGATGGAGCAAGACAACAAGAGGAAGGCACCATATCAAGGACAACAACAAGTAAGTAATGTGCGCCCTTGCTTTGCGACTCCTAATGCGCCATATTACAGCTCCTCTGCTCCTGGACAGCTCCTTGGTTATGCACTGTGCCCAGCTCAGTTCGTGCAGCAGCGCCCTGCCATGCAAGCACCTAGGCCTCCAATGCCTTAATTTTCCTGGTGCCAATGCTCAAAACCAAGCTTGTCCCAATAATTCTGGTGGAGTTAAGAAGTGCTATACTTGTGGAGAAGCTGGACACTTTGCGCATCAATGTCCCAAGTCAGGCCTTGGTCGAGGAAGCAATGTGTTGAGGCAAAACCCAAGAACCAATGGAGGACAACCGCAAGGGAACCATGGACAGCAGAATTTTGCTCATGGCAACGTGAACCATGTCTCTACGGAGGATGCTCAACAAGCGGATGACGTGGTCATTGGTATGTTTCTCGCCAACTCCGACCCCGCGACTATGTTGTTTGATTCTGGAGCATCACATTCATTCATCGCATCGAAGTATGTTGCCAAGTATAGTTTGCCTATCTCTCATATGAAGTTTACTCTATTGGTTAAGTCTCCTGGAGGAGAGATGAGGACAAATATAGTATGTACAAAAGTAGGCTTTAGAATAAGGGGGGTAGACTTCTCCGCCAACTCATTATTTTGAATTCTCAAGGATTGGACATTATACTTGGTATGGACTGGTTGAGGAAGCACAATGGAGTTATTGAGTGTGCCACGAAGACAGTGATATTGACTAATGAGGAAGGGATCACCGTAGAATTTGAAGCATCTCAAACCGCATCGAAGCAATTGGAGCTGAATCATATGGATGGTACCACAATTGAGGAGATTCCGGTGGTGTGTGAATTTTTGGATGTTTTCTCCGAATGAGTTGCCAGGTATGGCGCCTGATTGAGACATTGAGTTTGTTATTGATTTAATACCTGGAACTACACCTATAGCTAAGAGGCTGTATAGGATGCCTCCTATGGAGTTAGCGGAGCTCAAGAAGCAGATTCAAGAGCAACTAGAGAAGTGTTTTATTCGCCCAAGCTCTTTACCTTGGGGAGCACCTGTGTTGTTTGTGCACAAGAAGGATGGAACCCAAAGGATATGTGTGGGTTACCGAGCTCTCAACGAGGTGACAATCAAGAACAAGTACACCTTGCCACGCATAAAGGACTTGTTTCATCAGATGAAGGGTGCTTGTGTCTTCTCTAAGATTGATTTGAGGTCGGGATATTTTCAAATGAAGATTATACCATCAGACATACCCAAGACAGCTTTTAGGACACGATATGGATCTTATGAGTACACCGTGATGTCTTTTGGATTGACAAATGCACCTGGCTACTTTATGTACCTCATGAATAAGGTCTTCATGGACTACTTGGATAAGTTCGTTGTGGTGTTCATCGATGACCTTATGATCTACTCGAAGGATGAGAAGGAACATGAGGAACACTTGAGGCTTACGTTGCAGAAGTTGAGGAAGCATCAATTGTATGCCAAGTTCAACAAGTGTCAGTTTTGGTTGAAAGAGGTGTCGTTTTTGGGTCATATCATCTCAGGAGGAGGAGTATCGGTTGACCCCGGAAAAGTGAGGGACGTGTTGAAGTGGGAACCACCACAAAATGTAAAGGAAATAAGGAGTTTTCTTGGAATGACTGGATATTACCGTAGATTCATCAAGGACTTTTCCATGATAGCCAAGCCAATGAAGGAATTGATAATGAAGGGAAAGGCATTCCAATGGACTCAAACTTGTCAAAATAGTTTTTAGGAGTTGAAGAAGAGGTTGACAACAGCCTCAATATTGGTACTACCAGATGTGAGCAAGAGTTTTGTTATTTATTGTGACGCATCGAGACAAGGACTTGGATGTGTGCTTATGCAAGAAGGTCAAGTGGTTGCATATGCATCGAGGCAATTGAAGAAACATGAGCAGAATTACGCCACACATGATCTTGAACTAGCAGCCATGGTACATGGATTGAAGATTTGGAGACACTAATTCTTGGACATAGGTGTGAAATTTATACGGATCACAATAATCTTAAGTATATCTTCACACAAACGGATCTGAATTTGAGGCAATGAAGATGGTTGGAGCTCATCAAAGATCATGATTTGGGGATCAACTATCATCCGGGAAAAGCCAATGTAGTGGTCGACGCTTTGAGTAGAAAAGGAGTAAGTCATCAACTCACAGTTCGAGAGTTACCATCCGAGTTATGTAAGGAGTTTGAAAGGTTGAACCTTGGATTTGTAAATGAGATGGAGATGATGGAGTTAAACCAAACCTTGGAGCAAGAAATTCGAGAGGCACAGACCAAGGATGAGGAAATTCAAGAAATCAAGGAAAGGACCCAAGAGGGGAGAGAATTCAGATTTGATGAGGATGAACATGGTACCTTATGGCTGGGAAAAAGGATTGTCATGCCTAATGTGAAGCATATTTTGGAGACGATATTAAAAGAGGCACATGACTCACCTTACTCAAGTCACCCCGGTTGTACGAAGATGTACAAAGACTTGAGGACTTGCTATTGGTGGGCTATCATGAAGAAGGACATAGCTGAATACGTAGCGTTGTGTGATGTGTGCCAACGGGTCAAGGCGGAACATCAAAGGCCAGCTGGACTATTACAACCATTGAAGATTCCAGAATGGAAGTGGGAAGAAATTGGTATGGAATTCATAGTTGGTTTACCGCGTACCCAGTCCGGGTATGACTCGATTTGGGTAATCGTGGATCGATTGACAAAGTCAGCTCATTTTGTTCCTGTCAAGACCAAGTATACATCTGCACAATTGGCCGAAATATACATGGATCATACTGCGTGTCGACATGGAGTCCCAAAGAAGATAGTCTCGGATAGAGGTTCTCAATTTACCTCCAGGTTTTGGCAAAAGTTACATGAAGCATTAGGAACAAGGTTGAATTTTAGTTCAGCACCACCCTCAAACAGATGGACAAACTGAGAGGACCAATCAGATTTTAGAGGACATGTTAAGAGCTTGTGCTTTGAAGCATGGGAAAGGTTGGGACAAGAGCTTGCCATATGCAGAATTCTCATACAACAATAGTTACCAAGCAAGCTTGATAATGTCACCATATGAAGCGCTTTATGGAAGGAAGTATAGGACATCTTTATTCTGGAATGAGGCAGGAGAAACTCAATTATTTGGTCCGGATGTGTTGCAAGAAGTCGAAAAGCAAGTCCAAATAATTTGTGAAAACTTGAGGGCTGCCCAATCAAGACAAAAGGGCTATGCGGACAATAGGAGAAGGAAATTAACCTTTGAAGTGGGAGATTTTGTTTACCTCAAGGTGTCACCAATGAGTGGTCATAGGAGGTTTAACATAAGAGGCAAGCTAGCACCTCACAACATTGGACCATTCAAGATTTTGGACAAAAGAGGAGAAGTAGCGTATAAGATGGAGATGCCAAGTCATCTTTCAGACGTACATGATGTCTTTCATGTTTCCCAGCTAAAAAAGTGTTTGAGAGTACCGGAAGAACAAGTGCCAGTGGAAGAGTTGGAATTAGAGGAAGATTTAAATTATGCCGAACAATCAGTCAAAATCTTGGAAACCAAGGAGAGGGTCACAAGGAACAAGGTTATTAGATGGTGTAAAGTTCAATGGAAGCACCACACAGAAAAATAAGCAACGTGGGAATTGGAGGATGATCTCAAGAAGGAATTTCCCTATGTCTTCTCTTCCGCGTCGAATCTCGAGGGCGAGATTCATTTTAAGGGGGGGGGGGGGAGGGTAGGTTTGTAACACCCTCATTTTCATGCATCATGCCCTACATACATTCATATACATGTTTAACATTAACCCACATCAAGAGGAACGAGTTTAAAATTGATTTGGAACAAAACCGCACTTAAAATGCTGAAAAGTGCGGACTAGTCTGATTTTAGTGAGGACTAGACCGATTTCTATCTGACTAAAAATGGACTTGTCCGTTTTTGCTGCGGACTAGTCCGATTTTGCCTCTAGAAACTTTTGGACTTGTCCGATTTTGTGCAGACTAGTCCGATATTCCAAGAATCCTTGAAAATTTGCTAAGTCCCTGGACTTGTCCGGACTAGTCCGGTGTTCCAGCGGACTTGTCCGATTTCCTCTCCGACTAAAGTCGGACTTGTCTGATTTCTTTCTGACTTACTTCGGATTAGTCCGGTCCTTTTCGGACTTGTCTGATATTTCGCGACTCCGATTTGATCTTTTGTTTTACGACTTGTTTCTTGGGGTTCACGTTAAGTGGGCCTAGGGACGTCAAGTCTAACTCTTTTAGAGCCCATGTGGAACTCTAAACCGGCCTCTACTCATCCCAAACTCGAAATCTATCAAACCCTAGCCTCCACCTCTATATAAACAACCCAACCCCTTGGCTTGACATCTATTTGCCACTTTTCCACCCCACCCAAACCCTAGTTCGTGGAGAGCCACCACCAAGGAGGGAGGAGGAGATCCCAAGCAAGAAGAAGAAGAGTAGGAAACGAAAGAGGATCAAGATCTCCATCAAGTTTCATTCTTCATCACGAATTCATCTCCAAGTTCATCTCCAACCCTAGATCATCAAGATCCAAGTGTTACCTCCAAGTTTCTCGATTCATTGGAGTTCTAAACACCTGGTATACCTTCTATTCTCTTTTCCTTACGTGAATTCAACCCATAATATCCAAATTAACGTCGATCTAGAAAACCCTAGTTCGCTAATTCTGCAAAGTGCGGACTAGTCCGGCCTTCTGCAGACTAGTCCGATTTTGCTGACTAAATTCTGTTGAATTAATTTTAAAATTAGATCTAATCACATTCAAACCTGTATAAACTTGTTAAAATCTATTAGAAATCGTTAGTGATCATTAAAAGCAATCTATTAACAAGTTCTACCTTGCATTTGCATCAATCATGCATGTCATGACATATTGAGTAATATTTGTGCACTCTTTGATTGTGTTTCTTGTCTTGTATGTTTATTGTGTGGATTAGACGGATTTACGCTAGAGAGTGCTGCGGAGGATCTACAACACCAAGAGTTTTAAGGCTTTGACCCGAACCATTCCCAGGAGCAAGGCAAGTGCCCTTGAAGCATATTGATCCTGTTTTTAAAATAAATGTTTTGTCTGCAAAACTGCATGCTTGTGTCAAATTTATGGGAATCCAATAATAAGAAGCTAACTAGTTTTGTTTAACCACCCTTGTCACCTGGAGTTCATGGTAGAGAGTCGGGATATGATTTTTACCTTTTTGCTTCGCTTAATCAATTGGGATGGGAAACCCCCATATTATTTAATTATGCATTAATGATATATAGATTATCATGAAATGGTTTAAAAGATGGGTGATCTAAGCAACCGTGGCTGGTGGATTGGGTTGGATGTTATGGTGGTTTGCTTGCTTTAGATCTAAGGACCGGTTCATGTGAGAATAAGCCAGGATTATAGTGCCACCACGAGGCCAAGTATGGGTGCGGCGCAGCTGATTAATTAGGGCTTGCCAGTGCTATTTGGACCATTAAGGATGCTCGGGGAAGGGGTAGTCAGATTGGGTTTGTTGATGATTGGTGGGACTACCCTGGGATCCGAATAGCTAAAGATGGGGCCCTTGGTTGAAGATGTGCTCTGTCGGAGACATCGCCACCAGTGAAACCTCCATGGGGTCTAAATAGGCTAGTAATCCCTTCGTAAAGGCTATTTTGTGATCTCTTGGCCATACACCAAAGGAAGTGTAATTGGCGTAAGGGAGGTTTCTTTAGTCGCCGACGGGTGATGAAATCATGAACACGTGGGTAAAGTGGTATAAACTCTGCAGAGTCTAATAAAACTATCATGATAACCGTGCTCCCGGTTATGAGCACCTGGACAACTTCCATGATTAGAGGGAACCTGGTATTGGGATGGTTTTTGGGATGGTTATGGGTTGGTACTGGTTATGGCTGGATATAGATTAAACTATGATATTGAATATGGTTAATGGTATGATGGTGATGGATATGTAATATGAATTGGTGCTATGTTATTAATCATGGTTTTTGATGGGAATACTTCATATACGTATAACATATTGCTTTTCAAATATTTTAATGTACTTTTTAGCACTCAACCCTTATTATTGGCGTCATTTGAATCAGCCACATGTCATACTTTCCACACTTGCTGAGTATGACATGTACTCACTCTTGCAATCCCCGCCCCCAACAATTGCAGGACAGGATTGGGAGTTTAATGATGATAATGCGGAGTTCTAGGCCGTGTCTACCGTCAGCTTTATCGGTGGTGTTTTGGAGCTACGATGCCCTACTGTTTATGCTGTCTAGCTGTTTAGTTTGCTTAATTAGTTATTTCCACTGCATTAATTTGAACTTGTCATTAATATTCATTAGAGCTTGTATTCGAGGATAATATGGTTTGTGTAATAAAATTTGGTAAATTAATCTTGTTCTGTGGTAATTTTCTGTATATTCTTTTGTGAATGCACTCGGGTATGTGTCATGAACATCCTGGGCACACATATGCATTCACTTGGTTCTTTTTTCGGAACCGGGTGTCACAGGTGAATGGTAGATTAAAAAATCTTACACAGCGGAAACAATTAAATCCCAACCCCTTCGGCAGAAAAACGATCTATTAAAGAAATCGTGTGTGAGACTAATCTAAACGTGTTTCATCGTGACAAAAGTAATATATATCAGAGAGAATCAAGTCACGAAGACAACTCATCAATAATCACTCTAATCCGTCGAGAGAAACTCAAGTTAGGATCCAAAGATCGAACAAAGGTCAATCTGTTCTACCGAGTAAAAAACAGATCTGCAATACTGCAAAGAAACTCATGTATATCAAAAACCACAAATCCAATGACCGTGAAATTTTGACAGATGATAGATAATCAAGTTGTGAGACAACCCAAAAGGAATCACGTCAATTGAATTTGTAAAACTCGAGTTACGATAAAACCACCAAAGAAAGGTAGTGCTGTGTAGAAAACTCGACGAGAAAAACATGTCTGGAACAAGTCGGACGAACAAGACACAAAAGTTCCTTTCAACTACGAATTTTATTCAATAGAACACAAGAGGAACAGACCCAAAGTCTTCTACCACGACCTCTGGCCTCCCTTGCTTATATAACCAGCCCGAAGCCCAACTCAACTCAAATCAGGACTCTAATCCTACTCCGTTCATGAATCGAAACTTTCCATAACTGCTCAAGACTCTTCTATACGTAGATAGAAGCAATCTTAAGACTTCCAAAAACCTTAGGAACGTATCCCACATTCCTAAAACAACTCAAATTAGTGGCGCACATGAATCCTCTCATAACCAACTCAAAACTTTCCATATTTGAGTCAAACACGACTCAGCCGCAGCCTGAGTCCATAACCTAGTCGGTTGGACCTTTCCGACCAATTCTTTATGTCCACATCTCTTCATCACGTCTCAGAACCATGTAGCCAAGTCCATGCACTCCTTGCACACGTGAAATCATCTTCCAACGACGTCCACGATACCTTCATATGCATTGTTCTTGATTTAAACATGTTGCACGACCTCCCGATCAACTCAACCACAATTCCTCCCGAACTTGGTCATTGAACCTCATCTTCTCCCTAAGATTAGTTCAATGGACCCCGTCACCATCCATGTCTTGAACTTCAAGCAACACCTGCACATGAACAAACAAACAATACTTCCGAGCACAAGTCCTTGACTTGACTCTCGTTAGTTCTGAAACTATAACATCTTACGTGAGCACTTCACATAAGCATGTTGCAAACCATAGCAAAATGATTTCAACCATATCAACAAAATCGCACCAAAAACATAGAAAATGAATACTAAGCGATCTTTCCAACAATGTAAAGAAAGTAAGAAACATTTCACAGTAAAAGCAGGAAAATTGCAATCAAGCTCTGAATCTTGCCAAAACTAACCGGAGCTTGAGCTGAAGCTTACCAAAGCTAGTACAACCTAGCGCCAGAGCTAGAAAAACATGTTGGAGCTAACCAACATAAGTAGGACCTAGCAAAAACATATCGGAGCTTAACAAAGACATGCCGGAGCTATCAAAGACATGTCGGAGCTAAAGTCGGACCTTGCTAAAAAGATGTTATGGCAGCATTCAAAACTTTTATTGTTAAAGCCAATGTATTGAGCACATATAAGTCTCACATGCTAGATCAAAATGAAGCTCCACAAGTGGTGATATGGAGGATGACACTTGGAGATATTCGACCACAAGAACAACCTCAACACTTAATTGATCATCCCACACATCAAGAATGCTCTTCCTCAAATAATCAAGGTCAAGACCCCCAAGATGTGCTTCAAGAAGATTAAAATGGAGGCATTAATCAAGAGGGAGACGAAGAAAATGAGGAAGATGAAGATCCAAGACCTCAAGCACCTCACCCAAGAGTGCATCAAAGTGTTCGACGGGACCATCCCGTTGACAACATCCTTAGAGACATCTCCAAGGGGGTAACTACTCGATCTCATGTTGCAAATTTTTGTGAGAATTACTCTTTTGTTTCTTCTTTGGAGCCTCATAAGATTGAAGATGCACTACGAGATCCAGATCGGGTGATGGCCATGCAAGAAGAGCTCAACAATTTTGAAAGAAATCAAGTATGAGAGCTCGTGAAGAGACCAAACGCCAATGTTGTGGGCACCAAGTGGGTGTTTCGCAACAAACAAGATGGGCACGGGATGGTCACAAGGAACAAAGCACGACTTGTGGCAAAGGGGTACTAACAAGTCGAAGGTTTGGATTTTTGATGAAACCTTTGCTCCCGTAGCTAGGCTTGAATCAATTCGTATATTACTTGCCTTTGCTACTCACTATGATTTTATGCTATACCAAATGGACATCAAGAGTGCATTCCTCAATGGTCCAATCAAAGAAGAAGTGTATGTGGAGCAACCCCCAGGCTTTGAAGATCAAGACATCCCAAACCATGTCTAAAAATTACGTAAGGCTCTCTATGCTAGAGCTTGGTATGAGTGTCTTAGAGACTTTCTAACTCAAAATTGCATCAAAATTGGGAAGGCAGATTAGACTTTATTCACTAAGCATTTCAATGATGATTTGTTTGTTTGCAAAATATATGTCGATGACATTATATTTCATTCTACTAACAAAGGTTTTTGTGATGAGTTTTCTAAGATAATGACAGAGAGGTTTGAGATGTCCATGATAGGGGAGTTGAAGTTCTTTCTACATTTTGAAGTGAAGCAACTCAAGGAAGGCACGTTTATTAGTCAAACAAAGTCACAAGATCTACTTAAGAAGTTTGACATGGACAAAGCCAAACCCATCAAGACTCCAATGGAAAACAATGGACACCTCAACCTTAATGAAGATGGTCCAAGTGTGGACAAAAAGGTATATCGTTCCATGACCGGTTCATTACTTTACTTATGTGCATCTAGGCCCGATATAATGATAAGTGTTTGTATGTGCGCTCGATTCCATGCTGCTCCTAAGGTGTGTCATTTGACCGCCATTAAGAGAATTCTTAGATATTTGGTTCACACACCAAGCCTAGGACTTTGGTACCCCAAGAGATCCAAGTTTAATCTCATTGGATATTCCGATGCAGACTATGCGGGGTGCAAAGTTAATAGAAAGAGCACCTCCGAAACTTGTCAATTCCTTGGAAGATCCCTAGTGTCTTGGTACTAAAAGAAACGAAACTACATTGCTCTTTCCACAGTCGAAGCGGAGTATGTCGCCGCCGGAAGTTGTTGTGCACAACTTCTTTGGATGCGTCAAACTCTTAGTGATAGTGGCATAAACTTGAGCCATATACCTCTCCTATGTGACAATGAGAGTGCCATCATAATATCCCACAATCTAGTTGAACACTCAAGGACCAAACACATTGATATCCACCACCACTTCTTGAGAGATCATTATATCAGAGGAGACATAGCAATTTCCCATGTGAGAACCAAAAAACAATTGGCCGATATCTTCACCAAGCCTCTAAACGAGAAAAGATTTTATGAACTTAGGAGTGAGCTCAATATCTTAGATTCTCGAAATATGGCTTGAGTCTTGCACATCTGATTATTACTTGTATTAGCTTCAAAATTAACACATTCTTGCGAAACCCCCCCCCCCCTCAATTTTTTTTACAAAACTCTTTGAAATTATTTAATCTTTGTGAATTATGGTCATAGTTTGTTTGTTGATTGCTTACTGACCATGTTTACAAAGATCTTTTGTGAAAATCTAGTCCAAAAGGATCAACTCTTCGCCAAAAACCCAATATATATGTGTTTTCAGCCTTTGGACCAGACTAGTCCGCCCTAGAGGCCGGACAAGTCCAGTTTCAATTGGCTCTGATAGATAAGTCCAAAATGGACTTGTCCGTCATCCGGCCGAACTAGTCCGGCCCATCAGAGTAGTCCGGATCCAATCCGCTGGCCGGACTAGTCCGGGTCCCCAACCAGACTAGTCTGGCCCCTAGGGACATAACCTCTCCAGAGGATCCCCGACCTCCTCACTTCCACACAAGCTCTCTCTCTCTCTCCTCAAAATGCGAAAACTGCAGCCCCGAATTGGCAATTTTCGATTCCATCCACCAAAAGTCGATTCCAACCCATGGATTGAAGCCCCAAGGTGTGTGGGAACGCGTCCCCAAGTATCCTAGGCTGATTCTTCATCAACATTTCATCGATTTGAAGATTTGAAGAGATATTATTGACCTAACCCTAAATCCTTCAAAATTCAATTGTTTTAGGTCTTTTGATAGATACCTCTTCACAAAAGTTGTTCTATATGTCAGTGTGATCCTATACCTAGAATATTGTGCCCGGATCCGTAGATTTTTCACAAATCCTCAAGACTAGGGTTCTTAATGTGTATATCGGACTAGTCCGGCCACAGGGCGGACAAGTCCAGCTCATGCGGACTAGACCGACCCTTGGGCGGACAAGTCCGTATCTCACAATAAAAACCCTAACCTTGATCAATTTTGTGAATTCTAACACAATGTTCCACTTCCTTGGACTCATATATTCTCTTGTGCATCTCTTCTCAAGGACGACGTCGGACCCCGACTATTTGCCTCTATTCGATCCCGATTGTGAGGCAGGAAGGCAAGAATTTAGTCGCCGTGATCGTGAGGAGCGAGAGCTTGCTATAGCTCACCGCGACTCGATGATTGAAGCAAGGAATGCAAAGAAAAAGCAAAGAGAGGTACATAACTCAGTTGCAGCCGAGACAGCCCCGAGAAAGAAGAGTCTTGTGACAATGGGGGAGAAATCAAGAAGCTAGAAGA
This sequence comes from Tuctoria greenei, assembly GCA_036927565.1. Classification (NCBI taxonomy): domain Eukaryota; kingdom Viridiplantae; phylum Streptophyta; class Magnoliopsida; order Poales; family Poaceae; genus Tuctoria; species Tuctoria greenei. The sequence goes on along the minus strand of JAYESD010000011.1, from coordinate 64,567,960 downwards.
TCAAAGGACAAGGGCAAAGCACCTACTGATGAGGCACCAAAGAAGAGAGTCCCTGCAGTTAAGAAGGCAGCCAGCATAGCTAAGAAGGGACCCTCTCAACCCATAGGTCCTTGAGGATGTCCTCACCTGCAAGGAACCCCAAATGCCAAGCAACTGTTGAAGCCAACATATTCAAAGGCAAAGTGGCTGAGACGGCTAGAAGACTCAGAACGTCAAAGTGTATCAACGTGAGAAGAGCATCATCGACCCTCTCTTTTCGTGTGACTTCCACTATGGCTATTACCGGACCGACTACATGTCAAAACAGACTCCAGTAATGCATGCACAATGGAGTGATTGGGACTACATGGCACAGAAGAATCATGATGCATTCAATATCGTGATTGAAGCCATATAGTGCCATGGACAAAAGAAACTCATGGTATTCAACTATGATCGGAATGTTGAAGTCATTGTGCAATTCTACTCAACTGTCTACTTTCACACCGATGGAGATCAGAGAATAACTTGGATGACCAATGGAGAGCAATACACCATCACTTATTGGGAGTTTGCTCAGATTCTAAATCCGGAAAGTCAACTTGAGAATGAGATTATCATCTCAAACCTCAAGGTAGTTGATAGAGATGTATTGGATTACATGTATCCAAGTCATGGAGTTCACTATGAGGAGGGACACATTCGCAACATCAAGCCTTTCTATAGTGTGCTCAACCGTGTGCTCCTGAAGACAATAGCCCCAAAGATGGAGATGTGGGCATCATTCAAGGCAACAGGAGACATCTTATGGTGCTTATTGATGGAGATGTCGGTTTCAATGTAGTGGACTATATCTTTGATGACATCTTCAACATCTCTCACACACCCAACCTATCATGTGTATATGCACCTTATATTATGTGCATGATCTAGAAGGTGTCCGGGCTGACATTCAAGAAGGATATCACTCATAGGAGACTTTGTCCTCTGATTCCTCCTCTGGAGCCCGTTGCACCAAGAAGAAAGAATGCGTATCCTCCTGCCTCATCCTCTCATCCTGTGGCTTCTCCATCTCCTCCTCCATCACAATCTATAATGGCTTCTTCAAGTGCTTCAAGGCAATTTTCTCCTCTTGCCGGAAGGTGGAAGTTCGGCAACATCGCATGGAGTGACGCCAAGAGAAGTATCTCAAGGCGATGTGTGACAAGCTCTAAGTCCCCATGTCTTGCACCGTGGAGAGTGATAGAGAGATGACTCAATTCCCCAAGTTCACTGCCGAAGAACTCGCTCAATTTGGTGATGTTAGCACCTCAACGGCGACACCCTCTGAAAAAGAAGGCGATGACGAAAACACCGAAGATCCAGAGGCAACAGAGAGGGACAGTGAGCGACAACACGGATATGACGACAACAACGATGATGAAGAGTATATATTGGGGCTCTCCTCCTCTCTTTTCCTTTTTGGTGTCTTGATGCCAAAGGGAGAGAGATTGGGAGGAGGTACTTAGTGTTTATTCTCGTTGTCTCTTTTGATCCTACTATGGACATGTACTATGTTTTAAAAATTCTCGCATTTCAATTTGTGTAAGACTTGATCTATTATGGGTTGTATGCACTTTACAATGTTTGCTATGCTTAATTGTGATGTGATTCTTGAAATGACTTATTTATCACTCATATTCATTGTCTTATCACAAATTATGAACACATCACTTAGGCACCCCACCATAACATGTATATGTATGATAACTCTATCAATTTCCATATTCTTAATGCATACATTAAGGGGTGGGGTGTTACTTATACACATACATGTTATGAAAAACAATTATTATCTTTTTGTTGAAGCATAATGTGTTGTCATCAATCACCAAAAAGGGGGAGATTGAAAGTGCATCTAGGCATCCCCGTGGGTTTTGGATTAATGATGACAACAATTAAGAGACTAATGAGCTAAGTTGATCTTAAGCACAAGTGTGATGATTGAAATGAGATAAAATCCTTCGAAAAGGAAAAGGTTGAAACGGGCGTCGAAGACTCAAGCATAGAAATTAGGGTTTCTATTGTGTTGAGTTTAGACTAGTCGTATCATGTGTGAGGCTGTGTGTATCATGTGCAATGAGATCATAAAATAGGGATCAAAGTGGTGGTTGGAAGAAATACCTAAGTGAGTAGCCTTTGAGGGAAATTCCCAGTGACCGGACTTGTCCGAACCTCGGGTCGGACTAGTTCGGGTGGTCAGAGTACTCCATTTTGGGACGGGCTAAAGGTCTCTGTTGGAGTTCGGACTTGTCCGTTTGGGTACGAACTAGTCCGTTCAGCCTAGGTGAGCGTCTGTGGAGCTATGTCCTAGGAGGCCGGACTTCTCCACCCCAAGGGCCAGACTAGTTCGGACCCTCCAGAGTAGTTCGTTTTGGGACGAACCAAACATTCTTATCTGAATTTGGACTTGTCCGTTTTGGTACGGACTAGTCCATTTGAGCATTAGTGTGAGATCCTGAAGCCAGGTCCCAGGAGGCCGAACTTCTCCGCCTCGGTGGCCAGACTAGTCCGGGCACTCCCAGAGTAGTCTATTTTCAGCCGGACTAAAGCATTTTGCCCAACTTCAACTAGTCCGTTTTGGACCACACTAGTCCTGGTAGCCATGACCGTTTGAAATTCAAATGTTGGCGGGGACATCACCAGTTTTGTCGATCGGTGATGTCGAATTATCGGTGGTCCCAAAATGCTGGACTAGTCTGTGGTCCAGGGCTGGACTAGTCGGGGGTTGTGTTGATGGCAACGGTTAGTTGCCGGGGCTCCTATAAAAAGGGGACCACCAGGCCCTATTTGGAGAATCTTGAACCCTAGCACCGCCATAGTTGTCCTTGAGCCTTCTAAAGCCTTCTACTCTTCCTACTTGCCCTTTAAGACCAAATCTTGATGAGATTAGGGTTTTGGAAGGAGAGTGAAGGAAGATCATCGTGCTTTGGCTCTCGATTTTATCTCTTGCACTTGGTGTCGCAATTTGTGTCTTGTGTGAGTTGAGCTTCGTGTGCTCCTTGTTGTATTGATTCGTAGGAGCCTCAACATGTGAAAAGCCGCAAGAAACTTGGTGATTACCCCTTTGATATAGTCGAAACCAAGCCGGCCATTGTGGTGGCTTGGTGAGAAGAGGGTCAAGTGAGAGCCGATCCTTGTGTGGACTTCTCAACGTGGATGTAGGATTCTTTGTGGAGCTGAACCACAGGATAAATCGTGTCTCTCTTCTCACTTTACTTTTCGTAATCACTAGAATTGCTTTTAGAGTTCATTTCGTTCTTCATTTTGATCTTCATTGAAATCTTGCAACCTAATTACTTACAATCATTAATCTAAGTTGTACTAGGTTGCTAGACATTGCCTCTATCTTTCATGAAACTAAATTCCGCAAATCACTTGTAGAAATCAAGTTTTTAGGTTTTCAACCTGTGCTGAGCGGACTAGTCTGGCCCTGACCAGACTAGTATGGCCTCAGATTTTTAATTCTCGTTTGATTAAGTCATTTCAAGTCAGATTGCCTATTCACACCCCTCAAGGCGACTTTCATTACCATGTCAGGTCCACACTACAAAAGTGTTATGTGTATTATTTTGACTCATTTAACAAAATTCCATACAACGAATAATAAAAAGAGTGTTCCATAAAAAAAATATGAAAAATCATACTTTGTTGCTACCTTTTTCCACCTGTTAGAAAATATTGCATCAGGAAATTAGTTCAGATTCCATTGTTCTTCTTTTTGGATAAGCTTGATCCTTGTAGCACCCTCATTTTCATTCATCATGCGTTGCATTCATTCATATATATGTCTAACATAATACGACGTCAAAAAGGAACAAGATTAACATAAATTAGAACAATAACAACAATTAAAACATGGCTTAGTACGGACTTGTCCGGATTGGACCCCCGACTAGTCCGATTTAACTATTGTTGTTTCCCCGGAGTTTTCTGTTAGGTGCTATGGATTGGTCCAAAAATTGTTTCTAATGTTCTCCGGACTTGTCCGTTAATTTTTATGGACTAATCTGATTTTGTTTCTGTTCCCCACCGAACTTGTATGTTGTGTATACAAACTAGTCTGATGGCCGCTGCTGGAAACTCCAAAAAACTCGTTCGGAATTTGAAACTGGACACACCTCGGATTTTTCCAGCCTTGCATGGACTTGTCCGATTGACTTTCTGATCTTGAACGAACTTTTCCGGCATTGCATATCCATTGAACTTCCTGTACCCGATCGGACTTGATCGGCCTCACTACAGACTAGTCCGATGTGTAGGGTTTCGAGTCATATTCTCTTTTTCGTCCACGACGAGTTATTGGGTAATTGACTTAATTGGGTCCAACAACGTCGTGCCTCACCCCTGAGGGGCACAAGAGGGACCCCACCAAGGCCTCTACTTGTTCCCACCACCTTATGCTTGGATTCCACCCTAACCCTACCAACTCTCCCTCTATATAAACACCCCACCACCCACCTTTCACCCTTTTGCCCACATAAGAAAACCGTTAGCCCCTGTTACATCGTGTGCCGCCATTCTTCAAGAAGGAAGGAGTCTTCACTACAAGGAAGAACAGGGAGGAAGAGTAAGAGGATGAGAAGGAAGAAGGAGGATCAAGCGAGATCTTAGTCGCTGCTACGATCTTCTTCATGAAATCTTCGACGTCAACTTTCTTCTTCGCCAATTCTTTATCTTCATCGATCTAGCCGTCGAGTTCTCGCCTTTCACCTATTCTCCTACAAGTGAACCCTTCAATTTACGGTAAATACCTTAGATCCATCTTTCCAACGTTAATTATGGTTTTGTACTTGACTCAAACCATGCTCTAGTTTGGAAATTCAAAAAACGCTAAGCATAGTAGACTTCTCCGGTCCACTGTGGACTGGTCCGATGAACTTTCTGGTCCAGAGCAAACATGTACGGCCTGTGGTGCAGACTAGACCGACTCCTCAATTCTGGAATTCCTGGAACTTCTTTAGTTTTCTCCGAAATGACTCGAAACTTGCTCTAACATGTAAAACTTAATTGTAACTAGTTAGTAAGCAATAATAGCAACCTAACAACATGTATACATCATAATTGCATCATTCATGCATGTCATGGCATATTGAGTACTATATGAGCATTTATTGAATGTAATGCTTGTTTCACATGTTTGTCGTGCGGATAAGAAGGTAACACTCTAGAGGGTGCTTACGAGGACCTTCAGCACCAGAACTTCGATGTTGTTGATCCAAACCAGCCACAAGAGCAAGGCAAGTGTCCTTGATCATTTTGATACTGTTTTGAAATGTTTTGTTTGCAAAACTGCATGCTTGTGTCAAATTGACGAGAGACCCATGATAGGTGTTTACTAGACTTGTTTGACCATCCTTGTCGCTTGGGTTATATTGTTGAGAGTCGGGATGGGTATTTTACCTTTTTGCTCCGCCATAACATAGGATTGGAAAGAATCAAATGGCTTAATTAGGAATTAATGAACTTATCGATGATAAGAAGTGATGAATATGGCTATTTGGTAACATGGGACTTGGCTGATCTAAGCATGCATGGGTTGTGGACTGAGTTGGATGATATGGTGGTTTTGCTTGCCTTAGATCTAAGCACCGGTTCATGCGAGAATAAGCCAGGACAAAAGTTCCACCATGAGGAAAAGTATGGGTGCGACTTAGCCAATTAATTAGGTGTATTGCCAGCATTGCTCGGATCATTTGGAAGGCTCAGGAAATGGGAGTCAGTTGGGTTTGCATTAATGGTGGGACTGCCCTAGGATCTGGAACGGCACAAGAGGGGGCCCTTGGATGGATGTGCTCGGTTGTAAGACATCACCTCTGGTGAAACCTTAGTAGATCTAAACATGTTGGTAGTCCCTTTGTAAAGGCTATCGGTTGATATCTTAGCAACACAACGTTGGAAGTGTATAATGTGACCGACGGGTCACAGGCATGATGGAGGTTCTTTAGTCACCGAAAGGGGATGGAATCACAAACTTGTGTGTAAAGTGGTACAGCCTCTGCAGAGTGTTAGAAACTATCATGATAGCTATGCTCCCAGATAAGAGCACCTTGATGACCCACATGATTAGAGTTTGCCTTGGATTTTGGGATGCTTTGGTATGAGATTGGTTGCTTATGAGAAGTGATGAAATTGGCATATGGATGGTTATTAAATTGATGGATGAGGTATGATGGTAATTGAGAATGTTGGATACATGTTATAATCATTACTTGGGATATCATGGGACTAAATTCACATAGACATTGCAGAATGCTTTTACATGTTTATGAATGTACTTTTCTGCAATTAGCCATGTATTATCATTCCTTGTTTTTAGCTACATGTCATACTTTCCCACACTTGCTGAGTACGACATGTACTCACCCTTGCGATTCCCCCACCAACAGTTTCATGTGATGTTTGGGAGTATCATGAGGATCATGCGAAGTTCTAGGTTGTGTGCTATCGTCAATTGCCTGTGAAGTGGAGTCGTGCTACTTAGTTTGTTTTTCCTGCTGCAATAATTAGAGATTTGTAATTCGAGAACCGTTGTACTACTATATTAAGGTACTTATTTGTTATTTGAGACATGGTTATTTTCTGTATATCGTTTGTGAGGCACTCGCGTATGTGTGTTGAACATCCTGGGCACACATATGCATTCACTTGGTTCATTTTCGGAACCGGGTGTCACAATCCCTTTAAGTGCAGTGGTCATTTTTTGCAAATAATTTCTTAAATTTAAATGATAATTCGCAAAACACTAACTAACAAAAGAGCCTTTCCAGGTTCAGTATTGAACCCAAGAATCGTTTTGTGCAATAAGTATATTTGTGTTTTCCTCAAATTTGCATACTAGCTAGGATTAATGGTTTCTCTGTTTCCAATCAATAATAAATATATAGACACAGCTTTAGATCCCTTGGAGGTATCATATAACTTCATAGTGACTTCAACCACCTTTACAGAATATTGTTTGTTCACTTTGTTTTCTTTCTCAGATGAAATTGTTACCTTTTCTCTATGCCCTTTGAATTTTCGAAGTTCTCCAGTACAAGGATGCGACTAATTTACAACAGCCAAAGCCGTTGTAATTAAGCCTAAAACCATCTAATAAATCTATTTACATTGGGTTTTGCTTAACTACGACGGTTTTTGGCCATAGTAATTAAATCGTCGTAAATAGCTAATTTATGATGGCCATCGTCGTAAATTAGCTTATTTACAACAGCAGCCCATAGCCATCATGAAAAGGGGCCCGTGCCACGTGGTGGGTTGGGCCGTCTTATTTACGGTGGCTCAAGGTGGCCGTGTAAATAACACGGATTTGTTTACGACTCCCCTTGGTTGTCGTAAATAACAGAGGTCTTATTTATAGTGGCCACTGCCCAGGACATCATAGATAAGGTTTTTAATTTCATTTAAGAAACTAAAAATGACTAACCTGGCATGATGGCCAGCTCACAAAGCATATATACAGATAATATACAGTCACAAAGAGTATAAAAAAGATTCAAATACAACAACAAACATCAAACACATCACAAAATGCAAATGGCGATGCACTAGCCCCTCGACTACCTCCGGAACCGAAGAACTCATCTCCACACGTCCCTCCCGGTGCCCGTAGCTGTGGTGATAGAGTTTGAGCCTCCGTTGCTAATCCCTGCAATGCACATGAGTAGTTATACATGTTTTTAACTTTCAGGTGTGTTTTTGACTATGTTTGATTAAATTTTCCCTGTTTCTCTACCCCTCTCTCTCTTACTTTCTCTCTCTCTCACTCTCTTCCTCTCCCTCTCTACCATCCCTCCCCCTCTCTCCTTCTGTCTCTCACTCCCTTCTTCTCCTTCTCTACCATTCATACCCCTCTCTCACTCTCACCCCTCTCTCTCACACTTCCTCTCTCCCTCTTCTCTACCACTCCCTCTCTCTCCCTATCTCTCTGTCCATCTGTCTGTCTCTTGCTCCCCTTCTCTCTCACTCACACTTCCACTCTCTCTCTCTCTCCCCCTCTCCCTCTCCCTCTCCCTATCCCTACAAACCTCTCTCTATCTATCTCTCTCTCCCCCTCTCTTCCACCCCCTTCTCTATCTACCACCCTCTAGGTTTTTCTTTAGATTTGGCTATGTATTGGTATTTCTTAACGTCTACATTCATCCTAGCAGCAAAGGGTAGTTCTGTAGATGCAGTAGGCTAACCGAAGCCAAAGCAAGATGAGTTCCGCAAGCGCACAGAAAGTACCCCTGTAGCATTTGTTTATTCAAAAGGAGGGCAAAGGGGAAGAGTAGCAAGATAATAGTGAGGATAGAGTGTTCTAGTGTGTAGTCCAGTAGGATCGGTAAAGGACGTAGTGGGGTAGTGTGACACACACCTAAGCAAACTACTATAAGGGGTAAGAATGTCCTAGTGGAGGCTAAGTTAGAAATGGAGCTACTCCTACTGTGCTTTAAGTATTCATATACATAGCCTATTAGTGTACATATGAGTATGCTAACGATGAGTACTAGGGCTTAGTGGTCCAACATATCGAGCACGAGTTTACCCCTAACAACATCGAAATGATTCTCGCCTCGAGCCTGTGGCGTAGCCGAACATGGGGGATTTCGAAGGACGGACAGCGCTTTCACCACCTACTACCTACCCCTACAACCCGTGGGTCTTGGAGACATCCAAAGCTACTTAATGATCTAAGCACCATGCTTACATGTTAAGTAAATACCTTGAGAGCTGCAATACAAGTTCCTTACTAAGGCAATGACTAACATAAACATTGTTGAAACCAATGATGGGACCAAGAACTAACTTACTCATATTAACATAATCATATTAATACCTAATTAGACTATAGTCGTGGTGTATGATGTTTACGACAACATGATATGAGCATTATGACTACATCATAATAACATCTACACCTAGCACATACATGGACTCCACAACCAAACAAGGAACACTTTATCCAAGTATATGGATAAGTAAATGACTAATGATATTAATATAAAGCACAATGTCACAAATAATAGAAAAGATACATGAGCCATACCTTTCCCAATTTGGACTTGGGACTAGAGGTTCTGAATGTAGCCTAGAGGGGGGGGGGGGGTGAATAGGCTTTTTGAACTTTTGTCGGATCTTGAAACACTTAACAAATCGATCAAATACAGAGAGATCGGACTACTCCGGGACTGTGCGGACTAGTCCGGTATGCGTGGACTAGAATGATCAAGTTTGATCGATGATTTCACTTCTAGTACTCTATGCAGCGGAAAATAATTTGTAACTTGGATGTATTACGACAATGAAATAAGGTGTGTCAAAAATTAACTTTAATATCGATGTTTCAACGTAAGTTACACAAGATTAAGTAAACCCTAAAATATGATGAACAATGAAACAAAGAGTGCGAGACACGATTTTATATCGTGGTTCAATTTCCATGAAGGTAACCTACATCCACGTTCAGGAGTCCACGGAGGACCAGGTCTTCACCAACCCTACCCTCGTCGAATCGCCACGGAGGTCGATTCTCTTCCACTAACCTCAAAGGGGCAAATAACCGTGTTCAATGGGCCTTCTCACAAGTTGAGGGCTCCCCAAGATTTACAATGAAGAACACCACCAAGCACACTCCAAAGATATGCAATAAATAACAAGAGTGTGCGAGAGATTCAAACCCAAGAGCTCAAGATCGTGTGGAACAAGTATCTCCTTTGATTAATTGCTAATACTCAAAGATTTGATCTTTCTACGGTTAGAATGTGTGGAGAGATGTGCATTTTGGGCTCTTGGGGGGTGTGACAGCGCAGGAGGTCGAGAGTGATGGTTGTAGGGCTGTACACCTCTATTTATACTAGGGTTTCCAAAAGTTACCGTTAGGGTTTACAATGTCTGGACTAGTCCGTGGTGGACTCCAGACTACTCCGGTGCGCGGCGTGTGGAAAACCCTAAGTGTTCAGAGATATCGGACTTGTCAGTAAATGTGCGGACTAATCTGATCTGGGCTCTGGAAGTGTTCAGACTAGTACGACACATATCGGCCTAGTCTGGTGTGGTGAACCTCGTGTAGAATTGAGGACAAGTCTGCACTTGGACGACTTGTCCTATTTTAGTCGGAGAGTTTTCGGACTAGTCTGATAGATATCGGACTTGTCCAGTGTCGTGAAAAATTGAAGTGTTGAGGACTAGTCCGCACTAGGGGGGACTAGTCCGATCTTAGTCTGAAAGATATCAGACTAGTCCGTGGCGATATCGGACTAGTCTGGTGCTGTGTAAACTGGGGTACTTGCGGATAAGTCCGCACTGGGGAGACTTGTCCGTTTCTAGTTAGAGACATATCGGACTAGTCCGCACTGATATCGGACTAGTCCGGATGTGCAAATTTTTGTGTAGTGAGTGAGATCTCTTTTGCTTGATCTCTTGGGGTGTCTTTCTCCAACACACTCAATACAAAATAAACTATTCTTTTCATCTCTTGAGCTCTTATCCTTTTGATTCTTCATTCTCCTTTCTTTTTGAGCTTTCCTCCTAATTTTCTTTAAAACCTTCGCTCATCTCAACAATTTTGTTAGGATCTCATTTGTTTGTCATAAATCAATTAAAACCCACAAGCGATGCCTAGATGCAATTTCAATCTCCCCCTTTTTGGTGATTGATGACAACCAATTGAGATTTACACAAATATGATAAAAATTCAGATGTTCATAAAGTGTGCACATATGAGCTTTGAGCAAAATAGGCAATGTAGACATAAGAAATATGTGCACTCTTTATGGTGGGGTGCGAAACTACGTGTGTGTGTGAGCAATAATCTTGATGTGAATAAGATAAAAGCATAATCATAACAACATCAGGATTAATAGGAATGAATATCAAATTCAAAGCATAAAACATAGATCATAAGCATAATGTAGTCATCATTTCACAACACATGTACAAAAGCATATTAGAGCATAATCAAAGTTTTACAACACCAAAAGAAACACAGAAACACAAATAGAGCTCTCATCTCTTAACCTACTTCTAGGAGCTAAGACTCCCCCTCAATCTCTCCCCCTTTGGCATCAAGGCACCAAAAAGAAGGAGAAGAGGGATCTACTCGTTGTCGCAGGCTCACTTCGCGCTGTCGGTCCGCTCGTCGTCTTCATCATCAGGCTGAGGAGGAGGAGGAGGAGGATGAGTGCCACTCGTCGTGCCCCCAATACCAAAGTAGGCAAGCTCGAAAGGAGATAGAGGTGGAAGTTTCAAGAAGTCAGATGCAGTGTCCTCTGAGATGACTGGAGGCCCAACAGGCCCAATCTCCAGCTTCTGGCATATGGATTTGACATTTTCCTTCATGTACCTCATGTCCTCTTTCCTTGTATTGTTCATCTTGTGGAGCTTCACTTCAGCTTTGCGGCAAGAACCAAAGATGATGGCCAAGTACTTCATAATCCCACTTGGAGACCCTTGGTGAGGAGGTCCCTTAGTGTTAGAGGCAGGCCTTGCATCTCCTTGAGCTTACCTCGGAGCCTCTTCACTAGAAATAGGAGATGGAGCAGGTGGAAGAACAGCTTGAGGCGACATCTGAGGCATCAAAGTTGTATGCTCAACATCTTTCACAAATTCGATCCCTGTGACCTTCTCTATCATGAACATGATGTATGGTGCATAGCCACAGGAGCGATTAGGAGTGCAGGAGATGTTTACCATGTCGTTCCAGATGTAGTCAAGGATGTCAAACTTCCTCTTTTTGCTAATCACTTTCATCAAGGTTCTCAAGTAACCTTGGACACTCCCTGCATCTCCATCCTTGGAGCAATGGTCCTCCGGAGCACTCTATTGAGAACCATGAAGAAGGGCTTCCTGTTCTTGGTTGAGGGAGGATTGTAATTGAGGTGAGTATCATAGAGAAAGTCCATCTTGTCCTTCTCCAAAACTCCAATATTGTGAACAATGACCTCATTGCTGCTGGTGTCCTCAAGATGCCGCAGCCTAGCAAACTCATCATAAGTAACAGTGTACTTGGATCCATGTGTGATCCAAGTCACTCTCTCTTCTTCATCACTGGAAAAGTAGCAGGTTGCAAAGAACTGTGCTATGACCTCATCATTCCAGTTCTATCAGAAAGCAAACAAGTCCTTGAGGCCATGTCTCTCCACAACCTCTATCACTTCATCAAAGGCTTGACAGCTCTCTCTCTCAAAGTGTGTCCAATCGATCCATTGGCTGCAGACCACTCAAGTCCTCATCTTAAGGTACATGGTACTGTAGTAGTCCGCGTGGAAGTTGCTCCAAAATCTAGGATCAACTGCCTTTTTCCATCACTATAAGCATCAATTTTCCTTAGCTTCCAAGCCACGTAACTTCCTTTACCATTGAACTTTTCCTCCGAGGGATCTCTATTCCCCCGTCTTGGAGCAGTCATACGAGGGGGCCAATCGGGCTGGAGGCAATTCCTTTGCCTTTTCCCTTAGTTTGGCATGGAGCCGCCGAACTAGGGCCAACCACATATTGTGCTCTCGAAGCTGGTTTCTCGGCCGGAACCTTTCAACGCACCCAAGGTGGGGTGGGCGAGGGTTCAGCGATACGATATTGTCTCTTCTTGGCTTGGCCCGTCGAAACGCGAGGCAAGGTCTCTTGATCCATTTCGGCCTCAAAGTCAGAGATGTCCTCATTTGAGCTTCACATTGTCTTGACAAGAAGGTTATACATGACATAGATAAAGATTGGTGACAAGGAAATGCATTAAGCTGAAGAATATTAGGGTTTTGTTCAGCTAACATTGGACTTGTACGTTGATCAGGTGCGGACTAGTCCGGAGTACAGGACTTGTCCGCACTGATAACGGACTAGTCTGATATTCAGCTGCTCGAACTCTAACTAACAGGATAATGGAGTTTCTCAATGCAAAAGTCGAGCAATGTAGTTTTAATACAACCAGGGAGCATGTATTTGCAAGAGGAACTAAGCTATTTGAGCAAAAAACAAGGTAAAATTGAAGGTTCTAGGGTTTGGAGAGAAAATTTACCAAATCCTTCGATTCGCAGCGTTGAGGGAGTTGTTGATGCGGACAAGTCTGTGTTCTTTGAACCCCTTGCAATGGAGATCAAATCCCACCGAAACTTGAGTGGATTTGATGGAGAACTTGCCAAATCGCTTTGGGAGCACTTGAGTGAGGAAAGAGAATATGAGAGGAGTTGTGAGGAGGAAGGAGATTAGGGTTGCACTGGCCCCAGGGTTATGGAGTTTAAAAATCGAACTAATTCGTGGTTGGCCGGACTAGTCCGGACTACCGGAAATCTCAGCGGACTAGTCTGCATTATGCGGACTAGTCCGGTGTAACCACGGACTAGTCCATGGTCACCTGGACAGAAACATATATAGACCTTTCGTATATATTTGAAGGTGCTTAAAAAGAAGATAGGGGGCAAAAACACACAAATATTCTTGATGAATATGATCAGTAAACATACAACAATCACGCTATGACCATAATTCACCAAGATCAAGTAATTAACATAGTTTTTAGAGAAAAATACAGATATGATTTTTCAACATGATGAACATGATTTTTGAATATGGCATACATGTATGCAAGTTTCCAAGCCACGTTCTGAGCATAATGGATATTTAGTTCATTTTAGAGCTCACAAAGGCGTTTTCATCAAGTGACTTGGTAAAGATATTGGCTAGTTGTTTTTCAGTGCTGACATGGGAAATGGCTATGTCTCCTTTCATTGAGTGATCTCTCAAAATGTGATGCCAAATGTCTATGTGTTTGACTCTAGAGTGCTCAACGGGGTTATGGGAAATTTTAATGGCACTCTCGTTTAAAAAGAGTGGGGTACGACTCATATTGTAACTGTAATCCCTTAGAGTTTATCGCACACAAAGGAGTTGTGCACAACAACTCCCGCTGTAAGATACTCCGCTTCGGCTGTGGATAAGGCAATGGAATTTTGTTTCTTGGAGGACCAAGTAACTAGGGATCTACCTAGGAATTGGCAAGTACTGGAGGTATTTTTTCTATCTACCTTGCATCCAGCATAATCTGCATCGGAGTATCCTATGAAATTGAATTTTGAATCATTGGTATACCAAAGGCCTAGGTTGGGTGTATGAACTAAATATTGCAAGATCCTTTTAACGGCTATCAATTGACATTCCTTAGGATTGGCTTGAAATCTTGCACACAAACATACACTCAACATGATATCAGGCCTAGATGCACATAAATAAAGTAAGGAGCCAATCATGGAACGATATACCTTTTGGTCCACGTAGATCCAAGTGTCCATTTATCGTCATGTGAGTCTTTATGGGCTTTGCTTTATCCATTCCAAACTTCTTGAGAATGTCTTGAGTGTACTTTGTTTGTCTTATGAACGTCCTGTCCTTTACTTGGAATCCCAAAAAGTAACTCAGCTCTCCCATCATGGACATCTCAAATCTATCTGTCATAATCTTACTAAATTCTTGACAAAAAGATTTGTTAGTTGAACCAAATATAATATCGTCAACATAGATTTGGCAAATGAATAGATCATTATCAAAATGTTTAGTAAACGAGGTGTAATCAGCTTTACCAATCTTAAAGCCATTTTCAATCAAAAAAATCTCTAAGGCACTCATACCAAGCTCTAGGAGCTTGTTTGAGACCATAGAGAGCCTTACACAGTTTGTATACGTGGTCGGGGAACTCTTGATCTTCAAACCAGGGGGGTGGCTCCACGTACACCTCCTCCTTGATTGGTCCATTGAGGAGGCGCTTTTCGCGCCCATTTGATAAAGCTTGAAATCATGGTGAGTAGCATAGGCAAGTAATATACGAATCGATTCGAGCCTAGCTAAGGGAGTAAAAGTCTCGTCAAAATCCAAACCTTCAACTTGTGAATACCCCTTGGCCACAAGTTGTGCCTTGTTCCTTGTCACCACCCTGTGTTCGTCTTGCTTGTTGCGGAAGACCCATTTAGTGCCGACGACGTTGAACTTGGGTCTTTCAAAAAGTTCCCACACTTCGTTCCTTTTGAAGTTGTTCAGTTCCTCTTGCAACACCACGACCCAATCCAGATCATTTAATGCATCTTCAACCTTATGTGATTCCAAGGAGGATACAAACGAGTAATGTTCACAAATATTATCTATACGGGATCGAGTTACTACTCCCTTTTATATGTCACCAATTATGTTGTTGACGGGGTGATCTCTTTAGATGCTTTGATGTAATCTTGGATGTGGCACTTGTGTTCTTGAATCTTCATTATTATCATATTATTCTCACCCTGGATAGTTGCCCTCATTGATATCTTGATCACCTTGATTATCTTGAGATTTATCTTGTGTGGAAGCTCCCCCTTGATCAATGTCCTCCACTTGTGGTTCATCTTCTTCATTCGCATTTGGAGGGGGCACTTGTGGTCGAATATCGCCCAATGCCATTCTTCTCAAAGCTTGACATGGAGATTCTTCTTGATCTATCACACGTTGATCAACTTTCTCTTCTTGACACACGTTAGTTTCATTGAACACTACATCACGTGCTACTTCAAAAGTCCAGAGGCCTTGTTGAAGACACGATAGGCGTAGGAGTTTGAATCATAGCCAAGTAAGAAACGTTCATCAGACTTCAAAGCGAACTTCGAAGCCCTAGGCTTCTTGTTTAAAATATAACACTTTGAACCAAAAACATGAAAATATGAAATATTCAGCTTGTTACCCTGAGTGGTTCATATGAGGTTTTCTTGAGTAGGCGATGAAGATAGAGTCGGGTGTGACAAGCGGTGTTGACTTCTTCAGCCCAAAACTAGTTTGACGTCTTGTATTCATCGAGCATTGTCCTCGCCATCTCAATGAGTGTTCGGTTCTTACTTTCGGCTACACCATTTTGTTGAGGAGAGTATGGTGTTGAAAATTCGTGCTTGATCCCTTCTTCGTCTAGATACTCCTCAACTTGGGTGTTCTTGAATTCTGTTCCATTGTCACTTAGTATGTTCTTGACCCTCAATGAGAATTCATTTTGAGCTCGCTTGAGGGACTTATTGAAAGTTCCTGGATTTTCTGTCTTATCATGCAAAAAGAAAACCCACGTGGAGCGTGAAAAATCATCGCCAATAACTAAACCATACTTATTACCGCCGATGCTTATGTAAGAAATTGGACCGAATAGGTCAATGTGAAGGAGCTTGAGCGGTCTTATTGTAGTCATGACATTCTTTGCGGGATGTGGTGCTCCTACTTGCTTCCCGGCTTGGCATGCACTACAAGGCCTGTCTTTCTCAAAAACAACATCCATTAAACCTCGGATGTGATTGCCTTTAAGGAGTTTTTGAAGATTCCTCATACCAACATGTTCTAGTCATCTATGCCACAACCAACCCATGTTGGTCTTTGCGATCAAGTTCGGCTTTATCT
The DNA here is from genome assembly GCA_036927565.1 of Tuctoria greenei. Lineage (NCBI taxonomy): Eukaryota > Viridiplantae > Streptophyta > Magnoliopsida > Poales > Poaceae > Tuctoria > Tuctoria greenei. The sequence continues at coordinate 64,551,568 of JAYESD010000011.1, read as the reverse complement.
TTGTCGAAGTCAACTAGATAAAGTTTTTTCCTTTAACACACCCTTGAATGCAACTGAGTTATCCCTCCTTCTAGAGACGTTCACAACCTCATTAGTGAATAAACAATTATAACCCTTGTCACATAATTGAGATATGGACAATCGGTTATAATCCAAGGAGTCAACGTGTAAAACATGAGAAAGAGTATGTTGTGATGAAATGGCAATTTTACCGATACCGAGCACCCTTCCTTGACTATTATCACCAAAGTAAATGCCTTCACTTGGATCTTCATTTACTTCATATTCCACGAACATCCTTCTTTCTCTGGTCATGTAATTGGTGCATCCACTATCTAGCATCCATTTAGCTCCACAGGATGAATAGGAATGCAAAAGATAAATTATGCCATGGTCTTAGGTACCCAAGCTTGCTTGGGTCCTTTGAGGTTATTCACAAGTGATTTGGGCACCCACACATGAAGCTTGGTGTTCCCACGGCGTGGCCCAACATATTTAGCATAAACTCTTCCAATATTACTTTTCATAAGTACAAGCAATAAATGTTCTAAATAAAACTTGTTGTTCATATGTGTTCACAATGTTCATTTTGTCAACATTATTAAGTTGTCTAACTTGAGAAGAGTTTCCCTTGACAAAGGCAATACGTTCCTTGTAATTCTTATGGCTTCTACCATTTTGCTTTTCACCATAACAATACCCAATGCCGTATTTGACATTAGGAGTTCTTGTGACCGAGTATGCACTACGTGCATACTTGACCTTCTCCTTGTCAAATATGCCACTGTGGGAAGGTTGCTTGTCCTTTGTCAAGGTTGGCTTTTCCTTCAAGTTAGTGTCATTTTTAGTACATGTACAAGCAACAACAGTTTCAGATTTTATATGTTGAGAAGGTGAGCTTGAAGAGGATGAATAACCACTTTGCTTGTGTGACTCAACTTGTACCTCAATGATCTTGTTAACCTTGGTTAAGAATTAGCAAGGTCATCCTTGATAGCCACGTTTGAGTCTATTAGCTTCAAACAAGCTTCATTGCTTGAAGCTAACTCAAGTTCCAGTGAATTACTTCTCTCCTTTTCAAGCTCAAAGAGATTTTTGATCTTAACATATTCTTCCTTTTGGAGGATGATCATATCTTCTTGACGATCAACTAGCTCCTCTTTATCAACAAGATTATCCATCAAGAGTTTCATCTTAGCAGTGGTTTTCTTGTCTAAACATCTAAGCAGGTCTTCATCATCACAAGAATTATCACTATCACTAGTATAAGAATGCAAGGAGGAAGATTTAGTTGTTACCTTCCTTTTACCTTCCTTGGCCATTAGACATGTGTTATCATTGTCCTTCCATGTGCCCATGGTTGGGAAGAGAGTTGATTTCTTGGTAGTCTTCTTGATGGCTATGGTAGCCATCTCTTTCTCTTCTTCAAATGAGGACTCATCATTGGAGTCCCACTCCTTCCCTAGATGAGCGTGGCCATATTGCTTCTTCTTCTTGAACATTTTCTTAGGTTGAGGCTTGTTGTCCTTAGTCTTCCTCTAATTTTCCTCATGAGGATAGTCTACTATGAAATGGGCGTACTCTCCACAGTTATATCAAGCACGTGTCATTTTTGGTGTTGGTTTGTCCCTATGTCTTCTTTCATTTGAGCTACCACCTTGTCTTCTTCTCATCATTTTGTTAAACTTCTTCATGAATAAGGTCATGTCTTCTTCATTGATGTCACTACTTTAATCATCGCTGTCATCTTCTCCATGAGCTTCATGACCTTCTTTTGATATGGGTTTACAAGTTGACTTCAAAGAAACTCCTTTCTTCTTTGCCGAGGTAAGATTGACAATTTCCTTGACGTGCTTGGCTTGCTTCTCCATCATTTCGAAGTTGATAATCTTGCCAAGAAGTTCGTCTGGGGTCATCTTCCGATACCCGGGGCTTTCTCTAATCATCGAGCAAAGAGTCATATTGCGAGGCATGAATGCTCTAAGAATCAGCTTTACAACCTCATGATCATTCCACTTCTTGTTGCCATATGCTAGGACTTTGTTGATAAGATTCTTAAATCGATTTTACATATCATGTGGTGACTCATCTTCTTCAATGGCGAATCTTCCCAATTCGTCTTGAATCATTTCAATCTTGGCTTCGCGTACTTGACGATCACCTTCATGTGCGGTTTATAGAGTATCCCATATCTCCTTGGCAATTTCGAGTCCATCCACCTTGGTGAACTCGTCTCGGCTCAATGACGATGTGATAACAGCTGCAGCTTGAGCGTTCCGATGAATAGCTTGTTCTTGACTTCGAGTCAGCTATTCATCATCATCTGGGATATCTATCCCTGTACACACTATATGCCACAAACTGGGGTTAAGAGATATGAGATGCATTTTCATGTTTTGTCTCCACATAGAATAATCATTGCCATCGAAGAAAGGTGCTTTCCCTAGAGGAATTGACTAGTAATTATTATTGTTAGAATTTAACCGATCATAATTAAAAGGATATCGGGAGTAGTCGGTGTGACTACTCCCCTTCTTCTTTTCATCCTCGATCTTCTTCTTCCCCTTTGGGGAGAGTGCCTTCTTCCATAGGAGTGCCTTTAGATCAATCATCTCCTCGCCATCGTCCTCACAATCTTAAATGGCGTCGAGGAGATTCTCTAGCTTTTGAGTTCTTTCTTCATCGCCCTTCTTGTTGTTGAGGTTCTTGTGTACATCCTTGACGTCCGACATCTTCTCTTCGAGCGGTGAGTCTCTTTGGAAGAGTCCTGCTCTGATATCAATTAAATGTAGCCTAGGGGGCATTGAATAGGCTTTTGAACTTTTGTCGGATCCTGAAACACTTAACAAATCGATCAAATAAAGAGAGATCGGACTAGTCCAGGACTGTGCGGACTTGTCCGGTATGCGTGGACTAGAACAATCAAGTTTGATCGATGATTTCACTTCTAGTACTCTATGCAGCAGAAAGTAATTTGTAACTTGGATGTATTACGACAATGAAATAAGGTGTGTCCAAAATTAACTTTAATATCAATGTTTCAAAATAAGTTACACAAGATTAAGTGAACCCTAAAATATGATGAACAATGAAACAAATAGTGCGAGACACAATTTTATCCCGTGGTTCGATTCCCATGAAGAAAACCTACATCCACATTGAGGAGTCCACGGAGGACCGGTTCTTCACCAACTCTACCCTCGTCGAATCGCCACAGAGGTCGATTCTCTTCCACTAACCACAGAGGGGCAAATAACCATGTTGAAGGGCCCTTCTCACCAGTTGAGGGCTACCCAAGATTTACAATGAAGAACACCACCAAACACACTCCAAATATATGCAAAAAACAACAAGAGTGTGCGATAGATTCAAACCCAAGAGCTCAAGATCGTGTGGAACAAGTCTCTCCTTTGATCAATTGCTAATTCTCAAAGATTTGATCTTTCTAGGGTTAGAATGTTTGGAGAGATGTGTATTTTGGGCTCTTGGGGGGTGTGACGGTGCAGGAGGTCGAGAGTGATGGTTGTAGGGCCGTACACCTCTAATTATACTAGGGTTTCCAAAAGTTACCGTTAGGGTTTGCGATGTCCGGACTAGTCTGTGGTGGACTCCGGACTAGTCCGATGTGCGGCGTGTGGAAAACCCTAAGTGTTTAAAGATATCGGACTTGTCCGTAAATATGCAGACTAGTCTGAGCTGGGCACTGGAAGTGTTCGGACTAGTCCGGCACGTATCGGCGTAGTCCGGTGTGATTAACCTCGTGTAGAATTGAGGACAAGTCTGCACATGGAGGACTTTTCCGATTATAGTAAGAGAGTTTTCGGACTAGTCCGATGGATATCGGACTTGTCCGGTGTCATGAAAAATTGAAGTGTTCAGGACTAGTCCGCACTAGGGGGGACTATTCCGATCTTAGTCAGAAGGATATCAGACTAGTTCGTGGCGATATCGGACTAGTCCGGTGCCGTGTAAACTGGAGTACTTGCGGACAAGTCCACACTAGGGAGACTTGTCCATTTCTAGTCAGAGACATATCAGACTAGTTCGCACTGATATCGGACTAGTCCAGATGTGCAGATTTCTGTTTAGTGAGTGAGATATCTTTTGCTTGAGCTCTCGGGGTATGTTTCTCCAACACACTCCATACAAAATAAACTATTCTTTTCAGCTCTTGAGCTCTTATCCTTTTGATTCCTCATTCTCCTTTCTTTTTGAGCTTTCCTCCTAATTTTCTTTAAAACCTGCGCTCATCTCAACAATCTTGTTAGGATCTCATTTGTTTGTCATAAATCAACCAAAACCCACAAGGGATGCCTAGATGCACTTTCAGGTTCCTCTCTACATCCTAACCTCCACTAAGGACTAAGAGAGTACTAGTGTAATACAAGAGAGAAGGCTTAAGTGGCGTGTGTGAGAAGTGAGACACCACCTATTTATACATGGAGTAGAGACAGTTCTCGCCACAATTAGCATGCAAATCAGTCTTCACCGCCTTTAATGAGCCAAAAGAGAGCGCCACGCGTCGGCTAACCGGGTTTGGCGCTAGGAAGGGGTCAACCGAGTCCCCAGGTCAGCCGACCTGGTCTTGGCTTCCCCTTGACCGTGCTTTCTCTAGGAGACTGATAAGTGGGTCCATGGTTCATCCTCGCGTGAATTGTCATTGGATTCCCTCGGATACGCCTGGGTATGAGACCATGGATCCATGTGATGCCACATGTCATTGCATGTTTGGCTGAGGTGACACTTTTAGGGATTGCTCCCCTCATTCTCCATCAATTCTGCATAAAAACTATTGCATGCACTATTTCTCCAAGCATAAGTGAAATTATGTCAAATCTAACTATGATGTGTGTAAGAAATATTTATTCCTCCACATAATTGAGTTATATTGACCGTCGAAATTGGTATATAAGGAATGTTAACACCATGTTAAATGAAATACAACTATATTTGGCAGTTTTATTACTTGAACATCTAAAGCAGGCATTTGTGGAGCTAAAGCATGCCATTGCAAAATATTAGAACATAAATATTACCCAAATGCTATGAATTTAAACTAACATATTTAAATTATTTACCTCCATCATTGCCTCCATCTGTAACATGTAGTTCGCCTGGCCCTGAGCATGGCTCTCTCCCTATCCAGCTCTTCTTGGGTTCGTGCCAGCACCTCTTGCATGCTTTGGAACTCCAAGTCTCTCCATGAGAGACAGTGACTCGACGACCCAATGGATGAAGCCTGCATCGATGAAGTGCCTCTTGAAAGTCGCGCCGCCCTCAAGTTGATAACTCCATTGAAAATGACAAATCTACAAAATAATGAAGAATAATAATTAAAAGAAGAATGATTGGAAAAAATAAAACAAATTACAAACTCATCGTCTGTGGGCTTTCTGGCCTCTGTTTGCGCATGCAGCTAGAGAGTCGATTGATGCATTTTCCCAATCGTACCATTCACTATGTGAAAGCATCTAGGCCCCCATAAGGTATGGTTTCGGTGATCAATGACAACCGTTGGATATCACTAATAAGTTTATGGATGCAAGGTCTCTCATATAACTCATCACACTTAATGGACTCTATATCTATTTCATCTACTGCTCATTGGATACAATTGGAGACCCCTCAACAAACTATTTTAGGAGGTCAATCGATTTTCATGAAGACTGAAAAGAAAAACATATATGTCAAAATTATTCCATCAAAATTGAAAGCACACGAGACTTAGTCGTCATTAGAAGAACATTTCAAATAAATGTATAAGAGGTCACTCGGACAAATTTCAAAAGAATCACTTAGAACAACTCGAAGCAGACAAAATCAACTCATCGGATCATCCGATATATCCAGAAAACACTACATCGGTCGAGTTGGCTCTTCAGCAGAAAAAGACCTCAGTCTTGGGTATACACCGGATCATCCGATGTGGAAGCGTGTGTTACATCGGTCGATCATTCCAGTAAGCAATTTCCTTGGACCAAGTAACACCGGACCATCCGATGTACAAATATGCCACATCGATCGATCAATCCAGTAAGCATTATTTCTGAACCATCCTGGACCAAGTGTCACCGGATTATCCGTTGTACAGGTGTATACAACATCGGTCGATCAACGGTCATATCTGACACAGTGACCTCAGCTAATTTGTATTCGACTGATGACAGCTGAAGGGAGAACATCGGATCATCCAGTGTTTGCAGAACAGTGATGTCAGCCTACTTTTCCAATGGCTATCTTGTGGAAGCTGGCTATTTATACCCCATCAACCAGTCATTTGGATAAGTCTTGATGCCCAGAGCTACTCTACACATTATAAATCATTCAAGACGTTGAGCAACCACTTCCACATCATTTACACCACTTGTACACCAAGAGATAGGCTAGAACTTACTAGAGATGATGCTTGTGTGCTTCCATTCTTGGTGATTGGAGTCTCTAGTATAGTGAGAACTATAAGGGAGTGTCTCTTGGTGATTGCATTCACCGTGTATCAGTCATTATTGGAGATATCCTTCCGGAGCTTGCCAATTCGGTTGTGGAAGCCCGAAAGATCAAACTTGTACAAGTCTTGAGCTCCACCTTGCTGGAGATGGCGAACATGGACTTTTAGTGAGATCCCTGGTCTTGCTGACTTGGGAGTGGCTACACCCTTTCGTGGGTGCCACAACGTGGATGTAGGAAGGTCTTGATGACCTTGTCGAACCACGGGATAAATCACCGTGTCTTCGTGTCTTCTCGGGAGTTTGCATACTCTTCCTTTCGCGTTATACTTATGCATTTCATATACCGCAAACTTATTATTCACTTGAATGCATAGGTTGTTTGCAAGGGAATCAGGCTTTTAGTAGTTGAGTTTTTATTTCTTTAGTTTGTAAAAAGAAACCCAATTGACCCCCCCTCTTGGGTATTCGATCCCTACAATTGGTATCAGAGCAAGGCTTCTCATTGGATCATTCTAGCTTCACGCTAGAGAGCCAAAATGGCCATGATTGGGGGTTCGGTTCCCATATTCGAGGGCAAGAACTTTGCCTATTGGAAAGCACGTATGAGTTCTTATCTAGAGGCTATTGCTCCCGGGGTATGGGAAACGACCCATGCGGGGTTTGGTGAGCATAACTACATAGGTGATCAAATCAAGTGGGATGCAAAGGCTAGAAATGCTATTTACGAATGCATTAGTCAAGATGTGTTTGCTAGGATTGCTAGCAAAGAAAAGGCTTGTGAAATTTGGGCTTGCTTGATTGAAATTCATGAGGGTTCTTCTCGTGTTAAAGAACTAAAGTATCACATGCTTAAGGCCAAATATGATGAGTTCAAAATGCTACCTCATGAAAATGTCAATGAAATGCTTTCTCACTTGAATGTTCTTATTGAGGAAATTAATGCTCTTGATATTGCTTCTCTTGGCAAGGGACTCATCAACCGCAAGATTCTTATGCTCCTTCCTAAGCCAAAGTACAACATCATCAACTCCATGCTTCAAAAGGAATCTCTTGATCACATTGAAGTTTCTGAACTTATTGGAGAGATTCGTGCTCATGAGATGAGTGTGCTTGGGATGATGGAGGAATCTTCTTCAAAGACAATTGCTCTAAAGGCTTCCACCAAGAGAACAAATCTCAAGAAAAGGAAAGTGATCGAGCCTAGCTCAAGTGAAGAAAAGCAAGCATCAAGTGAAGATGACGATGATGAGCTTGCATTGATGATGAGAAAATTCTCTCGCTTGAACTCCAAGATTGCCAAGAAGGGATACACCTTTGATCCCAAAAAGAAAGCATTTCTACCAAGTAAAGATGACAACAATACCTGCTATAACTGTGGTGATCAAGGCCACATCTCCTATGATTGTCCAAAATCAGACAAAAGAAGAGAGAACCACAAGGGCAAGCATCGCAAGCTTGAGGATAGTGAGGATGATGAAGAAGAGGTCAAGAACAAGCCAAGATTCTTTGGGAAGAAGAAGTATGACAAAGGAAAAAAAGGCAAAACTCTTTCCAAAGAAGAGAAAAGGTCTACAAAAGGTGTTCATGTGTGAGGCAAATGAATGGATCACCGACGAAGAATCTAGTGATGAAGAGAGTGAAGCTGAAGAAGAGAGCTTGGTCGGCCTTGCCATTGCCAACAATGATGATTCATCTCTTCATCCACTTCCCATGTGCCTCATGGCAAAAGGTAACACCAAGGTATGTGATGACTCTAGCGATGATGAGCTTTCCCCCGATGACTTAGCTTCAATGATAAATGAATACCACACTATCATTAAAAGGGAAAAGAGTAAGGTCAAGGATCTTGAACAAGCTCGTGCTAAGCTTGAGAGTGCTAACCATGATTTGCTTGACAAGTATGAAAGCATACTTAAGGAGCATGACACGCTCAAATCTCATGTCAAGCAAGTTGAGGAAGATAAAGCTCAAATCAAGCTAGATCATCATGAGCTTGACCCAACACACAAAGCACTCTTGGGGAAGCACAATGAGTTAATCCAAGAGCATCAAGTACTTAACCTTTCCTATGAAGTCATTGATCAAGAATTGAGAAACCATAAAGAAAGAAACCCTTAATGATAAGGTATCCATTGTTTCACATGCCACTAATGTCCTGCATAAGTCTTTGCCTTTGAAAGAAAATGCTAGGGAGAAGGATTTGATGGATGAAATTGAAAGTCTCTGCACTAGTGTGGCAAGACTATCTAAGGGAGAAGTCAAGCACAACAAAATCCTGTTCCAACAAGCAAAGGCCTTCAACAAGAGAGGACTTGGATCCTTCCCGGTGCCTAACAATGGAAAGGTGCCCTCACCGGAGCTTAAAACAAGCTTCATCAAGGAAGTGGGTTCTTATTGCCAACATTGCGAGGTCACCGGTCACCACACAAGGGAGTGTCCTCTTCCTAACCGGCCTTCTCCAAATTTGCCTACTAAGTACAAGTCCACCTTCGATGATCACTATTATCTCTTGAGTATAGTAGATGGCAAGGTGAAGGCAAGGTTCATCGGCAAGGACATGAAGGGCATGAAGGGGAAGCTTCCCAAGCAACTTTGGGTCCCAAAAACACTTGTATCACACATACAAGGACCTAAGTTAGCTTGGGTGTCTAAAATCAAAAACTGAATTCATGTGTGTAGGTGAACTACAAAGCCGGAGGAAAGCATTGGGTACTCGATAGCGGGTGCACTCAAGACATGACCGGCAACGATGGTATGTTCACCTCCATAGAGAACCCCGACAATCATGAACAAGTCACCTTTGGTGACAACTCTAAGGGGAAGGTAATTGGGTTGGGTAAGATTGCAATTTCACATGATTTATCTATTTCCAATGTGTTGTATGTTAAGTCACTTAGTTTCAATTTGGTTTCTATTGCACAATTATGTGATCTTGGACTAACGTGCACCTTTGGCAAGAATGATGTTGTTGTGACTAGTGAAACAAGCAAAGAACTAATCTTCTAAGGGTTTCGGCATGGACACCTCTACTTAGTAGACTTCTCCGCCAAGGATGCTAGCTTGACCACTTGTCTTTTCACCAATAGGAGTTTGGGTTGGCTATGGCATCGACGCATCGCTCACATTGGAATGAGCAAGCTCAAGAAGTCATTCAAGCTCGGGGTGGTGACTACCGTGAAGGATGTCACATTTGAGAAGAACAAGCTCTGTAGCGCTTGTCAAGCCAGGAAACAAGGTGCTTCACACCACCCGATGAAGACAATGGTGTCAACCTCCAAGCCACTTGAGTTGCTCCACATGGACCTCTTCGGACCGCCCACATATCAAAGTCTTGGTGGTAATCTCTATTGTCTTGTTATAGTTGATGACTACTCTCGGTATGCTTGGACATTGTTTCTAGGTGACAAGAGTGAAACTCCGGAAGTGTTCAATACCTTCGATAAACATGCTCAAAGGGAATTTCAACTTCCCATCATCAAGATCCGGAGTAACAACGGCACCGAATTCAAGAACTACAACATTGGGGAGTGGTGTGATTGTGAAGGCGTGAAACATGAATTTTCAGCCACATACACTCCTCAACAAAATGGTGTCGTTGAAAGAAAGAACAAGACTCTCATCACTCTTTTAGGAGCAATGATTGATGACTATGGCACATCCGAGAAGTTTTGGGCCGAAGCAATCAACACGGCGTGCCATGCCGCAAATCGGGTCTATCTACATCGACTACTTCAAAAGACCCCGTACAAACTCCTCATTGGGAGAAAGCCCAACATCTCCTATTTCCGAGTCTTCGGGCGCAAGTGCTATATCTACCGCAAGAAAAGGCTCAATAAGTTTGAAAGAAGATGTGATGTTGGTATCTTTCTTGGTTATGCATCAAACTCAAAAGCATATCGAGTATTCAACCAAACCTCCGGTTTAGTTGAGGAAAGTTGTGATGTTGAGTTTGATGAAACTAATGGCTCCAAAGAGGTGAGTTTTGGTCATGATGAAATAGATGATGAGCCTCTACAAGAAGCTATGAAAAACATGACCATTGGAGACATCAAACCTAAAGTTGAGGAGATTCATGATCAAGGGGGAGCTTCAAGTTCCAACATCAACACATCTATGGCACCTCAAGTTGATGAAGTAGAAAAAGATGATCCATTGCCGACACAAGATTCATAAGCCCCACAACATCAAGAAGAACAACAAGTCCATGATCAAGTCCAACCACAAGAAAAGCAACATGCATCACCACCGCCAAGTGCTTCACAACCACTTATGAGACATGGACGCATCTCCAATGCGCATCTGATTGATCAAATTATCGATAGTCCGTTAAGGGCAGTAAAATGATGTCTATGGAATTCGAGATGTCGATGATTGGAGAGCTTAACTTCTTCCTTGGATTTCAAATCAAGCAACTTCGAGAGGGGACCTTAATCTATCAAGAAAAATATACCAAGGACCTCTTGAAGAAATTTGAGATGGGAGATTGTAGCTCAAGAAGTACTCCAATGGCAACAAATTGTCATCTCGACGCGGAAGGACGGTAAACCTGTTGATCAATCTAATTACCGTTCCATGACTGGTTCATTGCTTTATCTTACCGCATATAGGCCCAATCATGTTTAGTGTATGCTTGTGTGCTCGCTTTCAAGCAGCACCTAAAGAATTGCATCGGAAGGCGGTCTTTAGGATACTTCGGTATCTCAAGCATACCCCAAGTGTAGGCCTGTGGTACCCCAAAGGTGCTAAATTCCATCTCTTAGGTTACTCGGATTCGGACTTTGCCAGATGCTATGTGGATCGCAAGAGTACCTCCAGAGGGTGCCACTTGCTTGGGCATTCCCTAGTATCTTGGTCTAGCAAGAAGCAAAACTCCATTGCCTTGTCCACTACGGAAGTGGAATACATAGCGGCTGGTGCATGTTGTGCCCAAATCCTTTATATGAAGCAAACCCTTTTGGACTTTGGTGTTAAATTTGGTTGTGTGCCTCTCCTTTGTGACAATGAAAGTGCGGTTAAGATTGCTAAAAACCCCGTTCAACACTCCCGCACTAAGCACATTGATATTCGCCATCATTTCTTGCGGGACCATGAAGCTAAAGGAGACATCTCCTTGCAAGGTGTTAGGTCCGAAGAACAATTGGCGGATATCTTCACTAAACCACTTTATAAGAAAACCTTTTCTAGACTAAGGAGTGAATTAAATGTGCTAGATGCATCGAACATCATGTAAGTTGCCATGGTCATGTAAGAATGCATCACATATAAGTCTTGTCTAACTTTCAAAGGATAGGGGCGAGCAAGGGTTAGCTTGGGATGGAGGTTATTTTGGGTATCCCCAAGGCTTGGAGAAGGGCTCTCCCTGATGTAGCCTTTGAAAGGTTCAAATTTGGCAAGATAGATTTAATTTATGTCTTGCATGATGCCTGCCATATAGACTTGCACTCACGTTTAATATCCTGCATTAAAAATTGTTTGGCATTGCATATAGTAGATTGTCAAAAAGGGGAACCCACTTCATGAGAAAGAGACGTGTTTGAAATGCAATATCTCAACTCATATGATGTGGAAAGAACAAAGTGTTAAGGGTGTTAATGCCTAAAGGAACATTCTTTAAAGAGATAGAAGTCTTCATCCTATAGCTCACAAAGCATGGGCCTTACATTTTGTTTGGATTTTTTTCCTTGGTTTTTTTTTCTGGTGTTCTATTTGATTGAGGGCTTAGCCAAGTTATTGGCAACTAGCGTTAAAGTCTTTTTGAGGGGTTAGGGGTTGCCCAAAAAGTCCAAAGACTTGTGTTTCTCTTTGTTTGTCTAAGTCAAAGGACATATATGGGCTGTTGCTGATCTTTTGTAGTCATCGGATTATTCGATGCTTAGGCAGAAGCATCATCAGATCAGTTTGTGCTTAAGTACAAGGGGCAGCTCAGACAGAAAGTCAAATCAACCGATGAGTTCATTCTGAGAAACATCGGAGCATCCAATGTTCACATTTCTGGAGTTGTGCCAAATTCAACCGATGATAAACTTTTCCACGTCAAATCATCCGATGCTGAAGGTGCCTCTGGAATAACCTTACTATACCACTCGATCGATGCACCCTCTCAATTGATGTCGGATCATCCGATGTTAAAAATCGAGCTAGGGTTCGTGCCGTACCTATTTAGCGCGTCTCTACATTTTCCTTCGTTTTTCTCTCTCCGCCCTCACCGTCGCCGCTGCGCGCCCCTCGCCCTGCCGCCGCCCGCTGTCGCACTCAGCGCTGCTGCCCTCAGCGCCACCGCCCTCAGCACCACTGCCGCCCTTAGCGCCACCACCGCCCTCAACGCCGACGTGCTCCCTGTCGTGCCGCCGCTGCGCCATTCCTCTTCACCCGGCCGCCGCCACTCCTCTTCGCCTCTAGGGTTCGCCCGGCCGCATCACCCTCCGAGCCGTTGCTCCTCGCGCTCGGCCGCGTCGTACTTTGCGTCGCTGTCTCGTGTGCCCGGCATTGTCGTCATATGATCTCATCTTCGCCGTCGTCACTCTTCTCATCAAGATGGGTCGTGACAAGAAAGGAAAGGGAAAGGCCATTGAGGAGCCGGTAGCTAAGAAGCAAAAGTTGTCGAAAGAGATGAAAGAAGCTAGACAAGATGAGATGGCCGCTCGTGCCGTTGAGGAGCGTGAGCATGGCCGAAGAGGATCCCTGAGGATCCGGGAGTCCCGACAGAGGCAGCCACAGCAGACAGAGGAGACAGAGGAGTCTGAGGAGGAGCCGCTTGTTCGCCGGCGCACAGTCAGGACCCGTGGAGGTCATACAGCTGCAGCCCCGAGTTAGAGACCATCTGCAGCTGAGCTTCGGGAGGACAGAGCGGCCGCGAGAGCCTTCTATGAGATGGACACAAATGTCCGGGTTGGTGAAGGTGTCCGCATGACTGACTACAGTAAATTGAAGGCAAAGCAGCTCAGGAAGCTTCGATGGAGCATTCTGCTTGAGGAGTGGTTCCCGCAGCCGAGAGAGCCACTTGTGGACAGCCGCTTCTGGACCCTGACACAGGCGTCGCTATATGAGACTTACAGACGTGGGGGCCATAAACTTTTCCACCACAACTTCCTTGACTGGGATCAGCTCGCACTTGCAGCCAGCACTGAGATTTGCCCTTTCTTTGAGAGGTACATAGGGCTAGTGGAGATGATGTCTTTCCAGCGGAGTGCCTACATGGAGGACCGGGTCCGAGTTTTCTATGCCACACTCTACGTTTCAGAGGGCCGCAGATCCATTGACTTTATGTTCATGGGCCAGCATCACCATCTGACTAGACAGACCTTGGGACAGCTGCTAGGCGTGGATCTCCATGACATCTGCCTACATGAGTTAGTCTATGGACAGGCTGACCCACCGAGAAGGCCGCTCACTGGAGGTGTGGCACCACCTTTTGAGGAGATTCGGTCACTGTTTGCTTAGCCCTTTACACCTGACCAGCTTAGGGTACCTGCTCTACTCACTCCGGCTGCACGTACTGTTCACCTTGCCTTGCGCCGCACGCTACTACCCAGGTTCGGATACCTTGAGGGCTTCACCAGTTTGCAGCAGACCCTTCTGTTCTATGTCATGAACGGGATGCAGTTTGACATCATGGATATCCTCATCTGTGAGATGGAGGATGTCATCACAGATAGAGTTGGGATGATGAGACAGCTCGTGTTTGGCCACTAGATCAGTCACCTGCTCTACCTGTTGGCTCCAGAGGGATCAATCGTGCGTGACAGTCTCACTGACGAGAGCGTCACTCGGTTCGGACACTACCGTGCTTCGGCTCCTGGAGACTGCCGCCTTGGCCGCCCAGTTGAGCGCCAGGTCCGAGCTCGACTTTCAGAAGAAGATTGGTCAGACTTAGCAAAGGAAGACGAGATCCTAGCACAGGCTGAGGCTCAGAGAGGGGATCTACAACATATCTGGTCAGAGAGTGACACTAGTGATAGTGTCGAGGAGTACTTCCCACCTCCTCCCTCACCCAGGCAGCACGACACGGAGGCTGGAGGCTCAACTGTACCACCACCTCCTACTCCACCTCCGGTGTCCGAGGCACAGGTCTCTCAGCCATCCGAGCTTACTTCTCTATTACAGCAGATGATTGAGCAACAGCGACTGGATCAGCTTGCGGCTAATCAGGCCAGAGCTAAGCAGGTTGCACGTCTTGTGGATCTCTAGCAGTAGCAGCAGCAGGAGGAGATGCATCGTCAGATAGCTCGCGAGAGGCGAGAGGACACTAACAGGCTCACTGGACTCATTGACCAGATGAATCAGCGCACTCTTGACCAGCAGCAGCAGACGCAGCAGGCCATGATGGGCATCCTGGGGTTGATCACCAACCTCTACACTCAGACCGGGATTTCCCTACCCTCACAGCTTCCTGGTCTAGCTCCAGGTCCTCCTGTCCTAGCACCAGTCTCAGCTCCAGTGTCGACCATGCCGATACCGACTATCAGCATGTCACCACTGCTTGCCCCAGGCGCACCAATTCACTCTCCTCTGCCGACTACAACCCTCTTCCAGCAGACTCCGGCTTCGGTTGTCACTGCCCTGCTACCGGTAGTTCCGACTCAGCAGGCACCCTCAGTACTGACAGCAGCTCCGACAGCTCCGGTCTCCTCCCCTCCAGCCTCAGCAGTAGCAGGCAGCAGCTCCACCACTCCAGAAGATGGCTCCGACCACAGCAGCCCTGACGGCGACCAGTTCGTCATCGCCCCAAGCGCTCAGGATCCTTAGGCACTCGGCTTCACTTTTTGGTGTCTTGATGCCAAAGGGGGAGAAGAGTCAGAGTCAGGGGGAGGGATAGCATAGTCTTAGGGGGATTCCTAGTTGTAGGGGGAGTATCTTATTTTGGGAGCTTTCCTATTCTTTTGCTATCCTTGAGTATCCGTGTGCTACTTTATCCTCTTATGTTTTATTGATCGTTTTTGAGCCTTTGAGCTTCGTGTGCTGGATCTTGTACTTGTTACATATCTTTTTGAGTATCGTATTCTAAATTTCATTACTGTTATGCTTTATTCATTGTGTTGTCATCAATCACCAAAAAGGGGGAGATTCAAAGCATCTTGGCCCCCATAAGGTATGGTTTCGGTGATTAATGACAACAGTTGGATATCACTAATAAGTTTGTGGATGCAAGGTCCCTCATATAACTCATCACACTTAATGGACTCTATATCTATATCATCTACTGCTCATTGGATACAATTGGAGACCCCTCAACAAACTATTTTACGAGGTCAATCGATTTTCATGAAGACTGAAAAGAAAAACATATATGTCAAAATTATTCCATCAAAATTGACATCACACGAAACTTAGTCATCATCAAAAGAACATTTCAAACAAATGTCTAATAGTTCACTCAGACAAATTCCAAAAGAATCACTTAGAACAACTCGAAGCAGACAAAATAAACTCACCGGATCATCCGATGTATCCAGAAAATACTAAATCAGTCGAGTTGGCTTTGCAGCAGAAAAAGACCTCAGTCTTGGGTATACACCGGATCATCCGATGTGGAAGCATGTGTTACATCGGTCGATCATTCCAGTAAGTAATTTCCTTGGACCAAGTAACACCGGACCATCCGATGTACAAATATGCCACATCGGTCGATCACTCCAGTAAGCATTATTTCTGAACATCCTGGATTAAGTGTCACCAGATTATCCGATGTATAGGTGTATACAACATCAGTCAATCAACGGTCATATCTGACACAGTGACCTCAGCTAATTTGTATTCGACCGATGACAGCTGAAGGGTGAACATCGGATCATCCGTTGTTTGTAGAACAATGATGTCAGCCTACTTTTCCAACGGCTATCTCGTGGAAGCTGGCTATTTATACCCCTTCAACCCGTCATTTGGATAAGTCTTGATGCTAAGAGCTACTCTACACATTATTAAGCATTCAAGACATTGAGCAACCACTTCCACATCATTTACACCACTTGTACACCAAGAGATAGGCTAGAACTTACTAGAGATAATGCTTGTGTGCTTCCATTCTTGGTGATTGGAGTCTCTATTCTAGTGAGAGCTGTAAGGGAGTGTCTCTTGGTGAATGCATTCACCGTGTATCAGTCAGTGATTGGAGGGATCCTTCTGGAGCTTGCCAAGTCGGTTGTGGAAGCCCAGAAGATCAAACTTGTACAAGGCTTGAGCTCCAAACCTTGCCGGAGATGGTGAACGGAGACTGAGATCCATGGTCTTGGTGACTTGGGAGTGGCTACACCCTTTGGTGGGTGCCACAACGTGGATGTAGGAAGGTCTTGATGACCTTGACGAACTGCGGGATAAATCACCGTGTCTTCGTGTCTTCTCGGGAGTTTGCATACTCTTCCTTTCCCGTTATACTTATGCATTTCATATACCGCAAACTTATTATTCACTTGAATGCATAGGTTGTTTGCATAGGGAATTGGGCTTTTAGTAGTTGAGTTTTCATTGATTTAGTTTGTAAAAAGAAGCCCAATTCACTACCCCCCCTCTTGGGCATTCGATCCTTACACTATGTATCCTCATGGCCTGCTTCCCATACTTTTCCTAAAAAAACAAGGAAATCGTGTAATCGTGTCAACAATAGTATTATGTATATTTAATTGATGAATTATGAGAACTTACTAGTTGATCATACATGGCTTGACTACACTGCCAGGCTGGGAAGGGTCACTTCTCATGTGACTTATCTTTCATACTTGAGTCAAGCTCGGTTCGTGATCGGTCTTGCACTCCTGTACATAAGTGTTAGTATTGGAAGGGGGTACTCTCTTTTTAGAGTTGTTGTCTCTCTTGTGATCCTATGGAGGCATATTATGTAAGACTACATTTGTATTAAGGATTGTTTGCACATTATGGTGTTTACTATGCTTAATTGTGATGTGATGCTTAACATTGCCTATTTCGCATTCATGTTTATTGCCTTATCACAAATCATGGACACATCACTAAGGCATCCCACCATAACATGTGTATGTATGATAACTCTCTCAACTCCTTAATTCATGATGCATACATTTAGGGGGAGTTACTCATACACACACTTATTGTGAAAACCAAATTTATATCATTTTTGTTGAAGCTTAATGTGTTATCATCAATCACCAAAAAGGGGGAGATTGAAAGTGAACTAGGCATCCTTGTGGGTTTTGGATGATTGATAACAACAAATTAAGAGACTAATGAGCTCAGTTGATCTTAAGAACAACTGTGATGATTGAAAGAAAATAAAATCCCTCAAAAAGGAAAAGATTGAAATGGGCATTGATGACTCAAGCATGGAAATTAGGGTTCTTATGTGTTGAGTTTAGACTAGCCTTCTATGTGTGAGGGTTTGTGTATCAATTGCATTGAGATCATGGAAGAGGGCTCAAAGTCGTGGTTGAGAGAAAACATAAGTGAGAAGCTTTGTTGAGAGAATTCCCAGGATACCGGACTTGTCCGGGCCTAAGGCAGGACTAGTCTAGGTGTGCCAGAGTAGTGCGTTTTGGGACGGACTAAAGGTTTCTGTGTGAGTTCTACACTTGGTGAGAGTTTTTGGAGCTATGTTCCGGGACGCCGGACTTGTCCGCCATAGAGGCCAGACTAGTCCGGACTTCCAAGTTTAGTCTGTTTTCAGCCGGACTAAAGGTTTTTGTTGTACTTCGAACAAATCTCCCCCTTTTTGGTGATTGATAACAACACATTAAACTTCAACAAAAATTATATAAATTTGGTTTTCATAGCAAGTGTGTGTATGAGTAACTCCCCCTCAATGTATGCATCGTGAATGAAGGAGTTGAGAAAGTTATCATACATACACATGTCATGATGTGCCTAAGTGATGTGTCCATGATTTGTGATAAGGCAATAAACATGAATGCAAAATAGGCAATGTTAAGCATCACGTCACAATTAAGCATAGTAAACATCATAATGTGCATACAGTCCTTAACACAAATGTAGTCTTACATAAATTTAAATCGAGAGTTTTAAAACATAATATGCGTCCATAAAATCACAAGAGAGACAACAACTCTAAAAAGAGAGTACCCCCTTCCAATCTCTCCCCCTTTGGCATCAAGATCACTAAAAAGGAAAAAAAGGAAGGAAGTCCTACAATCTATTCATTGTCGTCGTCTTTTTGGGCATTGTCGCTTTCTGTGGCCTCCAGATCTTCAACGTCTTCATTGTTGTCTTCATCATTGGAGGTTGTAGCCTTGGAGATTCCATATTCCTCAAAGTGACGGAGTTCATCGGCGGTGAACTCAGGAAATGGAGTAAACTCTCCATCACTCTCCGCGGCAGGAGACATGGGAACCTCAAGGTTGTCGCATATTGCCTTGAGGTACTTCTCTTGGCGAAGCTCCATGCGACGAGTCCGAACTTCCACCTTCCGGCAAGAGACGAAAACTGCCTTGAATCACTTGAAGAAGCCACTTCCGGAGTGTGATGGAGGAGGAGGAGGAGGATGTGGAGAAGCCATTGGATGAGAGGAGGAGGTAGTAGGATCGACATTCTTCCTTCTTGGTGCAATAGGCTCGGGAGGAGGAAGTTGAGGACGAAGCCTTCGATGAGTAACATCCTTCTTGAATTTCAGCTCAGAGACCATCTCAATTAGATACATGATGTAGGGTGCATAGCCACACCAGCGGTTGGGGTGTGACAGATGTTGAAGATGTCATCAAAGATATACTCCACAACGTTTAATCGGACATCCTCATCAATGAGCACCATCAAATGCCTCAAATTTCATTGAATGATCCCTGCATCTCCATCCTTGGGGGCAATACTCTTCCTTAGAAGACGGTTGAGCTCACTACAGAATGGCTGGATCTTCCTTATGTGCCCCACATCATAAATTGCATGGCTTGGATACATGTAACCAAATCATCCCTACTAACGACTTTGAGATTTGAAAGGATGATCCCGTTGTCAATTTGATCCTCCAAGCTAAGAATTTAGGCAAGCTCCCAATATGTGACAGAGTACTACTCACCACTAGTGAGCCAAGTGATCCTCCGATCTCCTTGCTTATGTAAGTAGACTGTGGTGTAGAATTGCACAATCACTTCAATGTTCCAATCATATCTGAACGCCATGAGATCCTTGAGTCCATTTCGTTCGATGGCCTCAATCACCACATTGAGTGCAGCATGGTTCTTCTCTGCCATGTAATCCCAATGAATCGGTTACTGGAGTTTGCTTGGCCATATAGACTGTCTGATAGTAATCACAATGGAAGTCACACCAAAAACAAGGATCAATAGTGTTCTTATCATACCTATAGCAGTCTTCCATCCTTAAACTTTTGGCCTTCTCTGCCCCTTTACCTCTGAATAAGTTGGCTTCAACAGTGGCTTGTCAATTTGGATTCCTAGCGAGTGAGGACATCCTCAAAGGGCCAATGGGTTGTCAGGACCCCTTTACACCGTTTTCTTTTATGGTGACCCCACCTTTTGCCTTGCTTGCGGGCTTCTTCACAGTTGGTGTTCTCTTCTTTGGTGGTTCATCCACCGGTTCTTTGACTTTGTCCTTTGCACCTCTAGCCGGTTGAGTTCTCATTTTCTCAACCATGGTCACAAGCCTCTTCTTCCTTGGAGCTCGCTCAGCTGCAGCTGAGTTATGAGCTTCTCATTGTTGTTTCTTGGCCTTCCTTGCCTCAGTCCTTGACTCAAGGAGAGCTATAGCAAGCTCTCGCTCCCCGGGAGCACGGCAATAGGTTTCTTGCCTCACTGAGTCATGCACGGGATCGAATAGAGGCGAGTCATCAGGGATTGACATGATCCCTAACAAGAGATACACAAGAGAGTATGTGAGTCCAAGGAAGTGGAATATTACACTAGAATTCATAGAAACGATCAAGGTTAGGACTTCTACTGTGAAATTCGTACTTATCCACCAAAGGGCCGGACTACTACGCACGAGCGGGACTTGTCCGCGAGTTAGCCGGAATAGTCCAGTTTGTGCAGCAAGAACCCTAATCTTGAGGATTTTTGCAAAAATTTCAGATGCAGACACAATATTCCAAGGATACAATCACAGTGACATATAGAACAACTTTTGTGAAGAGGTTTCTATCAAAAGTCCTAAAAGACTTGAGTTTCGAATGATTTATGGTTAGGTTAAGAATACCTCTTCAAATCTCCAAATGAACAAAATGTGGATGAAGAATCGGCGTAGGATGCTTGGGGAAGAGTTCCCACACACCCTAGGGCTTCAATCCACGGACTGGAATCGGCTTTTGGTGGATGGAATTGATAATCGCCGATTTGGGGGCACAATTTTCATGTTTGAGGAGAGAGAGTGTGAGTGAAATGAGGAGTCGGGGAGCCCCCTGGGAAGGTTAAGTCCCCAGGGGCCGAACTAGTCTGGTTGGAAACCCGGACTTGTCCGGCCTGTGGACCCCGACTAGACTGTCCGGTTGGTCGGACTTGTCCATCATGGAGAGGGACTAGTCCGACCCAAAGGCTGAAAAGACACACACACACACACACACAAACACACACACACACACACACACACACACACACACACATATATATATATATGAGTTTTCACTAGAGATTTGATACTTTTAGACTAATTTTCACAAAGTGTCCTTGCAAACATGGTTAGAATCAACAACCAAACTATGACCAGAAATCACAAAGATTTAATAATGTCAAATAGTTTTGTATAAAAGTAGGGAGATGAGTTTTCCGCGAACATGCATGAATTTTGAATCAAATACTAGTAAAGATCAGATGTGCAAGATTTCGATAATTCAAGATATTGAGCTCACTCCTAAGTTCACATAATCTTTTCTCATCTAGGGGTTTGGTGAGGATATCGGCCAATTGGTTTTTGGTTCTCACATGGGAAATCACCATGTCTCCTTTGATGGAGTCATCTCTCAAGAAATAGTGGTGGATATCAATGTGCTTGGTCCTTGATTGTTCAACTGGATTGTGGGCTATTTTTATAACACTCTCACTGTCGCATAGGAGAGGAATATGGCTCAAGTTTATGCCATACTCCCTGAGAGTTTGTTGCATCCAAAGAAGTTGTGCACACAACATCCGGCTGCAACATACTCCGCTTCGAATGTGGACAGAGAAATGGAATTTTGTTTTTTTCTGAGGACCAAGACACTAGGGACCTACCCAAGAATTAGCAAGTCATGGAGGTACTCTTTCTATCAACTTTGCACCCCGCATAATCCGCACCGGAATATCCAGTGAGACTAAACTTGGAGCCCTTGGGGTACCAAAGTCCTAGGCTTGGTGTGTGAACCTAATTTCTAAGAATTCTCTTTACAGCGGTCAAATGACACACCTTAGGAGCAGCTTGGAATCAAGCATACATACACACACTTAACATTATATCGGGCCTAGATGCACATAAGTAAAGCAATGAACCAATCATGGAATGATATACCTTTTGGTCCATATTTGGACCATCTTCATTAAGGTCAAGGTTCCCATTGGTTCCCAATCGAGTCTTGATGGGTTTGGCTTTGTCCATGTCAAACTTCTTGAGTATGTCTTGTGTGTACTTTGTTTGACTTATGAACATGCCTTCCTTGAGTTGTTTTACTTGGAATCCCAGGAAAAACTTCAACTCCCCCATCATAGACATCTCAAACCTTTCGGTCATAATCTTTGAAAACTCATCACAAAAAGTTTTGTTAGTAGAACCAAATATAATGTCATCGACATACAAGTCAGATGAACAAGGAACAAAAGGTTCTCTAAAACAACGATCTTTATTCAATAGAAATTGAGAGGAACAACCCAAAGTTGTCTCTCCACGAGCTCTGACCTCCCTTGATTTTATAACTAGCCCTAAGGCCAACCCAATTCAAACTAGGACTCTAATCCTACTCAGTTTGAACCGAAACTTCCATAATGCTGAAGACTCTTCTATACGCAGATAGAAGCAATCTTAATACTTCCAAACACCTTAGGAACGTATTCCACATTCTGAAAACAACTCAACTTTGTGTCACCATGAAATTTAAACAAAACAAACTCTAAACTTTCCATAAACAAACTATAACCACCCCAGCCGCAGCCTGAAGCATAATCCAGCCAGTTGGACCTTTCTGACCAATTCTTTATGTCCACTTCTCTTCATCATGCTTTGGAACCATGTTGCCACGTCCATGCACTACTTTAACACGTGCAAAAATCTCCCAACAACGTCCATGTTACCTTCTTATGCATTGTTCTTGACCCAAGCATGTTGCGTGACCTCCAGATCAACTCAACCACAATTCCACCTAAACTGTGTTGCTGAATGTCATCTTCTCCCTAAGACTAGTTCAATAGATCTCGTCGCCAGCCATGTCTTGACCTCAAGCAACACCTGCATATGAACAAACAACCAATTCTTTCAAGCACAAGTCCTCAACTTGACTCTCATTAGTCTGATAATCACAACACCTTATGTGAGCACCTCACATAAGCAAGTTGCAAATATAGCAAGATAATGTCCACCATGATCAGCCAAAACACATCAAAAACTTAGTCCAAAAGTACTAAGCAAACCTTCCCACATGTGTAAAGCAAGTTTGAAACATTGTAAATGAAGAACATAGCAATCACACGATTATTTCAGCACATAGAAAGTTTGGACATTCCGAAACGCAAAACACGTGCAACAAAAGTTCGGACAGTGCAAAGTGTGTTTTTCAAGTATATTCAAAACTTTGCATATAAACCTACATGTTTAACATAATTTCCAATGTATTCAACACGTAAGTCTCACAATCTCCCCTTGATGAATGCATTGGCAACACCACTTAAAATCAGAACATTGGCTTATTCACATGAAAAGTTTTCAAAACAATTTTATCCCCCTTTTGAAAATAAAAAATCAATTGAGAAAGAAATTTCGAAAAAAAATTCCCCCCCTTAGAAGAACGTGTAAAACTCGTAAATGTGTAGTGTAATGTGTAACATATTTCTCCCCCTATACATATTTATCCCCCTTTGCCAATGTATTCAGCAAGGTTTAAAAGAGAAATTTCAAATGTTATGAGCATATTATAATATATACATATAAAACAAAGCTCATCCAAGTCATACTATCAAGTAACTTACACTATCAGATCAATGAGATACATAAAGAAGTGTAAGCCATGCTAGAGATCAAGTGTAATTTTCAATTTAAGCAAGTCATGATCTCAAAAACTTAACTATTTTAAAATCTGAAAGCATGACACATGTTGCTGCATTTTTCATTTTTCATTATCATTTAAAGCAAAAATTTTGATCATATGACATTTGCAAGAGATTATATGCCGCATCAGCCTTATTCTAACCAACCAAGCCAAGCCTATATGCCATTTGACAATCAGAAGCTTAAAGACATGGTTTAGTCATACACAACCTCTTCCAAGTTCATATCTATGTGCAATGATAAGTAATCTCAAAAGAAGAAGTTTGATGCATGCATATTCTCTTGATATTTTCTCAATTTTTCATTTGAACATGAAAACTCAACATGTTAGTTGATTACTTGATTAATTCTTTATGATTAAAAGCACTTGTGAGCATGCAACAAGTTCAAAACATCAAGTAAGTTTGATCGTGACTGGATTTAGTGTAAGTAATTATTCTAATTACTAGTCATGGCAAAAACTACAAAATGTATAACACGAGTAATGTAGTAAGAACTTTCAGCATGTAAAAGGATGTGGGGACCGAAGTCCACGCTTTCCAGGAATCGCATTGGGTGGTGCCGTGCGATGCGACACCCAACAACACACATGTAAAGGAACGCGTATTACATAAATCATTTGCTGAAATTTACAAAGATATTCAGTTTACAAATAGTTTATAAAAATAAACTACAGCGGAAGATAAGATTAGAACTCTCGTACTCCAGTCTAATAAGCAAAAGAGAAGTCATCCAGCCCACGGACGCTCCTCACTAGCCACGAAAACCAAACAGCAGCGGCATGGTTCCCACATGAGTATATTACTCGGAGAGTCCCGAGTCTCATCGGACAACCATAAGCATAAGCACAGAGGTTAGTACCTGCAAAACAACTTCTATAGCAACCATGAGCAAGAAGGCTCAGCAAGACTTAACCGTGTCACCTAAACATGAAACACTACATGAGGGTAAGGACATAAACATAGGATGGCAGATTTGCAAAATGGACTTGCCTAAATGTGGGTCCTTATTTTCAGATTTATAGCAGCAGCTTAAACCTTGTGCGGGGCAACATCGTAACTCCCCGATCAAACAAGAAACGCTTCATCTCGATGCTGCATGCCCAAGGTGGAAATGAAATTTAGTGAGCACTATACTAATACATACAACATAGCAATACCATGATAATATAATGTTCATAACAGCAGCAATTAATTATCATCTCAAGTGCAAGTATTTAACTACGTCACAACTCAGTGAACAAGTGATACTCATATCCGTGAGGGACGGTGATTAGAATCAATGAAACCCGGAATACACGACATGTACACCCGTACTGGAAGTCACATCAGTGCACTCCATGGATGTCGTACGCAACAACCTTTCTCAAGTTCCACCCAAGTTGAATCGATTTAATCGTCTAGGATAGTATCCCCAATCACGGTGCACCCTTCCGCTGTGAAGATGTCGTGAGCGAGTTTCCTTCTAATGTGCTGCAGCCGAAAGCCTAAGGCGATAAAAAAAGTCTCAACAAAAGCTTCCCAAGGTACATCGGTTTCCTGGACCCCATATATCCAGTATGACTCCGGTACAGTTCAAACTTGCTCAGCAAGGTGGCATACGGATCGGTCCTTAACCGACACAGGCAGGGCTACTCACCCAAGACCATGTCTTGCTGCATCCTTCGCCACTGCTCGGTCTCATTTTCAGATTACTACTCCATTTTCTTTGAACCAATCCCGTGTGAAAAGTCCTAGCCATGCGAGTAGATTCCAACTAGTCGACTTCTACCGAATCCTATACAACATTTAGCATATCATAGTCTACATGATGACTTGACAACCAACCAAATACTCCATAGGTTGATCTGGTCATGCAAGTGGGTTTTCAATCACCTTAGCCTTAATGCACATAACTCACCCTAGACATAGGTGATACAAATTAAAATTTTGTAATAGCGCTTAAATGCAAACCGGGGCTTGCCTGGTTGCGAGACGGTGTCAAAGTTAATCTCCAGAGGGATGACATCATGTAGCTCCGGGGTCCTGTTGAGCTCGGCAACTAATCGATATGCAAAGAATTATGCAAGTTAATCAACACCGGTATTATATTATAGTTCAAAGGAAAGATAGTTAAGTATATGAATTTAAGCTTAATGGTTCTGGAAATTTTTCAGGGGACATTAGGTGCTATGAGGAAGATCTGGACGAAAAATTGGAGATGTTCAAGGAAGCTTGTTGTCTATAAAATTGCAACAATTAAAAGCCTTCTCTGAATTTTGGTTGTAATTCTGGAGGTCTATCATGGCTACCAGTGGTTGTACCATACAGAGGGGGTCTCACTGGTTCTAGGAAAAATTGATTCATAATTCTCTAAGCATTATACTGTGAGATATTGAATTTACAAGTTGGGATAATTTACTGAAATGTTTCTGTTGTTTTTGGGTTATTCTATGACCAGTTAGGAAAATCTTCAGATTGAACTAGGTTAATTAAGTCCAATGAAGCTGAAATTTTTACGGGAATATAGAAACTTACTAAAGAACATTTTGGCGAAATTTAAGATTTGTCTATGAAGTGAATCAGCAGATAAAAATCAAACATGCTTTAGCCTTAAAGGGCTGTACAGGAAATTCTAGGCATTTTCATGAAGATTGGGTTGTAGTTCTAGTTAGTGTGGATAAAAATAAAACCAACAAAGTTGGTTTGACAAATTTGGAAGCTTTATACTGAGAGATATTCAATTTAGAAGTTTGCACAAGTTTCTGTACAATTTCTAAATGAATTTGGGTATTTTTATGTGTATAAAGAATACACAAGTGATCAGACCATGTAAATGAAGTCTAATGACCCTTAAACTTTTTACTGGAGTTCAAGGATATTCAATGAAGGTTATGAAAAAATTTGGTATTTTTCCAAAGAGCAGAACTATAGGAATTAATTCTATAAGCATTTTGGTTATTTGAATTATGGATAAATTCATATGGACTATCATACAAATCCAAGTGCACCACTGGAAATTAATCTTCATGCTGGTTCTAAAAAAATTTATTTGCAAATTTTTGGACAAGTATCCTAGGAGTTATAGATTTTCTAAGTTGGGGCAAAATCTGGAACAAATTTCAAATGGGAAATGTTTGAATAATCCATGGGGCCCACGGGTTCAAAATGGACCAATCGGGATTAAGCAACACCGGGCCACAGGGTTCAGGGATGTAGCCACACGCGATCCATGGCCGCACCATATCCCGGCACGTGTGTTACACTCTCTGACGACTGGGCCCCACGGGGTCGTCGTCTACCTCTCGCCGCGCGCGACCGCGGTGGCGCCTCGCCGGAGCTCTCACTGCCCGTCGATCCATGAACGTCTCCTCGCCAAACTCACCGCCTACCGCTATTTCGTGGTGCTGAGCACGCCGGTTGGGTCAGCGCACACCGGCGATGGCCGGAAGGGCTTGCACGACGGCGGCGGCGATGATTAGGGTTTCGGCCATGTCGGCCGAGTTCTGTGGTGGGTGAAACTGATCGGGAAGACCTCGGGAAGATTCATGGAAAATGGGGAACAAAAATCTGGCCATAAGAGGGAGAGAAAAGGCTTGGAGATTGGTAGCGCTGATGGACCGAGGAGGGAAGGTCAGGCGGTTGGGGAAAAATTGTATTCTGGCATGAATACTCGATGAAACTCGATGGATCTTCTTCGAGGTGATGCGCCTGGCCATATAGAACAATGTAGCACAATTGCACATGGAATAATTAACTATATAAAAGGAATTTCACGCGCGAAGCAACTCTACTCATAACTGAAGTTCGTTGGAAGAAAAGCAAATAGGGGGGCTAGGAGGCATGGCATGGGCTGAAACTTTACGAGCAGCTAGAACATGAGTAGGCAAACCTTTTTCCTTCTAGGACCGAGGCATGATGAAGCTTGTATTTCCGGGACGTCGAGGAAGCAGAGGGCGGCCAAACAGGGGACTTTCCCGGCCGCCATGGTTTTGACGTTAACAGCTTCAGGGAGGCTCCGGCTGGGCAAATAAAAGGTCAGGGAGGTGCGCACGATCTTGGTGAATGAGGAGAGGCACAACAAGGGGATCAAACCTGAGTACCTTGCTTCTATTCAGCTGGACAGAGATGAATTCGTGAGGGAGGCAACAATGGCGCTGGACAGTTAACAGGGAATAAATGGTCGACTCAGGGCTTTGGGGGGGGGGGGGGGGGGTAAGGAGGAGTTCAGGGCGAGCTGGGGGCAGCTGGAGGTGACATTCACAGTCCAAGCAGCTCTGTGGCAGTTGAATGCCGGGAGGTGGCGCATTGGGAAGAGCAGGGGCGAATTTGACCCACTGACCAGTGGGTCCCACCTCTCAATTCATCTCTATCTTTTCTGGACACTGAATTCTCCCACCCACTTGTGTCCAAAAATTCTAGATATTTTATGGTATAAAAATTTGGAGGTGTAGAAATTGTTTCTGAAATCAGAATGTTGATTTGACAAAGTTTCATTTGAATTCAAATTTGAATTTAAATTTGAGTTGAATTCACTGTAGCTATTGATTTAAATAGCAAACTTGCTTCAAAAATTATAAAACTTTGCAGGTATGATATTTGGAATATTTGGAATCCATTGGTCAACTCAAATATTCATGTTAACTTCATTTAAACATTACCTAAGTTTAATTTTTTGAATTCCCTCATATGGAGTTTGAATTTAGTTTGTTTTTCTCATTTCCTTTTTATTGATTTTATCATTCAAAATTTTTGTCCTAACTGAACTTTGAATTATGGGAATTAGAGCTTTTACATTCCTCCCCCCTTAAAAGAATCTCGTCCCGAGATTACAATGAAGAGACGAAAGTAGGAGAGAAATTACCGGATATGAGACGATAAGAAATCCGGATAGTTGGAGCGGAGATATTCTTCGGATTCCCAAGTCGCTTCGTCAACAGTATGGTTGCTCCATAACACTTTATAGAACCACAGCGTGCGGTTCCGTGTTGTTCGAGTCTTCTCGTCGAGATCTGAACCGGATGTTCGGAGTATGTCAAATCCGGTTGCAATTTGCTGATGTCGTCGGTGTGGACTGCAGTTGTGAACTTGAGATATTTCTGGAGCTGAGATATGTGGAAAATGTCGTGTATACCAGCGAGAGATGCCGGTAATTCCAATCAATAAGCCACAGATCCGCACTTCTCCGTAATAGCAAATGGGCCAATAAACCGGGGAGCTAGCTTTTCCTTTTACTCCGAACTGGTGAATTCCTTTCATCGGTGACACGCGGAGGTACACGTGATCCCCGACATCGAAGTGCAGCGGGCGACGCCGCTTGTCCGCGTAATTCTTCTTTCGAGATTGAGCCGCTCTTAGATTTGCTTGAATGATCCTAACTTGTTCCTCGGCTTCATTGACTAGATCAATCCCGAATGTCACTCTTTCGCCGGACTCGCACCAATTCAGTGGAGTGCAACATTTTCGGCCATAGAGAGCTTCATATGGTGCCATCTTGATACTCGCTTGATAACCGTTGTTGTACGAGCTTCTAATCAGTTTAGTACCCAACGAGGCATGCAGTTGCTCTCAGAAACGAGCAACGAACAGCGAGCCTAGATCTGAATCGTTCTAGGAATGCCGTGTAAACACATGATTCTTGATATGTACAACTCCGCATATCTCTTGGCATTGAATCCGACATTTACCGGGATGAAGTGTGCTGATTTGGTTAGTCGGTTGACTATTACCCAAATCGAATCATTCGTCCGGAATGTGAGTGGCAATCCGACTATGAAATCCATACTCACATCCTCCCATTTCCATGCCGGATTATTCAGCGGTTGTAGCTGTCCCGCTTTCTTCATATGATCTGCCTTCACTTGCCAACACGTATCACACTTGGATACATACTTCGCTATTTCCAGCTTCATCCGTGTCCACCAAAACTGGGTCTTTAAATCTTGATACATTTTATTGCTTCCAGGATGAATAGAAAATTTTGACATGTGAGCTTAATCCAATATTTTCTTCTGGAGCTTAACATCTCGGGGTACAACTATCCGTTCCTTGAACCATAATGTACCGTGATCATCTTTCCAGAAACATTTTACTTCTCCGCTGTCCACTCTTTCTCGTATGTGTGACATTCCCTTGTCCTTCTTTTGGGCTTCAATAATTTCCTCTCGGATGGTGGGAATGAGAGAAAGATTATTGATAGCCCCATATGGAATCACATATAGACTTGGTTCCTCATCTTCCATTTCAGCCATGGTGATGTTGTGGACATGAACTTTCCGCTAAGTGCATCGGCAACCACGTTCGCTTTACCGGGGTGGTAGTGAATTTCAATTTCGTAATCTTTGATCAACTCTAACCACCTTCGTTGTCTCATATTCAGCTCCTGCTGCGTGAAAATGTATTTCAAACTCTTGTGGTCGGTGCAGAGGTGTACAACATTTCCAAGCAAGTAATGCCTCCACATTTTTAATGCCAATACCACGGCAGCGAGCTCAGGGTCGTGAGTCAGATAGTGTTGCTCGTGGTTTCGGAGTTGTCGTGATCCATATGTGACCACACGTCCTCCTTGCATAAGAACACAGCCAAGTCCGATGCGGGATGCATCACAATAAACGTTGAACGGTTTTGTTGTGTAAGGCTGAGTAAGAACCGGGGCTGTTGTAAGGTGGTGTACTAATATCTTGAACGCTTCTTCACAAGCTGAACTCCATATATATTTGGTTCCCTTTTTCAGCAGATCCATCATCGGCTTAGCGATTTTTGAAAAGCTCGGGATGAACCTCCGACAATATCCCGCTAAACCGAGGAAACTTCAGACTTCATGTACGGACTTAGGAGGTTGCCATTTCAGCACTTGAATAATTTTACTTGGATCCACAGCGATGCCCTCAGCTGAAATAATGTGCCCCAAGAATGGCACTTGGCTGATCCAAAATTCACACTTGCTGAATTTTGTGTATAACTTGTGATCCCTCAACCGTTGTAACACAATATGCAAATGTCAGCACGCTCTTCCTCTGACTTGGAATAAACCAATATGTCGTCGATGAAGACCACGACGAATTTGTCCAACTCTGGCATGAAAACCGAATTCATGAGATACATAAAGTGAGCCGGAGCGTTGGTGAGACCAAAAGACATGACAAGATACTCATATAATCCATATCGCGTCGAGAATGCCGTCTTCGGTATATCCTCCAGTTGGATTTTGATTTGATGATATCCGGACCGAATATCCATCTTTGAGAACACCCTCGCACCAACAAGTTGATCAAACAAAATGTCGATGTGGGGCAGCGGGTACTTGTTCTTTATAGTCCTGGCGTCGAGCGGTCGATAATCCATGCATAACTGCAATATTTCATCCTTCTTATTGACAAACAGCGCCGAGCAGCCCCAAGGTGACGATCTTGGGCGAATAAAACCCTTGTCCAAAAGGTCTTTCAAATGTTCCTTTAATTCAGCTAGCTCATTAGGCGCCATTCGGTATGGTCTTCGAGAGATCGGTGTGGTTCCCGGTACAAGTTCAATCTTGAACTTAACGTCCCGTTCGGGCGGCATGCCCGGTAAGTCATCAGGAAACACGTCGGGATACTCACTGACCACCGGAATATCTTTAAGTTTAATTGCCTCTGTTTTATATGCACCAGCACTGTCCCGCTCCATGCTGCCCAAAACCAGTTCATGTTGTCCGTGCATCGGAGAGTCAATTTGGATAGTCCGGGTACCGATATTAAGAACGGCACCGTGATGGTTCAACCATGACATCCCCAATATTACATCGATCTTCTGTCCATCCAATATAATCAGCAACGTTGGATATATTTTGCCCCCCAAACATAGAGCTGCTCGGGGAACAATCTGACTAGCCGAGATACTTCCACCCGGTGAGCTTATAAGATAACTTTTCTTGGGAGTATTGGTGGATAATTGGTGCTGTCAACACATGATTTACTGATAAAATTGTGGGTAGCACCGGAATCAAAGAGTATGAGGACGGGTATGTCTTTGATAGAAAACATGCCTGCTAACACCGGTGCTCCCTCTGGAACACTCTCGATTGCTATGTGTTGAACACTTCCGGTTTGCCGTGCTGTCTTCTCTGGATGAATATGGGACTGAATACACCGTTGTACTGGTACTTGCCTGCTGCTCAAGATCTTCTCTAGGCAATCCTTGGTATAGTGCCTAACACGGTCACATGTGGAACACCTATACTGATTTAATGTCCCACTGACTTGAGGCCTGAATTGTCCTGCATCTCGCTGTGAGATAAATGCCCCTGGAACAATTTGGGCCGGTTCTTTCTGTTGATGTACTGCTGGTTGGAAATCTAATACTTCAAACGGCCGACTCCGATACGAACTCGGTTGTGCAGCCGGCTGCCATATCTGATTGGACAGTGATCGGTACACCACACGGTATTTCTGAGGAACATTATGTGTGCTGTCCTGCACAGCAAGTCTCTTCTTTGACTCCTCTGTGATCCGCTCACGTGTGTCATCCTCTTGCGTAATTGCGGCATTAAGCATAGCGTTGAACGAGCCGTGATTGAATAACGCAAGCTTGTCTTTCAACATGGGGCTTAGACCCTGATAGAAGTACTCTCGCTTCTGATCCTCCGTGCTCACATACTCCGACGCATAATGCGCTAGATTAACAAAGACTTTGGAGTATTCTTGAGCACTCCTTTCTCCTTGATTCAAATCAAGAAATTCTTGAAGCTTCCTTCTCACAATGGCAGGAGGAACATGATAGGCATGGAATGCCTTTCGGAACTCTGTCCAAGTGACTTGCTGTCCGGCGGCCAAGGAGGCGATGTGGTTCGCCCACCAAGCACCAGAGATGCCATGTAGATGTTGTGCCACATATAAAACCTTCATAGAGTCACTGCACTGCAGCAGTCCGAACTTAGCTTCAATGGTGCGGAGCCAATGGACCGCATCTAGAGGTTTACCGTCACCACTGAACACGGGGGGGGGGGGGGGGGGTGCAGTCGCCAAGAATTCTTGATAGGTTGCTTGCTGAAGTTGACGATTGCCTTCGGCTTGACGTCCCCCTTGATTGGACGTAATCTGCACGAGGGTTTGCAGAAGTTCGGTCTGCTCATCGCGCGAATCCAGCATGGCTGCGATATCATCCGCCAATGTAAGCGGAGATGGAGGTGGCTGTTGCGCTGGTTGTTCCGGCACTCGGGAGTCATCCCCTCCCTGACTTGAACCACCGACCTCGTAAGTTGTGCGAGTGTGCACCATTATGCAGTTACATTCATTAATGCAACATGAGACGTGATATTGCAAGATCACACTAGGATGAAAACAATAGTGTGTGTATTGATAACCAAATTGCTTAACGGTTATATATTGATAAAGTATAAACTTTATACACAATACATCATCCCTGGACCAATGTTACAATAGCGAGTTCCAAAATAATGAACTCCATGGATCAAAGTTCATTTTGACTATTGTTGGTCGCGACGAGACGTTATGCGTGTTATCGTGCGAACACACACTTTTATTTTCAATATGACACAAACATGGCCATAAAAGGAAAGAGGTTCGAGTGGGTCGAACCATAAATTCCCCTGGTAAATAGTTGAGTATCGACAACTGGTCCGTTACAACACTTCTTGAAGTGAATTCAAGGACTAGATTCATAACAAGACCAAATTATGTCAAACCGATAAAGTTTCTGTTGAAACCTGACCAGTTTGTACTCAAACACAAATTTAGCCCAGTAAATGGTAGAATCAGATCTTGAGGTGAACTACAAAGTTGAAGTACACTTGATGAAATTTCCAAAAAGTATTGGTTTGCCTCCATATAGTTTCTGGTTGAGAAGATATTGTATTGTAAACCTGACAGTTTTTCTGGAAAATTTTGACAGCATCTCCTTTGTTTATGCTGAATTTGGGCCACAATTTCCAGATATAAAACAGCAGAATTAACAAAAGCCACAAACTACAAATTTGTAATAAATATTACAAGGATTCCAAAAATGTCTTGCACGACCCAGTTCGAATTTTCTGGAGTGAGATATGGTGAAAATAATCAGGAGTCCAGAGAGGGTTCCAGTTTCTGTCCAGTTTTGGCAGAGTTTGGAACTTTCAAATTTTGAACAGGTTAGAGGGAAATTTAGTTCTGGAGTTGAACATAACAGTTTTAAAGGACTTTCTAAAATTTCCATGCATGTATTATAATCCTTTATTGGAGTTTTCTACTGGGAGATATGGTTTCTGAAAGTCAGGTCTTTTCTGGCAGAAAACAGAACACTCTGTTTTTGAATTGGTGACTTCAAAGCCTACTCCAAATTTGAAAACTTAGTTCAGATTCAGATTTTAAAAGCTAAAATAAGTAGTTTTACATCTTCTCGGTTCCATTTTACAGTAAAGGGGTCAATGCATCAATGGAATATGTCGGTACTACGTGCCTCGCAAAAATGAAAATTCTAAGCCGGTATTCCGGCATACGTCTCAATGGTGGCACTTAATGAACGTTCACTCGCAAACGATTTCTAAGTGCAATACGATCACGTGGTCATTGTACCTGTTAATACACACAAACTATTGATCAATTATATGGTGTCGTACGACACAGCCCGCACGGGCGAACAGTTCACAATAATATATATGAAAGTAAAAACATCCGTCCCGTATCATTCCATACGGGCCTCCCCGAGTTAAGCCACGTCTCGAGGTACATGGCCGGGTTTCTACACCCGACGGGGTCTCACGTATTTGCATAGTGCTGCACCAGTAGGAGGCGCATCGGGTTATGTCCCACCTGACGAGGGCTCCCACTAACTTTGAAGCACGTTGGGGTACCGCTTGTCATATGTTCTCAGAAACATGGAAAGTTTCAGAGACTCATATTGACTCTTCCGTGCCAAGCCACGAAAAGATTCACATGCTACCTCTCGCATGGTGAGCTTACCGTAATTTATCCGCTTGTCGTGGCGTGCCTTACCTCTTACCTGACGTCGGAGCGTCATTACAGAATATAATAACACATAAGTTAGCTTTGCCACCTTAATAACTTATGCTAATATAGTCCTTATGTGGGCCTAGTATCGTATCCTCACCGTATCCTATGTTTTCCTCGTAATACAAACATTTATAAGCGTGCAATTCCCAATGCGGCTCCGATACTATGTCTGTGGGGATCGGAGTCCACACTTTCCAGGAATCGAATTGGGTGGTGCCGTGCGATGCGACACCCAACAGCACACATGTAAAGGAACACATATTACATAAACCATTTTCTGAAATTTACAAATATATTTAGTTTACAAATAGTTTATAAAAATAAACTACAGCAGAAGATAAGATTACAACTCTCTTACTCCAGTCTAATAGGCAAAAGAGAACCTGTCCAGCCCACGGACGCTCCTCACTAGCCACGAAAACCAAACAGCAGCAACATGGTTCCCACATCAGTATATTACTCGGAGAGTCCTGAGTCTCATCGGACAACCATAAGCATAAGCACATAGGTTAGTACCTGCAAAACAACTTATATAGCAACCTTCAGCACCAAGGCTCAACAAGACTTAACAGTCTCACCTAAACATAAAACTCTACATGAGGGTAAGGACATAGACATAAGATGGCAGATTTGCATAATGGACTCGCCTAAATGTGGGTCCTTATTTTCATATTTATAGCAGCAGCTTAAACATTGTGCGGGGCAACATCGTAACTCAACAATCAAAAAAGAAATGCTTCATCATGATGTTGCATGCCCAAGGTGGAAATTAAATTTAGTGAGCACTATACTAATACATACAACATAGCAATACCATGATAATATAATGTTCATAACAGCAGCAATTAATTCTCATCTCAAGTGCAAGTATTTAACTACGTCACAACTCAGTGAACAAGTGGTACTCATATCCGCGAGGGACGGTAATTCTAATCAATGATACCCTGAATACACGACACGGACGCCCGTGTTGGAAGTCACATCGGTGCACTCCATGGACATCGTACGCAGCCACCTTTCTCAAGTTCCGCCCAAGTTGAATCGATTCAATCGTCTAGGACAGTATCCCCACTCACAGTGCACCCTTCCGCTGTGAAGTTGTCGTGAGCGAGTTTCCATCTATTGTGCTGTGGCTGAAAGCCTGAGGTGATCGAAAAAGTCTCAACAAAAGCTTCCCAAGGTACATCGGTTTCCTGGCCCCATATATCGAGTATGACTCCAGTACAGTTCAAACTTGCTCAGTAGGGCGGCATACAGATCAGTCCTTAACCGACACAGGCAGGGCTACACACCCAAGATCACGTCTTGCTGCATCCTACGCCCCTGCCCGGTCTCATTTTCAGATTACTACTCCATTTTCTTTGAACAAATCCCGTGTGAAAAAGTTCTAGCCATGCGAGTAGATTCCAACAAGTCGACTTCTACCTAATCTATACAACATTTAGCATAGCATAGTCTACACGATGACTTGACAACTAACCAAATACTCCATAGGTTGATCTGGTCATGCAAGTGGGTTTTCAATCACCTTAGCCCTAATGCACATAACTCACCCTGGACATAGGTGATACAAATCAAAATTTTATAATAGCGCTTAAATGCAAACAGGGGCTTGCCTGGTTGTCGAGATGGTGTCAAAGTTAATCTCCAGGGGGATGACTTCAAGTATCTCCGGGGTCCTCTTGAGCTCGGCAACTAATCGATATGCAAAGAATTATGCAAGTTAATCAATACCGGTATTATATTATAGTTCAAAGGAAAGATGGTTAAGTATATGAATTTAAGCTTAATGGTTCTGGAAATTTTACAGGGGACATTAGGAGCTATGAGGAAGATCTAAATCAAAAATTGGAGATGTTCAAGGAAGCTTGTTGTCTCTAAAATTCCAACAAGAAAAAGGTTTCTCTGAATTTTGGTTGTAATTCTGGTTGTCTATCATGGCTACCAGTGGTTGTAACATACAGAGGGGGTCTCAATAGTTCTATGAATTTTTTTTCATAATTTTCTAAGTATTATACTGTGAGATATTGAATTTACAAGTTGGGATAATTTACTAAAATGTTTCTGTTGTTTTTGGGTTATTCTATGACCTGTTAGGAAAATCTTCAGATTCAACTAGGTTAATAAAGTCCAATTAAGCTGAAATTTTTACATGAATTCATTAACTTACTATATAACATTTTGGAAAAATTTCAAATTTGTCTATGATGTGAATCAGCAGATAAAAATCAAACATGCTTTCGCCTTAATGTGCTTTACAGGGAAATCTATTGATTTTCATGAAGATTGGGTTGTAGTTCTGGTTAGTGTGGATAAAGAGAAAACCAACAAAGTTCGTTTGACAAATTTTGAAGCTTTATACTGAGAGATATTCAATTTTAGAAGTTTGCACAAGTTTCTCTACAATTTCTAAACGAATTTGGCTATTTTTATGTGCATAAAGAATACATAGGTGATCAGAACATATAAAATGATTCTAATGACCCTGAAATATTTACTGGAGTTCAAGAAAATTCAAGTGAAGGTTCTGGAAAAATTTGGTATTTTTCCAAAGAGCAGAACTATAGGAATTAATTCTATAAGCATTTTGATTATTTGAATTATGGAGGCACTCATATAGACTTTCATACAAATCCAAGTGCACCACTGGAAAGTACACTTCATGCTGGTTCTAACAAACTTTATTTGGGAATTGTTGGACAAGTATCCTAGGAGTTATAGATTTTCCAAGTTGGGGCAAAATTTGGAATAAATTTCAAATGGGAAATGTTTGAATAATCCAGGGACGCACGGGTTTAAAATGGACCAAACGGGATTAAGCAACACCGGGCCAAAGGGTTCAAGGATGCAGCCACACATGATCCACGGCCACACCAGATCCGGCTGCGCGCGTTTCACTCTCTGACGACTAGGCCCCACGGGGTCGTCGTCTACCTGTCGCCGCGCGCGCGACCGCGGCGGCGCCTCGCCGGAGCTCTCACCACCCGTCGATCCACGGCACGTCTCCTCGCCAAACTCGTCGCCTAACTCTATTTCGAGGTGCTGAGCACACCGGTGGGGTCACCGCACACCAACGATGGCCGGAAAGGCTTGCGCGACAGCGGCGGCAGCGATTAGGGTTTCAGCCATGAAAAATGGGCCAATCGCTGGGCGGTAACACGGAGGGTTACTGGGTTAACCCCGTGGTCACAAATGATCCCCAAGCCGCAGATGATCCGGATGCACCGCTTCTTTGGCTGACAGCCGAGGCCCGCGGGGTTTGTCTTCTACCTCGCGACACCATCGGTTCCAACGGCGCGCGGCGGTGCCCAACGGCGGCCCCTCGCCGCAGCCTGCTCCAGGGAACGGCGACACTCCAATCACGCCGCCCCCACCTAAAATAAGACGAGGAACACAGTGGTGCAGTCCTCGATGGCGATAGGTGGCCCGAAATGGAAGCGCGAGTAGCAGTAGGTGGCGCATCATTTTATGTCCCACCCGACCGGGGCTCCCACTAACTTTGAAGCACGATGGAGTACCACATGTCATATGTTCTCAAAAACATGGAACGTTTCAGAGACTCATATTGACTCTTCCGTGCCAAGCCACAGAAAGATTCACATGCTACCTCTCGCATGGTGAGCTTACTGTAATTGATCCACTTGCGGTGGCGTACCTTACCTCTTACCTGACGTCGAAGTGTCATTACAAAATATAATAACACATAAGTTAGCTTTTCCACCTTAATAACTTATGCTAATATAGTCCTTATGTGGGCCTAGTATTGTATCCTCACCGTATCCTATGTTGTCCTCATAATACAAACATTTATAAGCGTGCAATTCCCAATGCGGCTCTGATACTATGTCTGTGGGGACAGGAGTCCACACTTTCCAGGAATCGAATTGGGTGGTGCCGTGCGATGCGACACCCAACAGCACACATGTACAGGAACGTGTATTACATAAATCATTTGCTGAAATTTACAAAGATGTTCAGTTTACTAATTGTTTATAAAAATAAACTAGAGTGAAAGCTAAGATTACAACTCTCGTACTCCAGTCTAATAAGCACAATAGAAGCAGTCCAGCCCATGGACGCTCCTCACTAGCCTTGAAAACCAAACAGCAGCGGCATGGTTCCCACATGAGTATATTACTCAGAGAGTCCCGAGTCTCATCGGACAACCATAAGCATAAGAACAAAGGTTAGTACCTGCAAAACAACTTATATAGCAACCGTGAGCACCAAGGCTCAGCAAGACTTAACCGTCTCACCTAAACATGAAACTCTACATTTGGGTAACGACAGAAACATAAGATGGCAGATTTGCATAAAGGACTCGCCTAAATGTGGGTCCTTATTTTCAGATTATAGCAGCAGCTTAAACCTTGTGCGGGGCAGCACCGTAATTCCATAATCAAACAAGAAACGCTTCATCACGATGCTGCATGCCCAAGTTGGAAATTAAATTTGTGAGCACTATACGAATACATACAACATAGCAATACCAAGATAATATATTGTTCATAAAAGCAGCAATTAATTCTCATCTCAAGTGCAAGTATTTAACTACGTCACAACTCAGTGAACAAGTGGTACTCATATCCGCGAGGGACGGTGATTCGAATCAATGATACCCGGAATACATGACACGTACGCCCGTACTAGAAGTCACATCGGTGCACTCCACAGATGTCGTACGCAGCCACCTTTCTCAAGTTCCACCCAAATTGAATCGATTCAATCGTCTAGGACAGTATCCCCACTCACGGTGCACCCTTCCGCTGTGAAGATGTCGTGAGCAAGTTTCCAGCTACTGTGCTACGGCCGAAAGCTTGAGGCGATCGAAAAGTTTCAACAAAAGCTGCCCAAGGTACATCGGTTTCCTGGACCCCATATATCCAGTATGACTCCAGTACAGTCAAACTTGCTCAGCAGGACGGCATACAGATCGGTCCTTAACCAACACAGGCAGGGCTACGCACCCAAGACCACGTCTTGCTGCATCCTACGCCCCTGCCCGGTCTCATTTTCAGCTTACTACTCTATTTTCTATGAACTAATCCCTTGTGAAAAAGTCCTAGCCATGTGAGTAGATTCAAACTAGTCGACTTCTATCGAATCCTATACAACATTTAGTATAGCATAGTCTACATGATAACTTGACAACTAACCAACTACTCCATAGGTTGATCTTGTCATGCAAGTGGGTTTTCAATCACCTTAGCCCTAATGCACATAACTCACCTTAGACATAGGTGATACAAATCAAAATTTTGTAATAGCGCTTAAATGCAAACCAGAGCTTGCCTGGTTGCGAGACAGTGTCAAAGTTAATCTCCAGAGGGATGACTTCAAGTAGCTCCGGGGTCATCTTGAGCTCGGCAACTAATCGATATGCAAAGAATTATGCAAGTTAATCAATACCAGTATTATATTATAGTTCAAAGGAAAGACATTTAAGTATATTAATTTAATCTTGATGGATCTGGAAATTTTACAGGGGACATTAGGTACTATGGGGAAGATCTGGACCAAAAATTGAAGATCTTCAAGGAAGCTTGTTGTCTCTAAAATTCCAACAAGTAAAAGACTTCTCTGAATTTTGGTTGTAATGCTGGAGGTCTATCATGGCTACCAGTGGTTGTACCATACGGAGGGTGTCTCACTGGTTCTAGGAAAATTTGTTTCATCATTTTACAAGCATTATACTGTGAGATATTGAATTTACAATTTTGGATAATTTACTGAAATGTTTCTGTTTTTTTGGGTTATTCTATGACCAGTTAGGAAAATCTTCAGATTTAACTAGGTTAATTAATTCCAATGAAGATGAAATTTTCCCAGGAATTCTTAAACTTAGTAAATAAAATTTTGGCAAAATTTCATATTTGTATATGAAGTTAATCAGCAGATAAAAATCAAACATGCTTTTACCTTAAAGGGCTCTACAGGAAAATCTAGGGATTTTCATGAAGATTGGGTTGTAGTTCTGGTTAGTGTGGATAAAGATAAAACCAAAAAAGTTGGTTTGAAATTTTTTGAAGCTTTATACTGAGAGATATTCAATTTAGAATTTTGCACAAGTTTCTGTACAATTTCTAAATGAATTTTGCTATTTTTATGTGCATAAAGAATACACAGGTGATCAGACCATGTAAATGAAGTCTAATGACCCTGAAGTTTTTATTGGAGTTCAAGGATATTCAATTGAAGGTTCTGTAAAAATTTGTTATTTTTCCAAAGAGCAGAACTATAGGAATTAATTCTATAAGCATTTTGTTATTTGAATTATGGAAAAATTCATATGGACTTTCATACAAATCCAAGTGCGCCACTGGAAAGTAATCTTCATGATGGTTGTAACAAAATTTCTTTGGGAATTTTTGGACAAGTATCCTAGGAGTTATAAATTTTCCAAGTTGGGGCAAAATCTGAATAAATTTCAAATGGGAAATGTTTGAATAATTCAGGGGGCCCACGGGTTTAAAATGGACAATCGGGATTAAGCAACACCGGGCCACAGGGTTCAGCGATGTAGCCACACGCGATCCACAGCCGCACCAGATCTGGGCGCGCACGTTACACTCTCTGATGACTGGGCCCCACGGGGTCGTCGTCTACCTCTCGCTGCGCGCGCGACCGCTGCGGTGCCTCGCCGGAGCTCTCACCGCCCGTCGATCCACGGCACGTATCCTCTCCAAACTCGCCGCCTAAACCTATTTCGAGGTGTTGAGCACGCCGGTGGGGTCAGCGCACGCCGGCGATGGCCGGAAAGGCTTGCACGACGGAGGTGGCAGCGATTAGGATTTCGGCCATGTCGGCCGAGCCCTATGGTGGGTGAAACTGATCGGAAAGACCTCGGGAAGATTCATGGAAGCATGGGGAACAAGAATCTGGCCATAAGAGTGAGTGAAAAGGCTTGGAGAATGGTAGCGCCAATGGACCGAGGAGGGAAGGACCGATGGTTGGGGAAAAATTGTATTCAGGCGTGAATACTCGATGGATCTTCTTCGAGGTGATGCCCCTGGCCATACAGAAAAACATAGCACAAGGGTGAAAGGAATAATTAACTGTATAAAAGAAATTTCACGCGTGAAGCAACTCTACTCATAACCGAAGTTCGTCGGAAGAAAAGCAAATACGGGGGCTAGGAGGCATGGCATGGGCTGAAACTTTACGAGCAGCTAGAACATGTGTAGGCGAACCTTTTTCCTTCTAGAACCGAGGCAAGATGAAGCTTTTATTGCCGCGACATCGAGGAAGCAGAGGGATGCCAAACAGGGGACTTTTCCAGCGGCCACGGTTTTGACGTAAACAGCTTCAGGGAGGCTCCGGCTGGGCAAATAAAAGGTCAGGGAGGTGCGCACGATCTTGGTGAGTGAGGTGAGGCACAACGAGGGGATCAAAACCTGAGTAACCTTGCTTCTATTCCGCTGGACAGAGATGAATTCGTGAGGGAGGCAACAATGGCGCTGGACAGTTAATACAAAAGAAATGGTCGACTCAGGGCTTTGGGGGGGGGGGGGATAAGGAGGAGTTCAGGGCGAGCTGGGGGCAGCTGGAGGCGACCTCTACAGTGCAAGCAGCTTTCTGGCAGTTGCATGCCGGGAGGTGGCGCCCTGGGAAGAGCAGGGGCGAATTTGACCCACTGACCAGTGGGTCCCACCTCTCAATTCATCTCTATCTTTTCTGGACACTGAATTCTCCCACCCACTTGTGACGAAAAATTCTAGATATTTTATGGTAGACAAATTTGGAGGTGTAGAAATTGATTCTGAAATCAGAATGTTGATTTGACGAAGTTTCATTTGAATTCAAATTTGAATTTGAATTTGAGTTGAATTCACTGTAGCTATTGAATTAAATAGCAAACTTGCTTCAAAAATTATGAGACTTTGCAGGTATGCTATTTGGAATATTTGGAATCCATTGGTCAACTCAAATCTTCATGTTAACTTCATTTAAACAGTAGATAAGTTTAATTTTTTGAATTCCCTCATATGCAGTTTGAATTTAGTTTGTTTTTCTCATTTCCTTTTTATTGCTTTTTATCATTCAAAAATTTTGTCCTAACTGAACTTTGAATTATGGAAATTAGGGCTTTTACAAAGGAATCACAAAGTCGTATATGTATGAAATACTATGCTCATATTATTTTTAAATTCAGATTCACAAATAGACTTCCCAAGTTAGAAAACTCCCCCTCAATTTAAGTCATGAAGATGCATAACCTCTATTTCACTACGAATGAAACAAAAACGAGTGAAATCCAAAGGTTTTGTAAAAATATCTGCCAATTGTGGTTCGGTATCTACATGGTGAAGCATAATGTTTCATTTTTCAACATTATCACGGAAAAAATGATATTTAATGTCAATGTGCTTTGTTCCCGAATGTTGCACGGAGTTTTTAGCAATGCAAATGGCACTAGCGTTATCACAAAACAGTGGAACACTATTTGGATCAACCCCATTATCCTTAAGTGTTTGAATAATCCAAAGAATTTGTGAGCAAGCGCTAGTGGCAGCTACATATTCAGATTCGACCGTGGATTGTGCAACTAAATTTTGTTTTCTAGAGGACCAAGCAACAAGTGAATTAACCAGAAAATGACAAGCACCCGAAGTACTTTTCCTATCAATCCTACAACCCCCAAAATCAGCGTCCAAAAAAGCTTTCAAAGTATCGGGTTAGGAAGAATGGAAGAAAAATGTCAGATTCTTGAGTTCCATATAACTATTTTAGAATTCTTTTGACGGCTTGATGATGTGAAGCACATGGGTAAGCTTGAAACCGTGCACAAAGACATCTGCTGAATTGTATGTCCGCCCTTGATGCTGTGAGGTACAAAAGTGACCCAATCATACTTCGATATTCTTTTGCTGTACCCATTGGTGTCCGAAGAGGCTTGCTTTTGTCCATGTTGAAGCGCTTAATAAGGTATTTCGTATACGTTGTTTGATGCACAAAAGTATCCTCCCTTGTTTGCATGATTTGCAACCCCAAAAAGTATGTGAGTTCTCCCATCATACTCATCTCAAATTCTGAACTCATCATAGCTGAAAACTTGGACTCAAGATCATTAGAAGCACAACCAAAGATAATATCATCCACATACACTTGAATGAATAATGAGTTATTGCCATGCTTAAGCACAAAAAAAGTTTTATCAACCTTGCCCATGGTAAACCCCTTTTCAAGTAAGAATGTTTTGACCTATCATACTATGCTCTAGTGGCTTGTTTGAGATCGTACAAGGCTTTGGACAATTTGTAAACATGATTAGGAATAT
The DNA here is from genome assembly GCA_036927565.1 of Tuctoria greenei. Lineage (NCBI taxonomy): Eukaryota > Viridiplantae > Streptophyta > Magnoliopsida > Poales > Poaceae > Tuctoria > Tuctoria greenei. The sequence goes on along the minus strand of JAYESD010000011.1, from coordinate 64,507,725 downwards.
CTTGATTTTCAAAACCTAGTGGTTGCTTAAAATAGACCTCCTCATCTATGTAGCCATTAAAAAAAGCAGTTTTAACATCCATTTGATATAACTTGAATCCTTTAGATGCAGCAAATGCTAACAAAATTCTTATGGCTTGTAAGATAGCAATAGGAGCAAAAGTTTCATCAAAATGTAGACCTTCAACTTGTGTGAAACTTTGAGCAACCAACCTAGCCTTATTCCTAACCACAACCCCATCTTCACTTTTTTAATTTTAAACACCCATTTAGTTCCAATTAAAGTGTGACCTTGAGGTGGAGGTACATGTTTCCAAACATTATTTCTTTCAAAATTTTCTAACTCTTCCTGCATGGCAATAATCCAAGATTCATTAGTTAGTGCATGTGATATATCTTTGGGTTCAAAAGAAGGAACAAAAGCAGATTGAGCATGAGAGTTTCGATAGCAAAACCTGGACCGTGTGACTCGTTCATGCAGGCTTCCAATAATTTGTTGTAGAGGATAACTTTTGGGAACGCGGAGGGGAGTAGACACTTTATAAGTTCCTTCTTCTTTAGGTTCATCACATATTGATGAACTTGTGGCTTGAAGACGATCTGAACCAGCTGCAGTAGTTGTTGGTGCTGGGTGCAAAATCAGCAGCGTGATCAACGTCATTTGCTTCAAAATTTTTGGGCAGCAACACTACTTCTTCGTCTTCTTCGATGAAAATACTCTCCTCCCGCGGATATGGATCTGGAACTGCAATATTAGAGCTAGTACTTGGGCTAGCTTCTTCAAAAGAAACCTCACAAGTCTACACAGTTCTGTTAGTGTCAAGTAAAAGCACACGGTAGACTCTAGTATGAGATGGATAACCAAGAAACATGCCATCGACAGATCCAGGTTAAAATTTATCCAGATTACCATGTTTCTTAACAAAGCATTTACAAACAAAGATCCAAAAGTGTGTGACGCTAGGCCTATGTCCAAACCAAAGTTCATATGGTGTTTTTCCTAGCTTAGCACGCAAGAAAACATGATTTGAGACATAACAAGCGTTTGCAATTGCATCAGCCCAAAATTTCCTACGAGTTTGATATTCATCAAGCATAGTCCTAGCCATATCAACTAAGGTTCTGTTTTTTCTCTCTACGACACCATTTTGTTGATCTACATTGGGTGAAGAAGGTTGATGATATGTTCCATTTTTAGCACAAAACTGATCAAACGATTGATTTTTAAATTCAGTTTTGTTATCACATTTAATTGCTTTTAAAGATCCTGGGTGATCAATTGATAATCTAAGAAATAAAGTTATAAAGTGACTAAAAGCTTCATTCTTAGATGTCATAAAGTAAACCCAAGAGTATCTAGAATAACCATCAACAATCACAAGAACGTATCATTTACCTCCAAAAGATTGAACACGTGGAGGACCTACGGTGTCAAGGTACAAAAGTTGCCCAGTTCAGCATGTGAACCTGCAATCATCTTAGAATGTCTACAAGAAGAGCACGCAATTTCTTTGTCTCCTTTAAGCTTAGGCAGCCCACGTATGCGATCAAGAGCACTAACACACATGATATGGTCAAAGCCTACGTGACCAAGTCTACGATGCCAAAAATATAGGTCTTTCAAATCATTAGCAACTAGACAACTATGCTTAGAGGATGACATATCAAAATCAGCTTCAAAAACTCTTACGAACTGAGACATGTTAAAAATGAGCTCACTATTTGAATCTACAACCTTGCAGCAATTTTTAGTGAAAATAATTTCCAAATTTTCATCTAGCAATTGTCAAATAGAAAGCAAGTTGTATTTCAAATTTTTGACAAGTGCCACATCTTTCAAAGTGTAGTGATTATTTACTCTAGCCGGACCATTAGAAAGTATAGGAGTTGAAGAATTATAGGCAAAAGTATCATTTTTACGCGTGACACAAAAGATAGGGAGGAGAACCAATCTTTGTTACCGGTCATGTGGCGTGAGCAACCTAAATCCACAATTCAAATGTTCTCCTTCCTCAAGCGTGTAACCTACATAGAAGCACAATACGTCGATGAATCAATACTGGGGTTAGTCAAAAGGAATTTAGGAATCCAGTACTGAGTCACACGACGTCCAGCAGGAATAACACGCGAAAGTTGAGATAAAACTGCAGGTTTATGATCCAAAGTTTGAGGATTTTTATACCCAACTAGTGACCTACGAGGTGTTACATGTGTAGCACTAAAAACAGTAGATCGGTTAGCAAACTTTGCATGTTTTTGACTCAATATAGCAGGTTGCATGTTCCTAACTTTCGATTCAGCATGTGCAACAAATTTTGCATGAGAATTATGAGATCTTGCTTGCATTATTTCCTTTTTATGTTGTTTAGCTAGTCTATAACAAAAATCTATGACATGAAAATCTCTACCACAGTAGGTACAAAGAAATTTAAATTCGTGTTCATGTCTATATGAGCAAGCAACATGTTCATTAGAAACTGAATGAGACAACACTCCTGCAGATTTGAAAACCACTTCTTTATGTTTAGGAACTGTTTGAATCAAACCACTTCCGAATGAATTTACAATTTTAGGTGGATGTGCCTTAGTATGAGCACGAGAATCAAAACCTAAACCATTATTATCATTGCAAGACTTGGAAGAGTTCAGCAGCAAGTTTAGGTTCTTATTTGCATTACAAAACCGAACTAGTGTCCTATGCATGTCATCAAGTTTATTAGACAAGTCTAGACAGTTTTCACATGAAGTTTTTCCTTTTAATTTGCAATTAGAACAATATTTAACTTCATGAGAATGTAAAGCATTGTTCAAAACATAAATCTCATCCATAGCATCATCTAGTTTCTTATCAACATTACCACAAGTAGAACAATGCAAATCAACTGTAGAAAAACTAGCATCTTTCATGTTTTTATCATTTAGTGCAACAAGATTTTTTTGTTCTTTTCAATTTTATGTTCAAGTTTATCAAGTGTGGAGGTGTGCGCACTTCTTAATAAGGACAATTGTTCATATATTAATTGACATGAGGAACAAGAATCATCACTAGGAATCAAAGATTTGTAATGATTAATTTCATATTCTAGTGATTCAATTTTGTCGGCATTGTCCCTAAGTTTTTTGTCCTTTTTCCTAAGTATAACAGTTGCAAGAGAAATAGCATCACTCATTTCATTGCAAGTGGGACATACCTCTTCATCGTCACTATTGTGTTCTGCTTCATCCATACTTGATCTTGAGTTCCCCGCCATGAAGCACAAGTTTGCCAAATTCTCTTCATCTTCATCACTTGTGTCCACATCTCTCGAGCCAAGTTCTTGAAGTGCGGAGATAAAACTATTTACCAATTGGCGACCTGTAAAACCCTGCTTCTTCTTCTTATCATTTGCAGAGGAGTGCTTTGTCCTTGTTTGCTTTTCATCATGGGAAGTAGTACCTGAAAGGTTAGGGAGATCCATGCGAAAATGTCCTATCTTACCACTTTTGAAGCATCGTTGAGAACCGGCACTTCCTCTCCTTCTAGTTGTCACATTTTACAATGCTTTTGAGAACCAAGTAGAGATGAGTGCAAGTTCCTCCATTGGAAACTCTTCAATTGGGTTGCATCTCGAAGCGCATGTATTCTTTCTTGAACATGTCTTGTCTTACCTTCTTGATAGTGTTGGATCCTTCATGATAATAACATATAGCTTTCCAAATATCGTATCCAGATCGGAGGTGTGCAACTCAATCGAAGTCGCTTTGAGTCAATCCTTGTATGATCAAGTTCCGCGCTTTGTTGTTGTTTTTGACATCTCTCATGTTCGTAGCCATGAATTGATCATTTGGTGGCACGTCGTAAGGCTTGTACACCTTTTCCCATATTGCGAAGCCTTGCGCCTAGATGAAAGCCTCCATACCTGAAAATCAATGCCACTAAACACGCAAGGTTTTGCGAAGTATTTCTCCATGATGATTAGTCAAGACACGTGGAAATCACAAATATTATAGTACCGTGGCTCTGATACCAATTGTAGGATCGATTAGCAGGTGAAAATCTACCAGAGAGGGTGAATGGTAGATTAAAACTTTTTCAGTAGAAGCAACGAAAACCCCTCAACAGAAAGTGAATTTGTTAAGAAAACGTGTGTGTATTTGATCTAAACATGTTCAAGCGTAACAAAAGTAGTAGATATTATAGATAATCAATTCACAAAGACACGACAACAAGAATCATGAAAACCATGGAGAAAAACTCAAGTTATGATCGAAAGATCGAACAAAGGTCAAACTGTTCTACCTGAGTAAAAAACCATATCTGTAACACTGCAAAGAAACTCATGTAGATCAGAAACCACAAATCCAATGACCGCGAAATTTTCACATATGAAATATAACCAAGTTGTGAAGACAATCCAAAAATAATTACATCAATTGGATCTGTAAAACTCAAGTTATGATAAAAACACCGAAGCAACATAGTGCTATGCAGAAACTCGATGGAAAAAACTTGTCTAAAACAAGTCGGACGAACAAGGCACAAAAGCTCCTCAAAACTATGATATTTATACAACAGAATACAAGAGGAACAACCCAAAGTCGTCTCTCCACGAGCTCTGGCCCAACTTGCTTTTATAACCAGCCTTAAGGCCAATGTAATCCAAACTAGGACTCTAATCCCACTCAATTTAAACCGAAACTTTCCATACTGCTCAAGACTCTTCTATACATAGATAGAAGCAATCTTAAGACTTCCCATAAGCATGTTGCAAACATAGCAAGACAATGTCCACCATGATCAGCCAAAACACATCAAAAACATAATAAAAAAGTACTAAGAAAATCTTCCCATAAGTCTAAAGCAAGTTTGCAATATTGCAAATGAAAAACATAGCAGCCACATGATTATTTCAGCACATAGAAAGTTCGGACATTGCAAAACGCAAAACACGTGCAGCTCACATGCCACCAATGTTTAGACAGTCCAAAGTGTGTTTCTCAAGTATATTCAAAACTTTGCTTGTAAACCTACACGTTTAACATAATTACCAATGTATTCAGCACATAGGTCTCACAAGTGAGTAGTGGAAAGTAAAATAACAAGTGAGACACGATTTATCCCATGGTTCAGTTTCACAAAGAAACCTACATCCATGTTGAGAAGTCCACAAAAGGACCGGTCTCACTTGACATAATCTCACCAATCCACCAAAAAGGTTTGCTTGGTTTCCACTAATCACAAGGGTAATCACCAAGTTCTTGGGGCTTCTATCAAGTTGAGGCTCCGAGAAATGATTTATAGCAAGGAGCACAAGAACCTCAACAACCACACGCCACAAAATGCGACACCAAGTGCAATAGATCAAACCGAGAGCCAATGCAAGTTTATCTTACTTCTCTCCCCTTCCCAAACCCTAATCTCCTCCATATTTGGTTCTAGAGGGCAAGTAGGCGGGGTAGAAGGCTTAGAATGGCACAAGGAAGCTTATGGAACTCTAGGGTTCAAAAGTTATCAAATAGAAGCCGGAGATCCCCTTTTTATAGAGGTCCCGAAAACTACCGTTGCTAGCATTTAATGTCTAGACTAGCCCAGCCTGGAACCACAGACTAGTCTGGGCTATTGGGTCCACACCACGTCACACTTCACAAAGGGTGACATACTGTCTACAATTTGAATTTTAAATGGTCATGTCATACCGGACTAGTACGACCAACAACGGACTAATCCGAACTACAGAATGTCTTGGTCCGCTCAAAAATGGACAAGTCTGCTATCATTAGACTAGTCCGGCCACTTGGGCGAACAAGTCCGGCCGACAGGACTTGGCCTCAGAAACCCCTTGTCACTCAATACCACGGACTAATCCGCCCCACAAAAGACATGGCCGAAGTACAACAAAAACCTTTAGTCCGGCTGAAAACAAACTAAACTTGAAAGTGCGGACTAGTCCGGCCTCTGTGGCAGACAAGTTCGGCCTCCCGGAACTTAGTTCCAAAAACTCTGACAAAGTGTTGAACGGACTAGTCCATCCCCAAACGGACAAGTACAAATTCACATAGAAACCTTTAGTTCGTCGCAAAATGGACTACTGGCACACCCAGACTAGTCCTGCCTTGAGGCCCGCACAAGTCCGGTCTCCTGGGAATTCTATCAACAAAGCTTCTCACTTAGGTTTACACACCCTCACACATAGAAGGCTAGTCCTAACTCAACACATAAGAAACCCTAATTTCCATGCTTGAGTCATCGATGCCCATTTCAATCTTTTCCTTTTTGAGGGATTTTCTTTTCTTTCAATCATCACACTTGTGCTTAAGATCAAGTGAGCACATTAGTCTCTTAATTCGTTGTTATCAATCATCCAAAAACCACGGGGATGCCTAGATGCAATTTCAGGATAAATACATTATGAAGGCATAGACCAAAGTTATAATACACTTACCATGTAGCCAAACATAAATGGTCATTGGCGCCATAGTTGTGCTTCCTGTCAGACCCTCTGCAACCTTGAGCCCACTTGGACTTAGCAATGAAATCATCGCTAGCCCACATGCGACAAAGAGCGGTATGCATCAGGTCGACCCTCAAACTAGAAAACACTAACCTGCACATATTTAGTATTCAACAAAATACTGTTAACATAACTAACTATTGAAAATATTTAACAATAACAACTTACCTCTGCATATTGATCATCTCTCAAGTACGTGTTAGAGGCCTTCCTGAACAGTCGTGGCTCCTGCTGCTGATTCCGCTTCAGGTACTCGTTCACAGCTTGAATACGAGCGTATGACGATGTTTGTGTGACAAGCTTCCGAGCAATCTTGTTGAACACGGCTCTCGCACGGTCCGTGCCACTTTTGCTCGTGTCCTCTAAATGGTACCTCAACTATAAGAAAAAATATTCATGAGATAGCATTAACAATTTAAGCTAGTTGAAGAATATGAATTTAATAATTTTTATTAAACATACTTAGCATAAAATTTGCCCACACAACCCCCTAAACGATGTCATCTGCCTCGTTAGGGACACGACCGTAGTCGTCCCACGACGTAGCAGGGACACCCTCGATAACACCAAGATAGTGCAAACACACAAAAGCCCCGATGACCCTGACTCTCACCCGTGATAACACCTTCTATACCACATCATCAAAATGGCCCTAAAACACAACAGGTGGGAGACTTTCCATGATTATGTGATAATCATGACTCTCCCATCTAGTGAGCTTTCTCATCTTCATATTCACGGCTCATTTCAATCTAGCTACATAACGATCTGGGAATTTCTAAATTTTCAACAATTTTAGGACTTCTTTCTTTTCTTTAGGTCAAAGATCAAAAGAAGCACGTGGCCTGCCACCAGATCCTTTCAAGCCTTTATATTGTCTTTGTTTTTCCTATCATATCCATGCATGTGCTCATGATACATTCGCCCATGTTACGCTCTCAATGCATGACATTAATGTTGTGCATTAGAATCAACGACTGCACATATGGTAGCTCACATAGTCCACAGATGTGAGTCCAATTGTGTTCCTCTCTGTAACCTATAAAATAACTAGGAAAAAAATCATCTAGGATCAATTTGTCAAACACATTAGAAATTATTGACCCGTCTAAATGTTTAGGTGGTCCTTTTGCAACAATGGTGTTCTTTTTGAAGACATTCTTCTATTACCTAAACATGTGATTCTGAGGTAGACAACGGCTATGATTGTAGGATCGAATAGCACATGAAAAGCTACAAGAGGGGTGAATGGTAGATTAAAACATTTTCAGCGGAAGCAACAAAAACCCCTTGACAGAAAATCAATCTGATAGAGAAACCGTGTGTGCGATTGTTTCCAACGTGTTCAAAATATGAAAAAGCAGTGTAGGTCGTAGAGAATAAAGTCAAGAAAACAAGACAACAACGAGAAAATGTTGTGTAAAACTCAAGTTATGACTGAAACCCTGAGCAAAGGTCAAACTGTTCTAACAGAGAGCAAATAAGTTTGTTGTGCTGCAAAGAAACTCGTGTAACTCAAAAATTATAAATTTAATGACTGTGGCATTTTCACAGATGATAAATTATTGAGTTGTGAATATAACACAAAGAAAATCACGTTAATTGGATCTGTAAAACTCGAGTTATGATCAAAAAATGAAGAAAGGTCAGGCAACACAGAAACTCGACAAGAAAGACTTGACGAAAACAAGTTGGACGAACATGGCACAAAATCTCCTCTAAACTACAAAGTTTATTGATCAAAACATAAGAGAAACAGCCCCAAAGTCGTGTACTATGAGCTCTATCCTCCCTTGCTTATATAACCAGCCCTTAGGCCCTCATACTCAATTTCAACCAAAACTTTCCATAACTGCTAGGACTCTTTCATACGCAGATAAAAGCAATCTTAAGACTTCCAAACACCATGGGAACGTCCTAAACATTCCTAAAACAACTCAACTTCGAAATCTAACCAAAACTAACTCCAAACCTTCCATACACGAACCATAACCTGCTTTGTCGCAGCTTGAAGCATAAACTAGCCGGTTGGACCTTTATGACCATTTCTTGACATCCATAACTCTTCATAATGCATTGGAAAAATGTCTCTTGCACACATTCAAACACTTTCCAACAACGTTCAGGATACCTTCATATGCATTGTTCTTGACCCAAGCATGTTGCATGACCTCCCAATCAACTCAACCACAATTCCTCTCATACTTGGTTGTTGAACATCATCTTCTCACTAAGACTAGTTTAATGAATCTCGTCACTAGCCATGTCTTGACCTTAAGCAACACTGCACATGAATCAAAAACCAATTCTTCCGAGCACAAGTTCTCGACTTGACTCACATTGGTCTGATAACCACAACACCTTATGTGAGCACCTCACACAAGCATGGTGCAAACATAGCAAGAATATATCCACCATGACCAGCCAAAACGCATCAAAAACATAGTCCAAGAGTACTAAGCAAACTTTCTCATAAGTGTAAAGCAAGTTTAAAACATTGCAAATGAAAATCATAGCAACCACACGATTATTTCAGTACATAGAAAGTTCGAACAGTCCAAAGCAGCCGCTATGCATTATACAGGGAAAAGTTCGGACATTACAAAACGCAAAACACGTGCAGGTCACGTGCTTGAAAAAATCCCAAAAGTTCGGACAATCCAAAGTGAGTGACTCAGCTGTACTCAAAACTTTGCATGTAAACACTCACTTTTAACATAATTGCCAATGTATTGAACACCTAGGTCTCACATTGATAATGAAAGTAGCATATCTTGCCTCCATGACTAGGTCAAAAACAATCTATGTACGAAGGAGATATCGGACACTTCAAACGATCGTGGGTGCTCTATCTATAAAATATACCGTATGCCGAGAAATCATGGACGGACCAAGAGTAATCAGCTTGTAGGTTGATTTTCTGCTTCTTGTAACAGTCATACGCCTCGACTTCTGCCCACAACAGTTTTAGTTCTTCAATCAACATTTTCAACATCACATTGAGATATGGCCCAGGATGATCCCGTCCAAGTACGATGAGGCAAAGGAACATGAACTCATACTTCATAAAACGAGAAGATGGTATGTTGTACGGAATAACAAAGACGGGCCAACAAGAGTATGGTGTGGCACTTGTACTGAATGGCAAGAAGCCATCTGTCGCTAACCCGATGCGAACATTTCTCACATCACTGCCAAAATTTGGATCGATTTTCTTCAGCACCTTCCATACCTCACCGTTGAATGGGTGTTTCACAACTCCTTGGTTTAGACGTACACCTTCTTTGTGCAATCCCATGTACCTGGCGGTTTCTTTTGAAAAGCATGCAATTTTCTGGACACACATCTATCTTTTCATATTTCATATCGGGACCAGAAAGCAATTTCTTGGACTCATACTTATCTGTAGGCACATTATGGGGCTATGGAAAGATATTGCTAATCAATTTGATGAGGTTGTTGTAGCATTTATTGGAGAAGAATTACTTAAACTTTGTTGTCATAAGTCATGTCATGAAAGTAAGTAGGATCACTTTTTGTGTTCATGCGGTGATTCCTCTGAAGCTTTGAGAAGCTTGAAGAAAGCTTCAACCTCCTTTGTAGGAGGATCCTCCGTAACCTTTGGTTTATAGCTCATAGCATTTCATCCATCCTATCAACTCCCATGCTATCATCATCCTGTGCCACTTCTTGTATGACTTGAGAAGTTGTCTCACCGTGAAAGCTCCACAACTCATAATACGACATGTAACCATTTCGACACAAGTGTATCAAAACCATCATTTTGTCTAAAACCTTTGTATTCCGGCATTTCATATATGGCCACTGAAACTTATTGACGGCCGACAACAAAAAAGCTCAGCCTATAAAATCATCCGTCATGGCGAACCACTCATCTGAGTGACCACCTTTCTTGTTCCAACCAGTATACATCCAACTACGATCTTCACCCATTATTGAGTTTACAGTTTAAAACTATAGAAATTATCGTTAATTTATACTTTATTTTATGTCACGGTCCTACATCTATTGGAAAGGTTAGGTCCTAAACTCATCCAACAGTGACAGAGAAGAACATGATTATGACAAGACGCAGGGTCTGGATCCAGCTGAAATTTCGGCAGCATAACCCCGCTGTTCTCCAACTGCACGCTCCAAAATGGTGCAGTAGAGAACATTAGGGTTACGCTGTCAAAATCTTGTCCAGATCCAGATCCCGCGTGTTGTCATAAGAACGTCCTCTTGGTCACGTCCAGGCTGTCCAAAAAGGAAATTAGAAAATTCCGAACCTCACATGTGTAACGCATATGCGACGGGCCGGTTCGGAGGGTGATGCTATGAGACCTATGTGTGCTGAATACATTGGCTATGGCGATAAAAGTTTTGAATAATACCAAAACACCTTTATCATCAAGGTCCGACTCTAGGTCTGAGCTTCTGCAAGATCCGATGCTAGGTTTGAATTCTTTGTGCTAGGTTCGAGTAGCTTTGTTAGCTCCGGCGCTAGGTCCGACTAGCTTTGGTAAGCTATGGTGCTAGGTCCTGCTGACTTTGGTATGCTCCAGCTCAAGGTCCGGTTAGTTTTTGGCAAGGTCCAGAGCTAGATTGCAATGGTGCGACTTTTACTTTGGAATATTTCGAACTTGTTTTACATCTATGGAATGTTTTCTTAGTATTATTTTACTAATTTTTGGTGTGTTTTGGTGGTTATTGTTGTTATCAATTTGCTATCACTACGTAAAAACCCAAATAGGAGACAAATATGGGCGACGAGCTAAAAGGAGAACGTCTCTGATAAGCTTAAGCGAGACGAGCCCACTTCAGCGAGGATCTAACATGTCTCGGTTGAACGTACAAGGAGACACGTTACAATACAGCCTGTATCAGTTAAGTAGATATCCGCGACGCGCCCTCCTCTCTGACAAACGGGAGACGAGCATTAACTACGCGCGACTCATTTATTTTAGGTAACTGAGACAGACTTTGGTTTCAGAACGTCTCCTTTCATTGTAGAATAAGGCGCGTCTCCCATAACCACCGGTCTATCTCATCTCCTTTACTTATGGAAGTTGGCACGTCTCCCATTCCCTCTATAGAGAGACGTGCTTTATATCGGTCCATCTCGATTTTTTGTTGCCCTTCTGCGACCTCCCTGTTATGGCAGAACAGGTAGCTACCAGATCTGCCCTGTTTTTGCCCTGTTCTTTCCCTCTTTCATTCTAAAAGTCTTATGGTGATTATTAGTGGATCTTAAAACAAAAGGGTTAGTCCACTCCTCCTCTCGTGTTCCTTACCATTTTTTACTTTAGATCTTCTTTGATTGAAGTTGGCTTGTAGTGATAGTGGCTCCGAATTTCTTTGATTTAGCTCTTCTTTTCTGAACGTAGATGTCGTCAGATCGAAGTTGGATGTATGGGCCGCGCCTTTGCAATGAATATATCCTAGGGGTAGATGTATTTCTTGCTTTCGTGAAGAAAGACATGTTGGACAACATTAGAGGGACTATTAGTTGTCCTTGCAAACACTGCAAGAATGAGAAGAGATATCACACAGATGAAGTGTTGAGGCCACATTTGATTGCACATGGATTCATGGTGGATTATCGATGTTGGAACAAACATGGGGAGGAAGGGGTTAATTAAGCAGAGATGATAGATTCATATCTGGAGATGGAGGTCCCTACCAGTGTCCAAGAAGATTATGACGAGGATGTGAACGAGCCAGATATATCAGGGTTCACCGATGATGACATTTAGTTTCAAGTGCATAACATAGAGGAGATGGTACGCAATGTCGAGAGACATGGCGACGATGATCCGTACAGTAATGGTGAACTTGCACATTACAAGAAGATAATCGAAGACTCGAAGAAGCCATTGTATCATGGTTGTGCGGCTAAGTACACCAGACTAAATGCGATGGTAAAACTTTTACAGTTGAAGGCGAGCAACGGATGGAGTGATTGTAGTTTTAAGGAATTGTTGATGCTCCTTAAGGATATGTTACCCCAAGGCAACACAGTCCCTACGATAGTTTATGAGGCAAAACCGATAATCTGTCCATTGGGTTTGGAGGTGGAGAAAATCCACACGTGCAAGAATGATTGTATTTTATATTGTGGACCTGAGTACGAAAACCTCGAGAAATGCCCTATTTGTGGAGTGGCATATTCAATTGTAGGAAAGATGACGGTGTTGACGAGAACTGCAATAGAAGAAAAAGAGGGCCTAAAAAGGTGTTTTGGTATTTTCCTATCATTCCTCGTTTGAAGCGTTGGTTTGCAAACAAGATGGATTCATAATTCTTGCGATGCCACAAAGAGAAGCATAAGCAGGATGCTGGAATGATAAGACATCCCGCTGATGCCACACAGTGGCGAAACATTGATTCACGAAATCCTGAATTTGCCATTGATCCGAGGAATATTAGGATCGCAATGAGCACCGATGACATGAATCCTTTTTTGAACAATAGCACACATAGAACATGGCCAATTGTGCTTACAATTTTGAACCTTCCTCCTTGGTTGTGCAACAAACAAAAATATATTATGATGTCAGGACTAATATTGGGGCCACAACAACCTAGGAATGACATCGACACTTATTGCAGGCCTCTGGTTGAAGATCTGAAGCAGTTGTGGTACAACGACGGAGTGTAGGCCTAGGATGACCACAAGTGTGATGACCACAAGTGTGAGTACTTTCACCTCAAAGCCATTTTATTTGTGACTGTTAGTGATTCTTCAGCAGCACGTAACTTGTCCAGATAGAGTAAGAAAGTAGGTTGCGGATGTCCACATTGTTTGAGAGAAACAGACTCATAGTACTTGAGTGAGTCATGAAAAATAGTGTACATGGGACATTGACGCTACATTCCAATGAAGCACCCGTTTCGGAGTATGAAGGATAATTTCAATGGTGACACTCACGGGTCATGAAGTCTATGGAATGGTCAAGGATATGCATGTCGTCCTTGGTAACTCGAGTTTTTCTCATTGAGTTTCCTGCACAACACTACCTTTTTTCGGTGGGTTTATCATAACTCGAGTTTTACAGATCCAATTGATGTGATTCTTTTTGGGTTGTCTTCACAACGTGATTTTATATCATATTTCCAAATTTCACGATCATTGGATTTGTGGTTTTTTTGATCTACATGAGTTTCTTTGCAGCGTTCAAAAACTGTTTTTCTCGGGTAGGACAGATTGACCTTTGTTTGATCTTTCAATCGTAACTTGAGTTTCTCTCGACGGATTTGAGTGATTCTTGTTGTGTCGTCTTCGTGACATGATTCTCTCTGATATATATCACTTTTTTCATGGTGAAACACGTTTAGATTAGTCTCACACACAATTTAACAGATCGCTTTTCTACTGAAGGGGTTAAGATTTAATTGTTTCCGCTGTGTAAGATTTTTTAATCTGCCATTCACCCCCCACTCTGGTAGCTTTTTCATGTGGTCTTCGATCCTACAATTGGTATCAGAGCCACGGTGCTCTAATCTTTGTGATTTGCACATGTTTTTGACTAATCATCATGGAGAAATACTCCACCAAACCTTGTGTGTTTGCTGGTATCAATTTTCAGCTTCGGAAGGCACACATGGAAGCCTTTATCCAAGCGCAAGGCTTTGCAATATTGGAAAAGGTGTACAAGCCTTCCGACATGCCGTCAAGCGATCAAGTTACATCTACAAACATGAGAAATTTCGACAACAACAACAAGGCTCGCAACTTAATCATACAAGGATTAACTCAAAGCGACTTCGACCGTGTTGCACACCTCCGATCTGCATACAATGTGTGGAAAGCACTTTGTGACTACCACAAAAGATCCAACACGATCAAGGAGGTAAGGCAAGACATGTTCAAGAAAGAATAAATGCGCTTCGAGATGCAACCCGGTGAGTCCATTGATGATCTCTTTGCTCGCTTTAATAAAATTCTCAGCAACTTGCGTAGTGTCAATGTTAATTTTTCAGATGCTGAAAATGTTAGGCAATTGTTGGGTGCATTAGATATGTACATTTGGGAGTTGAAAGTCACATATATTCGTGAATCTACTTTCATGAGTACACTTACTTCAGATGTGCTATATTCAAAGTTAAAAACTCATGAAATTGACATAATATCACGTCAGAACCCGAACAAGTCTATTGCTTTTGTTTCTCAACATGACATGCCTAGCTCCGGTCAATCTTCATCTTGTGGTACACTTGCTTTGTTGTCCTCTCTAACCCTTGAACAGATTGAGGAGTTTCCAGAGGAGGAGCTAGTACTTCTCTGTACTAGGTTCTCAAAAGCATTTCAAAATGTGAGAACTAGAAGGAGAGGAAGCTCAACGATGCTTCGAATGTGGTAAGACAAGACACATTCGTATAGATTGTCCTAACCTTTCAGGTCCTACTTCTTAGGCAGAAAAACAATCAAGGACGAAGCACTCCTCAACAAACGATAAGAAGAAGGGCTTTACAAGTTGTCAACTGGTGAACAGTTTTATCTCCGCACTCCAGGAACTTGGCTCAAGCGAAGTGGACATTGGAAGTGACAAAGATGAAGATGATTTGGCAAACTTGTGCTTCATGGCGGGCAAGTCAAGATCAAGTATGGAGGAAGCTGAACACAACAGCGACAATGAAGATGTATGTCCTACTTGTGAAGAAATGTGTGATGCTATTTCTCGTGCCACTGTTATTGTTAAAAAAAGGATAAAAAGCTTAGGGGCAATGCTGTTAAAATTGAGTCACTAGAATATGAAATTAATCATTTAAAAACTTTGATTCCTAGTGATGATGCATGTCCCTCATGTGACTTAATATATAAACAACTGTCCTCCCTAAGAAGTGCACATACCTCCACACTTGATAAACATGAACTTGAAATTGAAAAGAACAAAAAGTTTGCTGCACTTAATATTGGAAACTTAAAAGATGCTACCTGTTCTACAATTGATTTGCATTGTTCTACTTGTGATGATCTTGATAAGAAACTACGAGATGCTATGAATGAAATTTCTATATTGAACAATGCTTTACATTCTCATGAAGTTAAATATTGTTCCAATTGCAAATTAAAAGGAAAAACTTCATGTGAAAATTGTCTTGATCTGTCCAATAAACTTGATGACATGCATAGGACATTAGATCAATTTTGTAACGGGAATAAGAACCTAAATTTTCTGCTGAATTCTTCCAAGTCTTGTAATGATAAAACTGGTTTAGGTTTTGATTCTCATGCTCATGCTAAGGCACATCCACCTAAAATTGTAAAGTCATTAGGAAGTGGTTTGATTAAAATAGTTCCTAAACCAAAAGAGGTGGTTTTTAAATCTGGAGGAGTGTTGTCACGTTCGGTTTCAAATAAAAATGTTGCTTGCTCATCTAGACATGAACACAAAGTTAAATTTCATTTTACCTACTATGGTAGAGATGGTCATGTCATAGACTTTTGTTATAGACTAGCTAAACAACAAAAAAAGAAAAGAATGATTGCTATATCTAATAACTTACATGCAAAATTTGCTGCTCATGCTATACCGAATGATAGGAACATGTTGTAATGAGTCGAAAACATGCAAAGTTTGCTCCCAAACCTACTGTTTTTCATGCTACACATGTAACACCTCATAAGTCAGTAGTTGGGTACAAAAATCCTCAAACTTTGGCTCATAAACCTGCTGTTTTGTCTCAGCTTTCGCGTGTTATTCCTGCAGGATGTCGTGTGACTCAGTACTGGATTCCTAAATGCCTTTTGACTAACCCCAGTATTGAGACATCGACGTATTGTGCTTCTATGTAGGTTACACGCTTGAGGAATAAGAACGTTTGGATTGTGGATTCAGGTTGCTCACGCCACATGACCGGTAACAAAGAATGGTTCTCCTCCCTCTCTTTTGTGTCACGTGTAGAGAATGTTACTTTTGCCGATAATTCTTCAACTCCTATAATTGCTAAGGGTTCAGTTAGAGTAACGATCACTACACTTTGAAGGATGTGGAACTTGTCAAAAATTTGAAATACAACTTGCTTTTTGTTTCACAATTGCTAGATGAAAATCTGGAAATTATTTTCAATAAAAACTGCTGCAAAGTTGTAAATTCAAACAGTGAGGTTTGGAAGAGTTTTTAAAGCTGATTTTGATATGTCTTCTTCTAAGCATTGGTGTCTAGTTGCTAATGACTCCAAAGACTTATATTTTTGGCATCGTAGACTTGGTCACGTAGGCTTTGATCATCTCACGCGTGTTAGTGCTCTTGATTGCATACATGGGCTGCCTAAGCTTAAAGGGGACAAAGAAATTGTGTGCTCTTCTTGTATACATGCTAAGATGGTTGCAGGTTCACATACTCCTCTCACAATGATCATGACAACTGAACCGGGTCAACTTTTTCTCCTTGACACCGTAGGACCTTCACGTGTTCAATCCATCGGAGGTAAATGATATGTTCTTGTGATTGTTGATGACTATTCTAGATACTCTTGGTTTTACTTTATGGCATCTAACAATGAAGCTTTTAGTCACTTTAGAACTTTATTTCTTAGATTATCAATTGATCACCACGGATCTTTAAAAGCTATTAGAAGTGATAACAGAACCGAATTTAAAAATCAATCTTTTTATCACTTTTGTGCTGAAAATGGAATAGATCATCGATTTACTTAACCATATGTACCTCAACAAAACGGTGTTGTACAAAGAAAGAACAGAACCTTAGTTGAGATGGCCAGGACTATGCTTGATGAATATCAAACTCTTAAGAAATTTTGTGCTGATGCGATTGCAACCGCCTGTTATGCCTCAAATCGTGTTTTCTTGCGCGCTAAGCTAGGTAAAACACCATATGAGCTCTGGTTTGGACATAGGCCTAGTGTTACACATTTTCGGGTCTTTGGTTGCAAATACTTTGTTAAGAAACATGGTAATCTTGATAAATTTGAACCTAGATCCATTGATGGCATGTTTCCTTATTATCCATCTCATACTAGAGGCTACCGTGTGCTTTACTTGATACTAACAAAATTGTGGAGACTTGTGAAGTGTCTTTTGATGAAGCTAGCACAGGTACTAGCTCAAACATTGCAGGTCCGGATCCATATCCGCGGGTGAGAGTATTTTCGTTGAAGATGAGGAAAAAAAGGTGCTGCTGCCCGAAAATTCAGCAGCTAATGATATTGTTCTAGCTCCTGATTTTGATTCACAGCCAGCACCGATGACCACAATTGCTGGTCCAGATCCTCCTAAAGTCACAAGCTCATCGATTTTGTGATGAACATGAATAAGAAGAACCTTGTGAAGTGTCCACCCCCCCTCTGGGTTCTTAAAAGTCATCCCCCGCAACAAATTATTGGAAGCTTGCACAAACAAGTCACACAGTCCAGGTTTTGCGATCCAAACTCTCATGCTCATTATGCTTTTGTTGCTTCTTTCGAACCCAAAGATATATCACACGCACTTACTAATGAATCTTGGATTATTGCCATGCAAGAAGAGTTAGAAAATTTTGAAAGAAATAATGTTTGGAAACTTGTACCTCCACCTCAAGGTCACACTTTAATTGGAAGCAAATGGGTGTTTAAAAATAAATAAAGTGAGGATGGGGTTGTGGTTAGCAATAAGGCTAGGTTGGTTGCTAAAGGTTTCACTCAAGTTGAAGGTCTAGAATTTGATGAAACTTTTGATCCTGTTGCTAGATTAGAAGCCATAAGAATTTTGTTAGGTTTTGCTGCATCTAAAGGTTTTAAGCTTTATCAAATGGATGTTAAAAGTGCTTTCCTTAATGGCTATATAGATAAGGAGGTTTATATCAAACAACCACTGGGTTTTGAAAATTCAGATTTTCCTAATCATTTTTACAAATTGTCGAAAGCCTTGTACGGTCTCAAACAAGCCCCTACATCATGGTATGATAGGTTAAAAACATTCTTACTTGAAAATGGGTTTACCATGGGCAAGGTTGATAAAACTCTTTTTGTGCTTAAGCATGGCAATGACTCATTATTCATTCGAGTGTATGTGAATGATAATATCTTTGGTTGTGCTTCTCATGATCTTGTGTCCAAGTTTTCAGCTATGATGAGTTCAGAATTTGAGATGAGTATGATGGGAGAACTCACATACTTTTTGGGGCTGCAAATCAAGCAAACCAAGGAGGGTACCTTTGTGCATCAAACAAAGTATACAAAAGACCTCCTATGGCGCTTCAACATGGACAAAAGCAAGCCTCTTAGGACACCAAAGGGAACAGCAACGACACTTGAACTTGATGAAGATGGTGAACCCGTGGATCAAAAAGAATATAGAAGCATGATCGGATCAGTTTTGTACCTCACGGCATCAAGACCGGACATACAATTCAGCGTATGTCTTTGTGCACGGTTCAAGCCTCCCCACGTGCTTCACATCCTCAGGCCGTCAAAAGGATTCTCAGATACTTACATGGAACTCAAGAATTTGGCATTTTTCTTCCTTCTTCCTCAACCATTACTTTGAAAGCTTTTTCGGATGCTGATTTTGGGGGTTGTAGGATTGATAGGAAAAAAACACTTCTGGTGCTTGTCATTTTCTTGGTAATTCACTTGTTGCTTGGTCCTCTAGAAAACAAAACTCAGTTGCACAATCCACAGCTGAATCTGAATATGTAGCTGCTGCTAGTGCTTGCTCACAAATTCTTTGGATTGTTCAAACACTTAAGGACTATGGGGTTGATCTAGATAGTGTTTCACTATTTTGTGATAACACTAGTGCCATTTGCATTGCTAAAAATCCCGTGCAACATTCTAGAACTAAGCACATTGACATTAGGTATCACTTTGTCCGTGATAATGTTGAAAAGGGAAATATTGTGCTTCACCATGTAGATACCGAACAACAATTTGCTGATATTTTTATAAACCTTTGGATTTCACTCATTTTTGTTTCATTCGTAGTGAAATATGGGTTATGCATCCTCATGGCTTACATTGAGGTGGAGTCTTCAAACTTGAGAAGTCTATGTGTGAATCTTAAATTAAAATAATATGAGCATAGTATTTCTTACATATATGACTTTGTGATTCCTTTTACATGCTGAAATTTCTTACTACATTACTCGTGTTATACATTTCGTAGTTCTTTCCATGACTATTAATTGGAATAATTACTTACAATAAATCTGGTCATGGTCGAACTTTCTTGCTGTTTTGAACTTGTTGCATGCTCACAAGTGCTTTTAATCATAATGACTTAATCAAGTAATCAACTCACATGTTGAGATCAAGAGAATATGCATGCATCACACTTCTTCTTTTGAGATGGCTTATCATTGCTCTTAGATATGAACTTGGAAGAAGTTGTGTATGACTAAAACCATATCCTTAAGCTTCTGATTGTCAAATGACATAGGCTTGGCTTGGTTGGTTACAATAAGGCAGATGCGCATATAATCTCTTACAAATATCATATGATCTAAATTTGTGCTTTGAAAAATAATAAAACGCAGCAACAAGTGTCATGCTTTCAAGTATGGAAATTGTTAAGTTTGTGAGATCATCACTTTCTTAAATTGAAAACTACACTTGATCTCTAGCATGGCTTACACTACTTCATGTATCTCATTGATGTGATAGTGTAAGTTACTTGATAGTATGACTTGGATGAGCTTTGTTTTATATGTATATGTTATAATATGCTCATAACATTTAAAATTTCTGTTTTGAACCATGATGAATACATTGTCAAAGGGAGAGATTTAGGCCCCGTTTGGTACGGTTCCAGATTCACACAGAATCAGAAACGTTTCAGTTCCAATGTGGAAACGGTTTCAGACTCTGGAATAGAATCACTTTAGAAACTGTTTGGCTAACATATCTGTTTCAGTTTCAGGAGAGAGGGGAGAAATGCTGAATTGACTCATTTAACCCTGGTTGGTTTGTGGTTATTCTTCATTTATAATTGTGATTATGTAATGACGTTGATAATAAAAAATAGCCTCCGGTCGTAATGTTGACCCCTAGTGAGAACGGTGTAACATATCATGGCTAGTATTTGGTTCCTGTAAGTTTTTATTTTGTTTGTATTATCACGATGACGAGTTAAGAAAAAAAACGAAGATAAAAAATTTTGACCACTGATCTGAAGCATTCTAAGGTGGTGGCAAATCTTCGTAATTTTTTAGAACTTAGACCCGAGTTACGATTGATCAAAGTGTTCCAAGGTGTGGAACACCTTTTCAGGTGTTTCACCTCCATAGTTCAAAAAAGTGAATCACTTTAGAATGTTTCTCCCCTGAAACGTTTCTCTTTTTTGTCGTTTGGATCAGTTTCAAGTGATTCTACCCAGAATCAGAAATGTTTCATCCATCCAAACGGGCCCTTAATATGTGAATTTTTAAAGATAAGTATGCAAGGGGGAGAAATCGATTACACATTGCACATATTCACAATTGTTTTGGCACGATTCTTCTCAAGGGGAGAATTTGTTTTTCTTCTCATTTTATTTTTGTTTTACAAAAGGGGAGAAATTGTCTTCAAAACTTTTAATGTGAATAAGCAAATGTTCGGATTCTAAGTGGTGTTGCCAATGCATTCATCAAGGGGGAGATTGTGAGACCTATATGTGCTGAATACATTGGCTTTGATGATAAAAGTTTTGAATACTACCAAAACATCGTTTTATCAAGGTCCGATTAGCTTTGGCAATGTTCGGAGCTTGATCGTAGCAGTTCTGCTTTTATCTTGCAATGGTTCGTATTTGCTTTACATTGATGGAAAGATTGCTTAGTATTCATTTGCTAAGTTTTTGGTGTATTTTTGTGGTTATGGTTGATATCATTTTGCTATGTTTTGCAATACGCTTATGTAAGGTGCTCACGTAAGATGTTGTAGTTTCGAAATTAACGTGAGTCAAGTTGAGAACTTGTGCTCAAAGTATTGGTTGTTTATTCATGTGCAAGTGTTTCTTGAGTTCAAGACATGGCTGGTGACGGTATCCATTGAACTAGTGTTAGGGAGAAGATGAGGTTCAACAACCCAGTTCGGGAGGAATTGTGGTTGAGTTGATCGGGAGGTTGCACAACATGTATGAATTAAGAACAATGCATATGAAGGTATCGTGGACCTCGTTGGAAGGTGTTTGCACGTATGCAAGTAGTGCATGCACGTAGCTACATGTTTCCGAGACATGATGAAGAGATGTGGACATAAGGAATTGGTTAAAAAGGTCCAACCAACTAGGTTATGGACTCAAGCTGCGGCTGAGTCGTGTTTGACTCAAATATGGAAAGATTTGAGTTGGTTATGATAGGATTTCATGTGGGTAACGATTTTGAGTTATTTTAGGAATGTGGGATACATTCTTAAGGTGTTTGGAAGTCTTAAGATTGCTTCTATCTGTGTATACAAGAGTCCTAAGCAGTTATGGAAAGTTTCGATTCGTGATTTGAGTAGGATTAGAGTCCTAGTTGAGTTTGGGTTGACCGAAGGGCTGGTTATATAAGCAAGGGAGGCCAGGGCTCGTGGGTGACGACTTTGGGGTTGTTCCTCTTGTGTTCTATTGAATAAAGATCATAGTTTAAAGGAACTTTTGTGCCTTGTTCATCCGACTTGTTCTAGACAAGTTTTTTTCGTCGAGTTTTCTGCACAACACTACCTTTCTTTGGTTGTTTTATCATAACTCGAGTTTTACAGATCCAATTGATGTGATTCTTTTTAGTTTTTCTTCCCAACTTGATTATCTATCATCTTTCAAAATTTCAAGGTCATTGGATTTGTGGTTTATGATCTACACGAGTTTCTTTGCAGTGTTCCACAACTGTTTTTCTCGGGTAGGACAAATTTACCTTTGTTCGATCTTTCCATCGTAACTTGAGTTTCTCTCGACAGATTTGAGTGATTCTTGTCGTGTTGTCTACGTGACTTGATTCTCTCTGATATCTATCACTTTTTTCACGGTGAAACACATTTAGATTAGTCTCACACACGATTTATTTAACAGATTGTTTTTCTGCCGAAGGGCTTGGGATTTATTTGTTTCCGCTGTGTAAGATTTTTTTAATCTACCATTCACCCCCCTCTGGTAGCTTTTCACATGCTCTTCGATCCTACAAATTGTAGTGTAAAATGGACTTCCATTTGGATATTCGTGTGATATATGCTCAAATGTGTGAAAATATGCCATGTGCTCCATTTCTTAGTGTTCTGTTCCTTAAGTAAGCAGTACCAAAATATAGAACTTGCTCTGCCCTGAAAAATTGGGAAAGTTATGCGAGACACGCCTCATATGTTAAGCCTACAAACGTGATGCGAGACGCGCCTCATGAAGACGTGTCTGCCAGGAAAGATAATGTGAGACGCATTTGCAAAAAGCGCGTCTCCGATTTAGACCTACGAAAGTAATGCAAGACGCTCCTCATGAAGACGCGTCTTCTAGGAAAGATAATGTGAGACGAGTTTGCAAAAAGCACATCTCCGGTTTAGACCATTGCTCTGCCTACGAAAGTGATGCGAGACGCGCCTCATGAAGACACGTATGCCAGGCAAGATAATGTGAGACGAGTTTCCAAAAAGCACGTCTCCGATTTAGACCCTTGCTTTTGTCCCACCTCCGTACTCCAAGTGTATTGCAACGAGCATATAAGGCGTGTCGTTGCAATGTCTTCTTGAAGTTATGCATGGACGGTCCCTGACAGGGACGGTCCACGGGGAACTTCTCTTTTGTTATTTATGCACGGTCCCACATGTCATCGACAATGAGCTCAGAGTGCTTCGAATTATGTGCGAATGGCATTACAGCAACGGACACACGTTAATTCAAAAGAAAAGAGATGCTCTTTCTGAAAGTGAGACGCGCTTAGAGGTGGCTCTTTTGAGGCGTATCTGCAATAGTTGCCTTTGGTACTTTAACCTGTCTTGCACGCTCTCTTCGCAACACTTAGCACAACTTTTCACATTTTGCGCGCGCTGAGCACTTCTCGCCCTAGAAACTGCTGCCGTGTCATCCCCTTCCCCGGAGCATGCCGCCCCGTCAGTCTGCTTCCCCGGAGCTCGTCACCGCCTTGACACTGCCCTAAGGTACTTTTAGCTCTTTCGCACACTCTCTTCACAACACTTAGCACAAATTTTCACTTTTCACGCACGATGATCACTTCTCGCCCTAGAAACCCCCACCATGTCGTCCCCTTCCTCGGAGCACGCCGCTGCGTCAGTCCGCTTACCCGGAGCTTGTCGCTGCCTTGACAGGTACTTTTAGCTCTTTTGCACTCTCTCTTCGCAACACTTAGTACAAGTTTTCACTTTTCTCGCGCGCGCTGATCACTTCTAGGCCTAGAAATAGCCGTCGCGTCGTCCCCTTACTCGGAGCACGCCGCCACGTCATCCCCTTCCACGGAGAACGCCGCTTCATTGGTCCGCTTCCCCGGAGCTCATCGCTGCCTTGACACTGGCTTCTTGATCATTGTCGTGCTGCTGCCGTCAACCCTCGACTCCCCGTTGACCAGCTCGACACTGCCCTAATAAGGTTTGTTCGTGCTTTGGTTCGAGATGAAATCTTGCTTTGGTACAAATGCCATTAGAGAATTTGCTACCTTATGTGAACGTTTTTGCGAATGTGACTAAAATTTGATAATGTTTTATAGGATTTCAGTGTTTTTTGTGAATTTGAAGATGTCTCACTCGGAGCATCAGCAACATATTGAAGAGGAGGTCCAGCAGCAGACTCAGCAGCAGACACATGAAGAGGATGCATATGCCTCTGGTAACATAAGAAAGAAAAGGTCGCGGACGACGTGGCCGACAGATGTTGTGACTGTTGATGAGTCCAATGATGAAGGCGTACCTCGGGACCATGATGTGAATACAAGACTGTCCAGAATTTGCGGTCTAGCTGCTCGAGGAAGGGTGCCACTAAACCTAGAGAGATTCGATCGCTTGACCGAAAATCAGAAGGATGAACTCTTCGAATGCTCTATCCAACCATATGTTCAATATCTGGAACATATGAAACAGAAGGGGAAGAAGCTAGCTATGAAGATGATCTCTCATGCATGGAGGACCTGCAAAACTAAGCTTCGCGAGTTTGCGAAGAATCATGAGACCTCCTTCCATAAATATCCACATGTGTCAGAAGAGGACTGGACGAGATTTGTTGAAACGTGCGAATCACAGGAATTTGCCAAGAGGAGTGAACATATGAAGTGGCTCTGATCGCAGAACAAGCTTGACCACCACCTCGGCAACATCGGTTATGCAGGTATAGGATTTGGGAAGAACATGATTTAGCATTGGCTGAGCTAGGTTATCAGAATCCATACGATGGTTTCAGTGGACGGCTGAAACTATTTATGCGTGCTCGTTCACAGCTGTCTGACTCAGGCAGTATCATCTTCGACAGCCCGAGCACTGCAAACGTCACTCAAAGAGCCTGGAACCTGAGCAGCGAAGAGGAATATGGTGAGAAGGAAAATGATGCCCTAACTAAGGCCCTGCAAAGACCGGAGCAATGAGGCTATGTTCGTGGTGTTTCCACTAAGTTGACCTGGAGGGAGGGTTTTTCGGAACACAAAACTACTTAACGAAAGCGGAAAACGCCCTCCAAATCATAGATTGGCGTCGAGGAGCTGAAAACACAGCTGAGAAGGGAGCTCCTAGGAGACGTTAAGCAAATGCTGGAGGGATCAGGTATACCAATCCCTAACTCGTTATTCAATGCCGACGAGCATAGGAGCAGCTTTGCTTCTACAGCAGCTGGGGGTGCACAACAACGGGAGGATCTTCAGGCACTAGCGTCTGGACCTTCAATTGAGCCAGACACGATAGATAACTTGGCTCAGCCAACAACATGCAACCTTCTGCTAATGGTCGGAGGAATCGCTCAAATGGAAGTTGGGAGAGGGCTAGTGTATCCCGACCAGACCATGCTTAACAACATTCAGGTGGACACAACATCATATGCATTAGTCAAGGTGGACATGGTGCATGAAAATACAAAAAACCTGGAGCTCAAAGTGCCACCGGACGATACAATGCTGACTATGCGGGATGCAGTTACTAGAAGGGTTCAGTGGAAATGGAGCCTTATTGTTGTTGACCCAGCAGCAGCAGTAGCAGTAGCTTCCGCGTCGACCGGTTCAATGTCTCATGAGGCACGTCTGCTTCTGCATCCAAATCCAGAACAGATGGAGCTGTCTCCAATTCTAGAGCTATTGTTGCCTCCAGTTATAGAGAAGCAGCAGAGTCTCTAATTGGAGAGCAGTTGCCTCTAGTTATAGAGAACCTGCATCTGTCTCCAACTGTAGAGCTACAGCAGAACTCTCTACATGAAGAGCAGCCGCGTCGGTCTCCACCTTGCACTCGAAGTGCCCTGCACCCTACACCCGATCAGCCACCGGCAAAGCATGTCCATCAAAAGGGTGTGCCGCAGCGACGAGTATTGACGAAGGAAGTTTGGAAGAAACCAGTGAAATAGTTGGAAACTAACCCGAGGGTGCCAAAAGCTATGACGCATGCAAACCCGAAGTATGAAATGGGAAATCTGATGTTGACTACGCTCGCACTTAAACAACTTCCTAAACCCTGTGTTCAGCTTCATCAATACTACATGGAAAATTGCAATAAGTGTGGTATCATACTAGTGTCATTGAAGGATAAACACTTTCTCTCCAGTGATGGCACTTTTGTCATCACATGGTCCGATCTCTATGACCTTTTCAACCTCGACGCATTGGATATCTCCCTAA
This sequence comes from Tuctoria greenei, assembly GCA_036927565.1. Classification (NCBI taxonomy): domain Eukaryota; kingdom Viridiplantae; phylum Streptophyta; class Magnoliopsida; order Poales; family Poaceae; genus Tuctoria; species Tuctoria greenei. The sequence goes on along the minus strand of JAYESD010000011.1, from coordinate 64,481,526 downwards.
TACGCTCCTTCACATTGTAAGTCTCCTCAAAAGCTAGGTTCTTCAATACATACTGAATACAAGTGTTATATGTGACAAAATTGGCATTTTGTATGTAGGCACCAGCAACAACATGCTCTCCATAACACGCGAAAACGTGTCTGCTGCATATCTTGACACGCAAACACCAGCACTTCTGCAAAGGTCGAGCGGCAAAAAAGAGGTTATTCAATATTTGGTGAAGGCAATGAAGCAGTACTGTGATAAGGACCCCCTAGTCCTACGGTTCAACACGGGTAACCATTGGGTTACCATATCAATATCTACACGGTACCAACAGGTCTGGTACTGTGACTCCTCAAGGCCAACAGATGAAAAAACTTGCCAGCGAAAGACCTGGTAATGGAATGTTATCTCTTATGTTATTGACGAGTAAGTTCCCTCTTCACTTTAGTTTTGTTGCACGATAATTTTACATTAACTGTGAATGATTAGGGCTTTTATGCAAGTAAAAGGAAAACGCCGACATCTAACACATCATACTGCATTCGACGTCCATCAACGAGCTTCGGGCAACACGTGCGGCTTCCACGTCTGCTTACACATGGCTTTATTTGGAGAGTGACCTAATTGCAATGTATGTGTAAGTGCATTTATTTTACTTTATTACTAATCTTTTGCTAAATCTTATTTTATCGTGTGGCAGGACTACAGACCCGCCTTCAGGAATGTTGAAGGTCATAGCATTGAGCATGTTTGAGACGTCCTATGCAGGTTCATCGTTTCTGAAATCATTACTTCTAACGGAGAATTTCATTACCCAATAGATGATTAGGTGACAGTTATTCTTTGTGTAAATTAGTTACATGTAGCTAGATGAACAGTGGAATTTTGTGTAAACAGTTACTTGGTAACCACGATTTACACTTGTTAATATTTGATTGGTAAATGTGTGTACACTTTGTTAATATTTGATTAGTTACATGTTAAGCTGGATGAACAGGAGACACTTGGCTACATATGTTTCTATATGTGTATGTTGCTGACACAGGCAATGCGGCTGCCAAATCCTGGCTAGCTCCAGGATGCAGCCGGGAACTAGCATAATCAGGGGCGGGGGCACCTAATAGGAGACGTGCGTCTATCATGGAGCAACTCCTATGAGTGCCACACTGAAGTTGCGTGTATACAATCCGCGATGCGCTGTAATAGAGATTGTCTTGGATTACCTAATTAAAGGAGACAAGCTTTTTAATAGCTCGTCTTAGATCAGTAAACGAATGTGCGACGGGCTGTAATAAAGAACGTCTCGGATCAATCAACATATCCGCAACGCTCTTCATAAGAGTGTGTCTCTCATTCAGAATGATGGGCGACGCGCGCCACACACGTCTCCAATGACATCGCAAAGCCCGTGTGTTATGAATCATCGAAGGGAGACACACTACTTTTGAGCGTGTCACGCACCTATTATGATCGGCGATGAGCTTTGCCGCCCATCTCTGATGACACCGTAATGCAGGATGCGATGACGGAGGTACACAGTTTGTTCATCTCCCTTCTTTGTTCAGGCACGTCTCGTGAGCCTTTCTTACGTAGTGTATGGTTTGCAACATGCTTATGTTAGGTGCTTACGTAAGGTGTTGTGGTTATCGGAACTAAAGAGAGTCAAGTTGAGGACTTGTGCTCGAAAGTATTGGTTGTTTATTCATGTGCACGTGTTGCTTGAGTTCAAGACATGGCTGGTGACGGGATCCATTGAACTAGTCCTGGGGAGAAGATGAGGTTCAACAACCAAGTTCGGGAGGAATTGTGGTTGAGTTGATCGGAAGGTTGCGCAACATGTTTGAATAAAGAACAATGGATATGAAGGTATCGTGGACATCGTTGGAAGATGTTTGCACGTGTGCAAGGAGTGTATGGACGTGGCTACATGGTTCTGAGGCATGATGAAGAGATGTAGACATAAAAAATGATTGAAATGGTCCAACCGACTAGGTTATGGACTCAGGTTGCGACTGAGTCGTGTTTGACTTAAATATGGAATGTTTTGAGTTGGTTATGACAGAATTTCGTGTGTGTCATGAATTTGAGTTATTTTAGGAATGTGAGATACATTCCTAAAGTGTTTGGAAGTCGTGAGATTGCTTCTATCTGCGTATAGAAGAGTCTTGAGCAGTTATGAAAAGTTTCGATTCATGAATTGAGTAGGATTAGAGTCCTAGTTAAGTTTGGGTTGGCCTAAGGGCTGGTTATATAAGCAAAGAAGACCAGAGCTCGTGGTGCATGACTTTGGGGTTGTTCCTCTTGTGTTTTGATCAATAAAATTTGTAGTTTGAAGGAACTTTTGTGCCTTGTTCGTCCAACTTGTTTTCTTCAAGTCTTTCTCGTCGAGTTTCAGCACAGCACTACCTTGCTTTGGTGGTTTTGTCATAACTTGAGTTTTACGAATCCAATTGATGTGATTATTTTTAGGTTATCTTCACAACTTGATTTTCTATCATCTGTGAAAATTTCATGGTCATTGGATTTTTGGTTTCTGATCTACACGAGTTTCTTTGCAGTGCTACAGAACTATTTTTCTCGGGTAGGACAGATTGACCCCTGTTCGATCTTTCGATTGTAACTTGATTTTCTCTCGACGGATTTTCGTGATTCTTATTGTGATGTCTTCGCGACTTGATTCTATGCAATATATACTAGTTTTACCACAGTTGAACATGTTTAGATTAGTCGCACACACATTTTCTTTAACAGATCGGTTTTCTGCTGAGGGGTGTTTTGTTGCTTCCGCTGAAAAGTTTTAATCTTTCATTTATCCCCCCTCCGGTAGCTTTACACGTGCTGTTCGGTCCTACAATTGGTATCAGAGCCACGGTTCTCTAATCTTTGTGATTTGCACGTGTTTTTGACAAATCCTCATGGAGAAATACATGAAAAAACCTTGTGTGTTTGTTGGTATTGATTTTCAGGTTTGGAAGGCACGCATGGGGCTTCGCGATATGGGAAAAGTGTACAAGACTTATGACGTGCCGCCAAATGATCAAGTCACGGCTACAAACTTAAGAGATGTTGACAACAACAACAACAACAACAACAACAACAACAACAACAACAACAAAGCCCGCAACTTGATAATCCAAGGACTAACTCAGTGCGACTTCGATCGTGTTGCACACCTCCGATCAGCGTACGATGTGTGGAGTGCACTTTGTGACTACCACGAAGGATCCAACACGATCAAGGAGGTAAAGCAGGATATGTTCAAGAAAGAATACATGCGTTTCGATATGCAACCCGGTGAGTCCATTGATGACCTGTTTGCTCGCTTTAATAAAATTCTCAGTAATTTGCGTAGTGTCAATCTTAATTTTTCAGAATCTGAAAATGCTAGGCAATTGTTAAGTGCATTAGATATGTCAATTTGGGAGATGAAAATCGCATCTATTCATGAATCTACTATCATGAGTACACTTACATTAGATGTGCTATATTCCAAATTGAATACTCATGAAATTGACATAATCTCACGTAAGAACCTCAACAAGTCTCTTGCATTTGCTTATCAACGTGATATGCCTAGCTCCGGCCAATCTTCATCTAGCAATACACTTGCTTTGCTGTCTTCACTAAGCCTGGAACAGATTGAAGATTTCTAGAAGAGGATCTAGTACTCATCTCTACTTGGTTCTCAAAAGCATTGCAAAATGTGAGAACTAGAAGGAGAGGAAGCTCCGGACCTCAACGATGCTTTGAATGTTGTAAGAAAGGACACTTTCATACAGATTGCACTAACCTTTCAGGATCTTCTACCCGTGATGAAAAGCAGAATAAATTCAAGTTCTCTTTTGGCAACATCAACAAGAAAAAGAAGGGTTTTACAGGACGCAAATTGATAAACAGTTTCATCACCGCACTTCAAGAATTTGGCTCGAGTGATGTAGACATTGGAAGTGACGAAGATGATCTGGCAAACTTGTGTTTCATGGCGGGCAAATCAATATCAAGTACGGAGGATGCAGAACACAATAGTGACAATGAAGAGGTATGTCCTACTTGTGAAGAAATGTGTGATGCTATTTCTCTTGCAACTGTTATTGTTAAGAAAAAAACAAAAAACTTAGGGACAATGCTATTAAGATTGAGTCACTAGAATCTGAAATTAATCGTTTGAAAACCTTGATTCCTAGTGATGATTCTTGTTCCTCATGTGATTTAATATATGAACAATTGTCCTCCTTAAGAAGTGCACACTCCTCCACTCTTGATAAACTTGAGTTAGAGATTGAAAAGAACAAAAAGCTTGCTGCACTTAATGACAGAAACTTAAAAGATGCTTCTTGTTCTACAATTGATTTGCATTGTTCTACCTGTAATGATCTTCAAAAGAAACTACAAGACGCTATGAATGAAATTTCAATACTAAACAATGTTTTACGTTCTAATGAAGTTAAATATTGTTCTAATTGCAAATTAAAAGGAAAAACTTCATGTGAAAACTGCCTAGAATTGTCTAAGAAACTTGATGACATGAATAGGATACTAGAGCAGTTTTGTATTGGGAACAGAAATCTAAACTTGCTACTGAATTCATCCAAATCATGCAATGATAAAACTGGTTTAGGTTTTGATTCTCATGCTCATTCTAAAGCACATCCACCTAAAATTGTAAAGACATTAGAAAGTGACTTGATTAAAACAGTTCCTAAACCAAATAAGGTGGTTTTTAAATCTGCAAGGGTGTTGTCACGTTCGGGTTCAAATAAACATACTGCATGCTCATCTAGACATGAGCACAAAGTTAAATTTCATTGTACCTATTGTGGTAGAGATGATCATGTCATAGATTTTTGTTATAGACTAGCTAAACAACATAAAAGGAAAGAATGCAAACTAGATCTTATAACTCTGATGCAAAATTTGCTGCACATAATAAACCGAATGTCAGGAACATGCAACCTGCTGTTATGAGTCAAAAACATTCAAAGTTTACCTATATAGCTTCTGTTTTTGCCTCCGGAGCTACTGATTTTTGTGCTACACCAGTAACACCTCATGGATTAGTAGTTAAGAACAAAAAATCTCAACTTTGACTCATAAACCTGCGGTTTTATCTCAGCTTTCGCGTGTTTTTACTGTTGCACGTCGTGTGACTCGGTACTAGATTCCTAAATGCCTTTTTACTAACCCCAGCATTGAGCCATCGACGTATTGTTCTTCTATGTAGGTTACACACTTGAGGAAGGAGAACATTTGGATTGTGGATTCAGGATGCTCACACCACATGACCCGTAACAAAGAATGGTTCTCCTCCCTCTCTTTTGTGTCACGTATAGAGAATGTTACTTTTGCCGATAATTCTTCAACTCCTATAATTGCTAAGGGTTCGGTTAGAGTAAATGATCACTACACTTTGAAGGATGTGGCACTTGTTAAAATTTGGAAATACAACTTGCTTTCTGTTTTACAACTGCTAGATGAAAATTTGGAAATTATTTTCACTAAAATTTGAAGCAAAGTTGTAAATTCAAATAGTGAGCTTATTTTTAACATGTCTCGGTTTGGAAGAGTTTATAAAGCTAATTTTGTTATGTCTTCCTCTAAGCATAGGTGTCTAGTTGCTAATGATTCAAAAGACTTATATTTTTGGCATCATAGACTTGGTCACGTAGGCTTTGATCATCTAACGTGTGTTAGTGCTCTTGATCGCATACGTGGATTTCCTAAGCTTAAAGGGGACAAATAAATTGTGTGCTCTTCTTGTAGACATGCTAAGATGATTGCAGGTTCACATACTCCTCTCACAATGATCATGACAACTGAACCGGGTCAACTTTTGCACCTTGACACCGTAGGACCTTCCCTTATTCAATCCTTCGGAGGTAAATGATATGTTCTTGTGATTGTTGATGATTATTCTAGATAATCTTGGGTTTACTTTATGGCATCTAAGAATGAAGCTTTTAGTCACTTTAGAACATAAATTCATAGATTAGCAATTGATCACCCAGGATCTTTAAAAGCAATTAGAAGCGATAACGAAACCGAATTTAAAAATCAATCTTTTGATCACTTTTGTGCTAAAAATGGAATAGAGTATCAATTTTATTCACCATATGTACCTCAACAAAATGGTGCTGTAGAAAGAAAGAACATAACCTTAGTTGATATGGCTAGGACTATGCTTGATGAATATCAAACTCCTAGGAAATTTTGGGCTGATACGATTGCAACTGCTTGTTATGTCTCAAATCGTGTTTTCTTGCGCACTAAGCTAGGTAAAACACCATATGAGCCGATTTGGGCATAGTCCTAGTGTTACACACTATCGGGTCTTTGGTTGCAAATGCTTTGTTAATAAACATGGTAATCTTGATAAATTTGAACCTAGATCCATTGATAGCATGTTTCTTGGTTATCCATCTCATACTAGAGGCTACCGTGTTCTTTTACTTGACACTAACAAAATTGGGGACACTTGTGAGGTGTATTTTTATGAAGCTAGCTCAGGTACTAGCTCAAACATTGCAGATCCTGATCCATATCCTCAGGGGGAGGGTATTTTCGAAGAAGAAGAGTCGGTGATATTGCCTGATAGTTTCGAAGCTGACACGTGTTCATCTCCAAACTTTGAATCAGCTCCAACTACCATCTCTGCTGATCCTGATCGTCTACAAGCCACAAGCTCATCAATCTGCGATGAATCCGATGAAGAAGAAGCCTGTGAGACATCAGTTCCCCTAGTAATTTACTAGAATCATCCCCCACAACAGATAATTGGAAGCTTGCATGAACCAGTTACAAGATCCAGGTTTCCTGACCCCAATTCTCATGCCCATTCTGCTTTTGTTTCTTCTTTTGAACCCAAAGATATATCACGCGCACTCACTAACGAATCTTTGATTATTGCCATGCAAGAAGAGTTAGAAAAATTTGAAAGAAATAATGTTTGGAACTTGTACCTCCACCACAAGATCACACTTTAATTGGAACTAATTGGGTGTTTAAAAATAAACAAAGTGAGGATGGGGTTGTGATTAGGAATAAGGCTAGATTGGTTTCTCAAGGTTTCGCACAAATTGAAGGTCTAGATTTTGATGAAACTTTTGGTCCTGTTGCTAGATTAGAAGCCATAAGAATTTTGTTAGCTTTTGCTGCATCTAAAGGTTTCAAGTTATATCAAATGGATATAAAAAGTGCTTTTCTTAATGGCTACATAGATGAGGAGGTCTATGTTAAGCAACCACCTGATTTTGAAAATCCAGATTTTCCTAATCATGTTTTGAAACTGACTAAAGCTCTGTATAGTCTAAAACAAGCTCCTAGAGCATGGTATGATAGGTTAAAATCATTCTTAATTGAAAAGGGGTTTACCATGGGCAAGGTTGATAAAACTCTTTTTGTGCTTAAGCATGGCAATGACTCATTATTCGTTCAAGTGTATGTGGATGATATTATCTCTGGTTGTGCTTCTCATGATCTTGTGTCCATGTTTTCAGCAATGATGAGTTCAAAATTTGAAATGAGTATGATGGGTGAACTCACTTACTTTTTGAGGCTGCAAATCAAGCAAACAAAGGAAGGTACCTTTGTGCATCAAACGAAGTATACAAGTGACATTCTTAAGCGTACACCAAAGGGAACAGCAACGACACTTGAACTTGATGAAGATGGTGAACCCGTGGATCAAAAAGAATATAAAAGCATGATCAGATCACTTTTATACCTCACGACATTAAGATCGGACATACAATTAAGCATATGTCTCTGTGCACGATTTCAAGCTTCCCCACGTGCTTCACATCATCAAGCCATCAAAAGAATTCTCATAAACTTACATGGAACTCAAGATTTCCGCATTTTTCTTCCTTCTTCCTCAACCGTTAATTTGAAAGCCTTTTGGGATGCTGATTTTGGGGGTTGTAGGATTGATAGGAAAAGTACTTCGGGTGCTTGTCATTTTCTTGGTAATTCACTTGTTGCTTGGTCCTCTAGAAAACAAAACTCAGTTGCACAATGCACAGCCAAATCTGAATATGTAGCTGTTGATAGTGCTTGCTCACAAATTCATTGGATTGTTCAAACACTTAAGGACTATGGGGTTGATCTAGATAGTATTCCGTTGTTTTGTGATAACACTAGTTCCATTTGCATTGCTAAAAACCCCGTGCAACATTCTAGAACTGAGCACATTGATATTAGTTATCACTTTCTCTGTGGTAATGTTGAAAAAGGAAACATTGTGCTTCATCATGTATATATCGAACAACAATTGGCTGACATTTTCACAAAACCTCTGGATTTCACTCGTTTTTGTTACATTCATAGTGAAATAGGGGTTATGCATCCTCATGGCTTAAATTGAGGGGGAGCTTTCAAATTTGGGATCTGAACTTAAAAATAATATGAGCATAATATTTCACACATATATGACTTTGTGATTCCTTTTACATGCTGAAAGTTCTTGCTACATTACTCATGTTATACATTTTGTAGTGTTTGCCATGACTAGTAATTGGAATAACTACTTACACTAAATGTGGTTATGATCGAACTTTCTTGTTGTTTTGAACCTATTGCATGCTCACAAGTGCTTTTAAAAGAATTAATCAAGTAAGCAACTCACATGTTGAGTTTTTATGTTCAAATGAAAAATGAGAAACGATCAAGAGAATATGCATGCATCGCACTTCTTCTTTTGAGATGGCTTATCATTACACTTAGATATAAACTTGGAAGAAGTTGTGTATGACTAAAACCATGTCCTTAAGCTTCTGAGTGTCAAATGACATAGGATTAGCTTGATTGGTTAGAATAAGGCAGATGCACATATAATCTCTTACAAATTTCATATGATCAAAATTTGTGCTTAAAAAAGGAAAATTGCAGCAACAAGTATCATGCCTTCAGGTTTTGAAATAGTTATGTTTGTGAGATCATGACTTGCTAAAATTGAAAATTACATTTCATCTCTAGCATGGCTCACACTACTTTATGTATCTCATTGTTGTGATTGTGTAAGTTACTTGTTAGAATGACTTGGATGATCTTTGTTTTATATGTATATTTTACAATGTGCTCATAACAAATTAAAAGTTCTCTTTTGTACCTTGCTGAAGGGGAGGGGGGTATGCAAGGGGGAGAAATAAGTATAGGGAGAGAAAGGAACTTATTTCTATCTCATTTGATTTTCAAAAAGGGGGAGAAATTGTCTTCAAAACTTTTTATGTTAATAAGCTAATATTTGGATTTTAAGTGGTGTTTCTAATGCATTCATCAAGAAGGAGATTGTGAGACCTATGTGTGTTGAATACATTGGCTATGGCGATAAAAGTTTTGAATACTACCAAAACACCTTTATCATCAAGGTTCGACTCTAGGTTCGAGCTCCTGCAAGATCCGATGCTAGGTCCGACTTCTTTGCGCTAGTTCCGAATAGCTTTGTTCGCTCCAGCGCTAGGTTTGACTAGTTTTGATAAGCTTAGGTGCTAGGTCCTGCTAGCTTTGGTAAGCTCCAGCTCAAGGTCCAGTTAGTTTTTGGCAAGGTCTGGAGCTAGATTGCAATGGTTCGGCTTTTACTTTGAAATATTTTGAACTTGTTTTACATCTATGGAAAGTTTGCTTAGTATTCTTTTACTAACTTTTGGTGTGTTTTGGTGGTTATTGCTGCTATCAATTTGCTATGGTTTGCAACATGCTTATGTGAGGTGCTCACGTAAGGTGTTGTGGTTATCGGAACTAATGAGAGTCAAGTTGAGGATTTGTGCTCAGAAGTATTGGTTATTTATTCATGTCTAGGTGTTGCTTGAGTTCAAGACATAGCAGGTGACGGAATCCATTGAACTAGTCTTAGGGAGAAGATGAGGTTCAACAACCAAGTTTGGGAGGAATTGTGGTTGAGTTGATCGGGAGGTTGCGCAACATGTTTGAATCAAGAACAATGCATATGAAGGTATCGTGGATGTCGTTGGAAGATGTTTGCACGTGTGCATGGAGTGCATGAACGTGGCTACATGGTTCTGAGGCGTGATGAAGAGATGTGGACGTAAAAAAATTTCGGAAAGGTCCAACCGACTAGGTTATGGACTCAGGCTGCGGCTGAGTCATGTTTGACTCAAATATGGAATGTTTTGAGTTGGTTACAATAGGATTTCGTGTGTGTCATGAATCTTAGTTGTTTTAGAAATCTGAGATATGTTTCTAAGGTGTTTGGAAGTCTTAAGTTTGCTTCTATCTGCGTATAGAAGAGTCTTCAGTAGTTATGGAAAGTTTTGATTCGTGAATTGAGTAGGATTAGAGTCCTAGTTAAGTTTGGGTTGGCCTAAGGGCTTGTTATATAAGCAAGGGAGACCAGAGCTCGTGGTGCACGACTTTGGGGCTTTTCCTCTTGTGTTTTGATCAATAGAATTTGTAGTTTAAAGGAACTTTTGAGCTTTGTTCGTCCAACTTGTTTTCTTCAAGTCTTTCTCGCCGAGTTTCTGCACAGCACTACCTTGCTTCAGTGGTTTTGTCATAACTAGAGTTTTACCGATCTGATTGACGTGGTTCTTTTTGTATTGTCTTCACAACTTGATTTCTATCATCTGTGAAAATTTCAGGGTCATTGTATTTGGGGTTTCTGATCTACACATGTTTCTTTGCAGTGTTCCAGAACTGTTTTTCTTGGGTAGGACAGATTGACCTTTGTTCGATCTTTCGATCGTAACTTGAGTTTCTCTCAACGGATTTTTGTGATTCTTGTGGCGTCCTCGTGACTCGATTCTATACAATCTATACTAGTTTTATCATAGTTGAACACGTTTATATTAGTCGCACATACAGTTTCTTTAACATATCGGTTTTCTATTGAGGGGTGTTTTTGTTGCTTCCGCTGAAAAGTTTTAATCTACCATTCACCCCCACCCTCTGGTAGCTTTTACATGCTCTTCAATCCTACAGATGCATATTGTATAGGTTATGTTACTCTTTCATTTTTGAGTCATTTCAGAAAGAGAGAGAGGGGGGGAACGAGATGAACACCAATGAGAGAGACATGAAAGTGGGTCGGAGATGAAACTACCACTTTGGGGCCCACCTTCCATGCACGGGTGCTTGGCGTCCTCATTGTCTCCGTTCGACTCCGTGCCCGTCTCGGCGCATACATTGCCACCATTGTAGGCTGAATGGTACAAATGCATTTCATGCGTGTCGTGTCGTGTCGTGCCAGGCCCTAAACGAACCGTGGCGGGCTGGACTGGCTCGAAGCTCATTCATTTACCTATACTATTAACAAAATTCATATACATTAATAATGAAATCAAATGTAATTAAATAACATTAATGAATTAAATGGACTTATAAACATTTAATCAACTAAATAAACATTTCATCCAGAAGTTCAACATTTCATTAATCAAGAATAATTAAACAACTAAACTAATTATAAAAAATCATTAAACAACTAATATACAACTAACATAAACTAATAAAACCTAATTAAAATAAAAAATGGGGGAGGGGTCTAAACAACTAATATATAGCTAAACTAAACTAATGAACATAAACTAAACAACCACAATACAACTAAATTAAACTAATTAACATGAACTAATTAAACCTAATTAACATAAACTAATTAAACTAATCAACTAAACTAATTGAAATTAATATCCATTACTAGAAAATAATTAAACCTAATCAGAAAAATATAAAAGGGGGCTATCGGGCGGGAGTGGAGGGGCATCGGTCGTTGGTGTGGGGGTGGGGAGAGGCGCCAGCGCCATGGGGAGGACGGCGGCGGTGCTGGGGGCATCGGAAGAAGGCGCAAGGTCGGGAGGCGGCGCAGGGCCGAGGGCGAGGGCCTGAGGCCGAAGGTGAGGAGGAGGGAGGCACCGGACCTAGCGGCGTCGTGAGGCGGCGCGACATCGCCAGCGGTGGCGTTCGGAGTGGGAAGATTTTCCCTGCCGCGGACACCCATATTTATAGAGTCTCGCGGAGGCGGTTTGGTTGCGATCTGGAGGATCCGCATCTGATCCGACTCTGTAGTTGTGGACACGTCCGTCTCCAACGACTTGGACTCTGTCTCGGAAGCCCCAAAATTTGGAAGCCCAAAAAGACCAAATAAATTTTCTTCAAAAATATAACATATGGGCTCAGCCCGAGGCTCGAATTCACACGAACACAAACGCGCGTGCGCATGTGCAGGGCGTGGTGTGGCGAGGCGGGCGAGCGAGTGAGGAGGAGGAGGAGGAGGAGTGGTGCGCATGGGCTACCCCTCTCTTCTCTTCTTCCCTCTCAAGGATTGGAAGAACAACCTCCCTTATTTGTAGGAGTTTCTCCACTTCCACTTCCCATGTGGGACTAAACATTTAGCACCAACCTCTCTTGCCCTAATAGGACTTTAAGATTTATTGGGAATTATATATGAATATTAATTGGGCCTAGCCCATTTATTCCAACAATCCCCCTCTAGATCTCAAAGCCACCAGGAGAGAGGTCATTCTCGTTCCTTGTTTGATATACTAGTGTTTCGGGAGAGACTGCTAAGTTGAACTTCTACCTAGATCTTCAAGTTTCATGGGCCACAACTTGAACAATGAACTACGCCTTGAATTGCAAGTTTTGTGCGAACTGACTTCACCCAAAGACCATTATCAGTACTTGACTACCAGTAGTCTACCCCGCGGATGGAGCATATGCGTCGTACTCCCTGGTCTCTTCATGAGCTTTCCAGAGATCACCCAAATCTCATAGACTGCAACATTAGATAGCCGGAGCTCATATAGGTGTGTTTCTTTCAAGATTGCTCTATAGGACGGCATCTTTACCACACATAGCCAATAGAAACACATTAAGACAAATCGCCAACCTACCTTACAGTTTTAGAGTACAAGTGTGCATCTTCATATAGAGAGGGTCTATAGGAAGTACTCTTTTTGGTGAACCACTTGCTTGTTCCCCGTGTCCTAATTCACAGGATCTCCGATCACATATATAGGATAGGTTACTACTATGGTGTCACATCAACAGGTCTCAAACCCATCTCCCTCAATGCACTTTCTATCATATTGCGTGATAAATCCTTCATAAAGGGATCTGCCAGGTTTTTATCTGTTTGTATGTACGAAACAGTAATAACTCCGAAGTTTCTCATTTTCCTGACAGATTTCAAACGTCTCTTGACGTCGCTTGATGATTTTGCATTATCCTTAGAATCTATGAATTCCTTCTCCATCTTCTTGGACACTTATAAATTCTTCATAGGTGCAACCAAGAATATTAGCATCGTCACAGAACTCTTCAGCCTGGCCGACAAATGCGCCAGAGCTACGGAGGACCGTGAGATGCACTCCAAACCAACTGTGGAGGCCAAGCAATCTTCCTCCAAAGTTGAAGCTGCTGGCTGCGGTAGTGGGAAAAAAAAAGAAAAAATGAAGTGGCAAGAAGAAGTCACTTGTCAATACACCTTCCGCTGCCGCTGTCGTAGCTCCTGGTGGCCTGGGCCACGCCCCAACAAGCGACCTCAACCATCGTCTGAAGACAGCGACGGTGAGAAGATGTGGTGTCCAATTCAAAAATTGACAAGCCACAATCTAGAAGACTGTCACGAGGTCAAGAGGCTTGATGAACGCAACAGCAAGTGTCAAGACAAGACTCCTTTCCATCAGTGGGAAGGAAAGCAAAAAATCAATGAAGCTCCATCCGATCAGAAGCTAGGCTTCCAAGACGCCAAGAAGGCGTTAAAGGCGGTCTACAACACCATCGACGACGATTCCGAAATCTCCGACAATGAGCGCCGGGAGACTCTCCATATGATGTATGGAGGGTCCTGGGACATCACCTAGCGACGCATTCTGAAGACTATGCGTCGGGAGATGGCTGCTGCTCCTACTGCCAAGGCGGAGCCTCATCGGAAGTGGATGGATACTTCCATTACCTTCGATGCTTCGAATTTTCCAAAGAACATGGTCGAAGTTGGACAATTTACCTTGATGGTGTCTCTGACTATCAACAATATCCAGCTCTTCCATGTCTTGGTGGATGGAGGCGCGACGCTCAACCTCCTTAGCTTTGGAGCTTTTGTGAAACTCGAGCTCAACCTTTCGAACCTCAGGCCCTCGCGTCCATTCTTTGGAGTAGGTCCAGGAGCCAACACGCCTCTTGGGTCGGTTACTCTGCCCGTGACTTTCGGCACACGGGACAACTATAGGTTCGTGAAGCTTGTGTTTGATATGGCACACAACAATCTCCCCTCCAACGCAATCCTAGGTATGCTAACCCTGTATAGGTTCGTGGTTGTGGTCCACTACAGCTACCTCGTGTTGAAGATGCCAACTCCATCAGGCATCCTCCAGATCCGAGAGGACCGCACTGTTAGGGTTACTGAACTGGAAGAACTTCATGTGCTTGCAACAGCGCAATAAGAGGAACCCGACAAGGAGCAAGCTGCTCAACAACCACCGATCTCACGTCAGTGCAGCTCATCCTCTGCACCTCGTGCGCAACCAAGCGGTGAAAATGACATTCCTGTCAAAGTCGTACAAATCGGTTCTTATGCCGCTCAAACAACCCGTATATCAGGAGGTCTGACCAACAAATAGGAACTCGCGCTCGTCACTTTTCTCTGATCAAATATGGACATGTTTGCATGGCAACCATTGCAAATGATTGGCATCCCTAGGGAGGTGATTGGGCATCGTCCGAATATATACCCCAACACACGACCTATAAAATAGAACCCCCGAAAGCAACTAGTTAAGCGACAGAACTTCATCAGACAAGAAGTCAAAAAGCTACTCGACCCTGGATTGATCCGGGAGGTTCATTATCCATGGTGGCTAGAAAACCAAGTCGTCGTGCCTAGGGCTGGCGGGAAGCTTCGGATGTGCATCCACCACACCACTTTGAATAAGTCATGTCCAAAAGACCCTTTTCCACTACCAAGAATATATCAATTAGTGGATTCTATCTCAGTGTGTGAACTACCGTGTTTCTTAGATGCTTATTATGGGTATCATCAAATTCCAATGTCTAAGTAAGATGAATGGGTTGTATTATTATACTACCATGCCTTTTGGTCTTAAAAATGCTACCTTAACTTCTGTGCGAGCCATGCACAAAACCTTTGCAGAGCTGATTAGGGACTTGATGGAAGTCTACGTCGATGACATCATTGTCAAGGTGAAGAACAAGGACTCACTCCTAGACAATCTTCAAGTCATCTTCGACAAGCTACGTCTGATGCGCACGAAGCTCAACCCGAACAAGTGTGTCTTCAGGGTTAGCTCCAGAAAGCTGCTTGATTTCTTGGTGACTCATCGAGGAATTGAGGCAAATCCAGCCAAAATCAATGCCATCAAAGAGATGCAGCCTCCAGCCCGTGTCTAGGATATCTAGAAGCATACTGGATGTATAGCTTCGCTAAGCCGGTTCATCTCAAGGCTGCCAGAGCGGGCGCTTCCCTTCTTCAAGCTATTTAGGAAGTCCAGACCATTCCATTGGTATGCAGAAGCAGAGAAGGCGTTCCAAGAGCTCAAGCAACTCCTCACCACACTACCAATCATGGTAGCTCTGGAGTGTGGTGAGCTTCTTCTGCTTTACATCACTGCAACTATGGAGGTTGTTAGCATGGTTCTGGTTGTAGAAAGACCAAAAACATCTTCAACTCGGGAGCCTAGACCCCTCTGGGAGGGTCCAGAGCTACCTGAAGGTGAGTCTGGGTCCCAGCCCCCGGGCACAGATCCTAAAGGCAAGATGCATGTGGATCAACCTCCCTCATCCGAGGGAGTACCTCCTCAAGAAGGAGATCTATACCCCTCCGGGAGGGTCTGGGTTGATGAAGAAGAAGCTTGGGACCCTTCCGGGAGGGTCCGAACTGTCTAGCGGCTAGTGTACTTCATCAGTGAAGTACTTCACGATGCCATGACTCAATACATTGAGGTGCATAAGATGCTATATGTAGTACTTTTTGCCTCAAGGATGCTTCATCATTACCTTCAAGCCCACAAGATATCAGTGGTAACCTCTTACCCACTACGAGCAATTTTACATAATCCCAATTCTACAGGAAATATCACCAAGTGGGCAGTAGAGATGGGAGAATTCAACCTCGAATTCCTGCCTCAATATGCAATCACGAGTCAGGCACTGGCTGACTTCGTGGCGTAGTAGACACCTTCTTCATCAACACTAGGGAGTCTTAGTGACCAGAAGCCGGAACCTAAGGTCCCCGTCTTCACTAAGCCTCACTGGACTCTCTACTTCAACAGCTCCGTGCGGAAGCAAGGGCCAGAGCTGGAATCCTGCTCCGACTGTGAAGAAGGTCAAGTACATGGAGTGCCTCGACTTCAAGGCAACCAACAACATGGCGGAATATGAAGCTCTAATCTTTGGACTCAAGGTGGCGCTATGATATGGCGTCCGGTAGATCCTGGTGAAGGGTGACTCGCAACTCTTTATCAAACAAGTTAAAGGTGAATGCAGTTACAATAACCCTCAGCTTGCTGCTTATCTATTTGAAGTCCAGAAGTTGTAGAAAGACTTACATGCCCTGGACCTCTGCCATGTCCAACGTATCAACAACACTGAATCTGACGACATCTCGACAACGGCTTCAACTGGGGCTCAAGCGCCCGATGAAGTTTTATCCAAAGTTTACCAGCACCTGCCGCTCAGCCTGTCGAACTGAGTGATGGGGGCGAGACTAGCATCCAAAAGCTGGCGGTCCCGGTGGCCCTGTTACCATGGCATCCACAAAGGATCGTAGGCGCTACAGGAAGCTTCGAGCAACTAAGCGCACAAGATTCGGAAGCTCAAGTTAGTCCTGATACATGGATCTCGGATGTTCGAGACTACTTGAAAGACAACATCCTTCCTGAAGATGGTGTATCCGCTGAGCGAATTGTCAGATTGGCTAAAAGATACACATTGGTAGAAGGGGATCTCTACCGATGCAGCACCAATGGCATTCTAATGTGGTTCATTCCCCGGGAAGAAGGTTGCGAGAACCTCGTAGAAATCCCTGGAGGTGAGTGCGGGAACCATGCGTCATCCCGCATGCCAGTCAGTAAGGCTTTTCGGCATGGTTTTTATTGGTCTACATCACTCCAAGATGCAGTTGAGCTGGTCAAGAAGTGTGAAGCGTACCAGTTCCACGCAAAGCAGATTTACACACTGGTACACTCACTATAGATGATTCCTCCCACATGGCCATTTGCTGTGTGGGGGATGGACATTTTGGGACCTTTCCCAAAAGCTGTCGGGGGTCACCGGTTTCTATATGTCGCCATCGACAAGTTCACAAAGTGGCCATAAGCAACTCCAGTTCTTACAATCAACAAGCAGTCAACCATCAAATTCTTGAAGTCCATTGTCTCCAGATTTGGAGTTCTGAACAGAGTCATCACTAACAACGGAACCCAATTCACAAGCGCACCATTCCAAGAGTATTGTGAAGAACTCGGCATACAAGTCAGCTACACTTCAGTAGCTCGTCCAGCAAGCAATGGCCAAGCTGAGAGAGAAAACGCAAAATACTCAAGGGACTCAACACGCGCACTCATGAGCGCTTGTAGAAACATGGTGCCAACTGGGTAGAAGATCTTCCATCTGCATTATGAGCGAGCCGGACAACACCAAGCTGGGCAACAAGAGAGACAGCATTCTTCTTGATGTACGGAGCTAAAGCAATCCTTCCTCCGGAGAACACCATGGGTTCTCTCTGGGTCTAGACCTTCGCTGAAGCCACGCAGGACTAGCTCAAGCGTGAAGACCTAGACCTCATTGACGAGGCAAGGTGCCAAGCAGCTATCCGAAATACGCATTACTATCATGCGCTCTGGCGCTATCACCAAAGATATGTGCGCAACCGATAGTTGGAGGAAAGCGATCTAGTGCTGCGGAGAATACCTACTCGTGAAGGGATGAACAAACTTTCCTCCAGCTGGGAAGGTCCCTTTCAAGTCATCAAAGTTTCCCTTCCCGGATGCGTCCGCTTGGCAATAAGGGATGGGATACCACTTCCCAATCCCTGGATCATTGATCACGTTCATAAGTTCTATACTTAATTACACGGAGGTGAGTCTGTATTTGTGTAAAATGTATTTTATAGAGTCTATGAATAGATTTGGGTTGGACTTAGATCAAAAGCACACTTAACTTGGTCTTGTACTTTAGGTGTGTCTTTACCTTCCCTGTGTTAGTACAAGATGAATAGCACACTTAAATTGGACCTTGTTGACGGTTGTTATAAACCAATTTCTTTTTTCAATATAACTCAATTATGTGAAGTAAATATCATTTCTCGCACGCATCACCTTTCTATTTAACCTATTTCCACTTGTCATTGGAGAAAGTAGTGCATGTAAGGATTTTATGCAGACTTGAAGTGAAACAAGGGGATGGATCCTATAAAATATCATTCCTGCCAATCAAGCGACAACACATGGCACCACATGGATCAAAATGGCCCACAAACAGAAGTATCTGAGGACATCCAATGGTGTAGAACCAATATCAGTCAATGGGGCCCACTTGTCAGAGACCAGGAGGAAGCACAACCCAAACGGGGCTGAGACTAGGTCATCCGACCTCCCTAGTCGGCCGATTAGGGAGTGGCTCCAAACCCGGTCAAATGCCACATGTTGGCTCCTCTTGGCTTGATGAAGTCATGTGTGACTGATTCTCGCGCTTTTGGTGGCGGGAACCAACCCTTCTCCAAGCTATAAATAGGACCCCTCGCCCCTCACTTCAACAGACACCACTTTAGTATTCATCTATTGTATCCACTACTCTCCATAGGTTTAGAGAAGTATAGGATGTAGAGAGGAGAGTCTCTAGTCCATAGTCCAAGTAGGAGAGGAGTAGAAGGAGTCTCTTCCCAATTCCTAATTAGGAAAGGTATGGCTCTTATTCCCCTAATTGAATTTGTGAATTTATTTTTAATAAACATGTTATCTTTAGTCTTCTATTATTCATATATTTGGATGATGTGTTTCTTGTTTGATTGTGGTAGGAGTAGTATCTATGATTATGCTATACCATTGTCATTATATCATCATAAACACTACAAACCCCCAATATAGTCTAATTAGCTATGACATGGTTATGTTAACATGAACCATTTATGCTATGAATTAACATTGGTTCAACGATGATTTAGTTCATTGCCTTAGGATGGCTTGTGCCTAGGTCTTAAGGTAATTACTTAATATTCTAGCATGGAGCTAGAATAGAGAGTAGCGTTGAATATCTCGTAGACCCACAGATTGAAGAAGTAGGTAGTAGGTGGCGACAACCCTATCTGTCCTTTGTAATCCTCCATGTTCGGCTATGCCAGGCTCTTGACAGGAGTCGTCCTGAATGTAGCCTAGAGGGGGGGGGGGTGAACAGGCTTGTTAATCTTTTGTCGGATCCTAAAACACTTACCAACTTGATCAAATACAGAAAAATCGGACTAGTCCAGTAGGGTGCAGACTAGTCCAGTGTGTGCGGACTAGATTGATCAAGTTTGATCAATGATTTCAATTCAAGTACTCTATGCAGCGGAAGTTGAGTTGTAACTGTAATGTATCACGTCAATGGAACTAGTTATGACACAAGTTAAGTTTCAATGTTTTAACATAAGTTGTATAAGATCGAGTAAACCCTAGAATATGATGAAATGTAAGAACAAGTATGACGCAAGATTTTTATCCCGTGGTTCGATTCCACAGAGGAAATCTACGTCCACGTTGAGGAGTCCACGGAGGATCGGGTCTTCACCAACCCTACCCTCGTCGAATCTCCACGGAGGCCGATTCTCTTCCACTAATCACAAAGGGGGCAAATCACCGTGTTCAAGGGGCCTTCTCACAAGTTGAGGGCTCCCCAAGATTTACAATTGAAAACACCACCAAACACACTTGAAAGATATGCAATAAAACAATGAGAGTGTGCGAGAGATTTAAATCCAAGAGCTCAAGACGTGTAGAACAAGTCTCTCCTTTGATCAATGACCAATCCTCAAAGATTTGATCTTTCTAGGGTTAGATTGTGTGGAGAGACGTGTATTCTAGGCTCTTGGAAGGTGTGACAGCGTAGGGGGTCGAGAGAATTGGTTGTAGGGCCGTACACCTCTATTTATACTAGGGTTTCCAAAAGTTAGCATTAGGTTTCGCGACGTCCGGACTAGTCCGTGGTGGACTCTGGACTAGTCTGGTGTGCGGCATGTGGGAAACCCTAAGTGTTCTGATATATCGGACTTGTCCGGCAAAGGGCAGACTGGTCCGATTTAGGCTCTGGAATTGTTCGGACTAGTCCGCCTCAAATCGGACTAGTCCGGTGTGGTGAACCTCATGTAGCATTGAGGACAAGTCCGCAGTTGGAGGACTTGTCTGGTTTTAGTCAAAGAGTTTTCAGACTAGTCTGGGATGTTATCAGACTTGTCCGTTTTTGTGTAAATTGTGATGTCCTGAGGACAAGTCTGCACTGGGCGGACATGTTCATTTATAGTCAGAAACATATTAGACTAGTCTGTGGTGTTATCAGACTAGTCCGGTTTTGTGAAAACAGGTGTACTAGCAGACAAGTCCGCACTAGGAAGACTTGTCCGTTTCTAGTCAGAGACATATCGGACTAGTCCGTGGTCATATCAGACTAGTCCATTTTTCCTGTGAATTGTGCAGTGAGGGTGATTTCTTTTGCTTGAGCTCTTGGGTTTTGTTTCTCCAACACACTCCATACACAATAAAGTATTCTATTCAGATCTTAAGTTCTTTTCCATATAGATCCTCATTCTCCTTTCTTTTTGCGCTTTCTTCATAATTTCATTAAAACCTGCACTCATCTCAACAATTTTATTAGAATCTCATTTGTTTGTCATAAATCAACCAAAACCCACAAGGGATCCCTAGATGCACTTTCAATCTCCCCCTTTTTGTTGATTGATGACAACCAATTGAGATTTCACAAATATGATAAAAATTCAGATTTTCATAAAGTGTGCACATATGAACTTGGAACAAAAAGGCAATGCAGGTGTAGGACATATGTGCACTCTTTATGGTGGGGTGCAAAGCTAAGTGTGTGTGAGCAATAATCGTGATGTGAATGAGGTAAATGGCATAATCATAGCAGCATTAAGATTTTCAGGCATGAATGTCAAATTCGGAGCATAAGACATGGATCATAAGCATAACATAGTCATATTTCACAACACATGTGCAAATGTATAAGAGAGCATAATCAAAGTTTTACAGCACCAAAGAAGCACAAATGGAGCTCTCATCTCTCAACCTAATTCTAGGACCTAGTGACTCCCCCTCAAACTCTCCCCCTTTGGCATCAAGGCACTAAAAAGAAGGAGAGGAGGGATCTAGAAGTTGCCGACAACTCATTCATCGATGTCGATCCTCTCGTCGTCTTCATCATCAGGCTGAGGGGGGGGGATGAGAACCACTTGTCGTGCCCCCAATGCCGAAGTATGCAAGCTCAGGGGGAGATAGAGGTGGAAGCTCCGAGAAGTCAGAAGGAGAGTCCTTGGAGATAACAGGAGACCCAATAGGCTCAATCTCCAGCTTCTGGCATATGGCTTAGTTATTTTGCTTAATGTATCTCATATCCTCTTTCCTTGCCTTGTTCAACTTATGAACTTTCACCTCAGTCTTGCGGCAAGAGCCAAAAATAGCAGCCATGTACTTCATAATGCCACTAGAAGACCCTTTTGTGAGCAGGGGCCCTAGTGTTAGATTTAGGCCTTGCATCTCCTTGAGCTCTCCTCGGAGCCTCTTCACATGACACAGGGGATGGAGCAGCAGGGAGAGTGGCTTGGGGAGGCTTCTGGGGCCTCAAGGCTGTGTGCTCAACATCTTTCACAATCTCAATCCCTATGGCCTTCTCTATCATGAACATGACATAAGGCGCATAGCCACATGAGCGGTTTGGTGTGCAGGAGATGTTCACCATGTCATTCCAAATGAATTCAAAGATGTCAAACTTTCTGTTCTTGCTTATCACCTTACAATGTCCTCAAGTAGCCTTGGACACTCCCTACATCTCCATGCTTTGGAGAAATTGTCTTCCTAATCACCCTGTTGAGAACAATGAAGAAGGGCTTCATGTTCTTGGTTGATGGAGGGTTGTACTTGAGATGGGTATCATAGAGAAAGACCATTTTGTCCTTCTCTAAAATCCCAATGTTGTGAATAATCACTTCATTGCTGCCGGTGTCGCCAAGGTGCAGCAGCCTGGCAAACTCATCATATGTCACAGTGTCCTTGGATCCATGAGTCACTCAAGTCACCCGCTCTTCTTCATCATTGGCAAAGAAGAAGGTTGCAAAGAACTGTGCTATGACCTCATCATTCCAGTTGTACCTGAAAGCAAACAAGTCCTTGAGGCCATGCCTCTCTATAGCCTGCACCACTTCATCAAAGGCACCACAAATTTTTCTTTCAAAGTAGCTCCAGTCAATCCATTGACTGGAGACTACTGGAATCTTCATCTACATGTACACGGAACTATAGTAGTCCGCATGGAAGTTGCTCCAGAATCTAGGATTAGCTACCTTCTTGCTACTGTTGTATGCATCAACTTTCCTCGGCTTCCAGGCCACATCACTACCCTTGCCATTGAATTTTTCTTCCGAGGGGTCTCTATTTCCATGCTTTGGAGCACTCATCTTGAGAGGGGCAATCAGGCTAGAGGCAATCCCTTTGCCTTTCCCTTTGGACTTGCGATGAGCTGTTGAGCTAGAACCAGCCAGATCATGAGCCTTCAAAGCTGGCTTCTTGGCCGCAACCTTCCACCACATCCTAGGTGGAGTGGGCAAAGGCTCGGACCTTAGTAGTGCAACTCAGAGTACTTAGCCACTAGGCCAAGCCCCCTTTCACATTTTTCGTAAGTGCGATCTACCGCCCATTACTTCCTCTGTACAATACCGGCATTTAAATTCAGTTTGAAATTTGCTTCTATCGGGCATCAAACTCAGGACCTGAGTAGTGCTACTTACGGCATCACGCTCTTGCCTTTTGTTAGCGCAAGACCCCAAGACTCACGACAACACATCTTGATCCATCTCATCATCAAAGTCGGAGATGTTTTCATTCGACATTGTCCTGACCAGGAGGTTATACATGACATAGATAAAGATTGATGACAAGGGAATGCATTGAGTAGAAGGAAATTAGGGTTGTGTCCAGTCAAAAATTGGACTTGTCCGGTGCTCAAGTGTGGACTAGTCTGGAGTACCAGACTTGTCCGCACTGATAATGGACTAGTCCGATATTCAATTGCTCACACCCTAACTTACAAGGAAATGGAGTTTCTCAATGCAAAAGTGACTAGAGATAGTTGAAATACACCAAGGAATCATGTATAGACTAGAGGAGCTAAGCTTTTTGGTCCAAAGCAAAAGAAATCAAAGGTTCTAGGGTTTGGGAGAAAATTTACCAAATCCTTCGATTCGCAGAGTTGGAGGAGTTTTTGATGCGGACAAGTCCGAGATCATCGATCCCCTTGCGATGAAGATCGTTTCACACGGAGATTTGGTGGAGAAATCGACAAATCACCTTTGGGGCACTTGAGTGAGGGGAGAGAACGTGAGGTGAGTTGTGAGGATGAAGAAGATTAGGTTTTGGCTGCCCTAGAGTTATGGAGTCAAAAAATCGGACTAGTCCGTGGTTGACCGGACTAGTCTGTACTACTGGAACTCTGCGGACTAGTCTGCAATATGCGGACTAGTCCGGGTAACCACGGACTAGTCCATGGTCACCATAATGGAAGCAGTTAGACCATTTGTATATATTCGAAGGTGCTTACAAAGAAAATAGGCAGCTAAACACACAAATAATCTTGATGAATATGATAAGTAAACATACAACAATCAATCTATGACCATAATTCACCAAGATCAAGTAATTAACATAGTTTTTTGAAGAAAATAGAGAGAGATGGTTTTCATAACAAAATCAATAGATTTTGAAGATGTCATACCGATATGCAAGCTTTCAAGCCACGTTCCGAGCATCAAGGATATTTAGTTCATTTCGGAGCTCACAAAAATGTTTCTCATCAAGTGGCTTGGTAAGATGTCAGCTAGCTGTTTTTCGGTATTGACATAGGAAATGGTAATGTCGCCTTTCATTGAATGATCTCTCAAATAGTGATGCCAGATGTCTATGTGTTTAGTTCTAGTGTGCTCGACGGGATTATAGGCAATCTTAATCGCGCTCTCATTGTCACAAAGGAGTGGAATACAGCTCATATTGTAACCGTAATCCCTTAGAGTTTGTCGCATCCAAAGTAGTTGTGAACAACAACTCCCTGTTGCAACATAATTGTCTTCAGCTGTGGATAAGGCAACAGTGTTTTGTTTCTTGGAGGACCAAGAAACTAGGGATCTACCTAGGAACTGACATGTACTGGAGGTACTTTTTCTATGTACTTTGCATCCGGCATAATCTGCATCGGAGTATCCAATGAGATTGAACTTTAAACCTTTAGGATACCAATGGCCTAGGTTAGGTGTATCAACTAAATATCGCAAGATTCTTTTTGCGGCTGTCAAATGACATTCCTTAGGACTGGCTTGAAATCTTGTACAAAAACATACACTCAACATAATATCAGGCCTAGATGCACATAAATAAAGTAGGGAGCCAATCATGGAGTGATATAACTTTTGATCCACGTTTGGCCTGTCTTCATTGAGATCCAAGTGTCCATTTGTTGCCACGGGAGTCCTTATAGGTGTCGCTTTGTCCATTACAAACGTTTTGAGTATGTCTTGAGTATACTTGGTTTGGATTATGAACGTCGCTTCCTTTTGTTTCCTCACTTGAAATCCCAAGAAATATCTCAATTCTCCCATCATAGACATCTCAAATCTATCTGTCATAATCTTACTAAATTCTTCACAAAAGGATTTGTTAGTTGAACCAAATATAATATCATCAACATAAATTTGACAGATAAATAGATCATTGTCAAAATGCTTGGTAAACAATGTGTAATCAGTTTTGCCAATCTTAAATCTATTTTCAATCAGAAAATCTCTAAGGCACTCATACCAAGATCTAGGATCTTGTTTGAGGCCATCGAGAGCCTTACGCAGTTTTAACACATGGTCGGGGAACTCTTGATCTTCGAATCCGGGAGGTTGCTCTACGTACACCTCCTCCTTGTTTGGTCCGTTACTGAAGGCGCATTTCACATCCATTTGATAGAGCTTGAAATCATGGTGAGTAGCATATGCACATAATATTCGAATCGATTCAGGCCTGACTACAAGAGCAAAAGTCTCGTCGAAATCCAAACCTTTGACTTGTGAATACCCTTGGGCCCTTGTCACTACCCAGTGTTAGTCTTGCTTGTTGCGGAAGACCCATTTAGTGCCGACGGCGTTGAACTTGTGTCTTTCGACAAGTTCCCATACCTCGTTCCATTTGAACTTGTTCAGTTCTTCTTGCATCGCCAACACCCAATCCGGATCTTTCAATGCATCCTCAATCCTGTGCGGTTCCAAAGAGGATACAAAAGAGTAATGTTCACAAAAATTATCTATACGAGATCTAGTTGTTACTCCCTTTTCGATGTCACCGATTATATTGTCGATGGGGTGATCTCTTTGGATGCATTGATGTACTCTTGGATGTGGCACTTGTGATTTTGAATCTTCATGATCATCTTCTTCTCCCCTAGATGGTTGCCCTCATTGATTTGTTGATCACCTTGAACTTCATGAGGTTGATCTTGTGTATACGCTCCCCCTTGATCATTTACCTCCACTTGTGGTTCATCTTCTTCACTCGCATTTGGAGGTGGCGCTTGTGGTTGAACATCGCGCAACACCATTCTTCTCAACGCTTGACATGGAGCTTCTTCTCTATCTAGCACACATTGATCAACTTGCTCTTCTTGAGAGCCGTTAGTTACATCGAACACTACGGCACGTGCTACTTCAACAAGTCCAGAGACCTTGTTGAAGACACGATAGGCGTAAGAGATCGAACCATAGCCAAGCAAGAAACCTTCATCGGACCTCAAAGCGAACTTTGAAGTCCTAGGCTTGTTGTTAAAAATATAACACTTGGAACCAAAAACTCAAAAATAGGAAATATTCGGCTTGTTACCGGTGAGTAGTTCATATGCCGTTTTCTTGAGTAGGCGATGAAGATAGAGTCGGTTTATGACGTGACAAGCAGTGTTAACCGCTTTAGCCCAAAACCGATCTGAAGTCTTGTACTCATTGAGCATTGTCCTCGCCATCTCTATGAGGGTTCGGTTCATCCTTTTAGCTACTCTATTTTGTTGAGGGGAATACGATGTTGAAAATTCATGTTTTATCCCCTCCTTGTCTTGGTATTCCTCAACATGGGTGTTCTTGAACTCCGTCCCATTGTCAGTTCGTATGCTCTTGATCTTCAATGAAAATTCATTTTGGACACACTTGAAAAACTTATTGAGGGTTCCTTGAGTTTTTGTTTTATCATGCAAAAATAAAACCCACGTGAAGTGCGAAAAATCATCAACAATTACCAAACGGTTTTTGTTACCACCGATGCTTATGTAAGCAATTGTACCAAATAGGTCCATGTGAAGTAGCTTCAGCGGTCTCATTGTTGTCATGACATTATTCGCGAGATGGGGTGCTCCTACTTGCTTTCCGGCTTGGCACGCGCTACAAGGCCTGTCTTTCTAAAAAAACAACATCCTTTAAACCACAGATGTGATCGCCTTTTAGAAGTTTTTGAAGATTCCTCATACCAAAATGTTCTAGCCGCCTATGCCACAGCCAACCCATTTTGGTCTTTGCAATCAAGCATGTGTCAAGTTCGGCTTTATCTTTGTTGAAGTCAACTAGATAAGGCTTTCCCTTTAACACACCCTTGAATGCAACCGAGTTATCATTCCTTCTAAAGACGGTCACACCCTCATTAGTGAACAAACAATTATAACCTTTGTCACATAATTGAGATATGGACAAAAGATTATAATCTAAGGAATCGACATGTAAAACATGATAAAGAGTTTGTTGAGACGAAATTGCAATTTTACCGATTCTGAGTACCCTTCATTGACTGTTGTTGCCAAAATAGATGCCTTCTCTTGGATCTTCATTTTCTTCATATTCAACGAACATCCTTCTTCCTGCGGTCATGTAGTTGGTGCATCCACTATCTAGCACCTATTTTGCTCTACCGGAGGACTATGCCTTTCTTTTACCTTCCTTCGCCATCAGACAAGTGTTGTCGTTGTCCTTTCATGTGCCCATGGTTGGGAAGAGGGTGGATTTCTTGGTTGTCTTCTTGATGGCTATGGTAGCCATCTCCTCTTCCTCTTCAGGTGAGGACTGATCATTTGAATCCAACTCCTTCCCTAGATGCGCCTGCTCAAATTTCTTCTTCTTCTTGAACATATTCTTGGGTTGAGGCTTTTTGTCCTTGGTCTTCATCTTGTTTTCTTCATGAGGACAATCAACTATGAAGTGGTCGTATTCACCACAGTATAGCAAGCGCGCCTCATCTTCGGTCTTGATTTGTCTCTATGTCTTCCTTCATTTGATATACCACCTTGTCTTCTTTTCATCATTTTCTTGAATTTCTTCATGAGTAGGATTATATCTTCTTCATCAATGTCACTGCTTTCATCGTCGATGTCGTCTTCTTCTTGAGCTTCTTTCGTCATAGGCTTACAAAGTGGATTTCAAAGCGACTCCTTTCTTCTTTGCCTAGGTAAGGTCGGCAATCTCTTTGACATGCTTTGCTTGTTTCTCCATCATCTCAAAATCGATAATATTTCCAAGCAGTTTGTCCGGGTTCATTTTCCTATACCCATGGCTTTCTCTAATAATCGAGCATAGGGTTACATTGCGAAGCATGAAGGCTCTAAGAATTAGCTTCACCACCTCATGATCATTCCATTTTTTGCTTCCATATGCTCGAACCTTGTTGATGAGATTCTTCAACTGATTGTACATATCTTGTGGTGACTCATCTTCTGCTATGGCGAATCGTCCCAATTCGACTTGGATCATTTCAATCTTGGCCTCTCGCACATGATGATTGCCTTCATGTGCGGTTTGTAAAGTATCCCATATCTCCATAGCAATTTTGAGTCCATCCACCTTGGTGAACTCGTTTCGGCTCAATGATGATGTTATGATAGCTGCAGCTTAAGCGTTCCTGTGAATAGCTTGTCCTTGACTTGCTGTGAGCTCTTCATCGTCATCCGGGACATCTATCCCTGTACACACTATATGCCACGAGTTGGGGTTAAGTGATATGAGATGCATTTTCATATTTTTCCTCCACATTGAATAATCACGGCCATCAAAGTATGGGGCTTTCCCTAGAGGAATGGATAAGTAATGATTATTGTTTGAATTTAACCGATCATAGTTAAGAGGATATCAGGAGTAGTCGATGTGACTGCTCCCCTTCTTCTTTTTTTCATCCTCGATCTTAATCTTCCCTTTGGAGGGTGCCTTCTTCCTTAGGAGTGCTTTCAGTTCAAGCGTCTCCTCATCATCATCCTCGTAGTCTTAGATGGCGTCGAGGAGCTTCTCCAACTTCTCAGTCTTTTCATCGTCAACCTTCTCTTGGTTGAAGTTTTTGTGCACATCCTTAATGTTCGACATCTTCTCTTCGAGCGATGAGTCTCTTTTGAAGAGTCTTGCTCTGATATCAATTGAATGTAGCCTGGGGGGGGGGTGAATAGGCTTTTTGAACATTCGTCGGATCCAGAAACACTTAGCAACTTTATCAAATACAGAAAAATCGGACTAGTCCAGTAGGGTGTAGACTAGTCCGGTGTGTGCGGACTAGATTGATCAAGTTTGATCAATGATTTCAATTCAAGTACTCTATGCAGCGGAAATTGAGTTGTAACTTGAACGTATCACGTCAATGGAACTAGTTATGACACAAATTTAACTTTAGTTTCAATGTTTTAACATAAGTTGTAAAAGATTGAGTAAACCCTAGAATATTATGAAAAGTAAGAACGAGTATGACACAAGATTTTTATCCAGTGGTTCGATTCCACAGGGGAAATCAACGTCCATGTTGAGGAGTTCACAGAGGATCGGGTCTTCACCAATCCTACCCTCGTCGAATCGCCACGGAGTCCAATTCTCTTCCACTAATCACAAAGGGGGCAAATCACCGTGTTCAAGGGGCCTTCTCACAAGTTTAGGTCTCCCCAAGATTTACAATTAAAAACACCACCAAACACACTTGAAAGATATGCAATAAAACATTGAGAGTGTGCGAGAGATTCAAACCCAAGACCTCGAGATGTGTAGAACGAGTCTCTCCTTTGATCAATGACCAATCCCCGAAGATTTGATCTTTCTAGGGTTAGATTGTGTGGAGAGACGTGTATTATAGGCTCTTGGAAGGTGTGACGGCGCAAGGGTCGAGAGAATTGGTTGTAGGGCCATACACTTCTATTTATACTAGGGTTTCCAAAAGTTACTATTAGGGTTCGCGATGTCCGGACTAGTCCGTGGTGGACTTCGGACTAGTCCGGAGTGCGGCGTGTGGGAAACCCTAGGTGTTCTGATATATCGGACTTGTCCGGCAAAGGGCGGACTAGTCCGATTTAGGCTCTGGAATTGTTCGGACTAGTCCGGCTCAAATCAGACTAGTCCGGTATGGTGAACCTCATTTAGAATTGAGGACAAGTCCGCAGTTGGAGGACTTGTCGATTTTAGTCAGAGATTTTTCGGACTAGTCCGTGAAGATATCGGACTTGTCCGTTTTTGTGTAAAGTGTGATGTCGTGAGGACAAGTCCGCACTGGGGCGGACTTGTTCGTTTATAGTTAGAAACATATCAGACTAGTCCAATAATATCACGATGTTGTGGAAACAGGTGTACTAGCGGACAAGTCCGCGCTAGGAAGACTTGTCCGTTTCTAGTCAGAGACATACCGGACTAGTCCGTGGTCATATCAGACTAGTCTGTTTTTTCTGTGAATTGTGCAGTGAGGGTGATTTCTTTTGCTTGAGCTGTTGGGGTGTGTTTCTCAAACACAATCCATACAAAATAAGTATTTTATTCCGATCTTGAGCTCTTTTCCATATAGATCCTCATTCTCCTTTCTTTTTGCGCTTTCTTCATAAATTCATTAAAACCTGCGCTCATCTCAACAATTTTGTTAGGATCTCATTTGTTTGTCATAAATCAACCAAAACCCACAAGAGATGCCTAGATGCACTTTCACGTCCTAGTATTGCTTGGGGTAAACTGGTGCCTGATGTGTTAATCCACTTAGTATGAGAATTCATAATTGACATGATCATTAGTAACTAACTTAGGCTATGTATATGTACATTAGAAGGCAAACGTCATAGTAGGAATCTCTACCTAACCCTTAGCCTGTCCCTCTTTACCTCATTTATCCCCTTAGGATAGAATGCTCTTGTGTGTCTCACACTACTCATATTATCATTTATCCATCCTTGCTAGAACCTTACCTAGATCAACCTAGCCTCTCCACTAGATGATTGCTTTACTTCCATCTAGCCTTCCTTTGGGAGAATATAAATGACACCCTTTGGGAATAAAGTTAGAGGGGAAATGCTACATCGATAGTTTCCTTGCGCTTGCGGATTTACATGTATAATCTAAAATCTATTAACAAGCATTTCTGGCACCACTACTAGAGACGAACTGTTAGTAGTGTGTAGGAACCGTCAACAATCATTTTTGGCGTCATTGCCGTTGAAGGCAGCCGAAGTATTGCATGATTGAGTGAATCGGATAGGACATAGTAGGTTTTAGTAGGATAGCCCTTCTTTTTTCACATTTTATGTGAAAATAGGGTAGTTTATGTTTGGTATCCGCTTGCCGGAAAACTTTGTTGAAGATCCTGAATCTCTACTGAGAGATCGACCTCATGTTGTTACTCCTCAGAAGCTTCGAGCGGCAAAGCAAGCAACCGCAACAGCACCAACAACCAAAACTCTAATGGCCTAGAAGACCCTTCATGAGTTTTCGGTTCCCTTTGCTAACAATGTGCCTCTTTGGCCCACCGTTAACACGGGAGACGTAAACTTTGAAATCAAGACTGGCCTTATCACTATGGTGTAAGCCAACCCATTTTGTGGGAAAGATAACGAGGATGCAAGTGCTCACCTCCAACAGTTCCTTGAGATCTACAGCACTTTAAGATCAAGGACGTATCTCCCGATGCTGTCCGTCTTAGGATGTTTCCATTCTCTCTTCTTGGGAGAGAAAAAAAGGGGTTCTACGTGAACTGAGGTGCTGTAGGCACTTGGGAGAAGTGTTTTATGGCATTCCTCGCCAAGTTTTTACCGTTGGGCAAGACCAATGCCCTACGTGGACGAATTTCCAGCTTCCAGCAAGATGCCAAGGAATCTATTCCCGAGGCTTGAAAAAGGCTTCAGGAGTACATACAAGAATGTCCCCACTGTGGGATGGATGATTGGCTAATTATCCAAAACTTCTACGATGGGCTGATCCCTTCTACCCGTAACCACGTTGATGCTGCTTCTGGAGGTGCCTTCTTCTTATTGACGGTACCCAAAGCCAAAGATTTCATTGAGAAGATGGTGTGAAACATGGTTTGAAGCGATGAGCGTCTCCATACCCGCCAGCAAGGCATGCACACCTTGAAGGAGGTGGACATGATCGCTGCCAAATTTGACTTCCTTATGAAAAAGATTGATGGACAAGGCAATGGCGAGGTACGTGGCAACGCCTATGCCTAAGACTCTGACATCACTTGTGAAGTCTATGGCGACATGGTCCATTTGGGCAATGACTGCCCAGAAACATGTGAGGACGCCCTATACGTAGCCAATAATGGAAACAACAATGGCTATCATCCAAGAGGTCAAAGGTGGGGCCAACCACACCCATACTTCCAAGGAGGGTACAACAACAATGGCAACAATGGAAATCAATGCAACTTGAGAGAACTTGCCATTGGCCAGCTGAAGATCAACGAGCTTGTATTCAAGAAGTTGTCGGCCAGTGACAAGACACTAGAGATCATTAATGCCAAGATTGAAGGACCATCCTTAGCCTTCAAGAATTTATTGAGTTTCAACAAGATGTTAGAAGCTCAGTTCGCTCAACTGGCAGCAGCTGTTCCTCTAGTGGAGAACGACAAGATGCCAGGACATCCCAATCCTCCCGCGAAAAATGTCAACATCATTTCCCTACAAGGAGGCAACTGGCTGAAGGACCCTTGGTGTCCTACAATATCATGCTCAATTGGGGCTCGGCATTTTGACAAGGCCCTTTGTGACCTTGGAGCAAGTGTGAGTGTGATGCCCAAGGTAGTTTTTGACCAGCTGAACTTCACGGAACTTACTCCAACACCAATGCAGCTCCAACTGGCTAATTCTTCAGTCTGTTATCTGACGGGTATCGCCGAAGATGTTCTGGTGAAAATTCAGAATTGCTTCATACCTATGGATTTCGTGGTTCTCGACATAGAGGTCGAGAAGGATACGCAGCTCATTATTGGGAGACCATTCCTTAGCAATGCGAAGGCTCGCATAGATGTGGAAGCAGGAGAAATCCACTTCCATCTCAATGGCAAGGAGGAGAAGTTTAACTTTCATCCAAAGTTGGAGCAATGCTCCATGATCCGTATCAAGTAATGGCCGAATGTTAAATACATTCAAAAGGTCGAAATCACACCTCCAAAGGTGGACCCGCTCATTGCATTCATGAAGAATTTAATCTATGATGAGAACCCATCTTATCGTCCACATCGACACCCCAAGAAGATGGAGAAGTCCGGCCCTCCCCAAAGGCCCAAGTCCACCAAGCCGCCAGAGAAGGAAAGATGAAAGAAGCAAGACAAGCCGTCCGAGGACATCCCTCTGGGCCCGGATATCAAGAAATGAAGAAGGAGGAATGTCCATCTCATCGGACGGTGGTGAGACCTATGCAATGGTTAAATTGGTAGTTATCCTTTTCTTTGTTTTTCTTTTCTCTTTATTTGGTTTTTCCCATTTATTTTGATTTTCCCACTACATATTTGATTTTTTCAGTGAGTTGAGAATCTTATATTGTCAACTATATTTTTTTCTTATTTTCACGCAAAGAAAATTGCTGGGTTTTGAAAAAAGAGTTTTTTCGGAAAACAATTTTTCTGAGCTGCAAAAGTGGTAATTCACCAACGTGCTAATCCCATAGCCGTTGGGGAGCCACCTGCCAAAAGGGAGAATAGGGGGGCCCACTTGTCTGTTCGGCTGACCCCCTTGTTCGGCCGACTAGGGGAAGGAGCAATTTTGGCTCTCTCTCCTCCAACGGCTACATTTGGTACCCTGGTGACAGTTGGGGAGTGCACACTATAAATGGTGGCCGTGAGGGGCACTTCTCCTTACACTTCACCTCATTTCATACTTCCCAAAAGTCACCCTTGCTCACATTGTTTTTCTTGATCTTCATTGAAGTGCTCTTGATCAATTCCCAACTCAAAAATATTGCTTTTGCTTGTATTTGCAATTTGCTCTCAAGATCTTCAAGGGAAAGTTCGTCGGGGGTTTTGATTTCACTAATGTCACCTCGTTCAAGTTTTTGCCTTGTTGTGTTCTTGTTTGTTGTGGCCATGAAAGGGATTAAGAGGTTGTTTGGAAAGATGAACGAGGCTGCAAGCTTAAGCCATGGTGGAGACTCAAGTGCACGCCCCTCTTCTGTTGCTACACAAAGCACATAGAGGAGGAGTGTAGGTGAAGACACCCCCATGGGTGAAAGGAGCAACCCTAATCAACTTCTTCACAATGACAACCTCGACATACAAAGTGAAGTTGAAGATCAAGCACACAAGCTCCTCCAAGATCGTTAGTTTTCTCATACAAAAGCTTATGATCCGGATTTGCTACAAAATAGGTATGGATTCCGAATTCTTTTCCATTTGGCGTGCACTAGGATGGGAAAACTTTGGTCACATAGGGGAGAGAGGTTCACGCCTTCTCTCCATACAATTCCTATGCACACTCAAAATAGGATCTGATGGTATTACTTTTAGATTATTTCAAAAATGAATACAACAACCTATGGAAAGAGTTATGTGAAATCTGAGGCTTCCATAGACGATGTTTGCTAGATTTAGACGCTTTGCCTAAGTTTAACAAACATAGTTTTTTGCAAGATTTAACTTGTGAGGTCAGATGTAGTGCACCTAGGAATAGCCACTTACATGACCCCACTTTAAGCTTCATGCATAGATGGGTGGCTATGACTATGTTCCCTAGAGGAGACGTAACGATAGTGCGTGATGATGAGCTAAAAATTTTATTCGCCATGATTAAAAAGATAAAAGTTGTGCTAGTTATTGCCATGATGACACAATGGTTAGATTACATTTCAAGAACAGGGCCAATTGAATGCACTTTATTGATTACTCGTATTGCTACTAGGGTAGGAGCACTAGAATATTCTTCATTTGAATATAATGAAAATGAAAGAGAATTAATTGATGAAGATTATTTTGTGCCAGGACATACCCTTAAGCATGATCAAGATGGCTTTTTGTTATTTTATTATCCCGGCTTCGTCAATGAAATTCGGTTACCTAACCCGTATTATCATTTGTACAAATGCCGGAGGCTAACCATTGATCTTCTTCCCATTGAGGAAGCACGAAGGAGTAATGTCTCTGGTAGGGTAACTAGAAGCCGTGCAAGGAGAGCGATCATGCCTCTGACAACCACCACGGTCCATGAGTACGAAGAGGAAGAGAACCTAATAGGTGATGCACCCGTATGGACTCAACCTCCATCGTATGAGATCGAAGGTCCATCTTGGCATGGATGGTCAGGAGACACAAGGGAGCTACTCCGATCCATTTCAAGATCTAGCAGCTTGCCTCCAACGTCCATGAGAAGATCTTGTTCCTCTTCGGCTAGAAGTCATCGTGACTATAGCCAATGAATGACGGATCTCACTAGACATATGGAAGAGCTTGAAGTGAGAAGGGGTGACATCTACAACACTCTCCAAAGGCATGTCCAAGGTACCCAAAACTGGCAACAACACATGGACGCTTAATTCACCAACTTCAACTCCACGCTACAACAACAACAAGCCGATCTCGCGGCATATTCCGTCATCAAGGGTTCAACCCTCATCACTGAGTTGAGTGAAAAA
This sequence comes from Tuctoria greenei, assembly GCA_036927565.1. Taxonomy (NCBI): domain Eukaryota; kingdom Viridiplantae; phylum Streptophyta; class Magnoliopsida; order Poales; family Poaceae; genus Tuctoria; species Tuctoria greenei. The sequence continues at coordinate 64,446,458 of JAYESD010000011.1, read as the reverse complement.
CAAGCTTGGGGGAGGACCCCCACTTGAGGTAAATTGTATCACACCCTTTGCATGTTTCTTTATCACTCACCCATCATCCACCTTGCATATAAAAATGTAGGATAGATTTGTTTTCAAATAAAATAAATGATGTGCGGTAAGAATGGTTTGGAATTCACATAGTTGAAATGATCAATAGTTGCTTTGCTTTAATTTTCCTAAGTCCCTAGTTTACAACTTACTACTCTCCAACATATTGCTTCTATTGGCTAAAGTTGATTTTGCCTTGATTTGGAAATTGTGGGTAGAAAAAGCTTAATCCATTCTAAGTTGTTGTGAGATATGATTTAGTGATAGGGGCTGCTATTCCTAGTTTGAATATAAAACTTTGATTTCCGGAGAAATTCTAAAAACATTTAAGTTACTCTCATTTGATTGGAAATACCTACCAAAACCATATGATATATCATATTGATAGACCTTATGCATAAGCTATTTGTCTTCAAATTGAGCTTTGTCAAACTAGTATAGACCGATGTGAGATTTCATTCATTACTTTTTGAATTCAAGACTTCACTTGCACATGCTATACTTCTACACTAGAAGTAAGCAAATTTCCATCATGCCACCATTCCGCAATAAAAAGAGAAACTCCATATCATTTATGCTTAGTACTCTCTCCAAATTTTTTTTTTGCATAAAAAGGGAGTAGAAGTCATGGCTACAAGAAAAATAAAAAGAAAATGCATGCTTACGTCATAAGCATGAGAATAAAAGTAGCCATGTTTCATCCCTGCAAAATAAGAGAGTCCACTCAAAAAGGAGTTATCTCAAAAATCCACATCCACTTCATTACATCACACATGCACAAGTCTTGAAACAAAATTGTTTTGAATTGATTTCTTCTAAGGCTTGCTCTTTTGACAGCAATATTATGTGTTGCAAATATGCCTACAATGTTCCCTACAAAGCTCCACATACAATCCTTATGTAGAGGTAGGATGAATTTAGGCACAATGCCTTGGTGAGGATATCCTTCCACTACACATAAATGAGAGACCGAGAGGATCAAATTGAGATACTTATAATATAAATTGAACTCTTCGAAATTTGAGTGGAACTTGATTTCTAGGGTATGTGTGCTCCATTTGCTATTCTTTGTTTCAACCACCCATGAATAGGAGATGGCATAAGTCCCATAATGACTTAAGATGGGTGAAGTATCATGCCAATTTTTGCAATACTAGGTAGAGTATTTTGTTGTGCACGTTGTCCTTCTGACAAATAGAACATACCAACTCCTGATCATCAACTTAAAGTCTTGACATTGCTCGGGACGAGCAAAGGATAAGCTTGGGGGAGTTTGTTGACGACTGTTATATACCAATTTCACCCATCAATATAACTCAATCATGTGAATGAAATATCATTTCTTGCACACATCACCTTTCTATTTAACCTATTTCCACTTGTCTTTGGAGAAAGTAGTGCATGCAGGGATTTTATGCAGAATTGAAGTAAAACAAGGGGATGGATCCTATAAAATATTATTCCAGCCAATCAAGCAACGAAATGTGGCACCACAATGATCAAATGGCCTACAAACAGAAGTATCCGCGGCCATTTAATGGTGTAGCACCAATATCAGTCAATAGGACCCACTTATCAGGGAAGCACAGCCCCAACAGGTTGAGACCAGGTTTGTCGACCTCCCTAGTCGGCCGACTAGGGAGTGGCACCAAACCCGGTCAAATGCCACGTGTTGGCTCCTCCCAGCTTTAAGAAGTCATGAGTGACTGATTCACACACTTTTTGTAGAGGGAACCGACCCTTCTCCAAGCTAAAGGACTCCTCACCCCTCACTTCGACACACACCACTTGAGCATTCACTCTCTTATATACATTAGTTCTCCAAGTCCCTAGTGGAGGTTAGGCTATAGAGAGGAGCCTCTAGTCCCAAGTCCAAATTGGGAAAGGTATGACTCATGTATCTTCTCTTGTATTTGTGACTTTGTGATTTATAATAATAGTATTATTAGTCTCTATTTACTTATATACTTGGGCAAAGCATTCCTTGTTTGGTTGTTGAGTCCATATATGTGTTAGGTGTAGATGTTGTTATGATCTAGACATAATACCATTACCATGTTATCATAAACATCATACACCACCACTAAAGTCTAATTAGGTAATAATATGATTATGTTAATATGAATATATTAGTGCTTGGGTCCAACATTGGTTCAATGATGTTTAGGGTATTCATTGCCTTAGGATGAATATTACATTGCAACTCTTAAGGTATTTACTTGGCATGCAAGCGTGGTGCTTGTATAGTTAAGTAGCATTGGATGCCTCGTGGTCCACGGGTTGTAGAGGTAAGCGGCAGGTCGTGACAGCCCTATCCGTCCGTTGTAATCCTCTACATTCGGCTATGACGTATGCTATTGGCGGGAGTCGCTTGGCAGACCAGGGTAAGCTCGTGCCCGATATCTTGGACCACTAAGTCCTAGTATTCACCATTAGCATATTCATGTGTACTTTATTAGGCTATGTATATGAGTAATTAGAGCATAGTAGGAGTAGCTCCATCTTGTAGTCTAACCATTGCTGGGACAACCTTACCCTTAGAATAGATTGCTTAGGTGTGTGTCATAGTACCCTTATTATCAACTTACCCCTGTTATGATAATTGATTAGTACCCTATACCTTGATTATAAGAATAGTGTTTACTTTACTTCACTGCCTTCCTTTGGGATAAATAGGATACCCTCGGAAATACTCTTGGGTGAAATGCTACACGACAGTTTTCGTGCACTTGCGGACCTCATCTCTTACTGGAGATGATCTGTAACGTTAAGAAACATCAACACCCTCTAGGTTGTTATGAAGATTTTGGTTCAAGACATTGGGTTGGAGACCTCATTCCTAGCGTCACCGACATCGACAAAACTCTAGAATCAGCCGCCGCCATTGAGCCCCCTACGCCATCATTGACCCCACTGTTGAGTTTCCCATCTCCTTTTACACTTTGGCGGCGACTTCCATGGGCTGGAGTGCTGTGGAGTGCACTCCGGCTATGCTCCACCGTCGGTGCCATCAAGCGTCGCCTCTTGTGTCGCCCGGCTGGAGGTTGAAGATGGCGCAGGATGGGACCCGGCCGTCAGTCACTCATTTCTTATTCCTGGATCAAATGCGGCCACAGCTGCTAATTCTATTGCCCCGTGTTTCGGAAATTCTATTGGTGCATATCAAAAGCGTGGGGCCAGCTGATTATTCAAATATTTCCACTTCAAAAAATAATTCTAATGCTGATCCCAACTTAGAAATTCAATATCTCCTTGAATTTTTGACCAAAAAGTTCTCAAATGAATTTGGTGAGGACCAATGTGACCTATACTTTCAAGTGGTGCATTTTAATCTGTATGAAAGTCCCAAAGTTTGCCTCAATAATTCTATGAATAAAAAAGACTTAGAAATAAATTCCTGAATATATTATTAGTAGAATTTCAAATAAAAAAAGACTTAGAAATGATTTCCTTAAGATCCTAATACTGTTGCTGTACAGCACAGCAGCTTACCCATGAAACCCTGTTTAGTTTCCCCCTTCTCAAGTGTCAACTATTAATTTGCAACCTTTCTCTTATGCAATTTCACTTCATACTTTGATCTATCCATATTCCGACTTGATATTACTTCGGTTACTATACACCTTAGAGTCCAGCACTCCCGCACCTTTCATCCTTCATCATTCCTGAGTTTGCATTAAGATATTAAGTTACTAAATGACATCTTTTCATATGCATATTCATTTCAATAGGGAACACGACGAATGACAATCAATGAGTAACATCTTATGGAGGAGGAGGCAACCAAGGTGGACTTGCCGCAACAAGTTATTATGGAGCAACAGTGGGAGTACTTGAAGTCGAGAGTCGATCAGAAGACCCATTTTGGAGATCAAAATCTGACTTTATTGACATTTATCTAATCACAACCCAAGGCAAGCCTCAGTTTGCATTTAAGTCATTTCTAAGACTTTGCTTTTATCACTATTTGAAAAGAATATGAATTGTGCATTAGGTCTATTGTGTTTGAATACTCTAAATGCATGACCCACGATCCCATGAAGTATGTGGGTAGGTTTATAGATCAACACATAGAATTGTTATGCCAATGTTGTAGGGAATTCAGAAGAAGTCGAGTGGTAGGAATCCAATCGCGAGATAGCGATGATACCACCTAGGATTGGTCATTATAGATAATGATTTATGAAACTTAATATGAGATTGGGCAGGGGTTAGGGTGCAGCGGGACATGGTCTCGGGTGTGTAGCCCTGCCTGTGTCGATTGAGGACCGTGCCGTGTGCGGCCCTGTTGGATAAGTTTGAACTGTACCGGAGTCATATTAGATATATGGGGTCCAAGAAACCTATGTACCTTGGGAAGCCATTGTTGAGACTTTTTCGATCGCCTCAGGCTTTCGCCCGCAGCACAATAGATGGAAACTTGCTCATGACATCTTCACAGCAGAGGGAACAACGTGAGTGGGAATACTATCCTAGACAATCAAATCGATTTAACTTTGGTGGGACTTGGGAAAGGTTGCCACATACGACGTACGTGGAGTGCACCTACGTGACTTCCAGTACGGGCTTACATGTCATTTATTCCGGGTATCTTTTGATTCAAATCACGTTGCTCGCGGTTATGGATTGAGCGTACTTGTTCAATGCATCATGATGTAGTAATAAAGAGTAGTGAGAATATTATGAATTTGCTGCAATGGTTATTATATTGTATTGCAACCTTGGCTGAATTAGAGATAGCACAGTTAAAGTTATCATTTTCAAACATTTAATTTGAATGAAGTCTATGGAACCTTGGGTAAATATCATCGTGGATGAAGCATTTCTTGTTTGATTGTGGAGTTCATTATGATGCATATCCAGAGAATTTCATATGCTACTCTAAAACTGAGCAATAAGGATTTACACTCGGCGAGTTCATTTCTGCATATTTCAGTTTCCAGCATATAGACTTTCATGCCTTTAGGTGAGATGGTTAAGTCTTGTTGAACGTTCGTGCTCACGGTTGCTATATATGTGGTTTTGCAGGTGTCGAAGTGTTCTTGTGGAACTTCCCCTAAACCTGCTACGCGAGCAGCCCGCGAAGGTTCTTGATTGGCAGGGCTTAGTCCTCAGGTGAGGTTGCGCGTATGAGAGATGGTGAGATGGTGGTTTTACGTGGTTTGGGCCGCTGGGGCATAATACCCTATTCCAATGTGTGAGTTGTATTGCTGGAGAGTGTGTTGTCCTGGGTGTGAATTTGTGTGTTGAGTGTGTATGAGGTTGTCTAAGTCGGTAGTTCCCCGATCCTTTTATAGTCAAAGGCTGGATAGCTTACAAGTGGGGATCGGGGCCCAACAAGTGGCCCCAGGACAATCTTATCCTAAATATATAAAGCTTCTCGCATAAGCTTCCTCTGGCCGTGGCTTTTAGACCCGCCGTCTTGCCGCCTCGGACACCAGTGGCCCATGCGTTGTCGTTGATGATGGCGGGGGATGTCCATTCTAATTGTCCTGTCACCGTAAGCTACGCACCTGGTGAAGTGGGGTAGGCCTACGACGTCTTCACTGCGATGCGATTTGGCGTAGAAGTACCTGACAATATGCGTGCGCCATGTCATGCGCCTGGGAAAGGCGCGTGTCTTCAATACCCGATTTAGACAAGGTGCACCGCCCCCTAACTCCCGCAATCCACCGTCTTGGGCAATTTGAAGGACACGTGGCAGCACGGGAGATAGCCTCTGCAGGTGTAGGATCGAAGAGAACGTGAAAATCTACCAGAGGGGGGGGTGAATGGTAGACTTAAAAATCTTACGCAGCAGAAACAATTAAACCCCAACCCCTTCGGCAGAAAAACGATATGTTAAAGAAATCATATGTGAGACTAATCTAAACGTGTTTCACCGTGACAAAAGTGATATATATCAGATAGAATCAAGTCACGAAGACAACACAACAAGAATCACTCAAATCCGTCGATAAAAACTCAAGTTATGATCGAAAGATCAAACAAAGGTCAATCTGCCCTACCCGAGAAAAAAACAGTTTTGTAACGCTGCAAAGAAACTCCTGTAGATCATAGACCACAAATACAATGACCGTGAAATTTTGACAGATGATATATAATCAAGTTGTGAAGACAACCCAAAAAGAATCACGTCAATTGGATCTTAAAAACTCGAGTTATGATAAAACCACCAACGAAAGGTAGTGCTGTCCAGAAACTTGACGAGTAAAACTTGTCTGGAACAAGTCGGACGAACAAGGCACAAAAGTTCCTTCAAACTACGAATTTTATTCAATAGAACACAAGAGGAACAGCCCCAAAGTCGTGCACCACGATCTCTGGGCTCTCTTGCTTATATATCCAGCTCGAAAGCCATCTCAACTCAGATCAGGAACCTAATCCTACTCTGTTCACGAATCGTAACTTTCCATAACTGCTTAGGATTCTTCTATACGCAGATAGAAGCAATCTTAAGACTTCCAAACACCTTAGGAACGTATACCACATTCCTAAACAACTCAAATTCATGACCCACACGAAATCCTATCATAACCAACTCAAATCTTTCCATATTTGAGTCAAACCCGACTCAGCCGCAGCATGAGTCCATAACCTAGTCGGTTGGACCTTTCCAACCAACTCTTTACGTCCACATCTCTTCATCAAGTCTCAGAACCATGTAGCCATGTCCATGCACTCCTTGCACACATGCAAACATCTTCCAATCACATCCACGATACCTTCACATGAATTGTTCTTGATTCAATCATGCTGCGCAACCTCCTGATCAGCTCAACCACAATTCCTCCTGAATTTTGTTGTTGGAACCTCATCTCCTCCCTGAGACTAGTCCAATGGATCCCATCACCAGCCATGTCTTGAACTCAAGCAACACCTGTACATGAATAAACAACCAATCCATACGAGCACAAGTCCTCGACTTGACTCAAGTTAGTTACGAACACAACACCTTACGTGAGAAACTCACATAAGCATGTTGCAAAACCACAGTAACACGATATCATCTATGTCAACCAAAAACGCACAAAAGACTTAGCAAATGAATACGAAGCAATCTTTTCAAAGATGTAAAGCAAGTACGAAACATTGTAAATGAAAAATAGAAGCATTGCGGTCGAGTTCCGGACCTTGCCAGAGCAACCCGGACCTTGAGCCGGAGCTAACAAAAGCTAGCAGAACCTAGTGCTGGAACTTACCAAAACTAGTCGGAACTAGTAAACCCAAAAGCCGGAGCTAGAAAAATCAACTCGGAGCTTAGCAAAAACACGTCGGAGCTATCAAAAACATGTCGGAGCTAAAGACAAAACTCACCGGAGCTAACCAAAACTAGTCGGACCTTAATAAAAAGGTGTTTTGGTGATATTCAAAACTTTTATCGTCAAAGCAAGTGTATTCACTACAAGCCAATGTATTCAACACACATAGGTCTTACAATCTCCCCCTTGATGAATGCATTGGCAACACCATTTAAAATCCGAACATTGGCTTATTCACATAAAAGTTTTGAATGCAATTTCTCACCGTTTGTAAATCAAAAGTAAAATGAGAAGAAAATCCAAAAAATATCCCATATTATCTCTCCCCCTTTATTATCTCTCCATATGCACATATTCTCTTTCTCTTCATGCTTATCTCTCCCCCTTTGACAATGTATTCAGCAAGTCATGAGCATATAAACAAATTATCTCTCCCCCTTTAGTTGTTATGAGCATATTATATCATATACATATAAACAAAGCTCATCCAAATCATACTATCAAGTACCTTACATTATCACATTAATGAAATACATAAAGTAGTGTAAGCCATGCTAGAGATCAAATGTAATTTTCAATTTAAGTAAGTCATGATCTCACAAACTTAACTATTTCAAAACCTGAAATCATGACACTAGTTGCAAGAGATTATATGTGCATTTGCCTTATTCTAACCAACCAAGCCAAGCCTATGTCATTTGACAATCAGAAGCTTAAGGAGATGGTTTTAGTCATACACAACTTCTTCCAAGTTCATATCTAAGTGCAATGATAAGCCATCTCAAAAGAAGAAGTGTGATGCATGCATATTCTCTTGATCTTTTCTCAATTTATATTTGTTCATAAAAACTCAACATGTGAGTTGATTACTTGGTTAATTCTTAATGATTAAAAGCACTTGTGAACATGTAACAAGTTCAAAACAGCAAGAAAGTTCGACCATGACCAGCTTTAGTGTAAGTAATTATTCCAATTACTAGACATGGCAAAAACTACAAAATGTATAACACGAGTAATGTAGTAAGAACTTTCAGCATGTAAAAGGAATCAAAAAGTCATATATGAATGAAATACTATGCTCATATTATTTTAATTTCAGTTTCACACATAGACTTCCCAAGTTTCAAAAATCCCCCTCAATTTAAGCCATGAGGATGCATAACCCCTATTTCACTACGAATGTAACAAAAAAGAGTGAAATCCAAAGGTTTTGTAAAAATGTCAGCCAATTGTTGTTCGGTATCTACATGGTGAAGCATAATGTTTCCTTTTTCAACATTATCTCAGAGAAAGTGATACCTAATGTCAATGTGATTAGTTCTAGAATGTTGCACGGGGTTTTTAGCAATGCAAATGGCACTAGTGTTATCACAGAACAGTGGAACACTATCTAGATCAACCCCATAGTCCTTAAGTGTTTGAACAATCCAAAGAATTTGTGAGCAAGCACTAGCAGCAGCTACATATTCAGATTCGGCTGTGGATTGTGCAACTGAATTTTGTTTTCTAGAGGACCAAGCAACAAGAGAATTACCAAGAAAATGACAAGCACCGGAAGTACTTTTCCTATCAATCCTATAACCCCCAAAATCAGCATCCGAAAAAGATTTCAAAGTAACGGTTGAGGAAGAAGGAAGAAAATTCCAAATTCTTGAGTTCCATGTAAGTACCTGAGAATCCTTTTGATGGCTTGACGATGTGAAGCACGTGGGGAGGCTTGAAACCGTGCACAAAGACATACGCTGAATTGTATGTCTGGTCTTGATGCCGTGAGGTACAAAAGTGATCCGATCATGCTTCTATATTCTTTTTGATCCACGGGTTCACCATCTTCATCAAGTCCAAGTGTTGTTGCTGTTCCCATTGGTGTCCGAAGAGGCTTGCTTTTGTCCATGTTGAGGCGCCTTAGGAGATCTTTTGTATACTTCGTTTGATGCACAAAGGTACCCTCCTTTGTTTGCTTGATTTGCAGCCCCAAAAAGTAAGTGAGTTCACCCATCATACTCATTTCAAATTCGGAACTCATCATTGCTGAAAACTTGGACACAAGATCATGAGAAGCACAACCAAAGATAATATCATCCACATACACTTGAACGAATAATGAGTCATTGCCATGCTTAAGCACAAAAAGAGTTTTATCAACCTTGCCCATGGTAAACCCTTTTTCAAGTAAGAATGTTTTTAACCTATCATACCATGCTCTAGGGGCTTGTTTGAGACCGTACAAGGCTTTGGACAGTTTGTAAACATGATTAGGAAAATCTGGATTTTCAAAACCCGGTGGTTGTTTCACATAAACCTCCTCATCTATGTAGCCATTAAGAAAAGCACTTTTAACATCCATTTGATATAGCTTAAAACCTTTATATGCAGAAAAAGCTAACAAAATTCTTATGGCTTCTAATCTAGCAACAGGAGCAAAAGTTTTATCAAAATCTAGACCTTCAACTTGAGTGAAACCTTGAGCAACCAACATAGCCTTATTCCTAACCACAACCCCATCCTCACTTTGTTTATTTTTAAATACCTATTTAGTTCCAATTAAAGTGTGACCTTGAGGTGGAGGTACAAGTTTCCAAACATTATTTCTTTCAAAATTTTCTAACTCTTCTTGCATGGCAATAATCCAAGATTCATTAGTGAGTGCGTGTGATATATCTTTGGGTTCAAAAGAAGCAAAAAAAGCAGAATGAGCATAAGAGTTTGGATCGCAAAACCAGGACCATGTGACTTGTTCGTGCAAGCTTCCAATCATCTGTTGTGGGGGATGATCTTTGTAAAACTGTAGGGGAACAGATGTCTCACAAGCTTCTTCTTCTTCATGTTCGTCACAAATCGATGAGCTTGTGACTTGAGGATGATTTGAATCAGCATTGATGGTTGTCGGTGCTGGTTGAGAATTAACATCTGGAGCTGAACCAAAGTCTTTAGCTGCTGAATTTTCGGGCAGCAGCTCCAATTCTTCCTCATCTTCAACGAAAATGCTCCCCCCTTCGGATATGGATCTGGACCTGCAATGTTTGAGCTAGTACCTGGGCTAGCTTCATCAAAAGACACTTCACAAGTCTCCACAATTTTGTTAGTGTCAAGTAAAAGCACACGGTAGCCTCTAGTATGAGATGGATAACCAAGAAACATGCCATCAATGGATCTAGGTTCAAATTTATCAAGATTACCATGTTTCTTAACAAAGCATTTGCAACCAAAGACCCAAAAGTGTGTAACACTAGGCCTATGTCCAAACCGGAGCTCATATGGTGTTTTACCTAGCTTAGCACGCAAGAAAACACGATTTGAGACATAACAAGTGGTTGCTAACGCATCAGCCCAAAATTTCCTAGGAGTTTGATATTCATCAAGCATAGTCCTAGCCATCTCAACTAAGGTTCCGTTCTTTCTTTCTACAACACCATTTTGTTGAGGTACATATGGTGAAGAAAATTGATGATTTATTCTATTTTCAGCACAAAAGTGATCAAAAGATTTATTTTTAAATTTAGTTCCATTATCACTTCTAATTGCTTTTAAAGATCCTGGGTGATCAATTGGTAATCTAAGAAATAAAGTTCTAAAGTGACTAAAAGCTTCATTCTTAGACGCCATAAAGTAAACCCAAGAGTATCTAGAATAATCATCAACAATCACAAGAACATACCATTTACCTCCGAAGGATTGAACACGTGAAGGTCCCACGGTGTCAAGGTGCAAAAGTTGACACGGTTCAGTTGTCATGATCATTGTGAGAGAAGTATGTGAACCTGCAACCATCTTAGCATGTCTACAAGAAGAGCACACAATTTCTTTGTCCCCTTTAAGCTTAGGCAGCCCACTTATGCGATCAAGAGCACTAACACGCGTTAGGTGATCAAAACCTACGTGACCAAGTCTACGATGCCAAAAACATAAGTCCTTTGAATCATTAGCAACAAGACACCTATGCTTAGAGGAAGACATATCAAAATCAGCTTTAAAAACTCTTCCAAACTGAGACATGTTAAAAATAAGCTCACTATTTGAACTTACAACTTTGCAGCAGTTTTTATTGAAAATAATTTCCAGATTTTCATCTAGCAATTGTGAAACAGAAAGCAAGTTGTATTTCAAATTTTTGACAAGTGCCACATCCTTCAAAGTGTAGTGATCATTTACTCTAACCGAACCCATAGCAATTATAGGAGTTGAGGAATTATCGGCAAAAGTAACATTCTCTACACGTGACACAAAAGAGAGGGAGGAGAACCAATCTTTGTTACCGGTCATGTGGCGTGAGCAACCTGAATCCACAATCCAAATGTTCTCCTTCCTCAAACGTGTAACCTACATAGAAGCACAATATGTCGATGACTCAATACTGGGGTTAGTCAAAAGGAATTTAGGAATCCAGTACTGAGTCACGTGACGTGCAACAAGAAAAACACGCGAAAGCTGAGATAAAACAGCAGGTTTATGAGTCAAAGTTTGAGATTTTTTATTCTTAACTACTGACCTATAAGGTGTTACTTGTATAGCACAAAAATCAGTAGCTCCGGAGGCAAAAGCAGAAGGTCCGGAGGTAAACTTTGAATGTTTCTGACTCAAAACAGCAGGTTGTACATTCGGTTCAATATGTGTAGCAAATTTTGCATGAAAGTTATGAGATCTAGCAACCATTCTTTCCTTTTTCTGTTGTTTAGCTAGTCTATAACAAAAATCTATGACATGACCATCTCTACCACAGTAGGTACAATGAAATTTAACTTTGTGTTCATGTCTAGATGAGCAAACAACATTTTTATTTGAAACCGAATGAGATAATATTCCTGCAGATTTGAAAACCACTTCTTTTTGTTTAGGAACTGTTTGAATCAAACCACTTCGTAAAGACTTTACAATTTTAGGTGGATGTGCCTTAGCATGAGCATGAGAATCAAAACCTAAACCAGTTTTATCTTTGCAAGACTTGGATGAATTCAGCAGCAAGTTTAGGTTCTTATTCCCATTACAAAATCGATCAAATGTCTTATACATGTTATCAAGTTTATTGGACAGATCATGGCAATTTTCACATAATGTTTTTCCTTTTAATTTGCAATTGGAACAATATTTAACTTCATGACAACGTAAAGCATTGTTCAATATAGAGATTTCATTCATAGCATCTTGCCGTTTCTTATCAAGATCATCACAACTAGAACAATGCAAATCAATTGTAGAACAAGAAGCATCTTTTAAATTTCCAATATTAAGTGCGGAAAGCTTTTTGTTCTTTTCAATTTCAAGTTTAAGTTTATCAAGAGTGGAGGTATGTGCACTTCTTAGGGAGGACAATTGTTCATATATTAAGTCACATGAGGAACAAGAATCATCACTAGGAATCAAGGATTTCAAACGATTAAATTCAGATTCTAGTGACTCAATTTTAACAGCATTGTCCCTAAGCTTTTTGTCCTTTTTCTTAACAATAACAGTGGCACAAGAAATAGCATCACACATTTCTTCGCAAGTAGGACATACCTCTTCATTGTCGCTGTTGTGTTCTGCCTCCTCCATACTTGACCTTGACTTTCCCGCCATGAAGCACAAGTTTGCCAAATCATCTTCATCTTCATCACTTCCAATGTCCACGTCACTTGAGCCATGTTCCTGGAGTGCTGAGATAAAATTGTTCACCAGTTGGTGACTTGTAAAGCCCTTCTTTTTCTTCTTATCGTTTGTTGAGGAGTGCTTTATCCTTGATTGTTTTTCTTCCCGGGAGGTAGGACCTAAAAGGTTAGGGCAATATGAACGAAAATGTCCTGTCTTACCACTCTCAAAGCATCGTTGAGGTCCAGAGCTTCCTCTCCTTCTAGTTCTCACATTTTGCAATGCTTTTGAGAACCGGGTAGAGATGAGCGCTAGCTCCTCCTCTAGAAACTCCTCAATCTATTCAAGGGTTAGAGGACAGCAAAGCAAGTGTACCACAAGATGAAGTTTGACTGGAGCTAGGCATGTCACGTTGAGAAACAAAAGCAATAGACTTGTTGGGGTTCTTACGTGAGATTATGTCAATTTCATGAGTTTTTAACTTGGAATATAGCACATCTAAAGTAAGTGAACTCATGACAGTAGATTCACGAATAGATGTGACTTTCATCTCCCAAATTGACATATCTAATGCACTTAGCAATTGCCTAGCATTTTCAGCATCTGAAAAATTAACATTGACACTACGCAAGTTGCTGAGAATCTTATTAAAGCGAGCAAAAAGGTCATCAATAGACTCACCGGGTTGCATCTCGAAGCGCATGTATTCTTTCTTGAACATGTCTTGCCTTACCTCTTTGATCGTGTTGGATCCTTCGTGGTAGTCACAAAGTGCTTTCCACACATCGTATGCAGATCGGAGGTGTGCAACACGGTCGATGTCGCTTTGTGTTAATCCTTGTATGATCAAGTTCCGAGCCTTGTTGTTGTTGTCGACATCTCTCAGATTTGTAGCTGTAACTTGATCATTTGATGGCACTTCTTAAGGCTTGTATACCTTCTCCCATATTGCAAAGCCTTGTGCCTGGATGAAAGCCTCCATGCATGCCTTCCAAACCTGAAAATCAATACCAGCAGACACACAAGGTTTGGCAGAGTACTTCTCCATGATGATTAGTCAAAAACACGCGCAAATCATAAATATTAGAGCACCGTGGCTCTGATACCCATTGTAGGATCGAAGAGCACGTGAAAAGCTACCAGAGGGGGTGAATGGTAGATTTAAAAATCTTACACAGCGGAAACAATTAAACCCCAACCCCTTCGGTAGAAAAACGATCTGTTAAAGAAATCGTGTGTGAGACTAATCTAAACGTGTTTCACCGTGACAAAAGTGATAGATATCAGAGAGAATCAAGTCACAAAGACAACACAACAGGAATCACTCAAATCCGTCGAGAAAAACTCAAGTTATGATCAAAAGATCAAACAAAGGTCAATCTGCCCTACCAGAGAAAAAAACAGTTCTGGAATGCTGCAAAGAAACTCGTGTAGATCATAGAACACAAATTCAATGACCGTAAAATTTTGATAGATGATAGATAATCAAGTTATGAATACAACCCAAAAAGAATCACGTCAATTGGATCTGTAAAACTCGAGTTATGATAAAACCACCAACAAAAGGTAGTGCTGTCCAGAAACTTGACGAGTAAAACTTGTCTGGAACAAGTCGGACGAACAAGGCACAAAAGTTCCTTCAAACTATGAATTTTATTCAATAGAACACAAGAGGAACAGCCCCAAAGTCGTGCACCACGAGCTCTGGGCTCCCTTGCTTATATAACTAGCTCGAAAGCCAACTCAACTCAGATCAGGAACCTAATCCTACTCTGTTCACGAATCGTAACTTTCCATAACTGCTTAGGATTCTTCTATACACAGATCGAAGCAATCTTAAGACTTCCAAACACCTTAGGAACGTATCACACATTCCTAAACAACTCAAATTCGTGACCCACACGAAATCCTATCATAACCAACTCAAATCTTTCAATATTTGAGTCAAACCCAAATCAGCCGCAGCCTGAGTCCATAACCTAGTCGGTTGGACCTTTCCGACCAACTCTTTACGTCCACATCTCTTCATCAAGTCTCGGAACCATGTAGCCACGTCCATGCACTCTTTGCACACGCGCAAACATCTTCCAATGACGTTCACGATACCTTCACATGCATTGTTTTTGATTCAATCATGCTGCGCAACCTCCTGATCAGCTCAACCACAATTCCTCCTGAATTTAGTTGTTGGAACCTCATCTCCTCCCTGAGACTAGTCCAATGGATGCCATCACCAGCCATGTCTTGAACTCAAGCAACACCTGCACATGAATAAACAACCAAGCCATACGAGCCCAAGTCCTCGACTTGACTCAAGTTAGTTCCGAACACAACACCTTACATGAGAACCTCACATAAGCATGTTGCAAAACCACAGTAACATGATATCATCTATGTCAACCAAAAACGCACCAAAGACTTAGCAAATGAATACTAAGAAATCTTTTCAGATATGTAAAGCAAGTACAAAATATTGCAAATGAAAAACAGAAGCATTGCGATCAAGTTCCACACCTTGCCAGAGCAACCCGGACCTTGAGTCGGAGCTAACAAAAGCTAGTAGAACCTAGTGCCGGAACATACCAAAACTAGTCGGAACTAGTAAACCCAAAAGCTGGAGCTAAAAAAAATCAACTCGGAGCTTAGCACAAACACGCCAGAGCTATCAAAAACATGTCGGAGCTAAAGACAAAACTCACCGGAGCTAACCAAAACTAGTCGGACCTTAATAAAAAGGTGTTTTGGTGATATTAAAAACTTTTATCGTCAAAGCAAGTGTATTCACTACAAGCCAATGTATTCAGCACACATAGGGCTTACAGTAGGAGAGGTCGGGTCTCGTACTGCGAGCCATGTGGTTGCTCCAAAACCCGCTCCTGAAGAGAGTTGGGGATCCGAGACTGCAGGACACGTGGTAGAGTTATAGCCTGCCTCCGCGAGAGGGGGCCGACCTGGTGCTTCAGACCACATAGTAGCATTGGAGCCCACTCCTAAGGAGCAGCATGGTCTCGTCCCACTGGACACGTGGCCGCTCGGAAGCCCGTCTCTTCGGGGGAGCTAGTACCCATCTTGAGGTCCATGTAGCAATGCCGGATCCCATACCTGAGGTAGGTCGGGGTCCAGTCCTTCTAGACATGTGGCGCCAATGGACCCTACCTCAGTAGGGAGGCAGCATACTTAGGTGCTTTCAGCCTGTGCGTGAGGGTACCCGATATGTCGATATTGATGGGTGTAATATACCAATTTCACCCATCAATATAACTCAATTATGTGAACGAATTGTCATTTCTTGCACACATCACCTTTCTATTTAACCTTTTCCACTTGTGCTTGAAGAAATGGTGCATGTATGGAATTGTTACAGGAAATGAGGTAAAAGAGGGGGAACAATTCTATAAAATACCATCCCAGCCAATCAAGCGATGACATGTGGCACCACATGGATCAAATGGCCCACAAACAGAAGTATCTGAGGCCATCCAATAGTGTATCACCTATATTAGTCAAGGGAACCCACCTGGAAGTGACCTGGAGAAAGTACACCACAAAAGGAACCAAGACCAAGTCGGCTGACCCCCCTAGTCGGCCGACTAGGTCCTGGCACCAAACACGGTCAACTTCCACATGTCGACTCCCTGTGGAGCCCTGACAATGATGAATTCTGATTTGCGTGCTTTTGGTGGCGGGAACCGACCCTTCTCCAGCTATAAATAGGATCCCCTACTCTCTCTTCACACACACACACCACTTGAGCATTAATCCATTGTATACGTTATTCTCCATAGGTTTAGAGGATTGTAGGTTGTAGAGAGGAGAGCCTCTAGTCCATAGTCCAAATAGGAGAGGAATAGGAGTCCTTTCCCAATTCCTAATTGGGAAAGGTATGGCTCTCATATTCCAATTTGTATTTGTGACTTTGCTCTTAATAAAGATGATATCTTTAGTCTTCTATTGTTCATATACTTGGATGAAGTGTTTCTTGTTTGATTGTGGATTCCATTTATGTGGAAGGAGTAGTATTTATGATTGTGTCATACCATTCTCTTTATATCATCATAAACACTACAAACCCCCACTATAGTCTAATTAGCTATGACATGACTATGTTAATATGAATCACTTATGTTATGAATTAACATTGGTTCAACGATGATTTAGTTCATTAGCCTTAGGATGGTTTGTGCCTAGGCTCTTAAGGTAATTACTTAATACGCTAGCATGGTGCTAGGATAGATGAGTAGTGTTGAATGTCTCGTAGACCCACGGATTGAAGAGGTAGTCAGTAGGTGGTGATAGTGTAATCCTCCACGTTCGGCTATGTCACAGGCTCCTGGCGGGAGTCGTCCTAGTATTGCTAGGGGTAAACCCGTGCCCGATGTGTTAATCCACTTAGCAAGAGAATTCATGATTAGTATGATCATTAGTAACTAACTTAGGCTATGTATATGTACATTAGAAGCATAGTAGGAGTATCTACCTATCTCTTAGCCTAGTCCCTCTTTACCTCATTTACCCCCCTTAAGATAGAATACTCTTGTGTGTGTCACACTACCTCCAAATTATCATTTACCAATCCTTGCTAGAACCCTACCTAGACCAACCTAGCATCTCCATTTGGTGATTGCTTTGCTTCAACCTAGCCTTCCTTTGGGAGAATATAAATGACACCCTTTGGGAATACTCTAAAAGGGAAATGCTACATCAATAAATTTCGTGCGCTTGCGGATATACATCTATGAAAACTATGAACAAGCATTTCTGGCACCCTTGCTAGGAATGATTTTTTAGTAGTGCATAGGAAATATCAACAAGCATTTATGGCACCGCTGCTGGGGAAGGAAGCCAAAGCATTGCATGATTGAATGAATAGGATTGGACCCTGGGTAGGTTTTAGTAGGATAACCCTTCTTGTGTTTGCATTTTATGTGAAAACAAGGTAGTGTATGTCAGGTTTCCGCTTGCCGAAAAACTTTGTTGAAGATCCGGAATCCCCTCTGAGACCTCATGTCGTTACTCCTCAGAAGCTTCATGCAGCAAAGCAAGCCACCGCAACTGCACCAACAACTGAAATGCTAATGGCCCAAAAGACCCTTCGTGAGTTTTCGGTTCCCTCTGCTAACAATGTGTCTGTTGAGCCAACTATTAACACGGGAGACGTGAACTTCAAAATCAAGACTAGTCTAATCACTATGGTGCAAGCCAACCCATTTTGTGGGAAGGCTAACGAGGATGCAAGTGCTCACCTGCAACAGTTCCTTGAGATCTGCAGCACTTTTTTAAGATCAAGGATGTATCTCCTCATGCTGTCCATCTTAGGCTGTTTCTGTTCTCTCTTCTTGGGAGAGCGAAGCAGTGGTTCTACTTGAACCGAAGTGATGTAGATACTTGGTAGAAGTGTTCTACAACAATCCTCGCCAAGTTTTTCCCGTTGGGCAAGACCAATGCCCTACACGGAAGAATTTCCATCTTCCAGCAAGATGCTAAGGAGTCTATTCCCGATGCTTGTGGAAGGCTTTAGGAGTACATCCTGGCTGTCCCCACCAATGGATGGATGATTGGCTCACTATCAAAAACTTCTACAACGGGCTGATCCGTTCCGCCTGTGTCCATGTTGATTCTGCTTCTGGAGGAGCTATCTTCTCATTGACAGTGCCCTAAGCTAAAGATTTTATTGAGAAGATGGTGTTAAATATGGGTTGGAGCGACGAGTGTCTCCATACCCGCTAGCGAGGCATGCACAGCTTGAAGGAAGTGGACATGATCGCCACCAAATTGGACCTCCTTATGAAGAAGATTGATGGATAAGGCAATGGTGAGGTATGTGGCAATGCCTATGACCTAGACTCTCACATCACTTGTGAAGTCTATGGCACCACGGGCCATTTGGGCAATGTCTGCCCAGAACCCCATGAGGATGCCTTACACATAGCCAACAATAGAAACAACAATGGCTATCGTCCGGGGGGGGTCAAGGGTGGGGCCAACCACGCGCATTCTTTCAAGGAGGGTACAACAACAATGGCAATATTGGAAATCAACCCAACTTGAGAGAGTTTGCCATTAGCTAGCTGAACATCAATAACGCTCTATCCAAGAAACTATCAGCTAATGACAATACCCTAGAGAGCATTAATGCTAAGATTGAAGGACTATCCTCAGCCTTCAAGAATCAATTGAGCTTCAACAAGATGTTGGAAACTCAGTTGGCTCAACTGGCAGCTGTTGTTCCTCCAGTGGAGAACGGGTAGATGCCAGGATGGCCCGAACCTTCTGTGGAAAGTGCCAACATGATTTCTCTACAAGGACGCAACTGGCTGAAGGACCTTGGATGTCCAACAATATCATGCTCAATTAGGACTCACAACTTTGACAAGGCCCTTGGTGACCTTGGAGCAAGTGTGAGTGTGATGCCCAAGGTGGTTTTCGAACAGCTGAACTTCACAGAGCTTACTCCAACACCAATGCAACTCCAACTGGCTGATTCTTCAGTCTGTTAATCCAGTGGGTATCGCTGAAGATGTTCTAGAGAAAATTCTGGAATACCTGCACACCCATGGATTTCGTGGTGCTCGACATGGAGGTCGAAAAGGATACGTTGCTCATTCTTGGGTACCATTCCGTAGCACTGTGAAGGCTCGCATAGATGTGGGAGTTGGAGAAATCCACTTCCATATCAATAGCAAGGAGGAGAAATTTAGCCTTCGCCCAAAGTTGGAGCAATGCTCAATGATCCGTATTAAGTATGGGCTGAATGTTAACCATATTCAAGAGATCGAAATCACAACTCCATATGTGGACCCGCTCATTGCATTCATGAGGAATATGATCTATGCAAAGAACCCGTCTTATCGTCCACGCCGACACCCTAAAAATACAGAGAAGTCTGGACCTCCCCAAAGGCCTAAGTCAACCAAAACAACATAGAAGGAATGGCGGAAGAAGCAAGACAAGCCATCTGAGCCCATCCCTCCGGGCCCAATGTCGAGAAATGAAGAAGGAGGAATGTCCATCTCATCAGACGGTGGTGCGACCTAGCCAATAGGTTAACTTGGTAGTTATCCATTTTCTTTGATTTTTCTTTTCTCTTCATTTGGATTTCCCCATTTAGTTTTATTTTCTCCATTGCATATTTGAGTTTTCTTAGCAAGTTGAGAATCTTCTGTTCTTTGCTATCATTTTAATTTCTTTACTTTTCACAAAAAGAAAATTGTTGGATTTTGAAAAATAAAGAGTTTTTATTCGGAAAACAATTGTTCTGAGTTGCAAAAGTGGTAATACACCAACGTGCTAATTCCATAGACGTTGGGGAGCCACATACCAAAAGGGAGAACAGGGGGGCCCACATTGCAGTGCGGCCGACCCCTCTGTTCGGCCGACATGGGGAAACGACCATTTTGGCTCTCTCTCCTCCAACAGCTACATTTGATTCCCTTATGACCGTTGGGGAGTGTACAATATAAATGGTGGCCGTGAGGGGCATTCCTCTTCACACTTCACCTCATTTCATACCTCCCCGAAGTCACTCCATACTCACATTGTTTTTCTTACTCTTCATTGAAGTACTCTTGCTCAAAATCCAACTCAAAAAGATTTTCTTTTGTTTGCATTTGCAATTTGCTCTCAAGCTCTTCAAGGGAAAATTCGTCGGGGGTTTTGCTTTTACTAACATCACATCTTTCGAGTTTTTGCTTTGTTGTGTTTTTGTTTGTTGTGGCCATGAAAGGAATGAAGAGGTTGTCTGGGAAGAGGAAGGAGGCTGCAAGATCAAGCCATGGTGGAGATTCAAGTGCATGTCCCTCTTCCGTTGCTACACCAAGTTTACGGAGGAGGAGTTTAGGTGAGGACACTCCCACAGGTGAGAGGAGCAACCTGCACCAACTTCTTTATCACGATGACCTCGACATACAAAGTGAAGTTGAAGATCAAGCATGCAAGCTCCTCCAAGGTTGTGAGTTTTCTTATATGAAAGCTTATTATTTGGATTTGATCTCCAAAATAGGTATGGATTCCAAATTATTTTCCATTTGACGTGCACTAGGATGGAAAAACTTTGCTCACATAGTGGAGAGAGGTTCACGCCTTCTCTCCATGCAATTACATTGCACACTCAAAGTAGGATTGGTATTTCTTTTAGATTATTTCAAAAAGAATACAACATCCTATGGAAAGAATTAAGTGAAATCCTAGACTTCATAAACGTTGTTTGCTAGATTTTGACGCTTTGCCTAAGTTTAACAAACAAAATTTTTGGCAGGATTTAACTAGTGAGGTCAGATGTAGTGCACCTAGGAATAGCCACTTGCAAAACCCCTACTTTACGCTTCATGCATAGATGGGCGGCTATGACTATGTTCTTGTGACACCCAGTTCCGAAAAATGAACCAAGTGCAGTATATGTGTGCTCAGTATGTTTAACACACATACACAAGTGATTCACAAATGATAAACATATAATTATCATCGTTCCAATTATTAATGAACTATTTTTATTACAATATTCAAATAATCCTCAAATTACAAGTCTAATGATCAATACCGACTATAACCTCAGTGGACATAATCTAAGTATGAAGCTAAGCAACAAAGCAAACTAAGCATATAGGGTAGCGCGACCCAAAGCAACTCCACAGGCAAGTCGACAGCAGCACACAACCTAGTACTCCGCATTATCATCAAGATAGACATCACCAAAAACTATTGGTGGGGGAAATGTAAGGGTGAGTACATGTCGTACTCAGCAAGTGTGGGAAAATAATGACATGTAGTTTAAACAATGCACTGATTATAAATAATGGCTAATTGCTGAAAAGTACTTTTAAAAACAGGTAAAAAGCATCTTACTATGTCTATGTGAAATAATTCCCATTATAGCCCACATAAATATCATAATATCAAACCAGCATTAATTATTCCTCCATACTCCAGATTCTCACTTTCATCAAAAACCATATCCATTTATCAAACTTCAATTCGTAACCATGTCCATAACCATAACCAATACCAAACCATAACCAATACCAAACCATCCCAAATACCGAGTTTCCCACTAATCATGTGAGGTTCCAGGTTGCTAATGACCGCTAGCACGGTTATCATGATAGTTTTAGATACACTCTACTTTAGTTGTACCACTTTACCCACATGTTTGTGATTTCATCACCTTTCAGTGAGTAAGAATCTCTCTTATGCCATCTCACACTTCCTTTGGTGTGTGGCCAAGAGATCACAAAATAGCTTTTACAAAGGGACTACTAGCATATATGCACCCACTAAGGTTTCACCAATAGGCTTGAATCTCCATTCTCCAATCCACGGGCCCCCCCTCACGTGGCATGCGGTTCCCAAGGTAGCCCTTCTCGACTCCCATTCTTCGCACCATCCAATGGTCCATACAATACCAACACCTCACCTAATTATTCAGCTATGCTGCACCCATACTTGGCCTTGTGGTGGCACTGTAAATCCTAAATGGTCACTCCATGAACCGGTCCTCAGATCTAAAGCAAGCAAACCACCATATCATCTATCCCGATCCACATACCATGCTTGCTTAGATCTCCCAAGTCCCACATTACCATTTATCCATATTCATCAATTTACATCATCCATATGTTCATTAAAATATGATTAAGCATTTTGGTTGTTTTCCCATCTCAATTAGTTAGAGCGAAGCAAAAAGGTAAAAAGTCCTTCCCGACTCTCTATAATATATCCCAAGCAACAAGGACGGTCAAACAAGACTAGCAAACACCTATTTTGGGTTCCCCTTCAATTTGACACAAGCATGCAATTTTAAACAAAACATTTAAAAACAGGATAAATATGTTCAAGGACACTTGCCTTGCTCTTGAGCTTGGTTAGGGTCAAAGGCTTCAAAATTCTGGTACTGGAGGTCCTCGACAGCACCCTCTAGAGCAAAACCTTCTATTCCGCGCAACTATCGTACAAAACAGACAATACAATTGATAAATGCTTATATATTACTCAATATGCCATGACATGCGTGATTAATGCAATTGTGAGGTAAAACTTGCTAAGAGTTGTTATTAATGTTTACTAACTGGTTCTAATAGTTTTTAACAAGTTTGGATCGGTTTGGAATTGATTCGAGTCAAATTGGAATTAATTCAGCCTGAAAAAGATTCAGATACCGGACAAGTCCGGTGCAAGGGCCAAACTAGTCCGCCCTAACCAAAACTGGAATTTAGGGTTTTCGTGATCTGTGAGAATTGGCGTTGAATTTGCATGAAAAAGGGAAAGTAGAACGTGTACAATGTGTGTAGAACTTCAAGGATCGAGAATTGAGTGCAACACTTGAATCTTGGCGATCTAGGGTTGGTGATGAAGAGTTGACGGAGGTTTGAGGGTGAATTGGTGATGAAGAATGAAAGGTCGAAAGATCTTGCTTGATTGATCCTCCTTCATGTTCTCCCTCTCCTTCTTGCTTCTGGATCTTTTCTTGATGACGGGTTCCATGAACTAGGGTTTGGGTTTCTTTCAATTGTGGAAAAGAGGTGCAAAATTGGGATGTTGGGTTGCTTATATAGAGGTAGAGAGGTAGGGTTTGATGGATTTCATGTTCAAGGCGATGGAGGTCGTGTAGGGGTCCCACATGGGCTCCATAGGGGTTTAGGAACGACGTTCTTGGGCCCAATTAAGAGGGAAACCCAATAACAAGTCGTGGAGGAAAAGATTGAATCTAAGTCGGGCACACCGGACAAGTCCGCTAGAGAGGCTAGACTAGTCCGATATTGGACAGAGACAAAAACGGACAAGTCCAATCTTGTCCAGGGAGGAAAACGGACAAGTCCGGCGAAGGTCAGACAAGTCCCGGAATTTGACAACTTATTCTAAAGCCATACCAATGATCGGACTATTCCGCACTCAATCACTGACAAGTCCGAAATGGAACAGAGACTTAATCGAACTAGTCTGCAGCAAAAACGAACAAGTCCGGAGGGGCATAAGAGGGGGAAATCGAACTAGTCTGGGGTGCAAACCGGACAAGTCCGTACCTCTACAAACTTTTAAGTGTTGTTTTACTTCTAATTCAATTTAAACTTGTTTGTTTTTAGGTTGCTCAATACTAAACATGTATAAGAATGTATGCAATGCATGATGGATAAAAATGAGGGTGTTATAGTTCCCTAGAGAAGATGCAAGAGTAGTGCGTGAAGATGAGCTAAAATTTTATTTGCCATGGTTAAAAAGATAAAAGTTGCTCCAGTAATTGTCATGATGACACAGTGGTTAGATTACATTCCAAGAACATGGCCAATTGAATGCACTTCATTATTTAACCGTATTGCTACTATGGTAGGAGCACTAGAATATTCTTCATTTTAGTATATTGAAAATGAAATATAATTAATTAATGAAGTTATTTAGTCCAAGGACATACCCTTAAGCATGATCAAGATGGATCTTCAATATTTTATTATCCTGGCTTTGTCAATAAAATTCGGTTACCTAACCCGGATTAACATTTGTACAAATGCTGGAGGCTAACAATTGACCTTCTTCCCATCGAGGAATCCCGGACAAGTAATGTCTCTGGCATGGTAACTAGAAGCCGTACAAGGAGAGCGGCCATGCCCCTGACAACCTCCACGGTCCATGAGCACGAAGAGGAAGAGAACCCAACGGGTGATGCACCCGGATGGACTCAACCTCCATCGTATGAGACTGAAGGCCCATCTTGGCATGGATGGCCAGGTGCCACATGGGAGCCACCCTTATGAACTTCAAGCTCTAGCATCTTGCTTTCAACGTCCATTAGAGGATGTCATTCCTCTTCGGCTAGAATTCATCGTGACTATAGCAATTAGCCAAGGAATGACGGATCTCACTAGACGTATGGAAGAGTTTGAAGTGAGAATGGGTGAAATCTACAACACTCTCCAAGGGCAAGTCCAAGGTACCCAAGACTGGCAACAACACATGGATGCTCAATTCACAAACTTCAACTCCACGCTACAACAACAACAAGCCGATCTCGCGGCATACTTCCGTCATCAAGGGTTCAACCCTCATCATGGAGGTGAGTGAAGAACAAGCTTAGTGGAGGACCACCACTTGAGGTAAATTGTATCAACCCCTTTGCATATTTATTTATTATACATTTGTTTTCAAATAAGATAAAAGATCTGCGGTAAGAATGACTTGGAATTCACAAAGATGAGATGGTGAATAGTTGCTCTGTTTTAATTTTCCAAAGTCCCTAGTCTACAACTTACTACTATCCAACATATTGCTCTCGTTGGCTAAAGTTGCTTTTGCCTTGATTTAGAAAATGTGGGTAGCAAAAGCCTAATCCATTCTAAGTTGTTGTGAGATATGATATAGTAATTGGGCTGCTATTCCTAGTTTGAAAGTGGAACTTGGATTTCCGGAGAAAATTCTAAAAAGATTTAAGTTACTCTCATATGATTGGAAATACCTACCAAAGCCATATTATACATTATATTGATAGACCTTATGCATATGCTTTTTGTCTTCACATTGAGCATTGTCAAACTAGTATAGACCTATGTGAGATTTCATTCATTACATTTGAATTCAAGACTTCACCTGCACATGCTATACTTCTACACTAGAAGTAAGCAAAACCACCATTCCACAAATAAAAAGAGAAACTCTATATCCTTCATGCTTAGTATTCTCCCACAATTTCTTGCATAAAAATGGAGTAGAAGACATGACTACAGGAAAAAAGAAAAAAAAAAAAAGAAAATGCATGCTTGCATCATAACCATAAGAAAAAAGAGAAAAAGAAAAGTAGTCATGTTTCATCCCTGCAAAATAAGAGAGTCCACTCAAAAAGGAGTCATCTCAATGTCCACATCCACCTCCATTCCATCACACATGCACAAGTCTTGAATTAAATTGTTTTAAAATGATTTCTCCTAAGGCTTACTTTTTTTGACTTAGCAATATTATGTGTTGCAAATATGCCTACTATATTCCCTAACAAGCTCCACATACAAAGCCTTATTTAGAGGTAGGATGAAATTTGGCACGATGCCGTGGTGAGGACATATTTCCACTACAAATAAAGGAGAGTCCGAGA
The DNA here is from genome assembly GCA_036927565.1 of Tuctoria greenei. Classification (NCBI taxonomy): domain Eukaryota; kingdom Viridiplantae; phylum Streptophyta; class Magnoliopsida; order Poales; family Poaceae; genus Tuctoria; species Tuctoria greenei. The sequence goes on along the minus strand of JAYESD010000011.1, from coordinate 64,420,493 downwards.
GATTCAAATTGAGGCACTTAGAATCTATATAGAACTCTCCAGAATTTGAGTGGAACTTGATTTCTAGGGTATGTGTGCAACATTTGTTGTTCTATCTTTCAACCACCCATGAATAGGAGAAGGCATAAGCCCCATAATGACTTGAGATGGGTGATGTACCATGCCAATTTTTGCAATACTAGGTAGAGTATTTTGTTGTGTACATGGTACTTTTGAAAAATATAATACTGTAGCAACTTCTGCTCATCAACCTAAAGTCTTGACTTTGCTCGGGACGAGCAAAGTATAAGCTTGGGGGAGTTTGTTGACGGCTATATATACCAATTTCATACATCAATATAACTCAATTATGTGAAGGAATTGCCATTTATTGCACACATCACCTTTCTATTTAACCTATTTACACTTGTCCTTGGAGAAATAGTGCATGCAGGGAATTATTACAAGAAATGAGGTAAAAGAGGGTAGCAATCCTATAAAATACCATCCCAGCCAATCAAGCTACGACATGTGGTACCACATGGATCAAATGGCCCACAAACAGAAGTATCCGAGGCCATCCAACGGTGTATCACCCATATCAGTCAAGGGGACCTACTAGGAAGTGACCTGGAGGAAGCGGACCACAAAAGGAGCCAAGACCAGGTCGGTCGACCCCCCTAGTCGACCGACAAGGTCCTAGCCCCAAACGGGGTCAAGTTCCACGTGTCAACTCCCTGTGGTGCAGTGATAATGATGAAGACTATTTTGTGCGCTAGGCAGGGGTAGGTGGTAGGTGGTGACATCCCTATCTGTCCTTTATAATCCTCCACGTTCGGCTATGCCACTGGAGCTTGAGCCGGAGCTTACCAAAGCTAGTACAACCTAGCGTCGGAGCTAACCAAAGCTAGTACAACCTAGTGCCGGAGCTAACCAAAGCTAGTCGGACCTAGCCAACCTAAAAGCCGGAGGTAGAAAAACATGTCGGAGCTAACCAACATAAGTCGGACCTATCAAAACATATCGTAGTTTAACAAAGACATGCTGGAGCTATCAAAGACATGCCGGAGCTAAGACAAAGCTCACCAGAGCTACCCAAAAAACATGTTGGACCTTGAAAAAGAAGGCGTACCTATTGTCGGTTCTTGCAGAAGCTCAGACCTAGAGTCAGACCTTGTTAAAAAGATGTTTTGGCAGAAATCAAAACTATTATTGTCAAAGCCAATGTATTCAGCACACATAGGTCTCACAGGTTCCCAATGTGGCTGGTGCTCTTCTGCTTCTGTTGCTCCGCCTTTATGGGAACCGTCGGGCTGCCTTCTCAGGTGGGTGCCCGCTTTGGCTAGTCTTTCTGAGAGGGAACCTGGGCCCCGCTGTCATGGACACCGTGGGTTGAGCAGCAGGTTTTGGGCCCATACGAACCGCGCGGTGCGCTCAAACATCGTCGGGGTGATTAAAAGGAAACATTTGTGGGCAAAGGTAGTTCATTCCTTACACCCCAACGTTTGAGCCTTCGTCTTCCTCCTTGAGCACTCGAGCTTCCCCCACCTGCAAGGTTCTTGACTCCTGCTCCAATGGCCTCAGACTTGCCTCCTTCCCATGTGGTGGACGTAGCGCCCGTGAACTGCTGCTTGGCTGGGAGGACGAGGAGCGGTGGAATCTGATCTGCCCCGGCTCCCTGCCTCTCAAGTTGGAGGAGAAAGAGATCGTCTTCTTCACCTCATACACGTACTCCAGGTTCGTTCCACCCATTTCCTCATTCCTTATGATGCTTCTAGAGGTCTTCGTGTTCCAGCTTCATCACTTGTCACCCAATTCTTCGGTGGTGGTGGCGATGTTCTCGCACTTCTATGAGATGTTTGTGGGAGTGTACCCATCTGTGCTGGTGTTCCACCAGTTCTTCATGCTGAGGAAGACTAGGAAGAGAAAGACGAACTTCTTTGGCACCCACTACTTCCAGCAGCGGGCCAACAGTCCCTTCAAGTACATCACCCCACTTTTCGCCGTGAGGTGGGACGGCTGGATGGTTGACTGATGATCCTACACGCCGATGCCCACGATTGCATGGTCCTTCCCATCGACTGGTTGGCGCTTGGGAAGAATACGTGGGAGGAGCGCCAAGAGTTGGAGCCGGAATACACCCCGATGATGTAGAGGATCAAATACCTGGCGGACCATGGTTTGTTGTCGTTGATGGTGCTGGCGGACTTCATGTGTCGATGCCTGGCCCCCTTCTAGCATTGTTGTCATGTGGCATGGCAATCCTTTAGATCGAATGACGGCACCAGGCTGGTGAGGTGTCATGACACGGAGATGACCCATCGAGAGGTGTTTGATGTGATGTCCAAGACATGTGACGACCCGTTGTCTTCCAACGTCTTCACCCTCCCGTAGCCTAGTCCGCCGCTTTGCACGGACCGATACCTCAGGATGAAGATCCTGAGGGAGATGCCAAACCTGGACACAATCACTCTTGCACCGCGGCAGATTGGAGATGTGGGTCATGGTATGATCATCGCCAACTCTCCGCAGGAGTCTGCACCTGTTCTGGGCTCCAATGTGCCAAGGGTGGAAGACCTGTCCTCCGACGGGGGGAAGGGCAAAGTGTCGTTCCTTGATACGGGGAAGGGAAAGTTGTTGGTGGTTGAGGGCGTGAAGGACAAACATACTCGGTTACTACCGAGGGCGGCCTTTGCCCTAAGTCAATGTCCGATGGAGCGCTCATCCTCTGGCTCACGTGTTGACGGTTCTTTGAACGGAGGCCCCGCCCGCCAAGCGATGAGTCTGCTATCGACTGAGGACAGTGCACCAGCTAGCATCTCCACTGCCGGTGCAGTCCAAGGGGCCAATGAGGGCTCCAGGAGCGCTACACCCGCCGAGCCCCAGGCGAAGAGGCCTCGGGCCGCTAGCGGTCTTGTCATGGGCTTGGTGATGGATGTCAGCGGTAGCTCTAGAGGAGGCTCCCAAAGTGGCAACGTTGGGGTTGGTGGAGACACACAGATGTGTGCCAGCAGCAGCATCGGCGATTCTGGTGGAGGCCCAATCGAGTCGACCCCACCCGATGCATAGACAGCAGGGCCCACAAGCTCAAAGTCTCCAAAATTCGGGGCCCACAACCTCAGAGGTCGGTAAGGCATTCTTACTGAATCTTGCATCATTGTCCCATTTGTTCTCTTGTTTGAGTAGAGTTTGACTCCAATCTGCAGGTCTTCGTTAGTTGTGGTAACACCCTTACCATCGGGGGTAGTGGTCTAGAGCGCTCCCAAGTCGGCCCAGGGAGCCACGACTGCTTCGGCGGAGCAGAATGCCAAGCCGGTACAAGAGAGCATCGCTCTGATGCCATCGCCTGGCGCAAGTAGTGAAGCACCTCCGATTGCTGTGCTAGAGCTAATGTTGTAGTCCGCTTAGCAAGCTGAGGGTCCATCCCTGAGGCTGCTATTCTAGCAGGTGACGCCTCAGGTGATGGTGGTGCTGCCGCATTAAGTGGTGCCGCAACTTTTGCTCAGCCCCCGGTGGCAAGGTTCTTGTCTCTGGTGGCCTTGCCCACATCGCCGCACGGGGAAGAGGTTCTTGAGATTTCACCAGGCACCCCTCCATAGCTTCAGCAAAATTAGAGCACCTCTCTAACATCATTGACTTGGCGTAGTCCAGCATCAACTTGGTGCAACCAACCTCCATTGAGCGTAGTGCGCCCTCGCCACAAAGTGGGAGAAGCTACAAGCGGAGGACGGATGCCTCCGAGCCTGGAAGGACCTTCTGAGATACATGATCGGTGAGGTGAAGGAGAAGCACCAGAAGGAGGGTGAGGAGCTGGAGTTGAGGCGCCGCTAGCGAATGCCATCGATGCGGCGTCCGAGAAGATTCTGGACGACACCAAGAATGACCAATCGGGCGGCTGACGCCCACCTTAGTGCCCTTGAGGAGCTACCAGTGACTTTGGGATGGCGCGAGGCCGCTGTTGTTGAGCGAGAGGCCGCTATTGCAGAGCAAGAGGCGGTGGCCCGGGTGATGAAGACTCAGGCTGAGGTAGATCAGGACAGGCTGTAGTTCCGCATCAGAGACCTTGAGCTTCGCGAGAGGAACCTAGCATAGAATTGGGAGCAGCACCTAGCTGAGCGCCAGGAACTCCTCCTGCTAGAGCTTGACGTCCGAGCTTGTGAGCAGACTTTGGAGCTTCGCGCTCGGGAGCTCGATCTGCAAGAGCGACAGCTGGCCTGCCGTCTGGCAGACGAGGGTAGAGCAGTAGTGGAGATAGTAGCATCCAACATTCTTGTGTGCTACCTGAGTTGGTACACGAAGATACCTCTTGACCCGGTAGTCGATGGCCCCATCGCAGAGCATGAGAGGCGGCAATGGTAGAAGTCAAGGACACCGCCAAACATGTCACCGTACAGTTCGCGAGAGATTGAGGTCAGCGGCCCCTAGTGGGGGCACCTTTGTATCCAGGGCTCCCCCCTTTGTAAATAACCTTCAATGAATTTTAATTCATGTTTGGCTTCTGGGTGTGTTTTGTGCTTCTTGTCTTGTTCCCCCAGGCTCTTAGTAACGTAAGGGCCTAAAGGACTTTGCTAACTTTGTTAGTTTTTTAGGAACCAACGATCGCACATTTGAGATAGCCGATATGTGCCACTTGGCGTCCTGGCTATGGAACCCCCTTAGAGGCCCCATGGTAGATGTGGCTAGCTGGTTGGGCATGTCTACCACTTGATCGCAGGATGACTTCGACGGGCCCCCAGGGGAGCGGAGGGCGTTGAGTAGTTGACGTCAGTGGTCCCCTTCAGGGGTGCCAAGCTTTGTTTTTGATACTCATTGTTGCAGCTGGATGCTCTCACATCACCCACAATCATTTTATAGATGTAGAACGTAGGCCCCCTGGGTGGTGCCGGAGCTGGCTGCTCTGTCGCCGCCAACCATCATTGTAGGGACATTGATGGCATGCCCCCTAGGAGGTGCTGAAGCTGGCTGCTCCAGCGTTGCCAACTATCGTTATAGAGATTTTGATGAAAGGCCCACTGGGAGGTGCCGGATCTTATTGCCCCGGCATCGCCAACCATCATTGTGGAGATGTCGACAATAGACCCCCTGGGAGGTGCCAAAGCTGGCTGCTTTAGTTGCCCACCATCATCGTAGAGACGTCGATGGCAGGCCCCCTAGGAGGTGCTGGAGTTGGGTGCTCCAACGTCACCTACCATTGTTGTAGAGACATCGATGGCGGGCCCCCTAGGAGCTGTTGGATCTGGATGCTTTGCGTCGTCCAACACTGATGTGTAGCAACATTGACAGCAGGCCCCTCTGAGAGGTGCCGAAGCTGGCTGCTCCGGCGTTGCCCACCGTCGTTGTAGAGACGTCGATGGCGGGACCCCAGGGAGGTGTCAGAGCTGTATGCTCCTACGTCGTCCACCACCGATGTGTAGCAATATTGACGGCAGGCCCTTGGCATACAAGTTACCACAAGAGAACCCTATTAGCAATAAGAGGAGAACGGGAGAGTGTACTCACAAATCAGCGATTCTACTATCTGTAACGCCCTCATCTTCATGCATACTGCATTGCATGCATCCTCATACATGTTTCACATAAAGCATTCTTAAAAGTAACAATATTAAAATGCATTTAGGTCTAAATAGCAACTTAATTCTGTCAGGGTGCGGACTTGTCCAGTCGCAACCCCGGACTAGTTTGGTATCCCTCTGCTGATTCAAAAATTTAGATTCTTCAGAGCTCGGACTTGTCCGGCACAATGCACAGACTAGTCCGATTTAGTTTCTGATGCTCTCCGAACTTGTCCAATTTTTTGAGCGGACCGATCTTGCCAAATTTCCAGTCCGAAAGCCTATTCTTTTTCCACCCCGGACTTGTCCGGCCCTGTATACTGGACTTGTCCAAAAACCTCTTTGTTCAAAAAGGGACTTGTCCGACCATCCTTGCGGACTAGTCCGGCCTTCAGAGTCCAACTCGGATTCTATTTTTCTTCCACATTAAGTTATTGGGTAATTACCTTAATTGGGACCAAGAACTTCGTGCCCAACCTCAGAGGAGCTCAAGTGGACCCCACCTCGACCCCTACTCATCCCCCACTGAATTCTACTTGGAATTCACCACAAAACTCTACCTCTCCACCCCTATATAAGCAACCCAATACCCTCACCTCTCCAACCCTTTGAGAAAACCCTCGCTGTCGTTTCTTGATGTGTGCCCCCATCAAGTGAAGATCCAGCAGCGAGGAGAAGGAGGAGAAGAAGGAGGAGGACCAATCAAGCACGATCTTCATCAAATTCTCGATATCAACGTTCTCTGACACCAAATTGTCCTCAACACCTCACCATCAACCCTAATCGTCAAGATTCAAGTTTCATTCCTAATTCTTGATCCTTGGATCTCTAAACTCATGGTATACCCTCTACATTCACTTTTCCACGTGAGTTGTCCAATTCTCGCTGTCTAGAAAAATCCAATCTCGCAAGTTCTGGATAGGGCCGACTAGTCTGGCCCTGGAACTGGACTTGTCCGGCTTTCTGATCTGTTTTGGCTGAATTAATTCCAAATTAATCTAAATTTGTTCAACTCCTGTTCAAATTGCTTAAAAACTGTTGTAACTAGTTAGTAAACATTAATAGCGACTCATTAACAAGTTTTACCTCACAATTGCATTAATCATGCATATCATGGCATATTGAGTAATATATGAGCATTTAATAATTGTAATGTTTATTTTGCATGTCTGCCGCGTGGAATCGAAGGTATCGCTATAGAGAGTGCTTTTGAGGACCTGCAGAACTAGAACTTTGAAGCTTTCGATCCAAACCAAGCTCAAGAGCAAGGAAAGTGTCCTTGATCATTTTGATCAAGGTTTTTAAATGTTTTATTTGCAAAATTGCATGCTTGTGTCAAATTGATGGGAAAACCCAATTATAGGAGTTCACTAGTTTTGTATGACCAACCTTGTTGCTTGAAACCTAATGTAGAGAGTCCTGAAGGGTATTTTACACTTTTTCCTCGCTATGCTCAATTGGGTTTTGGGAAACAATCGTATTGCCTAATTATGCACTATTGAACACATGAATGGTGGAACTTGATAATAATGACCCTTTAGCAACATGGTGCCTAGGGATCTAAGCAAGCCGGTTACGTGGAATGGGTTGGACTGTTTTGGTGGTTTTGCTTGCTTTAGATCTAAGGACCGGTTCGTGGAGCGATAATGCAAGATTTACAGTGCCACCACAGGGACAAGTATGGGTGTGTCTTACCTGATTAATTAGTGTATTGCCAGTACAATTTGGACCATTAGGAAAGCTCGGGGAAGGGGTAGTCAGATGTGTTTGCAGTGATGGTGGGACTACCCTGGGATACGAATGGCTCAAGAGGGGGCCCTTGGTTGGATGTGCTCAGTTGGAGACATCACCACCAGTGAAACCTTGGTGGGGTCTAAATATGCTAGTAATCACTTTGTAAAGGCTATTTTGTGATCTCTTGGCCACACACCTAAGAAAGTGTGAGACGACATGATAGAGGTTTCATAGTCATCGAAAGGTGATGAAATAACGAACTTGTGAGTAAAAGTGGTACAACCTCTGCAGACAGTGGCGGACCTACAGGATATGCCAGGTGGGCCCCGACGGGTCAGCGCATCCATGCAGTTTATACTACTCGCTTGCTGTTGCTCTCAGTTGGAAACGGAATACGTAAGTCTGCTGGCACCATTCCTTCCACTGCAGTTCTCTGTTGGGAAACAAAGATAAATTAAAATCTCACAGGCAGTGAGCCAAGGCAGGAAATCAATAGGTGATCTTTTTTTCCCGTCGGTGGCACCCACAAATATGCACCAAGCTACCTTGCCGTACTGCAATTAGGCTAGATCAGATGCCCAAACAAAGCGACACAGATAGCGCATTCTCAAAACCAAAAGGCAGGCTACCTCCTACCCTCGCCAACGTCAGCTGAACGATCGGACATGCGGCCGCGCGCAAGGGCAGACACCTCCTAGCTTGCTACTATTTTATTCAGTTACGGTGTGTCTGCAATTTGCGTAGTATTTTTGCGTGACACTGTCTCAGCAACTTTGCGTGTACATGTTTTTCTTATTTATTGTGATTAGATAAATTATTCATGTTCTTCTTGTCCCGCACAATCTTATCAATAATTTATTTGTGTACCAGAAAGAGAAGTCATCAAAATAATTATATCGCTTCGTCCAATATAAATATCGATTTCATATATTCGGAACATTGTGAGTTTTTTATTGTCATACATGAGCAGGATAATTCCTTTCAAGTAGATGAAAATGATGTACTCAATACATTCATATCATTTTGAAAGTGACGACTAAATAAATCGGACAAGTAGTGTTGTAACTTTATCTCATGACCTATTTATATTGTAATTTATGTAATATAATATTTGGCATGTTATTTATTTTTTATACCAAATTATGTTACAAAAATTAATAGTTATTTACTGATTTGACATCTAGTTTTATGGAATCACTTGTAAAAAAATTTGGCATACCCTGCACTAAAATTCTAGGTCCGCCACAGTCTGCAGAGTGTGTTAAAAACTATCATGATAGCTGTGCTCCCGGTTATGAGCGACTTGGACCCTCACATTATTAGAATTATGGACCTTGAATTTGGTTTAATGGCTGAAATTTAATTAGGAGTTGGTATTGATTCAGTAATTGGCTTTGGTATACGGAATTGATGAAATTGAGACAGATGAGCAGTTATGAGTTGATATGGGTTATTATTGCTGGTATTTGTTACTTAAGTTGAAATTGATGTTATTTGGGTTATTTTGGGAAGGACCTCACTTAATGATGATATTATTGCATTTTCAATTATTTTGACTGTACTTTTATGCAATTAGCCATTTAATCATCATTCTTGGTTTGAGCTACATGTCATACTTTCCCACACTTGCTGAGTACGACATGTGCTCATCCTTGCTATTCCCCCAACAAAATTAGACGCAAGCATCAATGAGGAGTACCCGGAGATCTTTGAGGAGTTCTAAGCGTGCGTCTTACTGTCAAGCTTGCCTGTGGAGTTGGAGTCATTAGTGTTTAGTGTTTTTCTGTTGCAGTCTTTTAGAGCTTGTATTCAGGACTTTTTTGGTTTGTAATAAGGTACTATTATTACTGTTATCATTCGAGACATAGTTATAATCTGGCTATCATTTGTGGATCACTTGTGTATGTGTGTTAAACATCTTGGGCACACATATGCATCACGCTTGGTTCATTTTTGGAACCGGGTGTCAAAAATTGGTATCAGAACCATGTTTGATCGTATGACGCAAGACTAGGTAGAATGGACACCGCAAGTCACTTAGGACTTCTTCCCTATTAAAAATTCGTATGTTTTGCACTATTTTGCCTTCCACTAGCTATATAATGTGGAAAAAAACTGTGCTTTTGATGCTGCTGCAACTTTTGCCATTTTCCCATGTTTTTTAGCAAAAGCACATCCCCTCATCTAAGTTTATGGCTGCTTCAATTTCAGAACTGATATTTATGCTTTCTTATGATATTCTCGTGTTTTCTTATAGATGGCTCACACCAAAATGACAGCCCGCAAGAGAGCTCGTTTGCCACCTCTTGGAAGCAAGCTTAGGCCTCACGAGGTGCCGAGAATGGAACCATCCCAAGAGGATGAAGAAGTGAGTTCTCCCGCAAAGGAAGATGAGCATGAACACTCCAACACGACGGAGGAAGACCCTGAGTATGTGGAATCCTATGATGATGATGATGATGATGAGGAAGACCCTGTGATGTTGGAATTCTATGATAGTGAGGAGAATGAAGATGTGAATGTGGCCTAGAGGGGGGTGAACATGCTTTTTTTTGAATTTTGTCGGAACCTGCAACACTTAACAACCAAATCAAAACTCGAGATATCGGACTAGTCCGGTCAAGAGCGGACTAGTCTGGTGTGTACCGACTAGGGAGGAGGGTGAATAGGCTTTTTTTTTTAATTTTGTCAGAACCTGCAACACTTAACAACCAGATCAAAACTCGAGATATCAGACTAGTCCGGTCAAGTGCGGACTAGTCCGGTGTGTACCGACTAGGTTAATTAAGTTTGATCGATTAATTTGATTATAGGATGTATGCAGCGGAAATATACTGGTAATTGAAGTGTTACACGATTATGAACTAGGGTATACCACAAGTCAATCTTATATTCAATGTTTCAACGTAAAGTAAGCAAGATTGATTGAAACCCTGGATTGATATGATGTATAAGAACGATGAACACAAAGTAAGAACACAAGTAATTTATCCCGTGGTTCGGTTCCCACAGAGGCAACATACATCCTTGTTGAGGAGTCCACAAAAGGACTGGGTCTTCTCCAACCCTACACTCTTTGGATCGCCACGAAGGTCAATCCTCTTCACTTATCACAAAGGGTAAATAACCAAATTCAAGGGGCCTTCTCACACGTTGAGGGCTTCCCTAGATTACAACAAGAACTCCACCAAGAACACACTCGAAAGATTACAATGAAAATCAAAGGAGTGTGTTAGGGAATCAAACCAAGAGCTCAATGAGTGATGAACCGTGTCTCTCCAATGTCCCAAAGTGTATCCTCAAGGGATTGATTTTTGTTTCTTTTGATTTCGTGAAGAGATGTGTTTTTTAGGCTCTTGGGAGGTGTGACGGCGCAGGGGTTTGAGAGTGGTTAAAGTTGGGCCGTGCACATCTATTTATATGAGGTTTCTAAAAGTGACCGTTAGGGTTTAGGAATATCGGACTTGTCCGATTTTGTGCAGAAAGATATCGGACTAGTCCGGTGTCAGTCAGACTAGTCCGATCCTGTATTGATTTGTGCAATGTGTGTGTTCATTTGTGTTTGAGATCTTGGGGTGTGTTTCCTTAACACACTCCATACACAATGATCTACTACACTTGTTCCCTAAGCTCTTTTCCACATTTCTCCTCATTCTCCCTTCTTTTTGGCTCTTTGCTCATTTTCTCATTAAAACCTGTGCTCATCTCAACAAAGTAGTTAGGATCTCATTTGCTTGTCATAAATCATCCAAAACCCACAAGGGATTCCTAGATGCACTTTCAATCTGCCCCTTTTTGGTGATTGATGACAACCAATTGAGATTTCACAAAATATGATAAAAAGTTGAGATTTTCATAAAGTGTGCACATATGAGTCTAAAATACATCAAGCAATGAAAACTAAGTGTATATAAACAATAATCATGATGAGAATGACATAATTGACATTAACACACCAACAACAAGCATATATGTCATTCTAGGAGCAAAATCACAGATTTCATCAATTACTTCACAAGTAGTTCAAAACATTGCATCACAGGACCATAAGTATCATAAGAGCATATTAAAAGTTGCATAAAAGCATAAAAAGAAGCTCTCCTCGCATCCTACAGCTAAGACCTAGGACCTAAGACTCCCCCTTAATCTCTCCCCCTTTGGCATTAGGACACCAAAAAGAAGGAGAGGAGGGACCTAAAGTCTTCAAGCCTCGCTGTCGGTCCTCTCATCGTCTTCATCTTCATCTTCGGGTTGATGATGAGGAGGAGGAGGAACGGAGCCACTCGAGCCCCCAATACCAAAATAGGAAAGCTCGGAGGGAATCAAGGGCCCGAGCTCGGTGTAGTCAGAGTCAAAATCTTCAGAAATTACTATAGATCCAATGGGCTCGATCTCCAGTTTTTGGCAAATCTGCTTCACGTTTTCCTTGACATACTTCATGTCAGCCTTTCTTCTCTTGTTAAGCTTTTGGGCCTTCACCTCAGGTTTTTTGCAGGAGGCAAAAATAGCAGCCAGGTACTTGAAGATGCCACATGCAGACCCCTTTTGAAGAGCTGCCCTAGTGGGAGGGGCAGCCCCGGCATCTCCACTCGCTCTTGCCGGAGCCTCTGCACTAGAAGCAGGAGAGGGAGCAGCTTGAAAATTTTCTTGTTGAGGCTTCTGAGGCCTCAATGGTGTGTGTTCCACATCTTTGACTAATTCGATGCGTGTGACGTTCTCAATCATGAACATGAGGTAGGGGGCATAGCCACAGGATCTGTTTGGGTACTAGAGATGTTGACCATATCGTTCCAGATATAGTCAATCACATCAAACTTGCGGTCCTTGCTTATGACCTTCATCAAGGTCCAGATATAGCCCTGCACACTCCCAGCATCCCCACCCTTGGGGGCAATTATCTTCCTCGGGACTCTGTTCAAAACCACAAATAAAGGCTTCATGTTCATTGTATAAGGGGGGTTAAACTTGGAGTTGGGCTCATAGAGGAACTTCATCTTGTCCTTCTCAATGACACCTATGTTGTGGATGATCAAGTTGTCATTGCTTGAGGTGTCAAGGTGTAGAAGTCTTGCAAATTCTTCATAAGTTATACTGTACTTGGATCCGTGAGTCATACAAGTCACTTGAGAAATGGTAGGTTGCAAAGAACTGCGCGATGACCTCATCATTCTAATTGTTCCCGAAGGCAAAGAGATCCTTCAGACCATGCCTCTCAACTGCCTCCACCACTTCAACAAACGGCGAGCAGCCCTTCTTCTCAAAATGCGCCCAATCGATCCATTGGCTGCGCACTACAGGTGTCTTCATTGGGAGGTATACAGACTTGTAGAAATCTGCATGAAAATTGCTCCAAAATCTTCCATCGACAGCTTGCTTCGAACGGCTGTAGCAATCAACATTTCGGAACTTAGCCGCTGAATCACTTCCCTTCCCATTGAACATTCCCTGTGTGGGATCCCAAGCCCCTTGCCGGAGCTGATAGCTTTAGAGGGCCAATCGGATTCGTCGCGATCCCTTTGTCGTTCCCTTTTGCTTGGCGAGCACTTGCCGAGCTAGTGCCACCACAAGTAGAAGACCCAGAAGAAGGCACCTTGCATCGAGCCACTCCTTTCTGAGACTGAGTAGGAGAGGGGGTTGGCTCGGAAGGGTGCTTCTTGTTTTGGCCCGTCGAGGACCGAAGTAGGGCTTCTTGGTCCATCTCGGCTTCGAAGTCAGAAACTTCGTCGTGAGAGTTCAACATGCCCTAAGAATGGATTACACAAGGTATTGATGAGAATAGATGAAAAGGAATTGCATTGCGGAATTAATAAGTTAGGGTTGAGTTCAGAAAAATCGGACAAGTTCGGTGTACAGACATGGACTAGTCCGGGTGACCGGACATGTCCGTGCATGGACCGGACTTGTCCGGTATTCATCCTCAAGAACCCTAACTATGAGACAAATGGGGATGCTCAATGCAAAACTAGCCTAACAGCAATGTAATACATCAAGGACACTAGTATTAGGTGAAAGAAGCTAGGCTGTTCGATCAACCATGAAGAAACTGGAGATTTCTATGGTTTGGGGGAAAAATTACCAAAAAATCGCTTGAATCTCGGAGAGGAGGGTGTTGAAGGGCGGACAAGTCCGTGGACTTCGATCTCTAAGCAAAGGAGCTTGATTTCCACCCAAACTTAGAGCTTTTTGATGGAGGAGTTGTCAAATCGCCTTGGGGAGCTCGAGCGTGGAGAGAGAAAGCTTGAGGCAAGTGTGGGGGTTGAGGAAATTAGGGTTTGGTGGCGGCTAGTGTTACGGGAACGAAAAATCGGACAAGTCCGAAAATGATCGGACTGGTCCGAACATTTCCAGATGCTATATCGGACTAGTTCGTGGTCTGTCGGACTAGTCCGGCCTAACCGGCGCTCTGCAGACTAGTCTGCATGGGTGGACTAGTCCGGGTAACCACGGACTAGTCCGTGGTCACCAGGGAAAAACTTCTTAGCCTATTCGTATATATTTGAAGGTACTTATTTCAAAAAAGGGAGGCAAATCAAATCAGATAATCTTGATGAATATTATCGGTAAGCATACAACAATCAAGCAATGACCATAATTCACCAAGATCTAGTAATTGACATAGTTTTCCGGAGAAAATTGATAGAGATGATTTTCACAATCCAATCAACATATTTTGAAGAATTCATACAGGTATGCAAATTTTCAAGCCACATTCCGAGCATCAAGGATATTTAGTTCATTTTGAAGCTCGCAAAAGCGTTTTTCATCAAGTGGCTTGGTGAATATGTCGGCTAATTGCTTTTCGGTGTTGACATGGGAAATGGCTATATCTCCTTTCATGGAGTGATCTCTCTAGAAGTGATGCCGGATATCTTTGTGTTTGGTTCTAGAGTGCTCAACTAGATTATGGGCAATTTTAATGGCACTCTCATTACCACAAAGGAGTGGAATACGGTTCATATTGTAATTGTAATCCCTTAGAGTTTGTCGCATCCATAGAAGTTGTGCACAACAACTCCCGGCTGCAACATACTCCGCTTCGGCTGTGGATAAGGCAATGGAGTTTTGTTTCTTGGAGGACCAAAAAACTAGGGATCTACCTAGGAATTGGCATGTACCTGAGGTACTTTTTCTATCTACTTTGCATCTGGCATAATCTGCATCGGAGTAGCCAATGAGATTGAATTTGGAACCTTTGGGGTACCAAAGACCAAGGTTGGGTGTATGAACTAAATTTCTCAAGATCCTTTTTACAGCTGTCAAGTGACACTCCTTAGAATTGGCTTGAAATCTTGCACACAAACATACACTCAACATAATTTGTGGCCTAGATGCACATAAATAGAGTAGAGATCCAATCATGGAGCGATATACCTTTTGGTCGATGCTAGGTCCATCTTCATTGAGATCCAAGTGGCCATTCGTTGCCATGGGAGTCTTTATGGGCTTCGCCTTGTCCATTCCAAACTTCTTGAGTATGTCTTGAGTGTACTTAGTTTGGCTTATGAATGTCCCTTCCTTTTGTTGCCTCACTTGGAATCCCAAGAAGTACTTTAGCTCTCCCATCATGGACATCTCAAACCTATCTGTCATAATTTTACTAAATTCCTCATAAAAAGATTTGTTAGCTGAACCAAAGATTATATCAACAACATAAATTTGACAAACAAAGAGATCATTGTCAAAGTTATTTGTAAACAATGTATAATCTACTTTACCAATCTTAAAGCCATTTTCAATTAAGAAATCTCTAAGACACTCATACCAAGCTCTAGGAGCTTGTTTGAGGCCATAGAGAGCCTTACGCAATTTAAATACGTGGTCGGGGAACTCTTCATCTTCAAACCCGGGGGGTTGCTCCACATACACCTCCTCCTTGATTGGTCCTTTAAGGAAGGCGCTTTTCACATCCATTTGATAGAGCTTGAAATCATGGTGAGTAGCATATGCAAGTAATATTCTAATGGACTCAAGTCTAGCTACGAGAGAAAAGGTTTAATCAAAATCCAAACTTTCGACTTGTGAATACCCTTTGGCCACAAGTCGTGCCTTGTTCCTTGCAACCACCCCGTGTTCATCTTGTTTGTTGCGGAAGACCCATTTGGTGCCGACGACGTTGGATTTGGGTCTTTCGACTAGTTCCCACACCTCATTCCTTTTGAAGTTGTTGAGTTCTTCTTGCCTGGCCACTACCCAATCTGGATCCTTCAATGCATCCTCAACCCTGCGTGGTTCCAAAAAGGACACAAACGAGTAATGCTCACAAAAATTATCTATGCGAGATCTAGTAGTTACTCCCCTTTGGATGTCACCGATGATGTTGTCGATTGGGTGATCCCTTTGGATGCATTGGTGTACTCTTGGGTGTGGTACTTGCTGTCTTGAATCTTCATGATCATCTTCTTCTCCCCCTAAGTGGTTGCCCTCATTGACTTGTTGATCATCTTCGCTTTCTTGAAGTTGATCTTATATGGAGGCCCCCCCTTGATCATGGGCCTCCTCTTGTGGTTCATTTTCCTCATGCATACATAAGGTGGCTCTTGTGGTCGAACTTCGCCTAACGCCATTCTTCTCAATGCTTGACTAGGAGCTTCTTATTTATCTAGCACACATGGATCAACTTACTCTTTTTGGGAGCCATTAGTTTCATCGAACACTACGTCACATGCTACTTCAACAAGTCCGGAGGTCTTGTTGTAGACACGGTAGGCGTAAGTGTTCGAATCATAACCAAGCAAGAAACCTTCATCGGACTTTGAAGCGAACTTTGAAGTCCTAGGCTTCTTGTTCAAAATATAGCATTGGGAACCGAAAACTCCATAATATGAAATATTAGGCTTGTTACCGGTGAGTAGCTCATAGGATGTCTACTTGAGTAGTCGATGAAGATAAAGTTGATTTATGGCGTGGCAAGCGGTGTTGACCGCTTCTGCCCAAAATTGTTCCGAGGTCTTGTACTCATCGAGCATTGTTCTCGCCATCTCTATGAGGGTTCAGTTCTTTCTTTCAGCAACTCCATTTTGTTGAGGGGAGTAAGGTGCTGACAACTCGTGATTTATGCCTTCTTCATCTAGGTACTCCTCCACTTGTATGTTCTTGAACTCCGTGCCATTGTCGCTTTGAATGTTCTTGATTGTCAACGAGAATTCATTTTGAGCTCGCTTGAAGAACTTCTTGAGTATTCCTCGTGTTTCTGACTTATCATGTAAAAAGAAAACCCAAGTGAAGCGAGAAAAATCATCAACAACTACTAAACCATATTTGTTACCGCTGATACTTATGTAAGCAATTGGACCAAATAAGTCCATGTGAAGTAGCTCGAGCGGTCTTGTTGTAGTCATGATGTTCTTCGCGGGATGAGGTGCTCCAACTTGCTTCCCGGCTTGGCACGCGCTACAAGGCCTGTCTTTCTCAAAAACAACATCCTTCAAACCCCGGACGTGATCGCCCATGAGGAGTTTTTGAAGATTCCTCATACCAACATGTGCTAGCCATCTATGCCACAACCAACCCATGTTGGTCTTTGCAATCCAGCATGTGTCTAGTTCGGCTTTATCCTTGTTGAAGTCAACAAGATAAAGCTTTCCCTTTAACATACCCTTGAAGGCAATAGAACCATTACACCTCCTAGAGACGATCACACCCTCATTAGTGAACAAGCAATTATAACCTTTGTAACATAATTGAGATATGGAAAACAGGTTATAATCTAAGGAATCAACATGTAATACATGAGAAAGAGTGTGCTGTGGTGATATGGCAATTTTACTAGTACCGAGCGCCTTTCCTTGACTATCGTCTCCAAAATAGATGCCCTCACTTGGATCCTCATTTGCTTCATATTCAACAAACATCCTTCTTTCTCCGGTCATATGGTTGGTGCAGCCACTGTCTAGCACCCATTTAGATCCACTGGAGGCATAGGCCTGCAAAAACAAATTATGCCTTGGTTTTAGGTACCCAAGCTTGCTTGGGTCCTTTTAGGTTAGTCACAAGGGCTTTGTGCACCCACATATGAGACTTGGTGTTCTCATGGCGTGGCCCAACATAATGAGCATAGACTTTTCCATAAGTACTTCTCATTAAGACATACGATGCATCGAAAGTTCTAAATAGCAACTGTTGTTGTTTGTACACAGGACTAGTCTGGGAGATCGGACTTGTCTGGAGGACTGGACTTGTCCGGATCCCGACCGGACTAGTCTGGTGATCATGCGTGTTATATTCATTAATTTTGGATTTTCTAGCTTGAGAGGTCTTCCCATTACAAAGACATTGCTCTCCTTGTTATTCTTATGGCTTCTAGCATGTTCCTTTTCACCATAAGAGTAACCAATACCGTATTTGACATTTGGAGGTCTTGTGACCGAGTATGCACTACGTGCATATTTGATCTTCTCCTTGTCAAATATGCCATTTTGTGAAGGATGCTTTTCCTTGGTAGAGATTGACTTGTCTTTCAAACTGGTGTCAACTTTACCACATGTACAAGTAGAGACAACTTTAGTTTTAATTGGTTGAGAAGGTGAACTTGAAGAGGATGAAGGGTCACCTTGCTTGAGTGACTCAACTTGCACTTCAAGGATCTTGTTAACCTTGATTAGGTTAGCAAGTTCATCTTTGATTGTAGCATTTGAGTCGCTTAACTCCAAGCAAGCTTCCTTGCTTGAAGTTAATTCAAGCTCTAGTGACTTGCTTTGCTCCTTTTCAAGTTCTAGAAGCTTGTCAAGTTCGACATATTCCCCCTTTTGGGAGATAATCAAGTCTTCTTGATGATGTATCAACTTCTCCTTCTCAACAAGTTGATCAAGCAAAAATTTCATTTTAGTGGCTGTTTTCTTATCTAACCCAATGAGCATATCTTCATTATCACTATTAATTTCACTATCACTGGAATAGGAATGCATGAAAGAGGGTTTTGTTGTTACCTTGCGTTTACCTTCCTTTGCCACGAGGCAAGTGCCGTTCCCATTCCATGCGCCGAGAGTAGGGAAGAGAGTGGACTTCTTGGATGTCTTCTGGATGGCTATGCTAGCCATCTCTTCTTCTTCGGATGAGGACTCATCATTTGAGTCCCACTTTTTCCCTATATGAGCTTGTTCGGCTTGTTTCTTCTTCTTAAAGAATTTCTTGGGTTGAGGCTTTGCTTCTTTGGTTTTCTTCCTGTTCTCTTCATATGGGCAATCAACTATAAAGTGGCTATACTCACCACATTTATAGCATGCCCGCCTCAACTTTTGCTTTGATCTTTCCTTGTACTTTGCTTCACTTGATTTAGCGCCTTGTCTCTTCTTCATCATCTTCTTGAATTTCTTCATGAATAGTATCATGTCATCTTCATCCAAGTAACTTCTTTCATCATCACCGTCTTCTTCTAGTTGAGCTTCTCGAGCTTCTTTGATAAGGGCTTGAGGGTGGACTTCAAAGCAACCCCTTTATTCTTTGCTGAGGTGAGATCGGCAATCTCTTTAACGTGCTTGGCCCGCTTTTCCATCATCTCAAAGTTGATGATTTTTCCAAGTAGCTCATCCGGAGTCATCTTCTTGTACCCGGGGCTTTCTCGTATCATCGAGCATAAAGTGACATTGCGAGGCATGAAGGCTCCAAGAATGAGCTTCACCACCTCGTGGTCGTTCCATTTTTTTGCTTCCGTATGCTCGCACTTTGTTGATAAGCATCTTAAATCGGTTGTACATGTCTTGTGGCGACTCATCTTCTTCGATTGCGAACCTTCCTAGCTTGCCTTCAATCATCTCGATCTTCGCTTCTCGCACATGACGATCGCCTTCATGTGCGGTTTGCAATGTATCCCATATTTCTTTTGTGATCTAGAGTCCATCCAGTTTTTTAAACTCATCACGACTGAGCGATGAGGTGATAACTACAGCAGCTTGAGCATTTCGATGGATCGCTTTCTCTTGCCTAGGTGTGAGCTCCTCATCATCATCAGGGATATCTATTCCTGTGCATACTATGTGCCACAAACATGGATTGAGAGAAATCAAATGCATTTTAATGTTTTGCCTCCACATTGAGTAGTCATTGCCTTCAAAATGTGGGGCTTTTCCAAGTGGAATGGATAGATAATGATTGTTACTAGAATTTAGGCGATCATAGTTAAAAGGATATCGGGAGTAGTCGGTGTGACTACTCCCCTTCTTTTCCTTCTCATCTTCGATTTTCACCTTTCCCTTGGAAAGGGTTTTCTTTCTTAGGAGCGCCTTGAGTTCCAGCGTCTCCTCATCGTCATCCTCGAAGTCTTGAATGGCTTTGAGGAGCTTCTCCACTTTCTGGTTCTTGTCTTCATCAACCTTCTCTTGGTTGTTGCTCTTGTGTACGTCCTTCATGTCTGACATGATCTCTTCGAGCGATTAGTCTCCTTCTTGAAGAACCTTGCTCTGATACCAATTAAATGTGGCCTAGAGGGGGGGTGAATAGGCTTTTTTTTGAATTTTGTCGGAACCTGCAACACTTAACAACCAGATCAAAACTCGAGATATCGGACTAGTCCGGTCAAGTGCCGACTAGTCCGATGTGTACCGACTAGGTTAATCAAGTTCGATCGATTAATTTGATTCTAGGATGTATGCAGCGGAAGTATACTGGTAATTGAAGTGTTACACGATTATGAACTATGGTATACCACAAGTCAATCTTATATTCAATGTTTCAACGTAAAGTAAGCAAGATTGATTGAAACCCTAGATCGATATGATGTATAAGAACGATGAACACAAGTAAGAACACAAGTAATTTATCTTGTGGTTCGGTTCCCACAGTGGCAACCTACATCCACGTTGAGGAGTCCACAAAAGGATCGGGTCTTCTCCAACCCTACCCTCGTTGGATCGCCACGAAGGCCAATCCTCTTCACTTATCACAAAGGGTAAATAACCAAATTCAAGGGACCTTCTCACACGTTTAGGGCTCCCCTAGATTACAACAAGAACTCCACCAAGAACACACTCGAAAGATTACAATGAAAATCACAGGAGTGTGTTAGGGAATCAAACTAAGAGCTCAATGAGTGATGAACCATGTCTGTCCAATGTCCCAAAGTGTATCCTCAAGGGATTGATCTTTGTTTCTTTTGATTTTGTGGAGAGATGTGTTTTTGAGGCTCTTGGGAGGTGTGACGGCGCAGAGGTTCGATAGTGGTTAAAGTTGGGTCGTGCACATCTATTTATATTAGGTTTCTAAAAGTGACCGTTAGGGTTTAGGAATATTGGACTAGTCTGTGGTGGACACCGGACTAGTCCTGTGTGCTGTGTGTAGCAAACCCTAGGTGTCTCAAAATATCAGACTAGTCCGGCTGGAAGCGGACTTGTCTGATTTCGCTTCTGGAAATCTTCGGACTAGTCTGATAATCATCGAACTTGTACAGATTAGTGAAATCCTAAGTGAATTGGGTGAAAAGTTCGCACTTGGAGGACTTGTTCGATTTAGGTCAGAGGGTTTTCGGACTAGTCCGTGCCAATATCGGACTTGTCCGATTTTCATCAGAATGATATCGGACTAGTCCGTTGTGTGATCGGACTTGTCCGATTTTGTGCAACTTGTGAAGTATTTTGAGAACTAGTCCGCAGTGGGGAGGACTAGTCTGATTCTAGTCAGGGAGATATCGGACTAGTCCGTGGTGATATCGGACTTGTCCGATTTTGTGCAGAAAGATATCGGACTAGTCCGGTGTTAGTCGGACTAGTTCAGTCCTGTATAGATTTGTTCAATGTGTGTGTTTATTTGTGTTTGAGCTCTTGGGGTGTGTTTCCTTAACACACTCCATACACAATGACCTACTAAACTTGTTCCTTGAGCTCTTTTCCACATTGCTCCTCATTCTCACTTCTTTTTGGCTCTTTGCTCATTTTCTCATCAAAACCTGTGCTCATCTCAACAAAGTAGTTAGGATCTCATTTGCTTGTCATAAATCATCCAAAACCGACAAGGGATTCCTAGATGCACTTTCAAGATGAAGCCCAAGATGAGGAGAAACCGCAAGAAGAGGAGGAACCCGCTGCACAAGAAGAAGTACCGGCAGGCCGAAGAAATGCATCATAGCCTAGTGAAGCCAGAAAGGAGGACAAATGCCTAGTTTACCGTGATGCCCAAGAATTTTGTTCCGATGGCACTGATGGAGGATTTGAAGCTAAACAATTGAAGGATTTCCTCGATTTATGCAAAATGCAGCTGGAGTATTATGTCAAGAGGATTCCTCACCAGGGACGTGAAGAATGGAGGGCTCAAGTTACTGTTCTTGCCAAAGATGATGTGGTCACCCGACACTCTGCGTCCACATGGAGTTCTACCAGGGAGCAAGCTATTGATGATGTGGCTTGGGATGCACTTACTAGATTGTGCCACATCTATCAAGGGCAAGTTGGTGGTACTAGTTTTGTGCTGCACCAGCAATGCAAGAAGGGAACAAGGGAAGTCTTAAGACCGCAAGAGGGAGCTCAAGCCAGTTCTCGTGCCATTGATAGGTCTTAACAAGTATTGGTGAATTTTGGAAATCGCTATGCTGATGCTGTGACGCCCGGTTCCGAAAATTGAACCAAGCTAACGCATATGTGTGCCCAGGATGTTCAACACACATACACGAGTGCAATCACAAAAGAGTATACAGAAAATTACCACAGAACAAGATTAATTATCAAATTTTATTGCACAACCCGTATTAGCCTCGAATACAAGCTCTAATGAATATTAATGACAAGTTCAACTAATGCAGCAGAAATAAACTAATAAGCAACTAAGCAAACTAAGCATAAGGGATAGCGCAGCTCCATGCAACACCACAGGCAAAGCTGACGGTAGACACGGCCTAGATCTCCACATTATCGCCATTAGACTCACAATTCTGACCAGCAACTGTTGGGGGGGATTGCAAGAGTGAGTACATGTCGTACTCAGCAAGTGTGGAAAGTATGACATGTGGCTGATTCAAATGACGACAATAATAATGGCAAAGTGCTAAAAAGTACAGTAAAATATTTGAAAAGCAATGTATCATATTTATGTGAAGTAAACCCATCATAAACCATGTAACCATAATAATACCAGTCCATAAATCACCATTACCAATAACCATAATCAATGTCATAAACCATAATTCCATCCCATAACCATAACCATAATTATAATATCAACCATAACCATTACCAAACCATAACCATCCCAAATCCCAATTTCCCTCTAATCATGTAGGTCATCCAGGCGCTCATAACCGGGAGCACGACTATCATGATAGTTTTAATACTCTGCAGAGTTTGTACTACTTTACCCACGTGTTTGTGATTCCATCACTCGTCGGTGACTAAAGAACCTCCCTTATGCCAATTACACTTCCTTTGGTCTATGGCCAAGAGATCACAAAATAGCCTTTACAAAGGGATTACTAGCCTATTTAGACCCCACTGAGGTTTCACCGGTGGCGATGTCTCCCCTTGAGCACATCTTCAACCAAGGGCCCCCTCTTGAGCCATTCGGATCCCAGGGTAGTCCCACCAATCCTCAACAAACCCAATCCGACTACCCCTTCCCTGAGCATCCACAATGGTCCAAATAGCACTAGCAAAGCCCTAATTAATCAGCTACGCCGCACCCATACTTGGCCTCGTGGTGGCACTGTAGTCCTGGCTTATTCTCGCATGAACCGGTCCTTAGATCTAAAGCAAACAAACCACCATAACATCCAACCCATCCACATACCAGGCTTGCTTTGATCACCCATCGTATTGACCAGTTCACATTAACCAGAATATCATTGATGCATAATTAAATGTGTAGTGTTGTTTGCCATCCCAATTAATTAAGCGAAGCAAAAAGGTAAAAGCCCTTCCCGACTCTCTACCATATATTCCAGGTGACAAGGGTGGTTAAACAAATCTAGTAAACTTCCTAACATAGGATTCCCATCTAATTGAAACAAGCATGCAATTTGCAAACAAAACATTTATTTTAAAAACAGGATCAATATGCTTCAAGGACACTTGCCTTGCTCCGGCGGATAGGGTTGCTCAAGCACTTCAAAATCTTGATTCTGAAAATCCTCGTACACGATCTCTTGAGCACTTCCCTCTACTCGTGATCACACATACAAGAATATACATACAAATCAACATGATGCACACACATTAATCAACATGCGATGATATGCATGCATGCAAGGTTGAATAATTAATTAACTATGGTTGTTTATTAATTAGATGCAACTAGTTCATACGTGTTCATATGAGTTTATGGGGGTTTAGCGAGGATTAATGCTGCTGAAAATAAAAAGGCGATGCAACTAAAATCAATTTACGTCTATTAGATCTAATACGTCGCTAAAATTCGCATCGGAAAAACGAACCCTACCGTAGATGCGATGGCTTCGAAGATCCCAGGACGATGGCAACGCATAGACGAAGTAGACGGCGCAAGATCCTCCGGCGGCACGACGACGATGACGCGATGGCAACGACGATCTCCGGCAGACGGTGGCGCCCTCTTTTTTTTCTTCCTCTTCCTCCTCTTTTCTTCCCTGGCGGCGCAGCCCTCTGGTCCCTCTTTTTTTTTTGTACCGGCGGCTAGGGCTTTCTGGTGTCGAGGGAAAAACGTGAAGCCCTGCGGTGTTTATATAGGCGCAACATCGATCCAGAGACCGTCTCGGTCTCTAGCGCGCGCGGGCGAGCGGCATCGCGCCAGGGCATGGGCGGTGCGGGCTCGGTCGGGGTCGGGCGCGGCTCGACCGGGCGGGGCACGATGCGGCCAAGGCGAGCGGTGCCAGCGGGGCAGGCGCGGGAGTCAGGCGAGCGGGCGGCTCGCGCCAGGCGCGCACGCGGGAGGCGCCGCTCGCTCGGGGTGCGGTCGGCCGGGCGCACGGGTCACGTCGGGCGCAGCCCGTGGGGTGGGGCCAGGGCGAGCGGCGCGGGTAGGCCGGCTCGGCCAAGTGCCGGCTGGCACTGTTTGCCCGGAAGGTTCCGGGGAGAAGCGAAGCTTCCCCCGGAAACTCCCGGAAGTTTCCGGACACTTTTTTTTCTTTTTTTCTTTTCTTTTCTTTCATAACTAAATATTAATATATATACATTATTATACATATTATATTTTATTTTATTTTTATATTCATCCCCTAATACATGTTTTATATCTTTATTTTGTTTTTCTCTATTAATGTTTAATGCATGAATATATATGCAATGCGATGCATGATGCAAAGAATTAGGGTGTTACAAACCTACCCCCCTTAAAGTGAATCTCGCCCTCGAGATTCGATAGCATGAAGAAAAGATGAGGGAATTCTGCCTTCAAGTCTTCTCCACGTTCCCACGTAGCTTCGGCTTCCGTATAGTGTTTCCATTGCACTTTGCACCAACGGATCCTCTTATTTTTCGTGACCCTTTCCTTCACGTCCAAGATCTTGATAGGTTGCTCGACATAGGACAAATCCTCCTGAAGTTCTAACTCGTCCATCGGCACTTGTTCTTCTGGCACCCTGAGACACTTCTTGAGTTGAGACACGTGAAACACGTCGTGTACATCGGAGAGATACGCCGGCAGCTCAGGTCGATAAGCTACCTCTCCTTGCTTGTCCAGAATCTTAAATGGCTCGATATAGCAAGGTGCTAGTTTTCCTTTGACATTAAACCGTCGCTGACCTCTGATAGGTGACACTTTGAGGTATACAAAATCTTCAACTTCAAAAGTCAGACTCCTTCGCCTATTATCAGCATAACCTTTCTGTCGAGACTGGGCAGCCTTTAAGTTTTCCAGTATTATTTGGACTTGCCTTTTAGCATCTTGTAACACGTCGGGACCAAACACTTGATTCTCTCCGGTTTCATTCCAAAACAAGGGAGTCCTACACTTCCTTCCGTACAATGCTTCATAGGGTGACATTTTCAGACTTGCTTGGTAGCTATTGTTGTACGAGAATTCAGCATACGACAAACTTTTATCCCAACTTTTCCCATGCTTTAAAGTACAAGCTCTTAACATGTCTTCCAAAATTTGGTTGGTCCTCTCAGTTTGTCCATCTGTTTGAGGGTGATACGCCGAACTGAAGTTCAACCTTGTTCCCATTGCTTCATGCAATTTCTGCCAAAATCTGGAGGTAAACTAAGAACCTCTATCTGAGACTATCTTCTTCGGTACTCCGTGTCGACACACAATATGCTCCATATACAATTCTGCTAGCTTCGCGGTGGTATATGTGGTCTTGACAGGGAAGAAATGAGCTGATTTTGTCAACCGATCCACAATAACCCATATTGAATCATAGCCAGACTGAGTTCGCGGTAATCCCACTATAAAGTCCATACCAATCTCTTCCCACTTCCACTCCGGGATCTTCAATGGTTGTAACAATCCGGCTGGCCTTTGATGTTCAGCTTTAACTCGTCGACACACATCACAAAGTACAACATATTCTGCTATGTCCTTTTTCATGCTGGCCCACCAATAGCATGTCTTTAAGTCCTTGTACATCTTTGTACAGCCGGGATGAATTGAGTACGGCGAGTCATGTGCCTCCTTCAATATTATCTCCCGAATATGCTTTACATTAGGCACAACAATTCTCTTTCCAAGCCATAAGGTACCATGTTCGTCTTCATCAAATCTGAATTCTCTCCCTTCCTCAGTCCTTTCCTTGATTTCCTTGATCTCTTCATCCGTGGTTTGTGCTTCTCGAATTTCTTGTTCCAAGGTTGAATTTAACTCCATTATTCCCATCTCATTCACGAATCTGAGGTTCAACCGTTCGAATTCCCTACATAGCTCGGATGGCAATTCTCGAACCGTGAGTTGATTACTTACTCCTTTCCGACTCAAGGCATCAGCTACTACATTGGCCTTTCCTAGATGATAGTTGATCCCCACATCATAATCCTTGATGAGCTCCAACCATCTTCGTTGCCTCAAATTCAGATCTATTTGTGTGAAAATATACTTAAGACTCTTGTGATCCGTATAAATTTCACACCTATGTCCAAGAATATAGTGTATCCAAATCTTCAATGCATGTACCACGGCTGCAAGTTCTAAATCATGTGTTGGGTAATTCTGCTCATGTTTCTTCAATTGTCTTGACGCATAGGCGACCACTTGACCTTCTTGCATAAGCACGCATCCGAGTCCTTGTCTTGATGCGTCACAATAAATATCAAAACTCTTGCTTACATCCGGCAGTACCAAAACTGGAGCTGTGGTCAACCTTCTCTTCAACTCCTCTAAACTTTCTTGGCAAGCTTGAGTCCATTGGAAAGCCTTTCCCTTCATTAGCAATTCCGTCATTGGCTTGGCTATCTTGGAGAAGTCCTTGATGAACCGACGGTTATATCCAGCCATCCCAAGAAAACTCCTTATTTCCTTTACGTTTTGCGGTGGTTCCCACTTCAACACATCTCTCACTTTACCGGGGTCAACCGATACTCCTCCTCCTGAGATGATATGACCCAAAAATGGCACCTCTTTCAACCAAAACTGACACTTGTTGAACTTGGCATACAATTGATGCTCCCTCAATTCCTGCAACGTAAGCCTCAAGTGTTCCTTATGTTCCCTCTCATCCTTTGAGTAGATCATAATATCATCAATGAACACCACGACAAACTTATCCAAGTACTCCATGAAGACCATATTCATGAGGTACATAAAGTAGGCAGGCGCATTTGTCAATCCAAAAGACATCACGGTGTACTCATAAGATCCATACCGTGTCCTAAAAGCTGTCTTGGGTATGTCCGATGGTCTAATCTTCATTTGAAAGTAACCTGACCTCAAATCAATCTTGGAAAACACACAGGCACCTTTCATCTGATCAAACAAATCCTCTATATGGGGCAAGGTGTACTTGTTCTTGATGGTCACCTCGTTGAGAGCTCGGTAATCCACACACATCCTTTGCGTTCCATCCTTTTTGTCCAAAAATAGAATGGGCGCTCCCCAAGGTGAAGAGCTTAGGCGAATAAAACCTTTCTCTAGTTGTTCTTGAATCTGCTTCTTGAGCTCCGCTAATTCCATAGGAAGCATCCGGTACGGCCTCTTAGCTATAGGTGCAGCTCCAGGTATTAAATCAATGACAAACTCAATGTCTCGATCGGGTGGCATAACTGGCAACTTGTCCGGAAAAACATCCAAAAATTCACACACCACCGGAATCTCCTCAATTGTGGCGCCGTCCATATGATTCAACTCCAATTGCTTCGGTGTGGTTTGAGATGCTTCAAATTCTACAGTGATCCCTTCCTCATTATTCAACTTCACCGTCTTCGTGGTACACTCAATAACTCCATTGTGCTTCCTCAACCAGTCCATACCAAGTATAATGTCCAATCCTTGAGAATCCAAAACTATGAGGTTGGCGGAGAAGTCTACCCCCCTTATTCTAAGGCTTACCTTTGGACATACTATATTTGTCCTCATCTCTCCTCCAGGAAACATAACCAATAGAGTAAACTTCATATCAGATAAACTTCATATGAGATATAGGCAAACTATACTTGGCAACATACTTCGATGCAATGAATGAATGCGATGCTCTAGAATCAAATGACATAGTCGCGGGGCTGGAGTTGGCGAGAGACATACCAATGACCACGTCATCCGCTTGTTGAGCATCCTCCGTAGAGACATGGCTCACGTTGCCACGAGCGAAATTCTGCCGTCCACGGTTCCCTTGTGGCTGTCCTCCATTAGGTCTTGGGTTTTGCCTCGGTGCGTTCCTTCCTTGACCCAGGCCTGACTTAGGACATTGATGCGCAAAGTGTCCAGCTTCTCCACAAGTATAGGACTTCTTAACTCCACCAGATTATTGGGACGAGCTTGGTTCTGAACATTGGCACCAGAAAAGTTAGCACAAGGCGCATAAGGCATTGAAGGCCTAGGTGCTTGCATAACAGGGCGCTGCTGCACAAACTGAGTTGGACGCGGTGCAAATCCAGGGCGTTGAGCAGGCTCAAAAGAACTGAAGTAAGGCGCATTGGGCGGCGCAAAGCGAGGGCGCACATTACTTCCTTGTTGTTGTCCTTGGTATGGCGCCTTCCTCTTGTTGTCTTGCTCCATCTCACGAACCTTGTTCTCCACCACAATTCCTTTGTCCACAAGCTTCTGGAAATTGACATAATCACAGTTGAGCAATTGCACTTGGATCTCATTGTTCAAGCCCCTCATGAACAAGTATTGTTTCCGGCTGTCCCGACTAACATCCTCAGGCGCGTATCTTGAGAGTTGAGTGAATTTATTGAGATATTCGCTCACACTTGATCTTCCTTGCCTTAAGTTCTCAAATTCTTGTCTCTTCAAGTTCATAACACCTTCCGGCACATAATGAGAATGGAAGTTCTCCTTGAATTCCGCCCAAGTGATCCTCTCTTGATTCTCATGAGCATTGCAATAAGCATCCCACCAATCTGCAGCTGCTCCAACGAGTTGATGAGAAGCAAATAGGACCTTCTCTCGGTCAATGCATTGGACAATAACAAGTTTCTTCTCCACGGACTTGAGCCAATCATCAGCTTCCATAGGGTCGGCAGCTTGAGCAAAGGTTGGCGGCCTAGTCCTCATAAACTCTCCCAATCGGTTATGAGGAGGCGGGGGTGGCAGTGGAGGCATGTGGGGCTGATTGTTGATGTTATTGCCAGCCTGCAGCTGTCCCATAGTCTGTATCATGGTTTGCATGAGCTAGTTCTGCATAGCCAGTAGTTGCTCGACATTGATGGCTCCATGAGGAGGTCCTTGTCCGTTGTTGTTCTGAGGTACTCCATGGTTCTCCTCCTCATCATTGACATCCCTCTGGTTGCGAGTCCTCACCATCTGAAGGAGAGCAATAGGTAAGAATTAAGAAACGTCCCCAACTAAAAGCATCAAGGGATATGAAACTAAACAACTAGCTACACTAGCCTAGGTGGACATGGCAATGCTAAAGCATCCCAAAATCCTCTATTAAGCACACAAGCAAACAATATATATATAGCAAACAGCACACCAACCAAAATACACATTGATTCCAGAGTGCTCCTATGTGCTCTAAGTGTGCATTCTATCTAGGATGCGTCCTACGGTCAACCTGTGGCTCTGATACCAATATGTGACGCCCGGTTCTGGAAACTGAACCAAGCTAACGCATATGTGTGCCCAGGATGTTCAATATACATACACGAGTGCAATCACAAAAGAGTATACAGAAAATTACCACAGAACAAGATTAATTATCAAATTTTATTGCACAACCCATATTAGCCTCGAATACAAGCTCTAATGAATATTAATGACAAGTTCAACTAATGCAACGGAAATAAACTAATAAGCAACTAAGCAAACTAAGCATAAGGGATAGCGCAACTCCATGCAACACCACAGGCAAAGCTGACGGTAGACACGGCCTAGATCTCCACATTATCGCCATTAAACTCACAATTCTGACCTGCAACTGTTGGGGGGATTGCAAGAGTGAGTACATGTCGTACTCAGCAAGTGTGGAAAGTATGACATGTGGCTGATTCAAATGACGACAATAATAATGGCAAAGTGCTGAAAAGTACAGTAAAACATTTGAAAAGCAATGTATCATATTTATGTGAAGTAAACCCATCATAAACCATGTAACCATAATAATACCAGTCCATAAATCACCATTACCAATAACCATAATCAATGTCATAAACCATAATTCCATCCCATAACCATAACCATAATTATAATATCAACCATAACCATTACCAAACCATAACCATCCCAAATCCCAATTTCCCTCTAATCATGTAGGTCATCCAGACGCTCATAACCGGGAGCACAGCTATCATGATAGTTTTAATACTCTGTAGAGTTTGTACCACTTTACCCACGTGTTTGTGATTCCATCACCCGTCGACGACTAAAGAACCTCCCTTATGCCAATTACACTTCCTTTGGTGTATGGCCAAGAGATCACAAAATAGCCTTTACAAAGGGATTACTAGCCTATTTAGACCCCACTGAGGTTTCACTAGTGGTGATGTCTCCCACTGAGCACATCTTCAACCAAGGGCCCCCTCTTGAGCCATTCGGATCCCAGGGTAGTCCCACCAATCCCCAACAAACCCAATCCGACTACCCCTTCCCCGAGCATCCACAATGGTCCAAACAGCACTAGCAAAGCCCTAATTAATCAGCTACGCCGCACCCATACTTGGCCTCGTGGTGGCACTATAGTCCTGGCTTATTCTCGCATGAAACGGTCCTTAGATCTAAAGCAAACAAACCACCATAACATCCAACCCATCCACATACCAGGCTTTCCTAGATCACCCATCGTATTGACCAGTTCACATTAACCAGAATATCATTGATGCATAATTAAATGTGTAGTGTTGTTTGCCATCCCAATTAATTAAGCGAAGCAAAAAGGTAAAAGCCCTTCCCAACTCTCTACCATATATTCCAGGTGACAAGGGTGGTTAAACAAATCTAGTAAACTTCCTACCATAGGATTCCCATCAAATTGACACAAGCATGCAGTTTGCAAACAAAACATTTATTTTAAAAACAGGATCAATATGCTTCAAGGACACTTGCCTTGCTCCGGCGGATAGGGTTGCTCAAGCGCTTCGAAATCTTGATTCTAAAAATCCTCGTACACGATCTCTTGAGCACTTCCCTCTACTCGTGATCACACATACAAGAATATACATACAAATCAACATGATGCACACACATTAATCAACATGCGATGATATGCATGCATGCAAGGTTCAATTATTGATTAACTATGGTTGTTTATTAATTAGATGCAACTAGTTCATACGTGTTCATACGAGTTTATGCGGGTTTTAGCGAGGATTAATGCTGCTGAAAATAAAAAGGCGATGCAACTAAAATCAATTTACGTCTATTAGATCTAATACGTCGCTAAAATTCGCATCGGAAAAACGAACCCTACCGTAGATGCGATGGCTTCGAAGATCCTGGGACGATGGCGACGCGTAGACGAAGTAGACGGCGCAAGATCCTCCGGTGGCACGACGACGACGACGCGATTGCGACGACGATCTCCGGCGGACGGTGGCGCCCTCTTTTTTTTTCTTCCTCTTCCTCCTCTTTTCTTCCCTGGCGGTGCAGCCCTCTGGTCCCTCTTTTTTTTTCTGTACCGGCCGCTAGGGCTTTCTGGTGTCGAGGGAAAAACGCGAAGCCCTGCGGTGTTTATATAGGCGCGGCATCGATCCAGAGACCGGCTCGGTCTCTGGCGCGCGCGGGCGAGCGGCATCGCGCCAGGGCACGGGCGGTGCGGGCTCGGTCGGGGTCGGGCGCGGCTCGATCGGGCGGGGCACGGTGCGGCCAGGGCGAGAGGTGCCAGCGGGGCAGGCGCGAAAGTCAGGCGAGCGGGCGGATCGCGCCAGGCGCGCGCGCGGGAGGCGCCGCTCGGTCAGGGTGCGGTCGGCCGGGCGCGCGGGACACGTCGGGCGCAGCCCGTGGGGTGGGGCCAGGGCGAGCGGCGCGGGTAGGCCGGCTCGGCCAAGTGCCGGCTGGCACTGTTTGCCCGAAAGGTTCTGGGGAGAAGCAAAGCTTCCCCCGGAAACTCCCGGAAGTTTCCGGAGACTTTTTTTTTCTTTTTTTCTTTTCTTTTCTTTCATAACTAAATATTAATATATATACATTATTATACATATTATATTTTATTTTTTTTATATTCATCCCCTAATACATGTTTTATATCTTTATTTTCTTTTTCTCTATTAATGTTTAATGCATGAATATATATGCAATGCGATGCATGATGCAAAGAATTAGGGTGTTACAGATGCCATGGAAGAGAACCACTACCTCTGTAAGAAGCTGTTCATCATGGAAAAGCAAGAGGAAGTGCGTGCCACCGTGGAAGTCAATGGTGCAGCAACGTCTCTAGCGCCTACATGGACGACCAACTCACCTTGACGTGCGCCCAGCCGTCGCTGTCGCCTTCGCCGCCTTACGGCCAGGATAGCCACCGCTTACAT
The DNA here is from genome assembly GCA_036927565.1 of Tuctoria greenei. Classification (NCBI taxonomy): domain Eukaryota; kingdom Viridiplantae; phylum Streptophyta; class Magnoliopsida; order Poales; family Poaceae; genus Tuctoria; species Tuctoria greenei. Next base: position 64,388,281 of record JAYESD010000011.1, on the reverse strand, counting down.
AATTAATCCTGGGTCTCCTGTTTAGAAGTTAGAAAAGCATTTAGATCATTTTAGTTGTGTTCAGTGTGGTGTGCTGAATTTTCGTAGTGTGTGCTTGTGCTTGTGTGCTTGGTGCGAGTTGTGGGACACTTAGTGTTTTGTCCACATCCCCACATAGTAGAGAGTTGTGGGATGCTTGTCCACATTCTCTAATATGGTTTTTAGTTTTAATAAGAGAGTTGTTTAGTTACATGTACCTTGATGCATATAGTTGGGGCGTTTCTTTTCAAAATCTAAATTCTTCCGTCTCTACTATTCTTTCACCAACAGATGCTGAGGACTCGCAACCAAAGGAATGCTAATGGTAAGGAGGAGAACAATGGAGCACATTAGAACAACAATGGACTTGGACATGGGGCTATCAACCTTGAGCAGCTATTAGCTATGCAGAACAAACTCATGCAGACCATGATACAGACCATGGGATAGCTACAAGCTGGCAACAACAATCAGCCCCAAATGCCTCCACCACCACCACCCCCTGCACCCCATAACCGTTTTGTAGAGTTTGTGAAGACCAAGCCGCGTACCTTTGCTCAACCCAATGATCCTATAGAAGCTGATGATTGGTTGAAGTCTGTAGAGAAGAAACTTGTCATAGTCCAGTGTAGTGAAAGTGAGAAGGTTCTTTTTGCCTCACACCAGTTCGTTGGAGTTGTCGCAAATTGGTGGGAATCTCTATGCAATGCCCACGCTAATCATGAAAGAATCACCTGGGCTGGATTCAAGGAAAGTTTTCGTTCTCACTATGTACCCCCAAGGGAGTTATGATACTGAGAAGGCAGGAATCTGAAAACCTTAGGCATGGAAGGATTAGTGTGAGTGAGTATCTCAACAAATTCACTCAGCTATCTAGATATGCTCCAGAGGGCATCGGCATGATAGCAGGAAGCAGTATATATTCATGAGTGGTCTCAATAATGAAATTCAAGTTCAGTTGCTCAATATTGACTATGCAAATTTTCAGAAGTTGGTTGACAAAAGCCATTGTGGTTGAGAACAAGATTCGTGAGATGGAGCAAGATCACAAGAGGAAGATGCCTTATCATGGATAGCCTCAAGGAAGCAACGTTCATCCTCGCTATGCACCGCCCGCTGCACCATATTACAACCCGTCTACTACTCAATACTTCCCTACTTATCCACCGCAATCACAACAGCCAATGCAGCAACACCCTTTAATGCAAGCACCTCACTTACCTATGCAGCCTGCGCCATGCCCAAATATGACTGCTTATGCTCAGAATCAGCCTCGCCCTAATTTCTCTGGTGCCACTGGTGCAAAGACTTGTTTTAATTGTGGTCAAGTGGGACATTTTGCAAATCAATGTCTGAAATCAGGTCAAAGTCAGATGAACAATGCTCCAAGGCAGAATCCTAGGCCCAATGGAGGAGCAACCCAAGGCAACCGAGGACCACAAAATTTCGCTTGTGGCAAGGTCAACCATGTATCTGGAGAAGAGGCTCAGCAAGCTGAAGATGTTGTGATTGGTATGTTTCTCGCAAACTCCAACCCCGCTACTATATTATTTTATTATGGAGCATCTCATTCATTTATCTCATCAAAGTATGTTGCAAAGCATAGCATGCCTATATCATACTTGAAGTATACTCTGTTGGTTAAACCTCCTGGAGGGGAGATGAGGACAAATATAGTATGTCCAAAAGTATGTATTTCCATAACAGGGGTGCATTTCCTTGTCAACCTTATAGTCCTGAATTCACAAGGCTTGGACATCATACATGGAATGGATTGTCTAAGGAAGCCTAATAGAGTGATTCAGTGTGCCACTCGGACGGTGCAACTGTCAAACGAGGAAGGAGTCAGTATAGAATTCAAGACAGTTCAGCCAACAACCGAGAAGGCAATAGTAAATCATGTAGGAGTAACTCTAGAGGAAATTTCGGTTGTTCATGAGTATCCAGAAGTGTTTCCTAAGGAATTGCTAGGAATGCCACCTGATCGCAACATCGAGTTTGTCATTGATTTAATACCTGGAACTGCACCTATAGCAAAGAGGCCATATAGGATGTCTCCTAAGGAATTATCAGAGCTAAAGAAGCAGATTCAAGAACAGTTAGAGAAGGGTTTTATACGCCCAAGTTCATTGCCATGGGGAGCCCTAGTGCTTTTTGTAGATAATAAAGATGGATCCCAAAGAATGTGTGTGGATTCCTGATCTTTCAATGAGGTGACAATTAATAATAAGTACATGTTGCATCGCATAGAGGATTTGTTCGACTAGGTGAAAGGAGCAAGAATATTCTCTAAGATTGATCTTCGGTCGAGATACTTCCAAATGAAGATTAGACCATCAGACATACCCAAAACGGCTTTCAGGACACGGTATGGATCCCATGAATATATGGTCATATCATTTGGATTGACTAATGCACCAGCATACTTCATGTATCTTATGAATAAGGTTTTCATGGTGTATTTGGATAAGTTCGTGGTAGTGTTCATTGATGACATCATGGTCTACTCGAAATGTGAAGAGGAACACGAAGAGCATTTAAGGCTGATGTTGCAGAAATTGCGAGAGCACCAGTTGTTTGCCAAGTTTAACAAGTGCCAATTCTGGTTGAGGGAGATATCATTCCTAGGCCATGTCATCTCTGGAGAAGGAAGTGTCAGTCGACCCAGAAAAGGTTAGAGATATGCTAAAGTGGGAACCGCCACAGAATGTGAAGGAAATAAGGAGTTTTCTTGAAATGGCGGGATATTACCATCGGTTCATCAAGGACTTTTCCAAGATAGCGAAGCCCATGACTGAATTGTTAATGAAGGAGAAGCCTTTCAAGTGGACTCAAGCTTGTGAGGACAGTTTTGAAGAGCTAAAAAAGAGGTTAACAACAACACCTTTGTTGGTATTGCCAGATGTGAGCAAGAGCTTTGATATCTATTGCGACGCTTCAAGGCAAGGACTTGGTCGTGTATTGATGCAAGAAGGCCAAGTAGTAGCTTATGCATCCAGGAAATTGAAGAAACATGAGAAGAAATATCCTACTCATGATCTCAAACTTGCCGTCGTAGTACATGCATTGAAGATTTGGAGACATTACGTTCTTGGCTATAGATGGAAGATTTATACGGATCATAAGAGTCTCAAGTACATATTCACACAAACGGATATGAATTTTAGGCAACAAAGATGGTTGCAATTCATTAAAGATTATGATGTAGGAATCAATTATCATCCAGGAAAAGTCAACGTAGTGGCTGATGCTTTGAGTCAAAAGGGAGCAAGCCACCAGCTCACCGTTAGGGAGTTACCATTCGAGCTATGCAAGGAGTTTGAACGGTTGAACCTTTGATTTGTGAAGGAGATGGGAATAATGGAGTTAAATCCGACCTTGCAATAGGAAATTCGAGAAGGACAGACCAAGGATAAGGAAATCTAGGAAATTAAAGAAAGAATCCAAGAACGGATAGAATTCTGATTCGATGAGGATTACCATGGTACTCTATGGATTGGGAAGCGGATTGTTGTGTCTAATGAGAAGCATCTCCAACAGTTGATATTAAAGGAGGCACATGACTGGCTTTACTCTATCCATCCCTATTGTATGAAGATGTACAAGGACCTGATGACGTGCTACTGGTGGGATGGTATGAAATGGGACATAGCTGAATACGTTGCATTATGTGATTTATGCCAACGAGTCAAAGCTGAACATCAAGGACCAGCTAGATTATTGCAGCAACTGAAGATTCCGGAATGGAAGTGGGAAGAGGTTGGTCTGGATTTCATAGTTGGTTAGTCTCGCACTTCAGCAGGCTATGATTCGATATGGGTTATTGTGGATCGGTTGACAAAATCATCGCATTTCATTCCTGTCAAGAGTACCTATATTAGAGCAAAGTTGGCAGAAATGTATATGGGACAAATAGTGTGTTTACACGGAGTACCAAAGAAGATAGTGTCCGATAGAAGTTCTTAATTTACCTCAAGGTTCTGGCAAAAGCTGCACGAGTCTATGGGAACTCAATGAATTTCAGTTCTGCATACCACTCTCAAACGGATGGACAGATCGAGAGAACAAATCAGATTTTGGAGGATATGCTAAGATCTTGTGCACTAAAGTATGGAGGAAGTTGGGACAAAAGTCTGCAATATGCTGAATTCCCTTACAACAACAGCTATCAAGTAAGTTTGAAGATGTCACCATATGAGGCATTGTATGGGCGAAAGTGTAGAACACCCTTGCTTTGGAATGGGACAAGGGAAACTCAAGTATTTGGACCTGACGTAATCCAGGATGTCGAAAAACAAGTTCAAATAATCCGCGAGAAATTGAGAGTTGCTCAGTCAAGACAAAACAGGTTATGATGATAATAGACGAAGAAGCTTAGCTTTTGAGGTGGGAGACTTCATACATGTCAAAGTGTCACCCATGCGAGGTCAGAAGTGATTTAATGTCAAATGCAAGTTGGCACCTCGCTATATTGGACCATTCAGGATTTTGGACAAACGGGGAGAAGTAGCGTATAAGTTGCAGATGTCAGCACATCTTTCCGATGTTCATGATGTGTTTCACGTTTCTCAGCTCATGAAGTGCTTGAGACTACTAGAAGAGCAAGTGCCAACGGAAGAATTGGAGCTTGAGGAAGATTTGAACTATGCTGAGCAACCTATTAGGATTTTGGAAACCAAAGAGAGGGTTACAAGGAACAAGGTGGTTTGATGGTGCAAAGTGCAAAGGAAGCATCATATAGAGTCAGAAGCAACCTGGGAGCGAGAAGAGGATCTCAATAAGGAATTTCCCTATCTCTTTTCTTTCGCGTCGAATCTCGAGGGCGAGATTCATTTTAAGGGGGGTAGGTTTGTAACACCCTCATATTCATGCATAATGCATTCCATGCATCCTCATACATGGTTCACATAAAGCAACCTTAAAAGGAATGAGATTAAAATGAATTTAAGTTTAAACAGCAACTTAATTCTGTCAGGGTGCAGACTTATCCGGTCGCAACCCAGACTAGTCTGTATCCCTCTGCTGATTCAGAAATTTAGATTCTTTAGAGCCCGGACTTGTCCAACACAATGCACGGACTAGTCCGATTTAGTTTCTGATTGTCTCTGGACTTGTCCAATTTTCCGAGCAGACTAGTCTGATCTTGCCAAACTTCAAGTCTGGAAGCCTATTCTTTTTCCACCCTGGACCTGTCCGGCCCTGTATAACAGACTTGTTCGAAAACCTCTCGGTTCAAAAACGGACTCGTCTGGCCATCCTTGCAGACTAGTCCGGCCTTCAGAGTCCAACTCGGATTCTATTTTTCTTCCACGTTAAGTTATTTGGTAATTGCCTTAATTGGGCCCAAGAACTTCGTGCCCAACCTCAGAGGAGCCCCAAGTGTACCCCACCTCGACCCCTACTCATTCCACACCGAATTCTGCTTGGAATTCACCCCAAAATCCTACCTCTCCACCCCTATATAAGCAACCCAATACCGTCACCTCTCCAACCCTTTGAGAAAACCCTCGCTACTATTTATTGGTGTGTGCCACCATCAAGTGAAGATCCAATAGCAAGGAGAAGGAGGAGAAGAAGGAGAAGGATCAATCAAGCACGATCTTCATCAACTTCTCGACATCACTGTTCTTCAACACCAAATTTTCCTCAACACCTCACCATCAACCCTATTCGTCAAGATTCAAGTTTCATGCCTAATTCTTGATCCTTGGATCTCTAAACTCACGGTATGCACTCTACATTCACTTTTCCATGTGACTTTAACCTCAATTATCGCTGTCCAGAAAAACCCTATCTCGCAAGTCCTTGAAAGGGCGAACTAGTCCGGCCCTAGAACCGGACTTGTCCGGCCTTCTGATTTGTTTTGGCTGAATTAATTCCAAATTGATCTTAATTGGTTCAACTCCTGTTCAGACTTGTTAAAAATTGTTGTAACTAGTTAGTAAACATTAATAGCAACTCATTAACAAGTTTTACCTCACAATTGTATTAATCATGCATATCATAGCATATTGAGTAATATATGATCATTTAATGATTGTAATGTTTATTTCGCATGTTTGTCATGAGGAATAGAAGGTATCATATAGAGAGTGCTTTCGAGGACCTGCAGAACCAGAACTTCGAAGCTTTCAATCCAAACCAAGCTGGAGAGCAAGGCAAGTGTCCTTGGTCATTTTGATCCAGGTTTTTAAATGTTTTGTTTGCAAAATTGCATACTTGTGTCAAATTCATGGGAAAACCCAATTATAGGAGTTTACTAGTTTTGTATGACCACCCTTGTTGTTTGAACACAATGTAGAGAGTCGGGAAGTGTACGCGTAAGAGATAGTGAGACCGATACTTTTCCTGTCACAATAGGACTACACCAAGGATCAACCTAAGTCCATACAACTTTTCCTTAGTGATGGATGAGGTGTCGAAGAATATACAAGGGGATATCCCTAGGTGTATGCTCTTTGCTGATGATGTAGTGTTGGTAGATGAAAATAGAGATGGCGTTGATAGAAAATTGGAGATATAGAGGCAGACCTTAGAGTCTAAGGGGTTTAGACTTAGTAGAACCAAGGCCGAGTATATGAGATGCGACTTTAGTGATGTCGGGTGCGAGGATAGAAATGTTAGTTTACAAGGACAAGTATTACCTAGGAGGGACACATTTCGATATTTAGGATCAATGCTACAAAGCAATGGTGATATTGACGAAGATGTTTGCCACGGGGTCAAGATTGGGTGGATGAAGTGGCGACAAGCATCTGGAATCTTATGTGATAACAAAGTCCCACAAAAATTGAAAGGAAAATTCTATAGGACGATGATCAGACCTGCGATGCTTTATAGAGCAGAATGTTGGCCAACTAAAAGGTAACATGTCCAACAAATGAGTGTTGCGGAGATGCGCATGCAATGGTGGATGTGCGGTCACACAAGAAGAGACAAAATTAGGAACGAGGTGATATGTGATAGGGTAGGGGTGGCACCGATTGAGGAGAAGGTAATCCAACATCGCCTACGGTGGTTTGGGCATATCCAGTGGAGACCTCTAGAAGCATCGGTTAACAGTGGGATTATAAAGAGTAGTGAAAACTTTAGGAGAGATAGAGGTCGACCAAGGTTGACATGGCAGGAGGCGGTGAAACGAGACTTAAAGGAGTGGGACATACCTAGATATTTGTCTCATGATAGCACTGAATGGAAATTAGCAATTTATGTGCCAGAATCTTAGTTTATTCGTATTTTGTTACTCTTATCTTCTTTCTTATTAATCCATTTATAAAATAAATAAAATGTAGAATCTTATTTTATTTGTGTTTTTTATTTTTTTTACTCTCATCTTATTTTCTATTACTTTTCTTCAAAAAATTTTGGGTTTCATTTCTAGCCAACCCCAACTTGTTTGGGACAAAGGCTTGGTTGTTGTTTTTGCTGCTGCCTCGCTATGCTCAATTGGGTTTGGAAAATAATCTTATTGCCTAATTATGAACTATTGAACACATGAATGGTGGAACTTGATAATAATGACCCTTTAGCAACATGGTGCCCAGGGATCTAAGCAAGTCGGTTATATGGAATGGGTTGGACTGTTTTGGTGGTTTTTCTTGCTTTAGATCTAAGGATCGGTTCGTGGAGCGACAATCCAGGATTTACAATACCACCATGGGGCCAAGTATGGATGTGGCTTAGCTGACTAGTAAGTGTATTGCTAGTACTATTTGGAGCATTAGGAAAGCTCGGGGAAGGGGTAGTCAGATGGGTTTGTAGTGATGGTGGGACTACCCTAGGATCCAAATGGCTCAAGAGGGGGCCCTTGGTTGGATATGCTCAGTGGGGTCTAAATATGCTAGTAATCACTTTATAAAGGCATGATAGAGGTTTCATAATCATCGAAAAGTGATTAAATCACAAACTTGTGGGTAATGCAGTACAACCTCTGCATAGTGTGTTAAAAACTATCATGATAGTCGTGCTCCTAGTTATGAGCGACTTGGACCCTTAGATGATTAGAATTATGGATTTTGAATTTGGTTTAATGGCTGAAATTGAATTAGGAGTTGGTATTGATTCAGTAATTGGCTTTGGTATATGGAATTTATCAAATTGAGAGAGATGAGCAGTTATGAGTTGATTATGGGTTATTATTGCTGGTATTGGTTACTTAAGATGAAATTGATGTTATTTGTGTTATTTTGGGAAGGACCTCACTTAATGATGATATTATTGCGTTTTCAATAGTTTTGAATGTACTTGTAAGCAATTAGCCATTTAATTATCATTCCTTGTTTAAGCTACATGTCATACTTTCCCACACTTGTTGAGTATGACATGTGCTCACCCTTGCTATTCCCCCAACAAATTCAGACGCACATGTCAATGAGGAGTACCCAGAGGTCTTTGAGGAGTCCTAGGCATGCATGTTACTATCAAGCTTGCCCGTGGAGTTAAGTCATTAGTGTTTAGTGTTTTTCAGATTCAGACTTTTAGAGCTTGTATTCGAGACTTTTTGGTTTGTAATTAGGTACTATTATTGTTATTATTCAATACATGGTTATAATCTGGCTATCGTTTGTGAATCACTTGTGTATGTGTGTTAAACATCTTGGGTTCACATATGCATCACGCTTGGTTCATTTTTGGAACCGGGTGTCAAATTGTCATCAACGTGCTAGGACGTCGACGGTGGGCCCCCTGGGAGGTGCCGGAGCTGGATGCTCCGGTTGCATCCATGACCAATGTGTAGCAATGTCGACGACAGACCCCTGGCATACAGGTTACCACAAGGGAATCCTATTAGCAACAAGAGCAGGGCGGGAGGGTGTACTCACAAATCAACGCTTGTTACTGTCATCGATGTGTTGGGACATCGATGATGGGCCTCCTAGGAGGTGTCGAAGCTGGATGCTCCGGCGTTGTCCACCACCGATGTGTAGCAACATCGACAGCAGGCCCCTCACATATAGGTTACTTCAAGAGAACCCTATTAGCAACAAGAGTGGGGTGAGAGAGTGTACTCTTTAATCAGCGCTTGTTACTATCATCAACGTGTTGGGACGTCGATGTCAGACCTCCTGGGAGGTGCCAGAGTCGGATGCTCCGGTGACGTCCACCACCAATGTGTATCAACATCGATGATAGGTCCCTAGCATACAAGTTACCAAAGAGAACCCTATTAGCAACAAGAGTGAAGTGGGAGAGTGAACTCACAAATTAGTGTTTGTTAGTGTCATCGACGTTTTGGGACATCGACAGTGGGCCCCCTGGGAGGTGCCGGAGTTTGATGTCCTACACATGATAAAGGAGTACTTTGCTCGCCAGTTTACCTCTTTTTTCTCTTTAGATTTTTCATGTCTTACTGTCCTGAGCTGGCAAACAGGACTTGGGTAATTCAATGCCCTAGTGCTTCGGGGTCCAACTCCTGCCTTCCTTAGGGTGCGAGCTTTCCGACCCTCAGTACATGGTCGCAGCCCTAGGAGGCAGGGCGTGCATGCCCAAGTTACATAACCAGGCTAAGCAGTTTATACACCCTGGACCTCCGGCTTGGCGTAGACCTTTCCTAGGAGGCCATCTGACGTCACAGGACTCCAAGGAAGGGGGCAGCCGTGAGAACCCCTTACACATTGCAGGTACCTTAGACGGGCCCGCCTGCAGTAGCATTACACAACTCTACCATGGGTGAGACATAGAGCATACAACTATGTATATGAAGACAATATACAAAAATGAGCCTATCATGGTTCATCGTAAAATTAATGAGTAATTAAATGAACATTTTAGGGAAGCATGGAGTAAGACAGTGATTCTATTATATTGGCATTCATAGGAAGAAATGGGTTTTACGAAAGAAAGCAATGACTCGCTTCCAGATGATGAGGGAGGCAGGGTGCACAGGCTTAGGGTTCAGGACCAGGCTAAGTTGACTGCGCACTTTGGGCCTGACCCTCCCGTAGCTTTGTTTTTGTAAGTGTTGCTCCAAGACTCTATAAAACCTTTACATTGTACCACTATTAAGCTAAGGATAACATATAGGGGTGCTAAAAGCCTTGAGGGTAATTGTGATAGTTGTCGGGCGACCTGTTGACGCTAGCTACCAGGGGGGCGATGTGCGGGTGTCCCTACTTTCTTCCTTGGACCCCCACCTTGCGGGTGGTCTGAGCAGAGCTGGAACTGATCTTGAAAGCTTTGACGGGAACGATGTTGCTGTCGGAGGGCTATAGACGGAGTGCAGCGGACGAGTCGCGCTGACGCGAGCTCGATGGAGGCTGACTTGGTTCAGGGCCGCCCAGGGCAGGTGTTGAGTCTGCTGCGCATGCTTGGAGCTTCTTTAAGGCTAACACCGAAGTGGTGCAGTCTCCACAGATCTTGAGGATGCCAGAGGGGGTCGGCATCTTCAAGACAGGGTACCCGTAGTGGACTACGACCATGAATCGATACGGGGCGGGCCTACTGATGATGGCGTTGAAGGCAAGGCTGACTTCTGCAACATCGAACAGGATGTTCTGTGTCCTGAAGTTTTCAGGTGTCCCAAAGGTTACCCGTAGGTGGATATTGTCGTACGGGATGATGTTCCCTGGTCCCACCCTCGAGAATGAACCCAAGGTGGTGAGCTTGGACACCAGGATTTGCAGTTGGTCCAAGGCCACATGGCTGATGAGGTTGAGGTCGGCCCCGCCATCTATTACGATGTCATGGATCTTGATGTTTGCGATGGTGTGGGCGACCAGGAGAGGCAGGATCGCGGCTCCCGCCATGTTCTTGGGGCAGTCTGAAGCATCAAAGCTGATCGACGTTTCCTTCCACTTTTGGTGCAGCGCTGGAGTGGGGGTAGGAGCTATCGCGGCCACCGCTCAGCACAAGGTCTTGAGCGTGTTCCGGGACGCGGGGTCCCAAAACACCCCAATGATGACGTGGAGTGTCTTCTGACGCTCGTGGTCACCGCTGCGTCAGGGTCTTCGTCCTGGTGGACCACTTCTGACGACCTGTTCATGCTCTGGTACTCCATGTCCTTGTCGTCAACCTTAGGGTCGACTTCTGCTTGCCCTCCCACTGGCGGAAGGGTGCGCCTTTAGGACACTATTGTGCCCACTCTTGGTATCACTCGATGCACCTCTTGATCTCCCGGCAGTCGCTCATGCTGTGGTCGCGATTCTTGTGCACCGGGCAGGGCTCGAGGCCATCGTTAGTCGCAGGTGGCTGACATAGGCATTTGTCGTGATGTGGGGATCTGGTGCCACCAGTCGCAGCTGCTGCCGCGACGGGTGCCCCCTGCAGCGGGTTGCTGTTGATACTTTCTATGCATTACTAAGAATTTGTTCCTAACAAGGGTGCCGAAATGCTTGTTGATAGTTTTTAAATCACAGATGTAAATCCGCAAGCGCACAGAATCTATGGATGTAGAATTTCCCATTTTGGAGTATTCCCAAAGGGTGTCATTTATATTCTCCCAAAGGAAAGCTAGGTGGAAACAAAGGAATCATCAAATGGAGAGGATAGGTTGGTCTAGGTAGGGTTTTAGCAAGGATGGATAAATGATAATTGGAGGTAGTATGACACACACGAGAGCATTCTATCCTAAAGGGGGTAAATGAGAAAAAGAGGGACTAGGCTAAGAGTTAAGTAGATACTACTACTGTGCTTCTAATGTACATATAGATATCCTAAGTTAGTTACTAATGATTATATTAATTATGAATTCTCATGCTAAGTGGATTAACACATCGAGCACGGGTTTACCCCTAGCAATACTAGGATGACTCTCGCCAAGAGTCTGTGGCATAGCCGAACGTTGAGGATTACGAAGGCAGATAGGGTTGTCACCAACTACTGCCTACCTCTTCAATCTGTGGGTCTACGAGACATTCAACGCTACTTATCTACCCTAGCACCATGTTAGTATATTAAGTAATTACCTTAAGAGCCTAGGCACAAGCCATCCGAAGGCAATGAACTAAATCATCATTGAACCAATGTTAATTCATAGCATAAGTGATTCATATTAACATAATCATGTCATAGCTAATTAGACTACAGTGGGGGTTTGTAGTGTTTATGATGATATAATGAGAATGGTATATCATAATTGTAACTACTACTCCTACCACATATATGGAATCCACAATCAAACAAGAAACGCTTCATCCAAGTATAGGAACAATGGAAGACTAAATATAACATCTTTATTAAGAGCAAAGTCACAAATACATATAGGAATATGAGAGTCATACCTTTACCAATTAGGAATTGGGAAGAGACACCTTCTACTCCTCTCCTACTTGGACTATGGACTCGAGGCTCTCCTCTCTATAGCCTACACTCCTCTAAACATATGGAGAATAGTGTATACAATGGATGAATACTCAAGTGGTGTGTATGTGTGAAGTGAGGGTAGGGGGTCCTATTTATAGGTGGAGAAGGGTCGGTTCCCGCCACAAAGCACACGAATCAGTCTTCATCCTTAACAGTTCACCACAGGGAGTCGACATGTTGAAGTTGACCGCTTTTGGTGCCAGGACCTAGTCGGCCGACTAGGGGGTCGGCCGACCTGGTCTTGGCTCCCTTTGGAGTGTGCTTCCTCCAGGTCACTTCCAGGTGGGTCCCCTTGACTGATATCGGTGATACACTGCTGGATGTCTTATGATACTTTTGTTTGTTGGCCATTTGATCCATGTGGTGCCACTGACTTCGATTGATTGGCTGGGATGGTATTTTATAGGATTGTTCCCCCTCTTTTACCTCATTTCCTGTAATAATTCCATGCATGCACTATTTCTCTAAGGACAAGTGGAAATAGGTTAAATAGAAAGGTGATGTGTGCAAGAAATGACAATTCCTTCACATAATTGAGTTATATTGATGGGTGAAATTGATATATAACAACAGTCAACAAACTCACCCAAGCTTATCCTTTGCTCATCCCGAGCAAAGTCAATACTTTAGGTTGATAATCAGGAGTTGCTACAATGTTCTATTTTTCAAAAGTACCATGTGCACAACAAAATACTCTACCTAGTATTGCAAAAATTGGCATGGTACTTCACCCATCTCAAGTCATTATGGGGCTTATGCCTTCTCCTATTCATGGGTAGTTGAAAGATAGAACAACAAATGGAGCACATATACCCTAGAAATCAAGTTCCACTCAAATTCCGAAGAGTTCTATTTAGATTCTAAGTACCTAAATTTGATTCTCTCAGTCTCTCCTTTATGTGTAGTGCAAATATGTCATCACCAAGGCATTGTGCCTAAATTCATCCTACCTCTAAATAAGGCTTGTATGTGGAGCTTGGTAGTGAATATAGTAGGCATATTTGCAACACATAATATTGCTAAGTCAAAAAAGCAAGCCTTAGCAGAAATCAATTCAAAACAAACTCATTCAAGACTTGTGCATGTGTGATGGAATGGAGGTGGATGTTGATATTGAGATGACTCCTTTTTGAGTGGACTCTCTTATTTTGCAGGGATTAAACATGGCTACTTTTCTTTCTCTCTTTTTTTCTTATGCTTTTGAAGTAAGCATACATTTTATTTTCTTTTTCTTTTTCTCTTGTAGACATTTCTTCTACTCCCTTTCTATGCAAGAAATTTTGGCAAGAGTATTAAGCATGAATGATATGGAGTTCCTCTTTTTATTGTGGAATGGTGGTATGATGGGAATTTGCTTACTTCTAGTGTAGAAGTATAGCATGTGCAGGTGAAGTCATGAATTCAAAAAGTAATGAATGAAATCTCACATAGGTCTATACTAGTTTTACAAAGCTCAATGTGAAGACAAATAGCATGTGATAAGGTCTATCAGTGTAATGTATCATATGACTTTGGTAGGTATTTCCAATCAAATGAGAGTAACTTAAATCTTTTTAGAATTTTCTCCAGAAATCTAAGTTTCACTTTCAAACTAGGACTAGCAGCCCTATCACTATATCATATCTCACGACAACTTAGAACGGATTAAGATTTTGTAACCCACAATTTCTAAATCAAGGCAAAAGTCAATTTTAGCCAACGCGAGCAATATGTTGGAGAGTAGTAAGTTGTAAACTAGGAACTTAGGGAAATTAAAATGGATCAACTATTCATCATTTCATCTATGTGAACTCCAAGTCATTCTTACCGCACATCTATTATTTTATTTGAAAACAAATCTATACTACTTTTTTTTATATGCAAGGTGGATGATGGGTGAATGGAAAATGAATATGCAAGGGGGTGTGATACAATTTACCTCAAGTGGGGGTCCTCCCCCAAGCTTATTCTTATATCACCTTCGTGATGAGGGTTCAACCCTTAATGATGGAAGTACGCCGTAAAATCGGCTTGTTGTTGTTGTAGCGTGGAGTTGAAGTTGGTGAATTGAGCATCCATGTGTTGTTGCCAGTCTTGGGTACCTTGGACATGTCCTTGGAGAGTGTTGTAGATGTCACCCGTTCTCACTTCAAACTCTTCCATATGTCTTGGGAGATCTGTCATTCCTTGGCTATAGTCACAATGACTTCTAGCCGAAGAGGAACAACATCTTCTCATGGACATTGGAGGCAAGCTGCTAGAGCTTGAAGTGGATAAAAGGTGGCTCCCATGTGGCACCTGGCCATCCATGCCAAGACAGACCTTCGGTCTGATAAGATGGAAATTGAGTCCATCCATGTGCATCACCCGTTGGGTTCACTTTCTCTTTATACTCATGGACTTTGGAGGCTATCGGGGGCATGGCCGGTCTCCTTGTACGACTTCTAGTTACCCTGCCAGAGACATTACTTCTTCGGGCTTCCTCCATGGGAAGAAGGTCAATGGTTAGCCTCCGGCATTTGTACAAATGATAATCCAAGTTACGTAACTGAATTTCATTGACAAAGCCGAGATAATAAAATATCAAAGAGCCATCTTGATCATGCTTAAGGGTATGTCCTTGCACTAAATAATCTTCATTAATTAATTCTCTTTCATTTTCAATATACTCAAGTAAAGAATATTCGAGTGCTCCTACCCTAGTAGCAATAATGGTAATTAATGAAGTGCATTCAATTGGCCCTATTTTTGGAATGTAATCTAACCATCGTGTTATCATGACAATAACTGAAGTAACTTTTATCTTTTAAACCATGGCAAATAAAATTTTCAGCTCATCTTCACGCACTACTCTTACATCTCCTCTAGGGAACATATTCATAGCCACCCATCTATGCATGAAGCGTAAAGTAGGGTTGTGCAAGTGGCTATTCCTAGGTGCACAACATCTGACCTCACTATTTAAATCACTGCAAGGATTCCGGTTTATTACAATGAAAAAATTCGTCGCAATAGGTTGTTTTTCGTCGCAGTAGGTCGCTGTTGCAACGAAAAAGAGCATGGCGATAGTTTTTACAAATCGTCGTAATAATTCCCGTGGCGATAGGTTATTGCGACGCCTTGTCATCCATGGCGAATAGTATGGTATTGCATCGATTCCATATCGATGGCAAATAGAACGCTATTGCAACGTTTTTCATGTATTGCGACGATTTAACGTATCGCAACAAATAGTACGGTATTGCAACGGGTTCATGATCATGGCAAATAGTACGATATTTCAATGATTTCATATTCGTGGCAAATTGTATGTTGTTACAACAATTTAGCGTATTGCGACAATTTAACGTACTGCAACAAATAGCATGGTATTGCAACGATTTCACATTCATGGTAATTGTATGTGGTTGCAACGATTTCACAGGCGCGGCAATAGTACAGTATTGTAACGATATCACATTTGTGGAAAATAGTATGTTATTGCAACGGTTTAGCGTCTTGCGACGATTTAACATATTGCAACGAATAGCTTTGTATTACAACGATTTCGAGTTTGTGGTAATAGTATGTGATTGCAACGATTTCCACATTCATGGTAATTGTATGTGGTTGCAACGATTTCACAAGCGTGGCAATAGTACGATATTGTAACGATATCATATTCGTGGCAAATAGTATGTTATTGCGACGGTTTAGCGTATTGCGACGATTTAACGTATTGCAACGAATAGCATTGTATTGCAACCATATCGAGTTCGTGGTAATAGTATGTGATTGCAACAATTTTCACAGCCGTGGCAAATAGTACCATATCATAACGAGTTATGGTATTGCGACGATTTACCATATTGCAACGAATATCACTGTATTACAACGATGTCACAGCCGTGGCAAATAGTATGGTACTGCGACGATTTAACGTCTGTGGCAAATAGTATGTTATTGCAACGAGTCAATAAATGTGGCGAATAGTACCTTATTGAAACGATTTCAGATCCGTGGGAACTAGTCTGGTACTGCAAGATTTCGCATCCGTAGCGAATAGTTTGGTATTGCAACGAGTCCACAAACGTGGCGAATAGTACCGTATTGCAACGATTTCAGATCCGTGGGAACTAGTATGGTACTGCAACGATTTCGCATCTGTGGCGAATAGTTTGGCAACGTTTTTTGAGTCATTTCCAAATGTTTATATTGCAACGTTTTGTAATTCCTGGCAATAGTTTCCTATTGCAACAATTTATCATTCGTGACAAGAAATTCATAATGCCACGTTTTATAATTAGCGGCAATAGAACCCGAATGCACCAGGTTTGAAAATTAGTGGCAACAGAATCACGAGTTTAACAATAAACATCCATCAATTTATATTACAACACGCATAACAAGACGCAAGGATTACTAAAGCGACGTGTTTGCATGCTAAGAGTTTTCATAAGCTAACCGGGACTAATTGTTGGAGCAGTGGCTTTTGGTGGTTCATTTGGTGGACCTTTTGTGGAGTGGTCTCCATCATCATTTTGTGCATTTCAGCCATTGAGGCGCGCATGTCTTGCATTTCCTTAGCAGTCTGTTCACGATCAGCTGCTATCTGACCTTGTAAGTTCTGGACTCGAACGTTTAACTCTTCATTCTTCTAGTTTATGCAGTTTATCTGGGTGTTTAAGCTATCATTTCTTCCTTCCAACTCCTGCACTATTTGATTGAGGCCTGCATTTCTATCTTCTAAGTTTCGAACTTGGTCATTGAGGTGTTCAGACATCTGGATATGCATACGTTCATGTTCGGGACCAGTTGGGTTAGCTATATAACCACACCCCCGAACCTGTGATCCTGCACTACCGATTGAGGATCTATAACCGCTGGAAGATGTGGTTTCTCTCCTCATTTTGAATTGGGCCTCCTTGCTCAGCTTCCATGTCGTACACTTGGGCACGTGCCTGGATCTATATACGAAAAGAAAAGTCATAGGTAATCTACAAATATTTATTTAATTGGGGATTGTTTGAAGTGTTACTCACGTGTACAGCTTCTGCCAGCTTGTTTGCCAAGTTACCATTCTATAACAAATGGCTTGCCTCCCACAGTTGTATGTCATCGGGTTCTTCTCCGGTCTCTCGGTCTTGCTACATAAAATACAAGTAAACTTCAACATGTCGGTATACATATTATTAGCTGCGCAAAGTAAAAGCGTGATTTATTTTTCATACCTTCTCGTAACTAAGTTGGGCGTAGGATTTGGAGCCAAGCAAGTGACCCGCCTTTTGTCTACTTCAATTTTGAGAATTGGTCCTGCTTATTGACTGCAATAATTTTAAGAATTAATTCCACGAATGAAAGTAAATAAAATATTTTTTGTATGATGCGAAGCTATTAAAAAGTCAGCTGACCTTGAATCGCTTAGACCCAAAATATTCTATTAGGTGCAACCACTCGGGCGTCGTTATGTCAGCAGGCTTGTTTCGTATACGTTCTTCATCGGTAGAATAACTCTTATAGGTGGCATGCAAAGTCGAGTGCCACCCCTTGTAGTACTCACCAGCAATTTTCAAAATTTTTCTTGTGCTTTCCGGTGTGTCCTCCATGTCCCAGAAATCCTGTACATTGTATAACAAGTTGCTATAAACATACAGGATGGAGATTGCAAGAAAAAAAATACTTGTGTGGGGTTGTGACAACACTAACCAGAATGTCTCGTACTATATCTCTCTTGTTACTATGGCCATCCTCTGCCCACTTCCTTGCACCGCTGAGGGATGCATGTCTTTTTGTAAACATAACCACATCATCGACAAAGTGCCGCTGATTAATACCAACCGCAGCACTCAATCTAGCGGAGAACTGAATTGGTAGCTTCACATGCTCTGTTCTACTAACTTGGGATGCATAGCGTATTTTGGCAACCTTAAGTCCTTTAGCCACACTTCTTCCTAGCTTCCTTACTTTTGTTACATTGATTCAAACAGTAAACAATTAAAGCAAATTACCGCCTGAACAAGTTTAGTATCATGTACAAATATTGTGAAAAGAAGAAATGTCTGATGTTCATACCATCTTCAGGACGAGTGCGGCAAATAAGAGCGTTTGACGACCGCATCATCCCAGCACCATTTTGTTCTGTAGTACTCCCTCCTGGTTTATATTAATTGTCGTATCATACCAACAAATGAATTAAAAATGAACTAGTTAGGACTGTATGAACGACAACTATTTTGATCTGGGGGGTACATTGTTGACTTCTTTGTTGCTGTTCATACCCTAAAATGAGCCATCAGGTACACATGTCAATGGCGGTACGCACTCGTAGTACTGCATAGGATTTTCAGTCCATGAGCGAAGAAGGCAAGACTGTGAGGGGGCATGCAGCTGACAACGCTAGACTAGACAAAAATAGGGTTCGCCGGTTCGGTCTGACTAACATCAGCTAGAGCGCGTCTCGAAGAGAACTATTAGTTGCAGGCTAAGTAATGAACGCCAGTGGTAGCAGGTGGCGAATGGCATGGCAGAGAGGCAGGTAGTAATGTGATGTGATATGGGTAGTTGCAAGTTACAGATAGAGTTGGAGTGGGACATTTTTTAAGCTACAAAAGTAAAGTTACGCTGGGGCGGAAGGAGTATTTCTGGTTTGTATATCTATACCTGCTGTTGGTTCATGCATCTTAGTACCAGGGAGTGAAGAACCTCGGGGTTCCTGAACATCATGTGCTGCAATATTCTCTGCGTACCATGCAAAGGATTTAATGTTGTCTAAATTTGTTTAATTTTGATAGTAAACACATTTATAGTTATACCAGGTGCTTGTTGGCCACCATGAATGCTTGTAGACGACATCATAGTTTGATGTATTGTTCCTAATGTAAAGAGCATCATAAGTAGTCATTCCAAATAACAGTGATAACGTCAGATTACATGACCGACATAGATTTTGGATCGGACGGTGTGCTTTCTGTAAACTGCAGTGTTTGTTACGAATGGAGGAATTAGAAAAGAAAGAATAGAAAAAAACGTACGATCCGAGAAAGCCACATGAAAGAAAAAAAGGGTAAAAACCATGGGAACTAAGATTAATCTTAGGAATACAAATTTGTAAAACAGGAATGAGAGTACAACATTTGAAGTGGTTGATCAGATAACCCGTGCGTCATTTACTTCTAAATCCATAAATTACATACTACTACCTCTAGTTTTTAGTATTTGTCATTCCTGGCCAGGAATTGAACTAGAAATACACTATCGTAATAAGCTGTCGGAGCCACATTTATTTAGGGACAGATGTAGTGTGTGTGTGTGTGTGTGTGTATATATATATATATATATATATATATATATGTATGTATGTATATATGTATATATGTATAACTAAATTCGTGAAATAGAAGACCACATTTCTTCTTTGTGAATTTATTTAATCTTCGTATATTAGGATGGATTGTGTATAACTTAAGTAGCCCAAAACTGCATGGATCGTTAGAACCAAGCCAATATAGCTCTATAAAAGGACGGCATGGATCGTGTAGTTTACCTAGCACAAAACTTTAGTCCTGGATGCGATGTCGCAGGGAGGTGTCAGCGACGAAGAGGTTCGGTAGAGACCCTCAAAGTTGGTCGCCCGGCGTTGTACCCAGGAGTCAACAGCACCAAGAGCTTCGATGCGTCACTGCGAGATCCATGGGGGAAAAATTGTAAAAACCGTGGGAAATGAAAACACGGGAATTTCTTAGGAATACAAGTATGGAACACAGGACAGAGAGACAACACATTTGGAGTACTGCGAGATCACCGGAAGGGCGGGGTAGCGGTGTGTCGGGAACAGAGGCCAGTGTTTCCATTTATATTCATCGTGACTGAAATAGGGTTACAATAATAGGCGGGACTGAAATTGGAGGCGTAGGTAGTGAAAATTGAATTGTCAAAATCTCAAACGTGGCGCGCCAAGTAGAACGAAAAAATTTTTGCGGGAGTGGAGAATTTAACGCAAGTCGTGCCCTTATGCACGCATGCAATCGTCATTAATTACATGTCATGTCACGTCGATTCCTGCACATGGTGCGTGTAGCTATAGGGGTAGACTTCGTCCTAGGACAACTTGCTCGATTCTTAATCATCTTTGTTGACATGCATGGAGATCAAAATCTAAAAGCAGTCATCTGCTAGCTAGTGGGACATTCCAAAAAAATACGAAAAAAATATGAATCGCCAAATGTATATGTGCTAATGCAAACGAAATGCAAATACAGAACACCCAAGTCCATGAAAGGATGATGGCAAACAATCAGCATTTTGTAACATTAATCACAATGAAATGATAACATGTAGTATATACTACTACTAAAAATACATTTTCCCATGCGCCGACTAGAAATGAAAAAATTGAGTGAAAGAACAGAAAAGAGGAGAAACGCAGCCCCAACCACGATCTCAATGGAGTTTCAACCAAGAGTCATCGATTGTTGCAATACAACAAATTCTTGGCTAGACATTGAACAACTGTTATCTTGCACCATTTTTAGAAAGGAGTTGTTTTTCGATACTGCATAGGATGCATTGTTCATGAACAGAAAAGACATTTTTCATTAACATCAAAACAACACATATATTACAAACAAGAAAAAAACACGTAGAAAACAAGAGAAAAAACTACTACTAATCATACTCTAGTCGGAGGAGGACATGTCCACCTCCGCCGCTGCCGCCTCCGCACCCGCCGGCGGCGCCTCCGCCTCCGCATCCGCCGCTGGCATCTCCGCCTCCGCATCCGCCGCCGACACCTCCGCCTCCGCCGTAACCGCTGGTGGAGCATTGTCCAACACTAGATCAAACTTCTTCCAGCTGATGGCGTTCACGAGTTGCTCGCGAAACTCCACTCCAGCCTCCTCACCGATCGTCTCGTAGAGGCAGTTGAGACGAGCGGCAACAAAGCCTAACCCGAAGATCTAGTAGCCGGCGGAGTCCATGCTGGTGTGGTGGGGAAGGATACCAAGTCCCAATCGGTGACAGGAGTGAGATGTATTGTTAAATACATCCTGCGCCACTTTGTCGAGCACTTTTGCTTGCATGTTGGCGGCGAACAGGGTGCCGGTGACCTCCTTAATCTTGCCGTCGAGTTTGTTGATGCTTTCCTCAATGAGGCGGACAATCTCATCATAGTCGGATGGAAGAGGTGTGGGCGGCACGGGCGGAGACGGGAGTGGAGGAGGTGCGGGCGCTGCCTCCAGTTCCACTGGCCTTGGCAGCGACAGAAACGGAGAAGGAGGATCGAGGGACGTCGATGACCTGGAGTGCTTTGGTGCGGGGCTACCCATTTGTGCGGCAACAGAGGTGCGAACAAAGAGAGAGAGGTGGTCGACGGTGGTGCGGTGGCGAAGCAAGAGGAGAAGTTTGGAGGCTAAAATCGATCGAGAGGTGCAGCGGATAAGAAGAGGACGATGTGCCTTTATAGCGGGTCGTCGTCTAAGCGCATGAGTGGAGATGATCGGATGCTTCAAAAATTGTGCTTTTGAATCGACGGTCAGAGTTACTCCAAACCGCGGTTCGCCTCCTCTTGTTTATCGCAATGGCTCAACACGTCCCATCAGCCAGTTTTTTAATTTGACACACAAAGGGCTCGGGATATGCAATGGCCCACCTGGCATACTTTGTAGGTCCATCGTGGTGTTCGTAACGTTTCGTGCGAATGATTTCAATGAGGTGCGGAGATTGACGTGAACGCGCATGGGAATCGACCGAGAGTCCATATCTTTTTTTTTAAGGATCCGACCGTTGTCGACCGAGAGTCCATATCGAACTGATAATTGTCGTGGTCAGTGTTGATGGTGGACATGAATGTAATGCATGTGAAAGAGACTCACAATCAAGCATGTTTGGTGATGTGTTGAGGATTTTTGTGCCCCCTTGTTGAGGAACATGTTAATTGGATGACGTTGACAATCGGATGTGGCGTACGTTTTTTCACAAGTTTGTTCATTTGTTCCTAAAATCAGAACACGTAGCGGCTAGCGCCTATGCCTGTCGTTTCTTCAAAAGATGAGTACAGCGATACATAATGGCAGCATGCGATCGATTAATTTGATGAACCACGTACATACGTAGTGAGAGCTGTGTGCTTATTAGACGATGGTAGTCCACATTCTATCCTCGTACTGTCGAGGGAACATCCTTTTGTCAAATTTGTTATCTCTATTGATGATAGGATAATATTCTTCATTAGTGTGGTAGATAAACTGCCATATAGGTTGAGAGCATACACACATGCATGGTAGAGAATATGATATATATAGAAATATATATACATGGTAGGAAATATTATTATATTCTTGGAATACATGTTTGGGACGTAGCATGCATATGTACGTCTAACATCCATGTGAAAGACATCGATCATCTTTGCTGACGTTACGTGTTCTCTTTATTGTTGAGAGGTCGTCATGTTCGAGGCTCGTTGATCATGTTTGCGGTGTAGCATGCATGGACAACTAATATGCATGTGAAAGACCTCGATGCATGTGAAATAACATGCATGTTTTTAAAAGCAAGATATAGTGTTTCCTCAAGAAAAAATAATTTCATGAGAGATTGGGCGCACAAGCACAAAAGCTAGAACTTGAGCGATGCACCTACGAATTCCATATGTCGGGATGATCGATGACAGCCGATCTGCAAACTCGGTGGTAAGATCAGTAGTAGCCAGAGAGCAGCTTGCGGCCGACCTCAAAGGAGATGAAGGTGTCGATGCACACACAGCTGATCTGTTCGCCTGAGAGATTGTACGCGTCCCAGTTGCTCGTCCTCACCCCGCAAGGCTTCTCGATGTAGGCGCCCATCACGGCGCTCGCGATGTCCTTAAGCCCCGTGTAGCAGAGGCTCGGGCGATCCATCTCCTCCACCGCGAGCTCGGCCAGGTCCACCGTTTTGGCCACCTTCAGCTGACAGTCCTTCCAAAGTCTGTCGGCGTCAATTTCCACGCCCACGCCGATGAAGCGGTAGTCAAAATCGCCGAGGAAATCTTCCAGCTCGTCGGGGAAGTAGTCAGCATGGATGACCTAGAAGATGAGGCAGCGGCAGCCGACGCAAAGCTGCAGAACGGTGACTGGGTTCTGGTCGGTGGAGTAGCTAGGGCGCCACTCGATGTCGAGCCCGACGACGAGCTTGTGAAGGTGTCGACGGTGGACCGAGAGGACCTCGTTGAGCCAGTCCTCCATGGCCTCGCCGGAGGACGTCACGGTGGTGGTGATCACGTCTTCCTCGAACGTCATGTTGTACACCTGAGTCCCCACCATTGGGTCTCTCTCCTTGTCGTCCCTACGGTTGCCATCTGCGGCGGTGGGGCGCAACTTCTCTCTTGTGCAAAACCTTTGTCTACACCTTTAGTTTGGATTTTAATTCGAAACGGGCCTGGATATATAACTGATGCAGTTACGATATGAGCGGAGGACTTTCCGGATTTGACGGGCCCGAGCCCGGAGTAAAGAGAGTAATGAAGATTTTTGAATCTGATATACTCTTTCTAATTTTTAATTCTTATCATTATGACCACAAGTTGCATTGTCTCAACCTAACACCACGTACAACAACAACAACATTTCTCAGGGGCCCACCCACTGGGTATGCTGGGTGGGCCACGGGATACACTGGGTCCAGTTACTAGAGAGTAGGTAGTGTGAATGCATGATGGAGAGATCAGCAGAATCGGGAACTGGCCAATGAAGATGGATGAATATAGTGTCACGGTTCATTTATCTAAACGTGCACCATCCTTTTTCTTCTTCCCCTTTTTCTTATAAGTTCGTATTATTTTCCACCAATCTTCTAGCCCTCCTTTATTTGAAGTTGTATGGTTGGATCAGGATACGTGGCCGGCGTGAGGCGAGAGCCGTGTGTGCAACACCAGGCGGACCATCGTGGAGAGACGTTGCTCTCCTTGTTGAATTTGATGATGTTGAGGATCGGATGTGGCTTTCGTGTTTTCACAAGTGTGTTCATTTGTTCCTAAAAGCGGCTAGCACCTACGGCTGTTGTTTCTTGAAAGGAGGAGTACAGCATAGTTGGAAATTATATTGTACTGTACTGTGCAAGCCATGCGATTATATTGTACAGTACGACACACTGATACACCAAGTTGTAAAGATCAACAACAAAAGACTCAACCCGACACACTAGTGAAAGTAAAACACCCGATACATTTTATGACACACTTGTGAAAGTAAAATACCCGATACATTTTATTATTATGGAAGTCTATAACTAAGACTCAATCCAAATCGGGCAAAAATTTCGATGACCCTGACTTCTAGTTTGTTTTTGCAATCCATCCAAATCAAGTCTTTTTTGTATTCACCCTTTTGCAATGATGCCCACGAGCATTTAATCTGGGCTAAAGTTGATATGTACTCCAGAAACTGTTGTTGCGTTTTTTGTGATTTACTACGTGCTTTGTTGTTTGATTGCTCATTATGCTGGATTCGTGTTGGGTTTGAACATAGAGAGTGGGCTTCTCCTTGCTGGTCCTGTTAGATAAACTAGGTGGTAGTCACTTTCTGGATCTCCAGCTCAGTAGATTTGGAAGTGTGGAATTATATTCCATTCTAAAAGATAAATGAGATAAATAGTCCACTAGTTTATCGTTAGAACAGCAACATTAGAACTATTTTTGCGCACCAATGAACAGAAAAATAAAGTTCATTTCCTTAAGATGATACATTACAAACAAGAAAAAAGAAAAACACAAACTACAAACAAGAAAAGAAAAACAACACAACTAAGAACAAGAAAAAAAACTACTTCTCCTCCACCTTGCTCCACCTACTTCTCCTTCTCCTCCTCCTCCTCCTTGGGCTCCTAGCTGGGCGGGGGCGCCTCCCACGACGGAGACGGGAAGCTCAGTTTCCTGGACGTCGCCGCCACCACGTTTTCGCGGTCGGTGACGTCGAGCTTGTCTGCCAGCGTCTCCCAGGGGACGTCGAGACGACCGGCCAAGTGCGTCATGCTGAAGACGTAGTTGCCCGTGGTCCCCATTGCAGCATACTCTAAAAGGGGACCAAGCCCAAGGCGATGCATGGAGCGCAATTTATTGTCAAATACATTGCGCACCATCTTCCAGAGAGCCCACTCCTTGTTCGGGGGGGGGGGGGGGGGAGTCCGGCCGGGGACGCTTCACCTTGGCGTCCTTCGACGGGCTTGGCGGCGGCATTTTCTTGTCAGCCATGGTTTTCATGGCGCGGTTTTGGGAAGAGAGGAAGAGTGGTTGTGCAGAGAAGACGATGGCATGCCCGAGTGATCTTATAGCGTAGTAGTAGCCTAGATGTTCGTCTCTCAACGCGCGCAGTGGTGGTGATGGTACGCGAAGCAGTTCCAATTGAACTCAAAGATGTGCATGCTCTGCGCGCGTTTAAGGCACCTCGGTGACTGGCACGCATGTAAGCTCGGTGTGCCCGGTCACATCAGCCACCTGTACAAATGGCTACCGCTTCAAGGACCAAACCTTAGAGCATCTCCAACCCATTAGCTATATGATGTGCTATCCTATTATTTACCAAATCTAGAGAAAAAATCATCTCCAACCGGTTTGCTATTAGGATTGCTACTTTTAGCCATTTGCTATATGGAGCTCTAGGTGTGCTACTAGTAGCAAATGCTATCCGGTTTGCTATTCCCGATTTCCAGTACATTATCGTCGTTCCGTTACAAAATAGTCATTGAAAATTAGCCGTTGGAAATACATCCGTTGAAAGATAGTCGTCAGAAATATAACCATCAAAAAATAGCCATTATAAATACAACCGTTACAATATAGCCATTGCAACAATGTTATTTGAATTTTAAAATAATTATTATATACTAATAAAATATGAAAATTTTTAATATAGCACATAATATAGCAAACAGGTTGGAGATGCTCATGGAATGAGATGCTAAATGTGGATAGCATATTTGTCATTTGAAAGAATAGCAAACCAAAAATAACAAAGGGGTTGGAGATGCTCTTACATGGCAAACAGCGACGTATAATACTTCCTTCGCCCCAACTAAACTCTATTTCTGTTTTGGTCGAACTTACCTTTGACCAATGATTTATATGGAATTTATTAACTTCAATAACATGTAGTACTAGATTGTATATTATGGAAATATTTTCATGGTGAATCTAAAAGTACAATTCTTGTATTGTTAAAACAAATCAAAATTGCGTAAATCAGTGATCAAAGATAGATTTGATGAAACTTAAGACTTCCCTTTGAAAAAGTTTTATATTTTACATTATTTTTACATATGTAATATGCACATAGGATATATCACTTGATAGTTTTACAAAAAAACATGGAGGAGAAATATGTATATCCCATATGCTACTATGTAAATTTGGGGTTGGCAAAAAAAATGAGACCGAAAAACCGAAACTAAAAAAACCAAGGCCGGAACCGAAAAGACCGAAATATCGGGTATCGGGTACTTTTCGGGTAGCAAATATAAATAACCGAAAATTAAATGTCGGGTTCGGGTACAACTCTCGGGTAACTGAAATAACCGAATAGTCTGTCCATCAAATAATAAGTTAAATTATGCGTGGTAAACTATAAACAATACAAATTTAGATATTTTATTTTCAAGTTCTGATGTGTGAAGTTGTTGGATTTAAACGTTTATTTTTATTTTTCATTTGTCAATTTATAATAAATTACGTCATGGGATTAAATTTATCAATCATATTGAATTTGTGCAAACATGACATGGATATAATGTATAATTCGAAAATATCGGGTACGACCGAAGACCAAACCAGAATTTTGGTACCCAAAATTTTCGGGTACCTAATATTATTACAACAATTTGGGTAGTGATTTCAAGAAACCAAATTTTGAAAAAGACCGAAATACCCGAACCGAAATATCGGGTAGACCGAATGCACACCCCTAACGTAAATCCACCAAAATTAATTAGCTAGTTTGAGGATGAATGAAGTTGAGCTTGCGAGCTTGATGAGCACGATCATTGTTTTGAGCAGCGATTAGTTTATGGCATCATCAAATCTGGAGTAAGTTTTCTAGATCATTTGGGGCCGAAAAATTAGTTAACACCCTATATATGAGGAGAAAGATTCGGATATGCTACCTATTGCTTGTGTTGAATAACCCTACGCCGTGGACAACATATCCGACACTTCATTCTGGTCGCCAGGATCATTCTGCCCCAAGTCATCTGGGGCAGCAGGCGGAGGACCTTGATCATCAAGATAAGGACCAGGCAAGAAATCATTTGTCAAAGGTAAGTTTGACCAAAGCTAAAAATAGAGTTGAGTTGGGGCGGAGGGAGGAGTACTTTTTATAGACCGCTTTGCAGGCCCCGTTGCGGGCGATCTCCTGCCGGCTGACAACTATAGCGGCTAAAGTAGCGTACAACTGCACTTTAGAAGCCATAAACCCAGTTTGCATCAAAGGAAACTCACGGGACAGTTTAAAGGAATGGAATCCTCCGAAAGGGAAAGACATTCATACGAGATTTGCAAGTAGCATTCGAAACGGTGCACTTTAGAAGCCATAACCATCACTACGCGCATCTCATCGTCTTCTCCGCGCGTACTAATAAAGACACACCATCCTCTTCTCCGCAACACACAGGCCATCCTCTTCTCCGCGCGTACTCTTTGTCTCTGTCACGCGCGCCCTCATTGGTTCCCTTCGAAGCCCATGGAGTTCCCCTTGCCACACGATATTGCAGTCCTGATCGCGGGGTGGGTCGCCGCAACCACCCCGCAGCCCATCGACGACCTCTCCAGTCCGTGCGCCACCTGCAAGGCCATGCATGCGGCGTGCCGGGATTGCGCCGTGGGTAGGCGTGTGGCGCTGGAGCGGGAAAGCATCTGGAAGCTTAAATGGAGCTACAACCGCCTCGTGGAGCGCCTGGCAATCATCGACAACCCTCATTTGTGCTACGTCACCGGGTTCGACCTTGTCATCCTGCACGGTCGCGCACAGCCGAGCACCCAGTTCCTTGCCCGGGCAGCCGCGAACGGCCACATGGTGGCGGCCTACGTCCTCGCTATGCTCCACTACGACGCCGACCGCGGGGCCTGCGACGCCTTCGAGTATATTTGACAGATCGAAGATGAGGCCCACATCGGCTACAATGCGGCTGGGTCCGTCGCGATGAAGTGGACCAACAAGGAGTGCTGCCGATGTCCGTATGAAGCCATGAATAGTATCGATCGTGTCAACTGGAGGTTCCTGGGCAGGCCTTGTCCGGAAGCGCCGCCGGTGTGTAAGATCGAAGAGCACGTGAAAAGCTACCAGAGGGGGAGGATAATGGTAGATTTAAAAATCTTACGCAGCGGAAACAATTAAACCCCAAACCCTTTCGGCAGAAAAACGATTTGTTCAAGAAATCGTGTGTGAGACTAATCTAAACGTGTTTCACCGTGACAAAAGTGATAGATATCAGAGAGAATCAAGTCACGAAAACAACACAAAAGGAATCACTCAAATCGTTGAGAAAAACTCAAGTTATGATCGAAAGATCAAACAATGGTCAATCTGCCCTATCCGAGAAAAACAGTTCTGGAACGCTGCAAAGAAACTCGTGTAGATCATAGACAACAAATCCAATGACCGTGAAATTTTGACATATGATATAAAATCAAGTTGTGAAGACAACCCAAAAGGAATAACGTCAATTGGATCTGTAAAACTCGAGTTATGATAAAACCACCGACGAAAGGTAGTGCTGTCCAGAAACTCGACGAGTAAAACTTGTCTGGAACAAGTCGGATGAACAAGGCACAAAAGTTCCTTCAAACTACGAATTTTATTCAATAGAACACAAGAGGAACATCCCCAAAGTCGTGCACCACGAGCTCTGGGCTCCCTTGCTTATATAACCAGCCCTTAGGCCAACCCAATATCAACTAGGACTCCAATCCTACTCAAATCACAGAAGCAATCTTAAGACTTCCAAACACCTTAGGAACGTATCCCACATTCCTAAACAACTCAAATTCGTGACCCACACGAAATCCTATCATAACCAACTCAAATCTTTCATATTTGAGTCAAACCCGACTCAGCCGCAGCCTGAGTCCATAACCTAGTCGGTTGGACATTTCCGACCAATTCTTTACGTCCACATCTCTTCATCACGTATTGAAACCATGTAGCCACGTCCATGCACTCCTTGCATACGTGCAAACATTTTCCAACGACGTCCACAATACCTTCATATGCATTGTTCTTGATTCAATCATGTTGCGCAACCTCCTGATCAGCTCAACCACAATTCCTCCTGAATTTGGTTGTTGGAACCTCATCTCCTCCCTGAGACTAGTCCAATGGATCCCGTTACCAGCCATGTCATGAACTCAAGCAACACCTGCACATGAATAAACAACCAATCCATACGATCCCAAGTCCTCGACTTGACTCAAGTTAGTTCCGAACACAACACCTTACGTGAGAACCTCACATAAGCATGTTGCAAAACCACAGTAACATGATATCATCCATATCAACCAAAACGCACCAAAAACATAGCAAATGAATACTAAGCAATCTTTCCAATAATGTAAAGCAAGTACGAAACATTGCAAATGAAAAGCAGAAGTATTGCGGTCAAGTTCCGGACCATACCACAGCAAGCCGGAGCTTGAGCCGGAGCTTACTAGTACAATGAAGCACCTGCCGGAGCTTACCAAAACTAGTAGATCCTAGCACCGGAGCTTACCAAAAACTAGTCAAAACTAGTCAACCCAAAACCGGAGCTAGACAAAGTACGTCGGAGCTTAGCAAAAGAATGCCGGAGCTATCAAATATATGCCGGAGCAAACAAAGACATGCCGGAGCTAAAGATAAAGCTCACCGGAGCTAACCAAAGCTAGTCGGACCTTACCAAGAAGTCGGACCTAGCATCTAACGTAGCCGGAGCTACCCAAAACAAGTCGGACCTATGGTCGAACCTTGCTATAGCTCGGAGCTAGAGTCGGACCTTGATAAAAAGGTGTTTTGGTGATATTCAAAACTTTTATCATCAAAGCCATGTGTATTCACTACAAGCCAATGTATTCAGCACACATAGGTCTTACACGGTGGCGGTGCCCAACATTGATGATGACGCTTAGGGCTGCTCAATAGGGGAGAACCAGGGAACTGCCCACTGTGGAAGGCCTACGTGGGAGGACTTGAGAGTCTTCTGTACTGAGAACTGTAGGATTAAGCACGAGCATGACCTTTTCTGCTGTCAGGCGTTGTACTCTATGGGTTATATTCCCTCCATTGCCGTTTGGATGCACCCCTAGTTCTCCCAACGCCAATTAAAAGAGAACAAAGGGAGTATATAAAATAGACTTGTAGTATATGAGTTTCCCCTATGCCCGCTCGTCTCTGATGAATGTTGCACTTGTTGTGTTTCCCCTATGCGCGCTCGTCTTTTGTTTAGCCCCGTTTGCATCAAAGGAAACTCATGGGATAGTTTAAAGAAATGGATTCTTCTGGACATGAATACATTCAATTATACAGTAGTTTGGAACAAAGCAAATCAGTGTTCCCTTCTCTCTGTTCATTGTCTCCACTTTTCATTCCAGTCGTCGCTAATAGACATAACTAGCTGTTACATAATACCCAATAAACACAAAATAAACTAATCGGCAGATATAGTCCGCAACACTTTCCTTGAAGCAGTGGTAATAACTTCTGGCCACGTATAGGAGTAGTGGTAATGAATACACCGCATATAGGGGCATAGGGCCAGTGGTACGTTGGAGTTCTACCTATCTTTTTCTAACATTTTTCTCGTCCTTTCTTTTCTTTTCTCTCTGTTGATTGTCTCCACTTTTCTTTCCAGTTGTCGCTACCTTTTAGTATTGTATACTAATACTTTACAGACCGCTTTGTAGGCCCCGCTGCGGGCGATCTCATGGCACCTCCAGCAGCTAAAGTATCGTACATGCAACTTTACAAGGCACCGGAGTTGTGTAGGGTTGTTCATTAACAGAGAATACAGATAGAAGAGATAGTTCACTAACCAGCAGATTGAAAACAAAATAATAGATGAAACAGACGAGCAACATTGAGTTCATTATCATAAAACATTACAGCCTCGTACCTATATTTCTTGTCGTTAGAACAAGTTTTTTAGTTCATATTTGAACTACAAAACTTGTCCTAATTATTAACGACAAGTAATATGGGAAGGAAGAAGTACAAAACATGAAAATCAGCATCACAAAATAAGAAAAAAAAACTTCACAAAAACAAGAAGAGAAAAACATCATGACTGGATTAATCAGTGTCAAAAGATTTCCTGTTTTAAAGTTGGGTTGAACTAGAATGTAATCAAATGTTTGGTGCAATCGTGCAATCAACCATCTTCAACCGTTGGATCGATCTACATTACGGTCGTTGAATCTTTTTATCTAACCCCCTCCACCAGGTGGAGGGGTGGTGGTGGTGGTGAAAGGGGTTAAATGAAAAGATGTAATAACCGTAGGATGTATAGATCCAACGGATGAAAATCTTTGAGCCTAGGGAATAAAATATAAAACAAAGCTACGTGGCTGGCCGGGTACACGTACAGTCTGGCTGGTGTGCCGGTGCACCTTAACCCCTGTCGTGCATCGTCCCCGGTGGTTGTTGGGAAGACCCTTGGAGGTAGACCAGGACCGCCTGACATAGTGAATTTTACTGCATCCCATTTTCAGGAGTCTTTTGAAATATGGCATTTTCTCATTAATTATTGAGGTTGATCTATACGACACTTCATGCTCTAGGGAAAAAAGAAACAAGATTGTACTTCATGCTGGTGCACACAAGAGGCAATGAAAATAAAAACGCATGAGTTCTTGTCAAGTTTACATAATGAAAGCATCGGAACCCTCCCTAATGTCCTCGATAGTAAAATGGTGGATGCATTCTTTACTGCACGGATGCAGTAAAATGTCGCTACATCAGGCGATCATGGTCCAGGCAGGTATGCTCTGATTCCTATCCTCCAAAACTCCATCTAGGCTTCCAATGACGTAGGCGGTTCACCACTAGATTGTATAAAGGATAAGCACGCACACATGTAATAGTCGTTCTTGACTGCGTTGGTCTAACATCATTGTTTGACTGTGTTGGCCTACGTTTAGTCATTAACGCTAGCTTTTGAATCTGTGTAGTGCGAAAGGGTTTAGTGTTGGTTTCACACTACACTAGCTAACCTATATAAAGTGTATTTGTGTTCCCTGATGAATACACAACAAACATTCTCCATACAAAATAGTCTCGAGAGCAGTAATCTTTCCCTGCATGCTTCCGGTTTCTTCTGCCGGAGGTTCAAAGGAAACTAGTACACGGCTGGCCGGGTACATGTACAGTACGGGTGTGCCGGTGTACCTTAACCTTGCGTCGTCCGCCCCCGGTGGTTGTTGGGAAGAGACTTACGGGTATGCTCTGATTCCTGTCCTCCTACTCCATATCTAGGTTTCCGATGACGCGGGCGGTTCACCACCAGACAAACCAACAAAGCCTCGTTGTTGAGCAGCATGCAAGTTTTTCGATGAAAAACCAACAAAGCCCCGCAGTCAATTTTTCAACAAAAAACTTGCATGCCGCCTGCTTACCTCCTCCCATTTATACTCCCATGCGTACTCCCGCTGACGTGTCATCATCTTATTTGTTGTGAAGGTATGGTAGTTAACCTAAGCATTAATAAAGGGACCAAAAACATTTTGACACATCAGCGGGATGACGCATGGAAGGACAGAACGGGAGGACCCTGCAGTCAGTTTTTCATCAAGAAACTTGCATGCCGCTCATCACCGAGGCTTTGCTGGTTTGTCTGGTGGTGAACCGCATGCGTCATCGGAAACCTAGATGGAGTTGGAGGACAGGAATCAGAACATACCTGCAGCGATCTTCCAACCACCACCGGGGATGCACGACGGGGGTTAAGGTACACCGGCACACACGGACCATACATATGTGGCGGTGAAGATGGAACTCAACAGTCTCACGGTTATGGATAGAAGAAAGGAAGAAGAAAAAGGATGGCGCGTGTTTTGATCTATGAACCGTGAAACTGATGACTTCCATTTTAATTGGCCAGTTCCTGATTCCACTGAGTCATTGTTGTTGTACATGGTGTTTGGTTGAGACAATGAAACTTGTGGTCATAACGATAAGAATTAAAAGAAGGAATATATTAGATTCAAAAATATTCATTACGTCAGGTCGTATGATGGCCGGACACTCTCCAATCCACTTAGATTGAAATGGAACCACTCCTACCCAAATGAGGAAAAAAATTAATGGATACGGTATGCATATCCAAGGCTGTGCATACTGTTCCACATTTGTGACATGTGTCCACATGAACGGACGGATGAAGCAGTTGCATGACTGTGACATGTGACACATCCGAGAGCAAGTGCATACCGTTCTTAGATGGTGCCACACGTACATCCTTCTCGTGTATTCAATCGTCGTTCCCTGATCGTGGAACCATCTATATACCACTAGCCCCAGCGTAACACTGGCCCAATGGCCCTATACGCGGTGTAATCATTACCACTACTCCTATACCCAGTGTCCGTAACGAATTTGTGCGAGCGATTTTGACAAGCAGTTAACGATTTGTCTCACCTCAGAAAATTGAGCTCATTGCAATGAGAATATAAGGCAACGTGCACTATTGTAGTCAGACATTCGATTGAAAAAAGATGTCGTACAAGACTCCTGCACGCTCTGTTCGATTTCGACCTGGCAAGCTCCGTTTGACATCTTCTGCTCGCCCAGTCGAAATCAAAAGGGACGTGTAGGAGGCGTGTACGGGGCGGATGTTTTTTAGATAAAGCCCTGGGCCATTTTCATGTCAAATTAAAAAACTACCAGTGAAGCCGATGGGACACGTCGAGCAGTTGCGATAGCCGAGAGATGCAAACCGCGATATTTTATATGCATATTTTTTCCCCGCATACGCTGGGCCCTTTGCGTGTCAAATTAAAAATTTCTCCTTTTATAGAAAAACATCTCCTTTTTAACGATGTACTGGAGAGCAAGTGCATACCGTTCTCAGATGGTGCCACACGTACTTCCTTCTCGTGTCTTCAATCGCCGTTCCCTCATCGTGGCACCATCTATATACCACTGGCCCCAACGTAACACTGGCCCAATGCCCCTATGTGCGGTGTAATCATTACCACTACTCCTATACCCGGTGTATGTAACGAATTCGTGCAAGCAATTTTGACAAGCTGTGAACGATTTGTCGCACCTCGAAAAGTTGAGCTCGTTGCAATAAGAATATAAGGCAACGCGCGCTATTGGAGTCAGACATTCGATTGAAAAAAGATGTCGTACAAGACTCCTGCACGCTCCATTCGATTTTGACCTGGCGAGCTCCTTTTGGCATCATCCGCTCGCCCGGTCGAAGTCGAATGGGACGTGTATGAGGCATGTACGGGCAGATGTTTTTTTTATATAAAACCCTGGGCCATTTCCGCGTCAAATTAAAAAACTGCCAGTGAAGCCGATGGGACACGTCGAGACGTTGCGATAACCGAGAGGGATGCAAACCGCGATTTTTTATAAGCATAATGTTTCCCTGCATACGTTGGGCCCTTTGCATGTCAAATAAAAAATTTCTCCTTTTATCGAAAAACATCTTCTTTAACGACGCACCGGAGAGCATGTGCATACCGTTCTCAGATGGTGACACACGTACTTCCTTCTGGTGTCTTCAATCGCCGTTCCCTGATCGTGGAACCATCTATATACCACTGGCCCCAACATAACACTGGCCCAATGCCCCTATGTGCGGTGTAATCATTACCACTACTCCTATACCCGTTGACCGTAACCAATTCGTGGGAGCAATTTTGACAAGCTTTGAACAATTTGTCCCACCTTGGAAAGTTGAGCTCGTTGCAACAAGAATATAAGGCAACATGCGCTATTGTAGTTAGACATTCGATTGAAAAAAGATGTCGTACAAGACTCATGCACGCTCCATTCGATTTAGACCTGGCGAGCTCCGTTTGACATCGTCCGCTAGCCCGGTCGAAGTCGAACGGGACGTGTATGAGGCATGTACAGGCGGATGTTTTTTTATATAAAACCCTGGGCCATTTCCGCATCAAATTAAAAAACTGCGATTGAAGCCGATGGAGCACGTCGAGCCGTTGCGATAATCGAGAGGGATGCAAACCGCGATTTTTTATAAGCATAATTTTTTCCCGCATACGTTGGGCCATTTGCGTGTCTAATTAAAAATTTCTCCTTTTATCGAAAAACATCTCCTTTAACGACGCCAAATTTTCCCCTTCGATCGGAATACCACCCCCA
The DNA here is from genome assembly GCA_036927565.1 of Tuctoria greenei. NCBI lineage: Eukaryota > Viridiplantae > Streptophyta > Magnoliopsida > Poales > Poaceae > Tuctoria > Tuctoria greenei. The sequence continues at coordinate 64,352,681 of JAYESD010000011.1, read as the reverse complement.
TTGGTACATTAACTTATTAAGGTTACAAATTGCCAGAGCCAGAGATGCGCGCCCGTACATGGGCTCACACGTCATGGGGAGGAACACCAAGCGTCCCAGCGCAGTTTCGGCCAAGGAATACAAAGTGGCTCAGTGCAGTTTTAGCCCACGAATAACAAGCGGCCCAGCGCAGTTTTGGGCCTACTCTGATAGCTTCATGTACGCTTTGTCCTGGTTGCCTCCCCACCGGACCCTTCGATCCACAATGGTCCCTCTCCCGATTGCACGCAGCGCGCCTAGAGGAGCATCCGTCGGCCACCATGCTCTTGGAGGAGCATCCGCCGGCCACCACGCTCTTGAAAGAGCATCCGCCGTCTACCGGCGTGGAGGAGCATCCGCCAGCCGCCGCACGTGGAGGAGCAACATCGCTAGGTACAATTGCTCACATAATGTTATCATAGTTCAATCCTCTTACGGATACACTGATTGAATTGTAGGAAGCGATGTCAGAAGATAAGACATGGACGGGAAAAGACGGGCGTACGAAGGAGTGGCAAGATGTAATGAAGTCATTTTTAAATTTAGCATTTCAGGGCACTCGTGAAGAAGAAACTGAGCCTTGTCCTTGCACGAAATGTCATAATATTTGCCACGGGACATGCAAGGAAGTTCATCTTCACTTGCTTCGTAATGGGATGTCATTTGATTATACTTGTTGGGTACACCATGGAGAAAAAACGAGTTGATAAAAATATTGTTGAGCAATCAGCAAATAATGAGGAGATAATTTCTGATGATGTTGCTGCTATGGAAAACATGTTGTCCAGTCTTCTTAGAGGCACTGATAATGGTGGTACTTCAGCAGATGTTGATGATCCAGAAAATGCTATAAACCAGCAGGAGCCAACTGGGTGTGCAAAGGCATTCTATGACTTATTAAATGATGCCAAAAAGGTGTTGTATCAAGGTTGTGAGAAGGTGACCCAATTATCCTTCATTGTCAGGTTGTACCAGATAAAGTATTTAACTAGTTTGAGCAAAAAAGCATGTGAGTTGATCCTAGAACTATTCTCATATGTGCTTCCAGAGGGCCATTGCATTCCTAATACACTTGATAAAGATCAGAAGGTTGTTCGTGACCTCGGGCTTAGCTACGAAAAGATCGATGCATGTGTCAATGACTGTGTGTTATTCCGGAAGGACTATTCTCTGCTAGATCGATGACCAAAATGTGGTGAATTAAGATGGAAAAATATTACTGGTGGGGATGCAAGAGAGGCTTTACCTTGTGGAAAAGCCAAGAAGCTTGTAGCATGCAAGGTTCTACAATACTTCCCTCTTATTCCCTGTCTTCAAAGGTTTTATATGACAGAATCAATGGCATCAAACATGCGCTGGCATAATGAAGAACGTATTAATGATGGAATATTACGCCATCCTGTAGATTCAAAAACATGGAAGCATTTTTATAGCATTCACCCAAATTTCTCATCTAATCCTCGCAACATAAGACTTGGGCTAGCATCTGATGGTTTCAATCCTTTTGGAGTAATGAATGTTTCTTACAGTACATGGCTTGTGATTCTAATCCCTTATAATCTACCACCTTGGTTGTGTATGAAGCAGCCTTACTGGTTGATGTCAATGATAATTCCTGGGCCAAAGTCACCTGGAAACAACATTGATATGTATATGCAGCCTTTGATTGATGAGCTACTAAAATTATGGTCTGAAGGTGTTGAAACATACGACAGTTCAAATAAAGAGACGTTTCTCATGCGAGCTTCTATATTGTGGACAATAAATGATTTTCTAGCATATGTAATGCTATGTGGATGGAGCACAAAAGGTAGGATAGCATGTCCATACTACCATGTAAACACTGACGCTTTGTGGTTGAAACATGGACGAAAGTATTGCTACATGGGTCATCGTTGTTTCCTACCTCAGAATCACCGGTGGCGTTGGGACAAGCTTATTTCAACAACAAAATCGAGAATAGAGAGGCTACAACATCACTCTCTGGTCACGAAGTACTCCAACAATATGAGACTTTTGATCAAGTGAGTTTTGGACAGACGAATAATAAGAGAAAGCGCACTAAGGAAGATAGGTGGCATAGTTGAAAGAAGAAAAGTATATTTTTTCAGCTCCCGTATCGGAAGACATTGCTAATAAGGCATAACTTGGATGTCATGCACATTGAGAAAAACATTTGTGATAGCATATTGGGGACATTGCTTAATACGGATGGTAAAACAAAAGATAGTCTACAAGCTCGTTTTGATATGCAGGAAATGGGTATACGGCCAAAGCAACATCCGGTGGGTATGAAAGGGAAGTATGATTGTCCATCAGCATCATATACTTTGCAAAAAGATCAGAAGATCACCTTGTGCAAGTTTTTGGCAGATGTGAAGATGCCTGATAGTTATGCCTCAAACATCAAGAGAAGTGTGGACATAACAGCTCGTGAGGTATCAGGTCTAAAAACTCATGACTGCCATATTATATTTCAGAAGATTAGCAGATTCTTTTCTGGAATTTGTTCTAAAGAATTGGCGGAACCAGATTTGGATAAGATGATTAAACAATTTCCTGAAACAATTTGTAAGCTTGAGATGTTGCTTCCTCCCGCTTTCTTTGATATCATGGTACATCTTCCAATCCATCTTGGCGAAGAAGCTCGCTTGGGTGGACCTATTTCTTACAGATGGATGTATCCAATTGAGAGGCACCTTGGTACATTGAAGAGGTATGTACAAAACAGAGCTCACCCGAAGGGTTCTATAGCTGAGGGATATATTATGGAAGAGTGTATGACTTTTTGTAGTCAGTTTTTGGGTAACATCAGCACCAGCTTAATAGGCCAGAACGTCATGAATCTGCAGCTAGGAATGAACCTTCTCTGGAGTCTAATATATTTACAGAAGTTGATAATTCTAAAAAAGGGTTTAAATGGGGCCAACTTACTATGGTGGAACTACATAACATCAGGCATTATATTATTAATGTTGAAGAGGCCGCTCCATGGATCAAGTACGTATAACTCAGATGTTCTATACTATATTGGATAATGCTTATTGTATATGGCTAATTTAATTTTATACCCTTTTCAGTGAGCATTTTGAAGAGATGAAAAAGATTCATTCTCGCGATGTTGAAAAACGCCATAGAGATGAGTTTGTTTGTTGGTTTTACAAACGAGTAAGTACATGCAAGTTTTTACTTTGATGAAATATTGAAGAAATATCTGTTTTGAAGTTGGTTTATCGATGACCCCTTTTATACTAAATAATGTGTACAGATTACGACATTACACAAAGAAGGCAAAGTAACCGATTATTTGTATACATTATCTAGAGGACCTGATCGTCGGGCACGTTTTTTTAGTCGATCATTCATAAATGGCTTCTTCTTTCAAACAACAGAGGTGGAAAAAGATTTACGGACGCAAAACAGTGGTGTTGTTGTTCGGGATGGTGATCATGAGTGGTATGGAGTAATCAAGAAAATGATTTCTGTTGATTTTGAAAAAAAATCAAGAGGTTCTGTTATTTGAATGTGAATGGTTTGATCGGCCTTGTTCCGGTCAGAGCCAAAGCAGAGGCCACAAAATGGATTTATACGGAATGATAGATGTTGACACTACTATTTCTCAATTTAAGTATGAGCCTTACATTCTGGCCACCCACGCAGAGCAAGTTTTTTACGTTAGAAGTGTGAAGCAATCTAAATGGGCTATAGTTGTTAAAACGAAGCCAAGAAACCTTTTTGCCATGCCCCTTGGAGACAGTGAAAATAATGTCACTAAGACGATGGAGGCTGAGACATTTGATGATCGACGACTTACTGACATAAATGAGGATATGATCGCATTGGATAGGAATGACATTGAGGGAGCAATCAGTGATGATTCCGCTCTTTCAAATGAAGATGACGACGACGACGATGATGATGATACATATATCAATGATGGTATTGTACCTCCAATATTGGGGGAGGATAGCGAAGATGATGATCTTTATATATGTACTGTGTGAGCTAGCTGTACGTGAACTACTTGATTTTCTTTTTTGAAAAGATAGAAGCTGCTATTCTATTTAGCAGCAAGCTTAGAAGCAAGCCACGAACTAGCGAATCGTGGCATAAGTTCCTAATGCAACGTTTGTGTTTCGTGGCGATAGATTGGAATGCCACGAACTAGTAATCGTGGCAAAAGTTTGTAATGCGACGTTTGTGTTCTGTGGCGATAGATCTTAACGCCACCAACCGGTATTTCGTGGCAACAGATCCAAATACAACGATAGTGTTTCGTGGCGACAGATCCTATCACCACGAACTTGCGAATCATGGCATAAGTTCCTAATGCAACGTTTGTGTTTCATGGTGATAGATCCTAATGCCATGAACTGGTGAATCTTGGCAAAAGTTCCTAATGCAACGATTATGTTCCGTGGCGATAGATCTTAACGCCACCGACCGGTATTTTGTGGCAACAGATCCTAATACAACGATAGTGTTGCGTGGCGACTGATCCTATCGCCATGAACTTGTGAATCGTGGCATAAGTTCCTAACGCGACGTTTGTGTTTCGTGGTGATAGATCGTAAAACCACGAACTGGTGAATCGTGGCAAAAGTTCCTAATGCAACGATTGTGTTCCGTGGCGATAGACCCTAACGCCACAAACCGGTATTTCGTGGCAACGGATCCTAATGCAACGATTGTGTTTTGTGGCGATAGATCCTATCGCCACGAACTGGTGATGCATGGCAAAAGTTCCTAATGCAACGATTGTGTTCCATGGCGATAGATGCTAATGCCATGAACTAGTGAATCGTGGCAACAGATCCTAATGCAACGATCTTGTTACATTGCTATAGATGCTAACACCACGAACTATTGAATCGTAGCAACAGATCCTAATGCAAAGATCGGGTTCCGTGGCGATAGATGCTAATGCCACGAACTAGTGAATCGTGGCAACAGATTTTAATGCAATGATCCCCATGGCGATAGATGATAATGCCACAAACTTGTGAATCGTGGAAACAAATCCTAATGCAACGATCGGGTTCAGTGGTGATCGATGCTAATGCCACGAGCTAGTGAATCGTGGCAACAGATCCTAATGCAACGATCGGGTTCCGTGGCAATAGATGCTAATGCCATAGACTAGTGAATCGTGGCAACATATACATGGCGATAGATCCTAATGCCACGAACTAGTGAATCATGGCAACAGATCCTAATGCAATGATCGTGTTCCGTGGCGATAGACGCTAATGCGATGAACTAGTGAATCGTGGCAAAAGACCAAGCTTACTGCAACGATTTAGTATTCGTTGCAGTACAATCGTTGCATCAGGGCGGAATCCTTGTAGTGAATCTTGCCAAAAACTTTGTTTGTTAAACTTAGGCAAAGTGTCTAAATCTAGCAAACAACATTTATGGAAGCCTAGGATTTCACTTAATTCTTTCCATAGGAAGTTGTATTCTTTTAGGAATGATCTAAAAGTAATACCATCAAATCCTGTGTAAAGGAATTGCATGGAGAGAAGGCGTGAATCTCTCTCCTCTATATGAGCAAAGTTTTCCCATCCTAGTGCACGCGAAATAGAAAAGAATTCAGAATCCATACCTATTTCATAGATCAAATTCGGCTCATAAGCTTTCATATGAGAAAACTCACAATCTTGGAGGAGCTTGCGTGCTTGATCTTCAACTTCACTTTGTATGTCGAGGCCGTCGTCATGAAGAAGTTGTTGCGGGTTGCTTCTCTCACCCATGGGAGTGTCCTCACCTACACTCCTCCTCATTGAACTTGGTGTAGCAATGGAAGAGGGGCGCGTACTTAAATCTCCACCATGGCTTGTGGTTGCAGCCTCCTTCCTCTTCCCAAACAACCTCTTCATTCCTTTCATGGCCTCAACAAACAAAAACACAACAAGGCAGAAACTCGAAAGAGGTGATGTTAGTAAAAGCAAAACCCCCGACGAATTTTCCCTTGAAGAGCTTGAGAGAAAATTGCAAATGCAAATAAAAGCAAATCTTTTTGGGTTGGATTTGAGCAAGAATGCTTCAATGAAGAGCAAGAAAAACAATGTGAGTATCGAGTGACTTTGCGGAGGTATGAAATGAGGTGAAGTGTTAAGAGGAGTGCTCCTCACGGCCACCATTTATAGTATACACACCCTAACAGTCACTAGGGAACCAAATGTAGCTGTTGGAGGAGAGAGAGCCAAAATGGCCCATTCCCCATGTCGGCCGAACAGGGGGGTCGGACGGACTGCAATGTGGGGCCCCCCTATTCTCCCTTTTGGCATGTGGCTCCCCAATGGCTATGGAATTAGCACATTGGTCAATTACCATTTTTGCAACTCAGAAATATTGTTTTTCGAATAAAAACTCTTTTTTCAAAACCCAAAAAAATTATTTTTGAATAATAAAGAAATAAAAATGAGAATTGAGAATAGAAGATTCTCAACTTGCTGAGAAAAAAATATGCAGTGGGGAAATCAAGGGGAAAACCAAATGAAGAGAAATGAAAAATCAAAGAAAAGGATAGCTACCAATTTAACCTATTGGCTAGGTCTCATCACTGTCCAATGAGAGGGACATTCCTCCTTCTTCATTTCTTGACATCCGGACCTAGAGGGATGGACCAGACGGCTTGTCTTGCTTCTTCCGCCATTCCTTCTTTGGCGGTTTGGTGGACTTGGGCCTTTGGGGTGGCCCGAACTTCTCCGTCTTCTTGGGGTGTTAGTGTGGACGATAAGACGGGTTCTCCGCATAGATCAAATTCTTCATGAATGCAATGAGTGGGTCCACCTTTGGAGGTGTGATTTTGATCTCTTGAATATGCTTAACATTCAGCCCTTACTTGATACGGATCATGGAGCATTCCTCCAACTTTGGGCGAAAGTTAAACTTCTCCTCCTCGCAATTGATATGGAAGTGGATTTCTCCAGCTCCAACGTCTATGCGAGCCTTCGTGGTGCTAAGGAATGGTCGCCCAAGAATGAGCAGCGTATCCTTCTCGACCTCCATTTTGAGCACCACATAGTCCACGGGTATTAAGCAATTTCGAATTTTCACCAGAACATCTTCAGCGATACCTGCCGGATAACAGACTAAAGAATCATCCAGTTGGAGCTACATTAGTGTTGGAGTAAGCTCTGTGAAGTTCAGCTAGTCGAAAACATCCTTGGGCATCACACTCACACTTGCTCCAAGGTCACAAAGGGCCTTGTCAAAGTGGTGAGCACTAATCAAGCATGATATTGTAGGACATCCAGGGTCCTTCAGCCAGTTGCCTCCTTGTAGAGAAATCATGTTGGCACTTTCCACGGGAGGTTCGAGTTGTCTTGGCATCTTGCCATTCTCCTCTGGAGTAACAACAGCAGCCAGTTGAGCCACTTGAGTTTCCAACATCTTGTTGAAGCTCAAATGATTCTTGAAGGATGAGGATAGTCCTTCAATCTTGGCATTAATGCTCTCTAGGGTATTGTCATTAGCTGACAGTTTCTTGGATAGAGCATCATTGATCTTCAGCTGGCTAATGGCAAGTTCCCTCAAGTTCGGTTGATTTCCATTATTGCCATTATTGTTGTACCCTCCTTGAAAGAAGGGGCGTGGTTGGCCCCACCCTTGACCTTCTGGATGATAGCCATTGTTGTTTCCATTGTTGGCTACGTATAAGGCATCCTCACGAGTTTCTGGGCAATCATTGCCCAAATGGCCCATGTTGCCACAAACTCGACAAGTGATGTGAGAGTCTAGGGCATAGGCATTGCCACATACCTCACCATTGCCTTGTCCATCAATATTCATCATTAGGAGGTCTAATTTGGTAGTGATCATGTCCACCTCCTTCAAGGTTTGCTTGCCTTGCTTGCGGGTATGGAGACACTCATCGCTCCAACCCATATCTGACACCATCTTCTCAATCAAATCTTTAGCTTTGGGCACTCTTAATGAGAAGAAGGCACCTCCAGCAGCAGCATCAACATGGTCAAGGGTGGAAGGGATCAGCCCATTGTAGAAGTTTTGGATAATAAGCCAATCATCCATCCCATGGTGCGGACAGGCTGGGATATATTGCTGAAGCCTTTCCCAAGCCTCGGGAATAGACTCCTTGGCTTCTTGCTGGAAGCTGGAAATTCTTCCAAGTAGGGCATTGGTCTTGCCCAACAGAAAGAACTTGGTGAGGAATTCTGTAGAACACTTCTCCCAAGTGTCTACAACATCTCGATTCCAGTAGAACCACTGTTTCGGTTTCCCAAGAAGAGAGAACAGAAATAGCCTAAGAGGGACAGCATCAGGAGATACGTCCTTGATCTTAAAAGTGCTACTTATCTCAATGAACTGTTGCAGGTGAGCACTTGCATCCTCGTTAGCCTTCCGACAAAATGGGTTGGTTGGCACCATAGTGATTAGGCCAGCCTTGATTTCGTTGTTCACGTCTCACGTGTTAACAGTGGGCCCAACATGCACATTGTTAGCAGAGGGAGCCGAAAACTCACGAAGGGTCTCCTGGGCCATTGGCATTTCAATTGTTGATGCAGTTGTGTTGGCTTGCTTTTCCATCGAAGCTTCTCAGGAGTAACTACACGTGGTCGATCTCTCAAAAGAGATTCGGGATCTTCAACAAAGTTCTTCGGCAGATGGAAACCAGACACACACTACCCTGTTTTCACATAAAATGCGAAAGCAAGAAGGGTTATCCTACTAAAACCTACGAGGGTCCTATCCTATTCACACAATCGTGCAATACTTTGGCTGCCTTCCCCGACAACGGTGCTAGAAATGCTTGTTGATATTTCTACGCACCACTAAGAATTCATTCCTAGCAAGGGTGCCAGAAATACTTGTTGATAGTTTTTAAATCACATATGTAAATCCGCAAGCGCACGAAATCTATTGATGTAGCATTTCCCCTTTTAGAGTATTCCAAAGGGTGTCATTTATATTCTCCCAAATGAAGGCTAGGTGGAACCAAAGCAATCATCAAATGGCGAGGCTAGGTTGGTCTAGGTAGAGTTTTATCAAGGATGGATAAATGATAATAGAAAGTAGTGTGACACACACGAAAGCATTCTATCCTAAAGGGGTAAATGAGGTAAAGAGGGACTAGGCTAAGAGTTAGGTAGATACTCCTACTGTGCTCCTAATGTACATATACATAGCCTAAGTTAGTTACTAATGATTATATTAATTATGAATTCTCATGATAAGTGGATCAACACATCGGACACGGGTCTACCCTAGCAATACTAGGACGACTCCCGCCACAAGCCTATGGCATAACTGAACGGGTGGATTACAAAGGACGGATAGGGATGTCACCACCTACTGCCTACCTCTACAATCCGTGGGTCTACGAGACATTCAACGCTACTTATCTATCCTAGCACCATGCTAGCATATTAAGTAATTACCTTAAGATCCTAGGCACAAGCCATCCTATGGCAATGAACTAAATCATTGTTCAACCAATGTTAATTCATAACATAAGTGATTCATATTAACATAATCATTTCATAGCTAATTAGACTATAGTGGGGATTTGTAGTGTTTATGATGATATAATGAGAATGGTATAGCATAATCATAACTACTACTCCTACCACATATATGGAATCCACATTAAGAAAAGAAATGTTTCATCCAAGTATATGAATGATGGAAGACTAAAGATAATATCTTTATTAAGAGCAAAGTCACAAATACACATAGGAATATGAGAGCCATACCTTTCCCAATTAGGAATTGGAAAGATACTCCTTCTACTCCTAACCTACTTGGACTATGGACTAGAGGCTCCTCTCTACATCCTACACTCCTCTAAACCTATGGATAATAGTGCATACAATGGGTGAATACTCAAGTGGTGTGTGTGAAGTGAGGGTAGGGGGTCCAATTTATAGATGGAGAAGGGTCAGTTCCCTCCACCAAAAGTGCGTGAATCAATCTTCATCGTTATCAAGGCACCACACGGAGTCGACACGTGGAAGTTGACCGCGTTTGGTGTCAGGACCTAGTCGGCCGACTAGGTAGGTCGGCCGACCTGGTCTTGGCTCCTTTTGCGGTGTTCTGCCTCAAGGTCACTTCCAGGTGGGTCCCATTGACTGATATGGGTGATACACCATTGGATGGCCTCGGATACTTCTGTTTGTTGGCCATTTGATCCATGTGATGCCACATGTCATCGCTTGATTGGCTAGGATGGTATTTTATAAGATTGATCCCCCTCTTTTACCTCATTTCCGGTATAATTCCTTACATACACTATTCCTCCAAGGACAAGTGGAAATAGGTTTAATAGAAAGGTGATGTGTGCAAAAAATGACAATTCCTTCACATAATTGAGTTATATTGACGGATAAAACTTGTATGTAACAGACGTGAACACTTTCTTTGGACGCTGCCCTGATTCCTATTCTTCTTTTCGTCGCTACCCGGGGTAGTGGCACCTTCGCCAGTCTGGTCGGTTTTTCCTGCCCTGGAGGCGGGCTGTGAGTGCCAGTCACAGACTTCTGCCTCCCTAGTGCACCGGTCAGCGATGGAGAAGAGCTCGGAGACATCTTTCACGTTGTGTGTGGCTAACTTCTCGAGCATCTTCCTATTCTGCACTTCCTGCCAGAATGCCACTATGTCAGAAGCATTCGGGATGTTGGGGATGCAGTTGCGTACCTGGGAGAACCGCTGGATGAATGAATGCACCGTCTTCTTGGGTTGCTGACGCATGGTATGGAGGTCAAGCTCGGTGCCAGGACGCATGTAGGAGCTGCCAAAGTTTGCCGTGAACTGCCGTTAGAGCTCTTCCCAAGAGGTTATGGACACCTCGGGCAAGTTCATGCCATTACCGGGCTGAGCCGGTCAGGGCGATCGGGAAGTAGTTCATCAGGATGAGTCCGCTCATGCAGCAAGGAGTGCCGTTATATAGATCTGCAAGAACTCGGCGGGGTTGACGCTCCCGTCAAACTTCTCCGGTAGGTGTGGCCGGAACGTGTGTGGCCACGTTGTTAGGCGGAGGTACGGAGCCAAGGTTGTGCACCCTCCGATGGGCATCGCTGGAGAATCATACTGTAGGATCGAAGAGCACGTGAAAATCTACCAGAGGGGGGTGAATGGTAGATTCAAAAATCTTACACGGCGGAAATAATTAAATCCCAACCCCTTTGGTAGAAAAATAATTTGTTAAAGAAATCATGTGTGAGACTAATATAAATGTGTTTCACCATGACAAAAGTGATAGATATCAGAGAGAATCAAGTCACGAAGATGACACAACAAGAATAACTCAAATCCTTCGAGAGAATCTCAAGTTATGATTGAAAGATCAAACAAAGGTTAATCTACTCTACCGAGTGAAAAACAGTTCTAGAACGCTGCAAAGAAACTCGTGTAGGTCAGAAACCACAAATCCAATGACCGTGAAATTTTGACAGATGATAGATAATCAAGTTGTGAAGACAACCCAAAAAGAATCACATCAATTGGATCTGTAAAACTCGAGTTATGATAAAAGCACTAAAACAAGATAGTGCTGTGCAGAAACTCGATGAGAAAAACTTGTCTGGAACAAGTCGGACGAAAAAGGCACAAAAGATCCTTTCAAATACGAATTTTATTCAATAGAACACAAGAGGAACAGCCCAAAAGTCGTCTCTCACGAGATCTGGCCTCCCTTGCTTATATAACCAGCCCTTAGGCCAACCCAATCTCAACTAGGACTCTAATCCTACTCAAATTACGAATCGAAACTTTCCATAACTGCTTAGGACTCTTCTATACGCATATAGAAGCAATCTTAACACTTCCAAACACCTTAGGAACGTATCCCACATTTCTAAAATAACTCAAATTCATGACTCACACGAAATCCTATCATAACCAACTCGATACTTTCCATACAGAGCCATAATCGACTCCGCCGCAGCCGAAGTCATCAACTGATACGATCCGATCCTTCCAACCAGATCTTTCCTTCAATAGCCCATCTTCGAAACCATGTTGCCATGTCATGCACTCCGTGCACACGTGCAATCATCATCCAACAACGTTCAGTAACCTTCATATGCATTGCCCTTGATTCAATCGTCCTGTGCGACCTCCTGACCCGCTCAACCACAATTCATCCTGAATTTGGTTGATGGAACCTCATCTCCTCCCTGAGACTAGTCCAAAGGATCCTGTCACCAGCTATGTCTTGAACTCAAGCAACACTTGCACATGAATAAACAACCAATACCTTCGAGCACAAGTCCTCGACTTGACTCTCTTTAGTTTCGAAACTACAACCTTTTACGTGCACCTCACATAAGCATGTTGCAAAACATAGAAAAACGATATCAGCCATATCAACCAAAACGCGCAAAAAACTTAGCAAATGAAACTAAGCAATCTTTCTAACAATGTAAAGCATGTTCGAAATATTTCACAGTAAAAGCAGGAACATTGCGATGAAGCTCCGAATCTTGCCAAAGCTACTACAACCTAGCGCTGGAGCTAGAAAAACATGTCGAAGCTAACCAACATAAGTCGGACCTAGCAAAAACATATCAGAGCTTAACAAATACATGCTGGAGCTATCAAAGACATGCCGAAGCTAAAGTCGGACCTTGCTAAAAAGATGTTATGGCAACATTCAAAACTTTTATCGCCATAGCCAATGTATTCAGCACATATAGGTCTCACAATCTCCCCCTTGATGAATGCATTGGCAACACCACTTAAAATCTGAACATTGGCTTATTCACATGAAAAGTTTTGAAAAGAATTTCTCCCCCTTTGTAAAACAGAAATAAAATGAGAAGAAAAACAAATTATCCCCCTGAGAAGAATCGTGCCAAAAACAATTGTGAATATGTGCAATGTGTAATCAATTTCTCCCCCTTGCATACTTACTTTAAAAATTCACATATTATCTCTCCCCCTTTGACAATGTATTCAGCAAGGTTCCAAAGAGAAATTTTAATTGTTATGAGTATATTATAACATATACATATAAAACAAAGCTCATCCAAGTCATACTATCAAGTAACTTACACTATCACATCAATGAAATACGTAAAGTATTGTAAGCCATGCTAGAGATCAAATGTAATTTCCAATTTAGCAAGTCATGATCTCACAAACTTAACTATTTCAAAACTGAAAAGCATGACACTTGTTGCTGCATTTTATTGTTTTTCAAAGCACAAATTTAGATCATATGATATTTGCAAGAAATTATATGCGCATCTGCCTTATTCTAACCAACCAACCAAGCATATGTCATTTGACAATCAAAAGCTTAAGGACATGGTTTTAGTCATACACAACTTCTTCCAAGTTCATATCTAAGTGCAATGATAAGCCATCTCAAAAGAAGAAGTGCGATGCATGCATATTCTCTTGATCTTTTATCAATTTATATTTGTTCATAAAAACTCAACATGTGAGTTGATTACTTGATTAATTCTTTATGATTAAAAGCAGAGCATGCAACAAGTTCAAAACAGCAAGAAAGTTCGACCATGACCAGATTTAGTGTAAGTAATTATTCCAATTGCTAGACATGGAAAAAAATACAAAATGTATAACACGAGTAATGTAGTAAGAACTTTCAGCATGTAAAAGGAATCACAAAGTCATATATGTATGAAATACTATGCTCGTATTATTTTAATTTCAGATTCACACATAGACTTCTCAAGTTTCAAAACTCCCCCTCAATGTAAGCCATGATGATGCATAACCCCTATTTCACTACGAATGAAACAAAAACGAGTGAAATCCAAAGGTTTTGTAAAAATGTCAGCCAATTGTTGTTCGGTATCTACATGGTGAAGCACAATGTTTCCTTTTTTAACATTATCACGGAGAAAGTGATACCTAATGTCAATGTTCTTAGTTCTAGAATTTTGTGCGGGGCTTTTAGCAATGCAAATGGCACTAGTGTTATCACAAAACAGTGGAACACTATCTAGATCAACCCCATAGTCCTTAAGTGTTTGAACAATCCAAAGAATTTGTGAGCAAGCACTAGCAGCAGCTACATATTCAGATTCAGTTGTGGATTGTGCAACTGAGTTTTGTTTTCTAGAGGACCAAGCAACAAGTGAATTACCAAGAAAATGACAAGCATCAGAAGTACTTTTCCTATCAATCCTACAACCCCCAAAATCAGCATCCGAAGAAGCTTTCAAAGTAATGGTTGAGGAAGAAGGAAGAAAAATGCCAAATTCTTGAGTTCCATGTATGTACCTGAGAATCCTTTTGATGGCTTGACTATGTGAAGCACGTGGGGAGGCTTGAAACGTGCACAAAGACATACGCTGAATTGTATGTTCGGTCTTGATGTCGTGTGGTATAAAAGTGATCTGATCATGCTTCTATATTCTTTTTGATCCACGGATTCACCATCTTCATCAAGTTCAAGTGTTGTTGCTAATCCCATTGGTGTCCGAAGAGGCTTGCTTTTGTCCATGTTGAAGCGCCTTAGGAGGTCTTTTGTATACTTCGTTTGATGCACAAAGGTACCCTTCTTGGTTCGCTTGATTTGCAGCCCCACAAAGTACGTGAGTTCTCCCATCATACTCATCTCAAATTCTGAACTCATCATAGCTAAAAACTTGGACACAAGATCATGAGAAGCACAACCAAAGATAATATCATCCACATACACTTGAACGAATAATGAGTCATTCCCATGCTTAAGCACAAAAATAGTTTTATCAACCTTGCCCATGGTAAACCCATTTTCAAGTAAGAATGTTTTTAACCTATCATACCATGCTCTAGGGGCTTGTTTGAGACCGTACAAGGCTTGGATAGTTTGTAAACATGATTAGGAAAATCTGGATTTTCAAAACCTGGTGGTTGTTTGACATGAACCTCCTCATCTATGTATCCATTAAGAAAAGCACTTTTAACATCCATTTGATAAAGCTTAAAACCTTTAGATGCAACAAAAGCTAACAAAATTCTTATGGCTTCTAATCTAGCAACAGGAGCAAAAGTTTCATCAAAATCTAGACCTTCAACTTGAGTGAAACCTTGAGCAACCAACCTAGCCTTATTCCTAACCACAACCCCATCCTCACTTTGTTTATTTTTAAACACCCATTTAGTTCCAATTAAAGTGTGACTTTGAGGTGGAAGTACAAGTTTCCAAACATTATTTCTTTCAAAATTTTCTAACTCTTCTTGCATGGAAATAATCCAAGATTCATTAGTGAGTGTGTGTGATATATCTTTGGGTTCAAAAGAAGCAACAAAAGCAGAATGAGCATGAGAGTTTGGATCGCAAAACCTGGACCGTGTGACTCGTTCGTGCAAGCTTCCAATAATTTGTTGTGGAGGATGAATTTTGAGAACCCGGAGGAGAGTGGACACTTCACAAGATTCTTCTTCTTCATGTTCATCACAAATCGATGAGCTTGTGACTTGAGGAGGATCTGAACCAACAATGGTGGTCATCGGTGCTGGCTGTAAATCAAAATCAGGAGCTGAAACAATGTCATTAGCTGCTGAATTTTTGGGCAGCAGCTCCACCTCTTCTTCATCTTCAACAAGAATGCTCTCCCCCTGCGGATATGGATCTGGAACTGCAATGTTTGAGCTAGTACCTGGGCTAGCTTCATCAAAAGATACCTCACAAGTCTCCACAATTTTGTTAGTGTCAAGTAAAAGCACACGGTAGCCTCTAGTATGAGATGGATAACCAAGAAACATGCCATCAACAGATCTAGGTTCAAATTTATCATGATTACCATGTTTCTTAACAAAGCATTTGCAACCAAAGACCCGAAAGTGTGTAACACTAGGCCTATGTCCAAACCGGAGCTCATATGGTGTTTTACCTAGCTTAGCGCGCAAGAAAACACGATTTGAGACATAACAAGCAATTACAATCGCATCAGCCCAAAAATGTCCTAGGAGTTTGATATTCATCAAGCATAGTCCTAGCCATATCAACTAAGGTTCTGTTCTTTCTTTCTACAACACCATTTTGTTGAGGTACATACGGTGAAGAAAAATGATGGTCTATTCCATTTTCAGCACAAAAGTAATCAAAAGATTGATTTTAAAATTCAGTTCCGTTATCACTTCTATTTTCTTTTAAAGATCATGGGTGATCAATTGATAATCTAAGAAATAAATTTCTAAAGTGACTAAAAGCTTCGTTCTAGATGTCATAAAGTAAACCCAAGAGTATCTAGAATAATCATCAACAATCACAAGAACATACCATTTACCTCCAAAAGGATTGAACACGTGAAGGTCCTATGGTGTCAAGGTGCAAAAGTTGACCCGGTTCAGTTGTCATGATCATTGTGAGAGGGGCATGTGAACCTGCAACCATCTTAGCATGTCTACAAGAAGAGGACACAATTTCTTTGTCCCCTTTAAGCTTAGGCAGCCCACGTATGCTATCAAGAGCACTAACACGCGTTAGATGATCAAAGCCTATGTTACCAAGTCTACGATTGCAAAAATATAAGTCATTTGAATCATTAGTAACTAGACACCTATGCTTGGAGGAAGACATATCAAAATCAGCTTTAAAAACTCTTCCGAACCGAGACATGTTAAAAATAAGCTCACTATTTGAATTTACAACTTTGCAGCATTTTTTAGTGAAAATTATTTCCAGATTTTCATCTAGCAGTTGTAAAACATAAATCAAGTTGTATTTCAAATTTTCAACAAGTGCCACATCCTTCAAAGTGTAGTGATCATTTACTCTAACCAAACCCTTAGCAATTATAGGAGTTGAAGAAATATCAGTAAACATAACATTCTCTACACGTGACACAAAAGAGAAGGAGGAGAACCATTCTCTGTTACCGGTCATGTGGCGTGAGCAACCTGAATCCACAATCCAAATGTTCACCTTCCTCAACCGCGTAACCTATATAGAAGAACAATACGTCAATGACTCAATACTAGGGTTAGTCAAAAGGCATTTAGGAATCCAGTACTGAGTCACATGACAACCAGCAGGAATAACACGCGAAAGCTGAAATAAAACAGCAGGTTTATGAGCCAAAGCTTGAGGATTTTTGTACCCAACTACTGTCCTACGAGATGTTACTTGTGTAGCAAGAAAAACAGTATGTTTGGGAGCAAACTTTGCATGTTTTCGACTCATAATAGCAGGTTGCATGTTCCAATCATTTGGTTTAGCATGAGCAGCAATTTTTGCATGAAAGTTATGAGATCTAGCAATCATTCTTTCCTTTTTCTGTTGTTTAGCTAGTCTATAAAGAAAATCTATGACGTGAACATCTCTACCACAGTAGGTTCACTGAAATTTAATGTTGTGTTCATGTCTAGATGAGAAAGCAACATTTTTATTTGAAACCGAATGAGACAACACTCCTGTAGATTTGAAAACCACTTCTTTTTGTTTAGGAACTATTTGAATCAAACCACTTCCTAATGACTTTATAATTTTAGGTGGATGTGCCTTAGCATGAGCATGGGAATCAAAGCCAAACCAGTTTTATCATTGCAAGACTTGGGAGAATTCAGCAGCAAGTTTAGGTCCTTATTCCCATTACAAAACTGCTCTAGTTTTCACATGAAGTTTTTCCTTTTAGTTTGCAATTGGAACAATATTTAACTTCATGAGAACGTAAAGCATTGTTCAATATAGAAATTTCATTCATAGCATCTTGCAGTTTCTTATCAAGATCATCACAACTAGAACAATGCAAATCAATTGTAGAACAAGAAGCATCTTTTAAGTTTCCAATATTAAGTGCAGCAAGCTTTTTGTTCTTTTCAATTTCAAGTTCAAGTTTATCAAGTGTGGAGGTATGTGCACTTCTTAGGGAGGACAACTGTTCATATATTAAGTCACATGAGGAACAAGAGTCATCACTAGGAATCAAGGATTTCAAACGATTAATTTTAGATTCTAGTGACTCAATTTTAACAGCATTGTCCCTAAGCTTTTTGTCCTTGTAAGTGCATCTAGGATATCCCTTGTGGGTTTTGGCCAATTGATGACAAACATATGAGATCCTAATGAAACTACTGAGATGATTGCAGGACAAACAAGTGAAACATCTTGATGCACACAGAAAGGTGAAAAATGAAGTGGTGTTCAAAGAGAGATACTTTTGATGAAGCTTGGAAGACCAAATTAGATTTTGAATGTATAGGGAGTGTATGAAAGACACACTCCAAGAGCTCACAACTTTGCGCGAGGGTAAGGGATTAAACTTAACCTAACTTTCACAAAGCACCGGACTAGTCCGATCATGGACCGGACTAGTCCGTTCATCTTTCTAGAATCCCACTTACAAGGAGACCGGACCAGTCCGTGCATCCACCGAACTAGTCCGTTGATGTTTCTGGAGTCTCTCATATTGAGGGACCGGACTAGTCCGACCATGGACCGGACTAGTCCGTTGAACTTTCTGGAATCTCCCATTCGTGGAGATCGGACTAGTCAGCGGACTAGTCCGATGAACTTTCTGGAGTCACCTTCACACAGCACCGGACTAGTCCGAGGTTGGACCGGACTAGTCCGGCAGACTTTCTGGACTTCAAAACACATTGAGACCGGACAAGTCCGGACTTGCACCGGACTAGTCCGGTGTTAGGGTTTTTCAACGGCTAGCTTTTGGAAACCCTATAAATAGAGAGTCCACGGCTTTCCTATTGAGACACACGTCGAATACTGATCAAAGAGCAAACCCTAGCGCCGCCACTTCGTCCCAAGAGCCCAAAACACATCTCCCCACACATCTAAAGTTCAAAAAGAGTGAAATCAATTGAACACTTGGATTCGGGATTGGGAGATCGTCGTTCTTTCATTGCGAGCTCTTGGGGTTTGATCTTTCTACACTCACACTCTGCATTGTAATACTTTTGAGTGTATTTGATCACTTCTTTCATTGTAATTCTCATGGGAGCCCTCAACGTGTGAGGTTGCCCCACAAACTTGGTGATTACCCGTGATAGTGGAATCAAGTCGGCCTTCGTAGTGACTTGAAGAGGGAAAGGGCTGGAGACCCGACTCTGTGTGAGCTTCCTCAACGGGGATGTAGATCTCGTGGTGAGATCGAACCTCGGGAAAAATTTGTGTGTCTTGCGTCTCATTTACTTTAAATTTTGTTCATTAGATCATTTAAGTGCTAAACATCAACTTAAGGCAATTATAAGTTACATCTGCATTCTTATATTAATTTCAAGTACAAATATTAGTTGTTCTCATTTCTGCTGCTAAAGAAATTTATTTTCCCAAATGACACCTGATCAACACACATAATTTTTGCACACCGGACTAGTCCGCCCACACAACCGGACTAGTCCGGCCAACCAAGTTTTGACGGTTCTATTAAGTGTGCAGGAAATTCAAAAGGCCTATTCACCCCCCCTCTAGGCCACATTCAATTGGTATCAGAGCAAGGTTCTCCACCAACGAGACTCACATCTCGGAGAGATCAATGGCCTCTGAGAAGAACAACGATAGCTCGAAGATGAACATTAATGAGGAGGAACAAGAAACTAAAGCTTTTGATGTGCTGAAAGAGAGCCCACACGATGATGAAGAAGTGCGACAATTGAAGGCACTTCTGAGAAAGAAACTGCTAGGACAAAAAGGAAAAGAAGAAGAGAAGACGACCGGGAGTGGTCATAATGACTACTCCCGACAGCCTTACAACTACAACCGTATCAATTCAAACAACCATTATCTTTCCATTCCTATGGGAAAACCTCCACAGTTTGACGGAAGCGACTATACAATGTGGAAGTACAACATGAAGATGCATCTAATATCCCCAAATCCTAGTCTATGGCACATCGTTTGCACTGGCATAGATATCCCGGACACGGATGAAGAACTCACCCCAGAACAAGAACAAGAGATTCACAGAAATGCACAAGCCGTCGACGTGATCACGTCATCATTAAGCAGAGAGGAATTCACCAAGATTGATGGCTTAGAAAGTGCAAAGGAAGTCTGGGATACACTTAAGACAGATCACAAAGGAAATAGATCGGTTCGTGAAGCAAAAATCGAAATGCTTGAAGCAAAAATTGAAGAATGTTAGATTTAAAAATCTTACGCAGTGGAAACATTTAAATCCCAACCCCTTCGGCAGAAAAATGATCTGTTAGAGAAATCATGTGTGAGACTAATATAAATGTGTTTCACCGTGACAAAAGTGATATATATCATAGAGAATCAAGTCACGAATACGACACAACAAGAATCACTCAAATCCGTAAGAGAAACTAATGTTATGATTGAAAGATCAAACAAAGGTTAATCTGTCCTACCGAGTGAAAAACAGTTCTGAACGCTGCAAAGAAACTCGTGTAGATGAGAAAACACAAATCCAATGACCGTGAATTTTTTCCAGATGATATATAATCAAGTTATGAAGACAAACCAAAAAGAATCACGTCAATTGGATCTGTAAAACTCGAGTTATGATAAAAACACCAAAACAAGGTAGTGCTGTGCAGAAACTCAACAAGAAAAACTTGTCTGGAACAAGTCGGATGAACAAGGCACAAAAGTTCCTTTCAACTACGAATTTTATTCAATAGAACACAATAGGAACAGCCCAAAAGTCGTCTCTCATGAGCTCTAGCCTCCCTTGCTTATATAACCAGCCCTTAGGCCAACCCAATCTCGACTAGGACTCTAATCCTACTGGAATTACAAATCGAAACTTTTCATAACTGCTTAGGACTCTTCTATACGCATATAGAAGCAATCTTAAGACTTACAAACACCTTAAGAATGTATCCAACATTCCTAAAATAACTCAAATTCGTGACCCACACGAAATCCTATCATAACCAACTCGATATTTTCCATACCGAGCCATAACCGACTCCGCCGCAGCCGAAGTCATCAACCGATACGATCTGATCCTTCCAACCAGATCTTTCCTTCCATAGCCCATCTTCAAAACCATGTTGCCATGTCATGCACTCCTTGCACATGTGCAATCATCTTCCAACGATGTTCAGTAACCTTCATATGCACTGCCCTTGATTCAATCATCCTGCGTGACCTCCTGACCCGCCCAACCACAATTCCTCCTTAATTTGGTTGTTGGAACCTCATCTCCTCCCTAAGAGTAGTCCAAAGGATCCTGTCACCAGCCATGTCTTGAACTCAAGCAACACTTGCACATTAATAAACAACCAATACTTTGGAGCACAAGTCCTCGACTTGACTCTCTTTAGTTCCGAAACTACAACATCTTACATGAGCACCTCACATAAGCAGGTTGCAAAACATAGCAAAATGATATCAGCCATATCAATCAAAATGTGCCAAAAACTTAGCAAATAAATACTAAGCAATTTATCCAACAATGTAAAGCAAGTTCGAAACATTTCACAGTAAAAGCAGGAACATTACGATCGAGCTCCGGATCTCTCCATAGCCAGTACAACCAAGCGCCAAAGCTAGAAAAACATGTTGGAGCTAACCAACATAAGTCGGACCTAGCAAAAACATATCGGAGCTTAACAAATACATGCTAGAGCTATCAAAGACATGTTGAAGCTAAAGTCGGACCTTGCTAAAAAGATGTGATGGCAGCATTCAAAACTTTTATCGCCATAGCCAATGTATTCAGCACACATACGTCTCACATGTACGATGCGGCATACCCTGGGGGGTCTGTTGCACATTGTACGGTGAATGCGGTGCTGCCGCCTGCAAGATGTGTGGCTCCTGTGGAGCTTGCAGCGGAGCATTCTGCTATTGCAGAACCTGTGGCGGAACCTGCTGCACCGAGTATTGCTGTTGTGGAACCTGTTGCCCAGAGTACTGCACGGGCAGTCGACCTAGCATAATCTTGATGAGGAGGCAGCGGAGGGTTTACTTGTGGTGCACCTTGGACAGAGGACGCCTCCTGCTAAGGCCCTTGAGCATCGTACTCGGCCTCAAGATTGCGTCGTCTCTTCCGCTGCCGCTCGATCATGACGCGGTTGTCTTCATGAGCTTGATGGCGGTCGAGCTCGGCCCTAAGGTCGGCTGTGGGGATCCTGCCAGCGTTGGTAAGCCTAGTGGATTGGGAGTCTGCGGAATAATGGTCGATGGACGGCGTGTGCGATAGCGACATGTGACGTCTCCCTCTGACAGTAGAGTTGATGGCCACAACTATGAGGTGGTCGATGTCCTTGACCCACTGCTGAGCTGCTCCCTGGGAAGCGTTTAGGGATGGTGGATGGCAGAGAAGGGCCCTTGCCGCTGCCAAAGCGCACTCCGGACTTGCAACAGGCGGCTCTTGGGGCGCCGACTAAGCTGGGACGTGCCCGGATGCGCCGCCCTGGCCAGCTGCATCTATGTGGGGGCGTGACGGACCAGACAGTGCTGCTTGGGCGTTGGATCTGGTCATGGGATGACAGCCACGGAAATCGTGATCCATTGCATATATGTAAACCATTGCGGTGAAAGCGCAACCACTTTTTAGAGGAAAAACCCCATACCTAGCACGCCAAATGTCGATGTATTCTTGCGGCACTTCCCCCGGACCTGCTATGTGAGCATCCCGTGGAGGTTCTTGATCAGCAGGGCTTAGTTCTTATGTAAGGTTATGCGTATGAGAGATGTTGAGATTATCGTTTTACGTGGTTCGGATGGCCAGAGCGTAATACCCTACTACAGGGTGTGAGTTGTATTACTGGAGAGTGTGCTCTCCTGGGTGTGAATGCGTGTGTGAGTGTGTATGAAGTTGTCTAAGTCAGTGGTTGCCCGGTCCTTTTACAGTCCAAGGCAGGACAGCTTACAAGTGGGGTCTAGGGCCCGACAGGTAGCCTTGGGGCGATCTTATCCTAAAGATCTAAAGCTTCTCGCATAAGCTTCCTCTCATAGTGGCTTGAAGACTCGTCGTCTTGTTGCCTAAGACATCAGTGGACCATGCGTAGTCGATGACGATGGCAGGAGATGTCTCGTCCAACTATCCTGTCGCCATAAGCTACCCACCAGGCAAAGTGGGGAAGGGTTGCGGTGTCTTCACTATGATACGATTGGGTGTAGTGGTATCTAACGGTAGGCGTGTGCCGCGTCATGCGCCTTGGGAAGGCACGTGTCTTAAATGCCCGATTTATACAAGGCGCACCGCCCCTAACTCCCGCAACCCACCGTGCAGGGCAAGTTGCAGGACACGTGGCAGCAGGGAGCTAGACTCTGCGAGGTAGACCACGTGCTGTACTGCGAGCAAGGTGGCTGCCCAGGAACCCGCCCTTGAGGAGAGCCAGTGATCCTAGACTGTAGGACACGTGGTAGAGTCGGTGCCCGCCTCCGCGGGAGGTGGTCGATCTGGTGCTTCAGACCACGTGGAAGCACTGGAGCCCACTCCTATGGAGGAGCGGGGTCTCATCCCGCTGGACATGTGGCAGCTCGGTGTTGATGGTTCTTAACACCACAGATCATCTCTAGTAAAAGAGATGAGGTCCGCAAGCGCACAGAAGATACCGTTGTAGCATTTCACCCAAGAGTATTCCCAAGGGTATCTGAAAGTGCATCTAGGCATCCCTTGTGGGTTTTGGTTGATTTATGACAAACAAATGAGACCCTAACTAAATTGTTGAGATGAGCGCAGGTTTTAATGAAATTATGAAGATAGCGCAAAAAGAAAGGACAACGAGGAATCAAGTTGAAAAGAGCTCAAGAGATGAATAGAATACTCTTTGTGTATGGAGTGTGTTGGAGAAACACACCCCAAGAGCTCAAGCAAAAGAAAACACTCTCACTACACAAATTTACACAGGTACGGACTAGTTCGATATACCCCAGACTAGTCCGATAATCTCTTTGTCTAGGAACGGACAAGTCCTCCCAGTGCGGACTTGTCCGCAACGGACTAGTCTGATAAAGTTTGGACTAGTCCGGTAACACCTCTAATCAACATCGGACAAGTCCGATATTCCACGGACTAGTCTGAAATCCTCACTGACCAACTTCGGACAAGTTCCCCAATTTCAGACTTGTCCTTAGCCCCTCAAATTTTCACGACACCGAACTAGTCTGATATTATCCGGACTAGTACGATAACCTCTCTGAGTAAAATCGGACAACTCCAAGTGCGGACTTCTCCTCAATTCACTAAGGGATTCAAGACACCGGACTAGTCGATATGTGTTGGACTAGTCCGAATATCTCCAGTGCCAAGACCGGACTAGTCCACATGTTTTTGGACAAGTCTGATATTCCTGAACACTTAGGGTTTTCCACACGCCGCACACTGGACTAGTCTGGAGTCCAAGTACTCTATGCAAGTACTCTATGCAGCGGAAATTGAGTTGTAACTAGAGTGTATTGCTTCAATGAAACTAGATATGGCACAAGTTAACTTTAGTTTCAAAAATTTGATGTAAGTTGAACAAGATCAAGAAAACCCTAGATTGCAATGAATAGTAAGAACAAAAGTAAAGACACAATGATTTTATCTCGTGGTTCGATTCCACAAAGGAAATCTACATCCACGTTGAGGAGTCCACGGAGGATCGGGTCCTCACCAACCCTACCCTCCTCGAATCACCATGGAGGACGATTCTCTTCCACTAATCACAAAGGGGGTAAATAACCGTGTTCAAAACCCCTTGATCTATGGAATAAAACAGCGAGAGTGTGTGAGAGATTCAAACCCAAGAGCTCAAGATGTGAAGAACGTGTATCTCCTTTTATCTATGGTTAATCCTCAAGGATTTGATCTTTCTTGCGTTGGATTGTGTGGAGAGATGTGTTTTCTGGGCTCTTGGAAGGTGTGACAGCGCAGGGGGTCGAGAGTGATCATAGTAGGGTCATGCACCTCTATTTATATGAAGGTTTCCAAAGGTTACCTTTAGGGTTTACAAAGTCCGGACTCCGGACTAGTCCGTGATCGACTCCGGGCTAGTCCGGTGTGCGGCGTGTGGAAAACCCTAAGTGTTCGGGAATATCGGACTTGTCCAAAAACATGTGGACTAGTCCGATCTTGGCACTGGAGATATTCGGACTAGTCTGACACATATCGGACTAGTCCGGCGTAGTGAATCCCTTAGTGAATTGAGGACAAGTCCGCACTTGGAGGACTTGTCCGATTTTAGTCAGAGAGGTTATCGAACTAGTCCAGATAATATCGGACTAGTCCGGTGTCGTGAAATTTTGAGGGGCTAAGGACAAGTCCGAAATTGGGGAGCTTGTCCGAAGTTGGTCAGTGAGGATTTCGGACTCGTTTGTGGAATATCGGACTTGTCCGATGTTGATTATAGGTGTTACCGGACAGGTCCGGACTTTATCGGACTACTCCGTTGCGGACAAGTCCGCACTGGGAGGACTTGTCCGTTCCTAGACAGAGAGATTATCAAACTAGTCCGGGGTATATCGGACTAGTACGGACCTGTGTAAATTTGTGCAGTGAGAGTGTTTTCTTTTGCTTGAGCTCTTGGGGTGTGTTTCTCCAATGCACTCCATACACAAAGAGTATTCTATTCATCTCTTGAGCTCTTTTCAACTTGATTCCTCACTCTCCTTTCTTTTTGCGCTATCTTCATAATTTATTAAAACCTGCACTCATCTCAACAATTTAGTTAGGATCTCAGTTGTTTGTCATAAATCAACCAAAACCCACAAGGGATGCCTAGATGCACTTTGAATCTCCCCTTTTTTGGTGATTGATGACAACCAATTGAGATTTCACAAATATGATTAAAGTCCATATTTTCATAAAGTGTGCACATATGAGTTGGGAACAAATTAAGCAATAAAAACATAAGACATATGTGCACTCTTTATGGTGGGGTGTAAAACTAAGGGTGTGTAAGCAATAATCATGATGATAATGAGATAATTGACATAATCATATCAACATCAAGTATATATGTCAATTTCAAAGCATAAACATAGATTATATCAAGTTATCATCACATACTTTATAAACATAACTTAGAAGCATAATAAGAGTCTTACAGCACTAAAAATAGTCTTACACCAACAAAAGCATAACAGAGATCAAAAGATACAAAAGGATCTCTCATCTACGGCTACAACCTAATGACTCCCCTCAATATCTCCCACTTTGGCATCAAGGCACCAAAAAGAAGGAGAGGAGGGATCTAAAAGTCGCCGCAGGCTCATTCCTCACTGTCGGTCCTCTCGTCGTCTTCATTGTCGTCAGCCTGAGGAGGAGGAGGATGAGAACCACTCTTCGTGCCTCCAACACCAAAATAGGCAAGCTCGGAAGGAGATAAAGATGGAAGCTCTGAGAAGTCAGAAGGAGAGTCCTCAGAGATTACAGATCCAATAGGCTCCATCTCCAACTTCTAGCAAATATTCTTGACATTTTCTTTCACGTACTTCATGTCTGCTTTTCTTGCCTTGTTCAACTTGTGAAGCTTCACCTCAGCCTTTTTGCAGGAGCCAAAGATGGCGGCCAAGTACTTCAAGATGCCACTAGGAGACCCTTTTTTAGGAGGGGCCCTAGTAGTGGAGGCAGGCCTCGCATCTACTTGAGCTCTCCTGGGAGCCTCCCCACTTCAGACAGGAGATGGAGCAGTTGGAAGAGAGGCTTGAGGAGGCTTCTGAGGCTTTAGAGGAGTATGCTCTACATCCTTCACGAACTAAACTTCTGTGACTTTCTCAATCATAAACATCAACTATGGAGCATAGCCACAAGAGCGGTTTGGTGTGCAGGAGATGTTCACCATATCATTCCAGATATAGTCAAAAACATCAAACTTCCTGTCCTTGCTGATCACCTTCATCAATGTCCTCAGATAGCCTAGGACACTCCCTGCATCTCCGTCTTTCGGAGCAATAGTCTTTGGAGCACTCTATTTAGAACCATGAAGAATGGCTTCATATTCTTGGTGGAAGGGGGATTGAATTTCAGGTGAGTGTCATAGAGGAACTTCATCTTGTACTTCTCCAAGACACCGATATTGTGGATGATGAGCTCATTGCTGCTAGTGTCCTCAAGGTGCAGCTGTCTCGCAAACTCATCATAAGACACTGTGTACTTGGATCCATGAGTCATCCAAGTTACCCTTTCCTCTTCATCACTGGCAGAATAGCAGGTAGCATAAAACTGAGCAATGACTTCATCATTCTAGTCGTATATGAAGGCAAACCAATCCTTCAAACCATGCCTTGTTGCAGCCTCTACCACTTCATCAAAAGCACCACAACTTTTTCTTTCAAAATGGCTCTAGTCAATCCACTGGTTGTGGACCACCGGAGTCTTCATCGTGAGATACACGGAACTATAGTAGTCCGCGTGGAAGTTGCTCTAGAACCTTGCATCAGCTACCTTCCTAGAACTGCTGTAACAATCAATCGTCCTGAGCTTTGAAGCCACATCGCTTCCTTTGCCATTGAATCTTTTTTCAGCGGGGTCTCTGTTCCCCTGTCTTGGTGCACTCATTCGGAGAGGACCAATCGGGCCAGAGGCAATCCCTTTGCCTTTCCCTTTGGATTGTCGATGAGCCGCCGAGCTAGAGCCAACCAAATCTTGGGCTTTCGAAGCTGGTTTCTTGGCCGCAACCTTTCGTCGCATCCTTGGTGGAGTGAGCAAAGGCTCGGCAGCACGCTTTTGCCTCTTCTTGTTTTGCCCCGTCGAAGCACGAGGCAAAGAGTCTTGTTCCATTTCGACCTCAAAGTCCGAAATCTCATCATTTTAGATCGACATTGTCCTGACAAGAGGATTATACAATACATGGATGAGGATTGATGGCAAGGAAATGCATTGAGTAGTTGGAATTTAGGATTGAGTTCAGTAAAAAATCAGAGTTGTCCGGTGCTCAAGCGCGGACTAGTCCGGAGTACCGGACTTGTCCGTACTGAGACTAGACTAGTCTGGTGTTCAACTACTCAAACCCTAACTAGCAAATCAATGGTGTTTCTCACTGCAAAAATAGCTCAAGGTAGATGTAATACAACAAGGAGTCATGTATTAACTACTGGAGCTAAGCTATTTGGTCCATAACAAAGGAAATTGAAGGTTCCAGGGTTTTGGAGAAGGTTTACAAAAATCCTTCGATTCTTAATGTTGGAGGAGTTGTTGTTGCGGACTAGTCCGTGGACCTCGATCCCCTTGCAATGAAGATCGTTTTTCACGGAGAGTTGAACAGATTTGGTGGAGAAATCGCCAAATCACCTTGGGGGCGCTCGAGTGAGGAGAGAGAATGTGAGGAACGTTGTGAGGATAAAGGAGATTAGGGTTTGGCGGCCCTAGGGTTATGAAGTCAAAAATCGGACTAGTCCATGGTCAACGGGACTAGTCCGGACTACCGGATCTCTGTAGACTAGTCTGCAGTGTGCGAACTAGTCCGGGTAACCACAGACTTGTCTGTGGTCACTAGAACAGAAGCATTTACCCATTCGTATATATTCGACGGTGCTTACAAAGAAAATAGGGGGCAAAACACTCAAATAATCTTGAAGAATATGATTAATAAACATCCAACAATCAAGCTATGACCATAATTCACCAAGATCAAGTAATTAACATAGTTTTTTGGAGAAAATAGAGAGATGATTTTCACAACTTAATTAATGGATTTTGAAGAAGCCATACAGGTATGCAAGTTTTCAAGCCACGTTCCGAGCATCAAGGATATTTAGTTCATTTCGGAGCTCTCAAAAACGTTTTTCATCAAGTGGCTTGCTAAATATATCAGCTAGATGTTTTTTGGTGTTGACATGGGAAATGGCTATGTCTCCTTTCATTGAGTGGTCTCTCAAAAAGTGATGCCGGATGTCTATGTGTTTGGTCCTAGAGTGTTCAACGGGGTTATGGGCAATTTTAATAGCACTCTCATTATCACAAAGGAGTGGAATACGGCTCATATTGTAACCGTAATCCCTTAGAGTTTGTCGCATCCAAAGAAGTTGTGCACAACAACTCCCGGCTGCAACATACTTTGCTTCGGCCGTGAATAAGGCAATGGAGTTTTGTTTCATGGAGGACCAAGAAATTAGGGATGTACCTAGGAATTGGCATGTACCGGAGGTGCTTTTTCTATCTACTTTGCATCTGGCATAATCTGCATCAAAGTATCCAATGAGATTGAACTTGGAACCTTTAGGATACCAAAGGCCTAGGTTGGGTGTATGAACTAAATATCGCAAGATTCTTTTTACGGCTATCAAATGACACTCCTTAGGATTGGCTTGAAATCTTGCACACAAACATACACTCAACATAATATCAGGCCTAGATGCACATAAGTAAAGTAAAGATTCAATCATTGAGCGATATACCTTTTAGTCCACGTTTGGTCCGTCTTCATTGAGATCCAAGTGTCCATTTGTTGTCATGGGAGTCTTTATAGGCTTCGCCTTGTCCATTCCAAACTTCTTGAGTGTGTCTTGAGTATACTTGGTTTGTCTTATGAACGTCCCTTCCTTTTGTTGCTTCACTTGGAATCCTGAGAAATATTTCAATTCACCCATCATAGACATCTCAAATCTATCTGTCATAATTTTACTAAATTCTTGACAAAAAGATTTGTTAGTTGAGCCAAATATAATATCATCAACATAAATTTGACAGGCAAATAGATCATTGTCAAAATGCTTAGTAAACAACGTGTAATCAGCTTTACCAATGTTAAATCCATTTTCAATTAAAAATCTCTAAGACACTCATACCAAGCTCTAGGAGCTTGTTTGAGGCCGTAGAGAGCCTTACACAGTTTGAACACATGGTCGGGGAACTCTTGATCTTTGAATCGGGGGGTTGCTCCACGTACACCTCTTCATTAATTGGTCTGTTGAGGAAGGCGCTTTTCACATTCATTTCATAGAGCTTTAAATCATGGTGAGTAGCATATGCAAGTAATATTCAAATCGATTCAATCCTAGCTACGGGAGCAAAAGTTTTGTCGAAATCCAAACCATGTGAATACCCTTTGGCCACAAGTCGCGCCTTGTTTCTTGTAACCACCCCGTGTTCCTCTTGCTTGTTGCAGAAGATCTATTTAGTGTTGATGACATTGAACTTGGGCCTTTCAACAAGTTCCCACACCTCAATCCATTTGAAGTTGTTCAATTCTTCTTGCATTGCCACCACCCAATCTGGATCTTTCAATGCATCTTCAACCCTGTGTGGTTCCAAAGAGGATACAAACGATTTGAGATCTAGTTGGTACTCCCTTTTGGATGTCACCGATTATGTTGTCGACGGGGTGATCTCTTTGGATGCCTTGGTGTACTCTTGGATGTGGCACTTGTGGTCCTAAATCTTCATGGTCATCTTCTTCTACCCCTAGATGGTTGCCCTCATTGATTTGTTGGTCACCTTGATCTTCATGAGGTTGATCCTATGTAGAAGCTCCCCCTTGATCATTTTCCTCCTCTTGTGGTTCATCTTCTTCATTCGCATATGGAGGTGGCGCTTGTTGTCGAGCATCGCCCAATGCCATTCTTCTCAACGCTTGACATGGAGCTTCTTCTCTATCTAGGACACATTGATCAACTTGCTCTTCTTAAGAGCCGTTAGTTTCATCGAATACTACGTCATGTGCTACTTCAACAAGTCCGGAGACCTTGTTGAATACACGATAGGCATAAGAGTGCGAATCATAGCCAAGCAAGAAACCTTCATCGGACTTTGAAGCAAACTTTGATGTCCTAGGCTTCTTTTTCAAAATATAAAATTTAGAACTGAAAACTCAAAAATAGGAAATATTTTGTTTGTTACTAGTGAGTAGTTCATATGACATTTTCTTGAGTAGGCGATGATGATAGAGTCGGTTTATGGCGTGACAAGCGGTGTTAACCACTTCAACCCAAAACCGATCTAAAGTCTTGTACTCATCGGGCATTGTCCTTGCCATCTCTGTGAGGGTTCGGTTCTTCCCGGCTACTCTGTTTTGTTAAGGGGAATACGGTGCTAAAAATTCATGTTTTATCCCTTCTTCGTCTAGGTACTCCTAAACTTGGGTGTTCTTGAATTCCATGCTGTTGTCATTTGGTATGTTCTTGATCTTCAATGAGAATTCATTTTGGACACACTTGAAAAACTTCTTGAGAGTTCCTTGAGTTTCTGTCTTATCATGCAAAAAGAAAACCCATGTGAAGCACAAAAAATCATTAACAATTACTAAATCGTATCTGTTACTGCCGATGCTTCTGTAAGAAATTGGACCAAATAGATCCATGTGAAGTAGCTCGAGCAGTCTCATTGTTTTCATGACATTCTTCGCGGGATGGGGTGCTCCTACTTGATTCCTGGCTTGGCACATGCTACAAGGCCTGTCTTTCTCAAAAACAACATCCTTCAAACCTCGGATGTGATCGCCCTTAAGGAGTTTTTGAAGATTCCTCATACCAAATTGTGCTAGCCGTCTATGCCACAACCAACCCATGTTGGTCTTTGCAATCAAGCATGTGTCAAGTTCGGCTTTATCTTTGTTGAAGTCAAAAAGATAAAGCTTTCCCTTTAACACACCCTTGAATGCAACTGAGTCATCACTCCTTCTAGAGACGGTCACACCCTCATTAGTGAACAAGCAATTATAACCCTTGTCACATAATTGAGATATGGACAAAAGGTTATAATCTAAGGAATCGACATGTAAAACATGAAAAAGAGTGTGTTGAGACAATATTGCAATTTTACCGGTACCGAGCACCCTTCCTTGACCGTTGTCTCCAAAATAGATGCCTTCGCTTGGATCTTCATTGTCTTCATGTTTGTCGGTGGTTTTGATCCGGCAGATCTCTCGACACTACTAAAAGTGTTTGTGGAGTTTGAAGTTCGGTATGGGCGCGTGGAGATTCAAGAAGGTGAAATGTAAAATGACATAGGAGACACAAAGGTTTACGTGGTTCGGGCCGCCTGAGCGTAATACCCTGCTCCACGGGGTGTGTTGGTGTGGTATTGGATGTATGAACTCAACTCTGGTGACATGAGTTGAGAGCGCGTGTGAGCCGATCAGTCCAGCTTAGATCAGATCAGGCCAGAGATCAGAGTCGTCTTCTATGTATCGTCGGCCTGTCCTTTTATAGTAAAAGGACAGGCCGTTACAAGTTGGCCTGGCCCGACATGTGGCCCCGGCGGCTACTAATATTGATACACATTTGATGCGCTTAATTACTCTTAATGACCGAGTTATGGTCTTTGACAGCGCTGTTACTGGTAATTAAGGCCATCCGATTGTGTGTCATTAACATAGTATTAATGACACTTAATCGGGTCTTGAAGTCCTTGATTCCCCTTTGAAGGTCCGGAGCCGTTGTGGAGTCTACCGGAGGTTTGAGGTTGAAGATCTGACAGTTGGACACGTGGCAGCTTCGGAGCATACGGTGGGGAACAGATAGGTCCGATGCCACCAGACACGTGTCAGTTCCGGAGCTTCCCTCGGTCTGGGGTTAGATGCGGGGGTGCCGTTATGTTACACAGTCCGGAGCTTCCCCCTTGTGGGCGGTAGCTCCGGTTTGATGGTACACGTGGCGACCCTGGGACTAACCATGTTGGGGAAGCGGGTCCGATTATGTCTGACATGTGGGTCTCCGAAGGTCTTCAAATCAAGTAGTGACATTTCCTTGAGATCTTTGCAATCTCAAGGGGTATACGGTACCAGGGTACCGACAGTGGCCCCCTGGGCCCACCTCTTGGGAAGACCCCTTGGGTGAAGTCATTCCGCCGGAGGTGGGTCCATCCTTCGACTTTTGAGCCGAGTCTTCAAAAGTCTTCAGATGTGCCGTTGGCGATAGTTTTGGAGTTAAATCCTCACCACGTGGCATATCCTGGGTGGGGCAAATGAGATCTTTGGCGTGCGGATCTCACGCAATTGAAGGTCGCCGGATCCCGATACGAAAATCCTATCGGTTCTGCGCGCCTTGTCAGGCCGCCGCCTTCGGGCTTCCCACCTTTCATGATGACAATCATTCGCCTGGGTAAGAACCTCGACTTGATCGTCGATGTGGTCCCGGGCCCTCTTGTCATCGGCAGGGTGAAATTTTTGAATAGTATCTTCGGCTTCCCTGCGGTTTCCATCCAAGCGTTGCGGGGGCTTACTTAAGAAGGAAAGCACGCACCATCTGGGGTTCTTTACGCCTCTCATCTGAACTTGCGCTCAAACTCCCAAACTTGTGCTTGCTTTTCCTCCCTTGCCTCGCTGTGCTGCGATGGAGTTGGGTCTCCGCGAGAGCCGCTTGAAGACCGAAGGTGACCTGAAGAAGGTCCGGGCCCTCATGGGGTGGTCCCTGGACTTCTTCAACCACTTGGTTCGCGCCGGGGGAGAGCTCCCATTCGAGAAGGAGCACGCCAGCGAGATGGTGTACTTTTCTGCGTACGCCATGGTGGGGTTGATCCCACCTTTTTCCTCCATTTTCTTGATGCTGCTAGACTTCTATGGTCTGCAGCTGTACCACCTTGGCCCCCACTCCATTCTTCTAGTGTTTGTCTTCGTCCACTTCTATGAAATGTGGGTGGGCATCCCCCCCCTGCATTGAGCTTTTCCGGACCTTCTTCACCGTCCATACCACCGGAAGGAGTAATGAGTACCTTGGCTTCTACTACTTTGTGAAGCGCAAGAAGTGCCCATTCAAGTACCTCCGGTCGTTTCCCTCTGGAAAGTGGGACGATTGGAAGAAGGACTGGATAGTCATCCGGGTGGAGGAGCACGAGAAGTTGGAGCTGCCCGAAGGCCTCCCCAACATCGACACGGCAGTCTGGAGTGAAGCTCCGGTGCTGTCGGATGCCTTCAACCCTACTCTGACCAGGATCCGCCATTGTGTGGAGGGAGGATTAACTCCTCATGCGGTATTTTGCAATTTCCTGGTCAACAGGTGGGCACCGCTGAAGAGGGGAGAAAAACTCGCTTGGTCCCTCAACAATGTTATGGACGACGACCGGGTCGAGACCGGGCTGAAGTCCAACATGGAGGTGGCGACCTTGGAGTTTCATCTCAAGAAGTTCCAGCATGGCATCGAGGTCGCGGGTGATGACTTGACCCCGCCACCAGCTTTCCTCCCTCTGAACTTGGAAGTATAGTTCAGCAGGGAGCTCCGGCGGACGATGCCAGTGCTTGACGACCTCGGTGTCGTCGAGAGACGATCGACTTCCAGGGTATTGATCCCTGGGGCTTCTGAAGATGGCCCCGACCCTGCCCCGAAACTAAGGACCGAAGTCGTCGACAAGGGCAAGGAGCCAGCGGCCGAACCCTCGAGCCAGAAGAGGAAACTAAAGCATGCCGACGGAAGGACCGTCAGGCCTACATCCTCTGCAGCAGCTCCTTCTCCCCGGAGGGGGAGGTCTTCTACAACTGCGGCGACTGTACCTGCAGCAGTGTCTTCTCGGGGTGCTAGCCCCGGGCATGTGACTCCAGTACCAGGGCCAGCTGAGGCCTCTGGGTCCAGAGGTCCTTCCTGGTTGAGGGGGGCCTCGACTAAGGAAATGCCCGCGGCTGCAACAAGTTTCGGGGGGCCTTCCAGAGCTACCACGCCGGCGGCGGCCATGGTCAGTCCAGAACGCCCGGGAAAGCGATTCCATGCAAGCTGGTGCGGAAGCCTTCTGAGGTAATTTTTAATCTTTACCTCAGACAATTGTTTTGTTATAGTAACTGTTTTTAAAGTTTCTTCATCCATCATCTGTAGCGTCCTCAAGAAGAGGAGTGAGGCTCCTCCCTCAGCCACAGTAGCTGAAGCTGTGAGGGCGGAGGCTTCAACTCCTGTCCCAGTGCCACCCCAAATGGTGGCTGAAGCTGCGGCAGCTCCGGCGCCAGCTGTCGTGGTCATGGACCTCGACTCATCCCCCGAGACTCTCGTGGTAGCACCGGACCACGGGAGAGAAGATGCACCAGCGGCACCTGCCCCGGAGGTTGAAGCTCCAGGTCTTGATGCTGAGATGTTGGAAGCTTCATGCCGCTGAGCCAGAGGAAGCAGTGATTCCGGCCCTAGAGCTGGAAATTTTTGAAGCCCCGGCGGTTGAGCCAGAGGTTATTGAAGTCCCGGCGAGCGAGCCGGATGTTGAGGAAGTCCTGGCGGTTGAGCCGGCTAACTTCAAAGCTCCAGCCTCAGAGCCGGTTGCCACTGAAGCTCCGGCTGCAGAACTGGTTGCAGTTGAAGACCTTTCGGCGCCTGAGCCGGTTGAGGTTGAAGCTCCGGCCTCAGGGCCGGTTGTTGCAGAGGCATCAGCACTCGATCCTATGATGGTCGAGATGCTAACACCTGAGCCACCAACGGAGGAGGAGCCCAGGCCGGAGCCGGAAGTAGCCCCTGCTCCGGAAGTGATGACGGTGGAGGTGCCTGCTGATGAGCCAAGGTGCCCTGATGAAGTCGCTGGCCCCCTGCCTGAGGGGGCAAATGAAGACCCTGTGGCAGGGC
The DNA here is from genome assembly GCA_036927565.1 of Tuctoria greenei. NCBI lineage: Eukaryota > Viridiplantae > Streptophyta > Magnoliopsida > Poales > Poaceae > Tuctoria > Tuctoria greenei. The sequence continues at coordinate 64,317,409 of JAYESD010000011.1, read as the reverse complement.
CTCCGGAGCCACTTACGGAGGTCAGAACTTCTTCTACAGGACCCTCCTAGGTGGCGACTGAGGCTATCCCAGAGGACGGCCCTAGTGCCGTGGAGGCTCAGGGGACCACTCTTGTGGAGTGGGACCCCATTTTTGTAAGCGAGAACCCGCTGGAACCAGCGGAGGAGACCTCAGCAGGTCCGGACCCTATTCCCCTGTCGTTGTCCATTGACAACGCTTGTTCCAGTCTGCGTCAAGTCCAGTTGGCGTTCTACCACGACAGCAAGGCTCTTGAAGATGAGCGCCAAACCCTTAGGCAGTGGCGTAATCGGCTCTACTTCGAGACCAAGCTGGCACAGCCGAGGCTGGCAGACGACAAGGAGTGTATCAAGCAGGAGAAGGTCTGCCTGGAATACTGGGGCAAATTATTCGATGATAGGGAGAGCTTGACTCGTGCCCTCGACACTCAATCCCGGGCCATTTATGAGCGGGCCAAAGCAACTAATAGTGTGGCTGATGATCGCCAAGAAAGGCTTGAAGCTATTAACACTACTCTCATCAAGCGCCGGGAGGCACTTGAGGAGAGGGAGAAGAGGCTCGAAGATGAAGAGCAAAAACTCCTAGAGTTGCGGGATGATGTCTTGAAGAGGGAGGAGGAGCTCGCTGAAAAGGTGGCTCTGGCTGACAAGGGTCTCGAGGAACGCACCAAGAAATTGGAGGAGCGTTGCGTTGAGGAGGAGGAGAAAGCCTGGGTGCGAGGGCAGGAACTCTACAAGCAAGAGTGTGCCATCGCTGCCTGGGAGAAGAAAGTTAGGGGCCGGGAGAAGGACCTGGTCGACCGTCGGAACAAGATCCACCTCCGGGAGGAGGAGCTCAGAAAACTCGAGAAGCAGGTTGCTGAAAAGATTCAGCAAAATGCCAAAGAGGTTGAGCACCTTGCTCGTGAGAATTCTGAACTGGCAGCAGCCAAAAGATCCTTGGAGGAACTGAAGGGCTTGAGGACTGCGGACTCCCTACAGGTTTGGGAGTTCCTGAGCAAAGCCAACGACGCGCTGACACCAATGGGCTTCAGTCCCATGTGTCCGGATGATCCGGAGCCGGAGCCGGACCTGCGTTGCAAGCGTTGAGCTCGGCGGGTGGCAAACTCTCCAAGGTGGGTGACGTCATTGCGGACCAGTTGGAGGTTAGGGGCAGTCCCTAGCGAAGAACATCGAGTATGTGCTGACGTGCTACACCAGTCGGGATCCCCAATTTCCTCTGGACCCGGTGCTTGAAGGTCCCATCGAAGGAGAAGGTGATGCCACCCGAGCCAACGTGTCGGAGGTTGCTCAGAAGGTCGCCCAATTTTTCCATAGGGTCTAGGAACATCTCTGTAGCTCCCACTTGTATTCTCTCTTTTTCTTCCCCAATTTTGTAATCCCTTGTCTCCAGATGAATGAAATCCAAATTTTTGTGGATTTCATTTTTTGTCTTCAACACTTTTGTCTTCACTTGCCCCCCTGGTAGATGTACACAATTTGATTGTGAACATGTACCAAGAGGATATTATGTTTTGTTGAAGACTCGTTTGCTTCGAACTTGTAGAGTGTAGGTCCAAAGTCTTCGATAGTGAGGGCCCCCTGAGGTTGTCGGAGCTCAGAAGCTCCGACATTAACTACCGTCGGAGTTTAGTAGCTCCGGCAATAGTCCCTATCAATGCGTAGAGCATCGATAGTTAGCCCTCTGGGGTGTCGGAGCTTAGTAGCTCCGGCAGTGACCTTTGCCAACGCGTAGCTTGTCAGCAGCAGACTCCGCTTGTGGGGTCTTCTCACCATCTTTTATTCTACGTCGGCGGCTGGCCCCCCTAGCTTTGCTGGAGCTTGGTTGCTCTGGTAATGCTCGTTTTCAATGTTTAACATCGATTACAAGCCACCTAGGGGGAGTCAGAGCTTTGTTAGCTCCGGCTTTTCTCCATCAACGTGGATTCTTTATTTTTCCTGCACATTGAAGCCAAGAAAAATAGTAAAATTCGCTCCTTGCCTATAACTTCGTCGCGGCTTACAATTCCCAAGAAAGTTTTAGGTCAAACACAATTCTGAATACAACCGAATGCGTTGCCTTCTTTCTTCTAGATCCAATTGTACTTGGACCCGCCTTACTTCAGCCTGCCGGGGTGTAGGTAGAGTGGCGTACTTAGGGTGCTTGACCAGGCTAAGTCGATAGCACACTCCGGCCCTAGATTGGCTTGGCGGCATTCAGGCGAGTGGGCCATGAACAATATTTGAATCCAAAAGAATTGACAATACAGCTCGAATTGTACATGAACTAGTCGTACTAAAATTTCTTAAGAATTGCACAACTTTGTTATAGACAAGAAAGAGAAAAATAAAAAAATGTTGAGCCTGTACAAAATAAATGCACGTGGAGTCTGTTTCACATGAAGATGTCTTTCATTATAGGTCCGGGGTACAGGGGAAACAAGTACACTCTTAGGGTACAGAACCAGGCTAAGCGTGTTTCATTTCTCGTTTGACCCAGGGTAGCTAGCCACACTTTTAGTCCTGAGACTGTGATCAGTGTTGCATGAACTTTGCGGACCTTCTGGGAAAGGTCCGGCAGTTCTTTTGGAGGAACTACCCGACTCTGTATAATGACTCTATAACATACACCTCAAGTTACTACAGACTCACCTCTGTGATATTAAGTGTAGAACTTACAAAGGTGCTCAATATTCCAAGGATTTGGGAGAGGTGTCCCATCCTCGGTAGCCAAGCGAACGCTTCCGGGACAGGATACTTTAATCACTCGGAAGGGTCCCTCCCAGCTGGGGGAGAGTTTGTTTAACCCTTCTCTGGATTGTATTCTCCGTAGCACCAAATCGCCTTCCTCGAGCTGTCGGTTGTGTACATGCCGCTGATGATAGCGCCGAAGGGCTTGGCGGTATTGGGCATTCCGAACAGCTGCTTGGCACCTTCCCTCCTCAAGGAGGTCTAGGTCTTCACGCCGGAGAGCTGGTCCTGCGTGGCTTCGTCGAAGGACCCGGAGTGACTCCAAGGTGATTTCCAGAGGAAGGATTGCTTCAGCTCCGTACACCAGGAAGAAGGGTGTCTCTCCAGTTGACCGGTTTGGAGTTGTCCTGTTGGCCCATAGAGTGGGCAGAAGCTCTTCAATCCCGTTGGCTCCATGTTTTTTCAAGCGCTCATAGGTGCGCGTTTTGAGTCCTTTCAGGATTTCAGCATTTGCTCTCTCGGCCTGGCCATTGCTTGTCGGGTGACCTACGAAGGCATAGCAAATTTGAATGCCGAGGTCTTTGCAATATCCTTGAAATGCAAAGCTTGTGAATTGGGTCCCATTATCAGTAATGATTTTGTTTGGGACTCCAAATCTGCATACAATGGACTGCAAAAAGTTGATAGCAGATTGCTTTTTTATTGTCACAACTGGAGTTGCTTCCGGCCACATGGTGAACTTGTCAATGGCGACATACAGGAACTTGTAACCTCTGACGGCTCTTGGGAAAGGTCCCAAGATGTCCATCCCCCACACAGCGAAGGGCCATGTAGGAGGTATCATTTGTAGAGGCTGAGCCAGTGTGTGAATTTGCTTTGCATAAAATTGGCATGCTTCGCATTTCTTCACCAGCTCAGTAGCATCCTGGAGTGATGTAGGCCAGTAAAAGCCATGCCGGAAGGCTTTACCGACCAGCGTGCGGGAAGACGCGTGGTTCCCGCACTCGCCTCCATGGATTTCTGCGAGGAGCTCGCAACCTTCTTCCCTTGTAATGCACCGCATTAGGACGCCGTTGGCACCGCGCCGGTAGAGATCCCTTTCTACCAACGTGTATCTTTTAGCCAATCTGACTATCCGGTCAGTGGATACATCATCGTTAGGAAGGATGTTGTCTTTCAAGTAGCTCCGGATCTCCAAGATCCATGCATCGGAGCTAACTTGAGCATTTGAGTCTTGCGTGCTGGGTTGCTCGGAGCTTCCGACAGCACCTACGACCCTTGATGGCCGCCATGGTAAAAGGGCCATCGGGACCGTCAGCTTCGGGATGCTGATCTCGCCCCCTTCGCTCAGTTCGGCAGGCTGAGCTGTGGGTTTTGACAACCTCAGGACAAAAATTCCGTCAGGAGCTGGAGCTCCGGTTGACACTTTCGTCGAGAGTTCGTCGGCTTCAGCATTGTGGACACGCTGGATGTGGTGGAGGTCTAGGACTTCGAAGTCCTTCTAAAGCCTCTGGACTTCAAGGAGGTAAGCAGCTAGCTGGAGATTGTTGCAGGAGCATTCACCCTTCACTTGTTTAATGATGAGCTATGAATCTCCCTTGACCAGCAGCTGCTTGACACCGTATGATAGTGCCACCTTTAGTCCATAGATGAGCGCTTCGTACTCCGCCATGTTGTTGGTCGCCTTGACGTCAAGGTGTACCATGTACTTTACCTTCTCCCCGGTTGGTGCGAGGAGAAGGATTCCAGCTCCAACCCCCTGCTTTTGCATGGAGCCGTCGAAGTCGAGGGTCTAGTGAGGCTCGGTGAAGGCCGGAGCCTTGTGTTCTGGCTTCTGCTCACTGGGGCCCCCAGGGTTTGATGGAGAGGGAGTCCATTCCGCCACAAAATCTGCCAATGCTTGACTCTTGATTGCTTGTCTTGGAATGAATTCGAGATCGAATTCGGCCAACTCTGCTGCCCACTTTGCAACATTCCCAGTTGAATTGGGATTATGCAAGATTGCTCGAACTGGGTAAGAAGTCACCACTAAAATCTTGTGATCTTGGAAGTAATGGTGAAGCTTCCTGGAGGCGATAAGAACTGCATAGAGCAGCTTATGTACCTCTAGGTATCGAGTCTTTGTGTCATGAAGTACTTCACTGATGAAGTACATTGGGCGCTGGATGGTCCGGACCCTCCCGGAGGGGCCCAGAGCTTCCTCTTCATTGACCCGGATCCTTCAGGAGGGATCTGGACCTTCTTCGGGGACCTCTGGGTCCTTGCTGGAGGGACCCAGAGCTTCTTCAGAAGCGACCTGGACCCTCTCGGAGGGGTCTGGGTCTTCTGAAGTAACTTCTTGTGGACTCAAGTCTGGGAACTGGGACCCAGACTCGCTTTCAAGAACCTCCGGACCCTCCCGGAGGGGTCTGGATTCCTGAGCATGGGATGGTTCTAGTCTCTCTGCAACTAGGACCATACTGACGACTTCGTCAGTTGTTGAAATGTAAAGTAGCAAAGGCTCACCAGGGTTCGGAGCTACTAGAGTTGGTAGGATGGTGAGGAGCTGTTTTAGCTCCTGGAACGCCTTTTCTGCTTCTTCAGACCATTGGAATGGTCCGGACTTCCTCCATAACTTGAAGAAGGGAAGTGCCCGTTTCGCCAGTCCTGAAATGAACCGGCTGAGGGCTGCTAGACATCCAGTCAGCTTTTGGACATCCTTGATGCGGGCTGGTGGCCGCATGTCTTCAATGGCTTTGATCTTCGCCGGATTAGCCTCTATGCCCCGGTGATTTACCAGGAAACCAAGAAGTTTTCCGGAGCTAACCCCAAAGACACACTTGTCTGGGTTTAGCTTTGTGCGGGTGGCCCACAGCTTGTCGAAGACAGCCTGTAAGGTGTCAAGGAGTGACTCCTTGTTCTTGACCTTGACCACGATGTCATCGACGTACACTTTCACTATGTCTCTAATGAGTTCTTCAAAAGTTTTGTACATAGCTTGTACAAAGGTTGAAGCTGCATTCTTGAGACCTAATGGCATGGATGTATAACAGTACAATCCATCTACTGTGATGAAAGAGGTATGCTCTTCATCTTCCCTAGACATTCTGATTTGATGATACCCAGAATATGCGTCTAGGAAACACAGTAATTCACACCCGGAGGTGGAATCCACTATTTGATCTATTCCAGGTAGTGAAAATGGATCTTTTGGACATGCCTTATTTAGTGTTGTGTAGTCAATACACATCTGAAGCTTCCCGCCGGCCTTGGGCACAACGACTGGGTTTGCCAGCCATTTTGGATGGAAGTCTTCTCGGATGAATCCAGCTTCGAGCAACTTCTTCACTTCTTATCGAATGAAGTTCTGTCGCTCCACGGATTGCTTCCGAGGCTTCTGATGCACGGGTCGGGCATCAGGGTAGATCTTCAGATTGTGCTCAATCACTTCCCTGGGGATCCCAGGCATTTGTGACGGTTGCCAGGCAAATACGTCGACATTAGCCCAGAGGAAAGCGATGAGCGCGAGTTCCTATTTGTCATTCAGTCCCCCCGATATACGGGTGGTCTGAGCGGCATCGGAACCGATTTGGACGACTTTGACGGGAATGTCGGTGTCGCCGCTTGGCTGCACACGAGGTGCAGAAGTCGAGCCTCGTTGACGAATGCTCGGGGGTTTTGGAGCTTGCTCTTGCCTGGAGTCCTCTTCTTGCATCGTAGTAAGCGCATGAAGTTCTTCTAGAGCGATTACTCCGGCAGTGCGATCTCCGCGGATCCGGAGAACGCCTACTGGTGTTGGCATCTTTAACACCAAGTAGCCATAATGAGCAGCTGCCATGAATTTGTACAAGGCAGGCCTACCCAAGATGGCGTTGAATGGTAAGTTGATCTGAGCAACGTCAAAGACCAACTTCTCAGTGCGATACTTCTCCCGGGTCCTGAAGGTAACGGGGAGAGTAATAGCGCCGAGTGGGGTAATGGCTCCCGGACCTACTCCGGAGAAAGGTCGGGAGGGGTGAAGATCCGAAGGTCGGAGCTGAAGCTTGGTAAAAGCTTCGAAGCTTATGAGGTTTAGCCCCGAACCTCCGTCTACCATAACATGGAGCAGCTGAATGTTATTGATGGTAGGAGATACCATCAAAGGTAACTAGCCTGCTCCAACCATGCTTCGAGGGCAGTCCGAAGCATCAAAAGTGATGGTTGTGTCCATCCACTTCCGATGAGGCTCCGCCCTGGCAGTAGGAGCTACAGCGGCCATGTCCCGACGCATTGTCTTGAGGACGCGGCGGGAGGTGATGTCCCATGATCCACCAAAAATGGTGTTCATGGTCTTCCGACGCTCGTTGTCAGAGACGTCAGAATCGTCGTCGATGGAGGTGTAGACGGCCTTCAGGACCTTTTTAGGATCCTGGAAACCTAACTCCTCTTCAGCTGGAGCTTCGTCAACTTTTTGTTTTCCTTCCCTCTGTCGGAAAGGAACTTCCTCCCGGTGCTTGTTGTAGCGCTCGGCAAGGTTTTGGACCTCCCGGCAGTCTTCCAAACTGTGGTTGTCCATCTTATGAATTGGACACCACACCTTGGGTTTGCCACCGTCTTCAGAAGACGGTCGAGGTCGCTTCTCGGGTGTGGCCCCCAGCCACACGGAGCTGCAGTAGCTGCAGCATTAGATGCGCCGGCCGACGACTTCTTCTTGCCGTTGGTCTTTTTCTTCTTTTTGCCACTCCCGGGGGTAGTGGCTTCTCCTTTGGAGGATTTCTTGTGATGCTCCGGAGGTGGTTTGGAGTGCATTTCATGGCCCTCCGCAGCTCTGGCACATTTGTCGGCCAAGCTGAAGAGTTCTGTGACACTGGTGATCTCCTTGATCGCCAGTTTCTCCAACATCTTCTTATCTCGTACGCCCTTTCTAAATGCCACAATGACAGAAGCGCTAGAGATAGAAGGGATAGTGTTTCGTACCTGAGAGAATCTCTTGATGAATGACCGCATGGATTCTCCCCCTTTTTGCACGACTGCAAAAAGGTCCAGTTCGGTGCCTGGTCAGGTGTATGAACTCCCGAAGTTGGCGGTGAACTGTCGGCACAACTCCTCCCAACTGTTGATGGAGTTGTGTGGAAGGCTCATAAACCAGGACCGGGTGGTCCCAGTTAAAGCCACTGGAAAATAGTTGGCCATTAACGGTCCCGTCAAACTTCTCTGGCAGGTGAGGCCGGAATTTCTGTGGCCACCTGACCATATGCAGATGCATGGCCAGGGCTGAACAGCCTCCTCCTACTCCTTCAGGAGCAGGAATGTCCTGGGCTTCTCGTCTTTCACGAGCACGCTTGATATGGACTCGGCCGTCTTGTTGACGGTATCGGCGATCAAGCTGCGCCCGGAGGTCATGAGTTGAAAGCCTTGATACCGTGCGAGTGCGTCGCGCCCCGGAGGGAAACAACGTCACTTCCTATGATGCAGCACGTCTCCTGTTGTTAGAAACGTGCGGACCAAGTCTGCCAGACAAGGTCCGCCACTGCGACGGGGCCCGTCCTGAAGGAGGAGGACCCTGGTTACTGATGTGGTCAGCTGCTGCTGCAACCAAGTGTTCCACATTGGCCCTCCACTGCTCCATTGCATCCCGGGATGCATTCGGAGGTGGTGGGTGTTGAAGGAGAGCACGTGCTGCATGAAGCGCGTGTTCCGAGTTGTCATGATTCGCCGACGCAGTGATTGACGCCGGTGCACCATCGCGCTGCCCAGCTTGATTTGCTAGTGGAGGCGGCAGTGGTGGAAGTGTGACTCCTGCTGGAACTGAGGTTCCTGCTGGTGGCTGCATATTGGATGGATTGCCCCCAGCAGCTTGTACAGCGGGATGACCATTGGATGATTCAGCAGCTGAGTTCACCATTCTTGAAATCTCAGGCGCCCCCTTCCTGGCGCGCCAACTGTCGGTAGTTTTGATCCGGCGGATCTCCCGACACTATTAAAAGTGTTTGCGGAGTTTGAAGTTTGGTATGGGTGCGCGGAGATTCAAGAAGGTGAAATGTAAAATGACACAGGAGACACAAAGGTTTACGTGGTTCGGGCCGCCTAAGTGTAATACCCTACTCCACGGGGTGTGGTTGTGTGGTATTGGATGTATGAACTCAACTCTGGTGACGTGAGTTGAGGGCGCGTGTGAGCCGATCAGTCCAGCTTAGATCAGATCAGGCCAGAGATCAGAGTCGTCTTCTATGTATCGTCAGCCTGTCCTTTTATAGTACAAGGACAGGCCGTTACAAGTTGGCCTGGCCCGACATGTGGCCCCGGCGGCTACTAATATTGATACACATTTGATGCGCTTAATTACCCTTAATGACCGAGTTACGGGCTTTGACAGCGCCGTTACTCGTAATTATGGTCGTCCGATCGTGTGTCACTAAAATAGTATTAATGACACTTAATCGGGTCTTGAAGTCCTTGATTCCCCTTTGAAGGTCCGGAGCCGTTGTGGAGTCCACCGGAGGTTTAAGGCTGAAGATCTGACGGTTGAACACGTGGCAGCTCCAGAGCATACTGTGGGGAACAGATAGTTCCGATGCCACCAGACACGTGTCAGTTCTGGAGCTTCCCTCGGTCTAGGGTTAGATGCGGGGGTGCCGTTATGTTACACAGTCCGGAGCTTCCCCATTGTGGGCGGTAGCTCCGGTTTGATGGTACACGTGGCGACCCTGGGACTAACCATGTTGGGGAAGCGGGTCCGGTTATGTCTGACATGTGGGCCTCCGAAGGTCTTCAAATCAAGTAGATGACATTTCCTTGAGATCTTTGCAATCTCAAGGGGTATACGGTACCCAGGGTACCGACAATATTCAACAAACAACCTTCTTTTTTTCGGTCATGTGGTTGGTGCATCCACTATCTAGGACCCATTTCGATCCACCGGAGGAATAGGCCTGCAAAGACAAATAGTGCCTGGTCTGAGGTACCTAAGCTTGCTTGGGTCCTTTGAGGTTAGTGAAAAATGATTTGGGCACCCACACATGAGACTTGTTGTTCCTATGGCGTGGCCCAACGTATTTGGCATAAACTGTTCCAATATTGCTTTTCACAAGTACATATGAAGCATCAAATGTTCTAAATAAAACTCGTTGTTCATATGAGTTCACAGTTTTAGACTTGTCAACATTATTAGGCTTTCTAGTTTGAGAGGAGTTCCCCATGAAAAAGACAATGTGTTCCTTGTTATTCTTATGGTTTCTAGCATTTTGGTTTTCACCATAAGAATACCCAAGTCCATACTTGACATTTGGAGGTCGTGAGACCAAGTATGCACTATGTGCATACTTGACCTTCTCCTTGTCAAATATGCCACTATGGGAAGGTAGCTTGTCCTTGGTCGAGGTTGACTTTTCTTTCAAGATAGTGTCAATTTTAGCACATGCACAAGTAATAGTTGTTTCAGATTTTAAGTGTTGAGAAGGTGAGCTTGAAGAGGATGAAGGGTCACTTTGCTTGAGTGACTCAACTTGTACCTCAAGGATCTTGCTAACTTTGGTTAAGTTAGCAAGTTCATCATTGATGATTATATTTGAGTCACTTAACTCCAAGTATTTATTCCAAAGGAAGGCAATGGAGTAAAGTAAACACTATTTTTATGATCAAGGTATAGGGTACTAAGTGCTTATCAGAAAAGGGGTAAGTTGATATAAGGGTAGTGTGACACACACCTAAGCAATCTACTCTAAGGGTATGGTTAACCTAGTGAGGGTTAGACTACGAGATGGAGCTACTCCTACTGTGCTCTAATTACTCATATAAATAGCCTAATAAAGTACACATGAATATGCTACTAGTGAATACTAGGGCTTAGTGGTCCAACATATCGGGCACGAGCTTACCCTGGTTTGTCAGGTGACCCTCACCAAGAGCCTACATCGTAGCCGAACGTGGAGGATTACAATGGACGGATAGGGCTGTCACCACCTACCGCCTACCTCTACAACCCATGGACTACGAGGCATCCAACACTACTTAACTATCCAAGCACCACGATTGCATGCTAAGTAAATACCTTAAGATTTGCAACGTAATATTCATTCTATGGCAATGACTAACCAAAACATCATTGAAACAATGTTGGGACCAAGGACTAACATATTCATATTAACTTAATCACATTATTACCTAATTAGACTATAGTGGTGGTTTATGATGTTTATGATAACATGATAATTGCATTATGTCTAGATCATAACAACACTTACACCTAGAACATACATGGACTCCACAACCACACAAGGAATGCTTTGCCCAAGTATATAAGTATATAGAGACTAATAATACTATTATTATAAAGTACAAAGCCACAAATACAAGAGAAGATAAATGAGCCATACCTTTCTCAATTTGGACATGCGACTAGAGGCTCCTCTCTACAGCCTAACCTCCAATAAGGACTTGGACAACTAATGAATACAAGAGAGTGAATGTTCAAGTGGTGTGGGTTGAAGTGAGGGGTGAGGGGTCCTATTTATAGCTTGGAGAAGGGTCGGTTCCCGCCACCAAAAGCACGCGAATCAGTCATCACTGACTTCTTCAAGCCGGGAGGAGCCAACACGTGGAAGCTGACCGAGTTTGGAGGAAAGACCAGGTCGGCCGACCTGGTAAGTCCTCCAAACGGTCTATGCTTTTTTGAGGTGACTTCCAGGTGGGTCCCATCCCTTGATATGGGTGCTACACTGTTGGATGGCCTCGAATACTTCTGTCTGTGGGAAATTTGATCCATGTGGTGCGACATGTCGATGCTTGATTCGCTGGGATAATATTTTATATGTTCCATACCCTTGTTTCACTTCAATTTTGTGTAAAATACCTGCATGCACCAATTTTTCCAAGTACAAGTGGAAATAGGTTATATAGAAAGGTGATGTGTGCAAGAAAAGATATTTCCTTCACATAATTGAGTTATTGATGGGTGAAATTGGTATATAACAGCCGTCAACAAACTCCCCCAAGCTTATCCTTTGCTCGTCCTGGGCAAAGTCAAGACTTTAGGTTGATGATCAGGAGTTGCTATAATATTCTACTTTTCAAAAGTACCATGTGCACAACAGAATACTCTACCTAGTATTGCAAAAACTAGCATGGTACTTCACCCATCTTAAGTAATTATGGGGCTTATGCCATCTCCTATTCATGGGTGGTTGAAAGATAGAACAGTAAATGGAGCACACATACCCTAGAAATCAAGTTCCACTCAAATTCCGAAGAGTTCAATTTACACTATAAGTATTTCAATTTGATTCTCTCAGTCTCTCCTTTATGTATAGTGGAAATATTTCCTCACCAAGGCATTTTGCCAACACTCATCCTACCACTAAATAAGGCTTGTATGTGGAGCTTGGTAGGGAATATAGTAGGCATACTTACAACACATAATATTGCTAAGTCAAAAGAGTAAGCTTTAGGAGAAATCAATTCAAAACAATTTGATTCAAGACATGTGCATGTGTGATGGAATGGAGGTGGATGTGGATATTTCAGATGACTCCTATTTAAGTGGACTCTCTTATTCTGCAGGGATGAAACATGGCTACTTTTCTTTTTCTTCTTTTTTTTCTTTTTTTTTCTCATGCTTATGATGTAAGCATGCATTTTATTTTATTTTTCTTCTTCTTTTTCTTGTAGCCATGTCTTCTACTCCTATTTACTAAGCATGAATGATATGGAGTTTCTCTTTTTATTGTGGAATCGTGGTATGATGAGATTTTGCTTACTTCTACTGTAGAAGTATAGCATGTGCAAGTAAAGTCTTGAATAAAAAAAGTAATGAATGAAATCTCACATACGTCTATACTAGTTTGACAAAGCTCAATGTGAAGGCAAGTAGCACATGCATAAAGTCTATCAATGTAATATATCATATGGCTTTGGTAGGTGTTTCCAATAAATGAGAGTAACTTAAATATTTTTATAATTTCTCCGGAAATCTAAGTTTCACTTTCAAACTAGGAATAGCAGCCCTATCACTATATCATATCTCACAACAACTTAGAATTGGATTAAGCTTTTGCTACCCACAATTTCTAAATCAAGGCAAAAGTAATTCTAGCCAATGAAAGCAATATTTTGGAGAGTAGTAAATTGTAAACTAGGGTCTTAGTCAAATTAAAACAGAGCAATTATTCTCATCATTTCATCTATGTGAATTCTAAATCATTCTTACCGCACATCCTTTATTTTATTTTGAAAGCAAATCTACTCTACTTATTTTTAAGTTTTTTTTATATGCAAGGTGGATGATGGGTGAATGGAAAATAAATATGCAAGGGTGTGATACAAGTTACCTCAAGTGGCGGTCCTCTCCTAGGCTTGTTCTTGGTCAAGGTCCGTGCTAGCGGCTGAAACCCTAACGATGGATGTAGGACATGAGGTTGGCCTAACCTTTTTGCAGCATGGCTTTGGCATCAAAGGGTTGAGTGTCGATGTTCGATTGCCTTCCATGGGTTTCATGAGTGTGGTCGAGGAGAGCGTTGTCGATGTCGCTCATCCACACCTCAAGGTTCCAATAGATTGGATGTACCTTGTTATTCCTTGGCTAAGGTAGTGATAACCCTTGGCACAAAGGCATGACATGCACTCAACATACGTTGGGTGTGTTTCGTCATTCTTTGGCTAAGGTGTATCATACCTTCTTGCCATAAAGGAATAACTTGTACCCCTCATGCATTAGGTGTGATCCGTCATTCCTTGGCTGAGGTAATGATACCCTTTAGCCACAAAGGAGTGACATATACCCAACATGTGTTGAGTACGATCTGTTACTCCTTGGATAATACAACATACCTATAACCACAAAGGGATGATGTGCACTGAACATGGGTTGAGTGTGATCCGTTGTTCCTTGGCTAAGGTATAAAATACCTTCTGGCCACATAGGAACAACTTGCACCCAATATACATTGGATGTGATCTTGTCATTCATTGGTTAAGGTACATCATATATTTTAGCCACAAAGGGATAACTTACACCCGATGATGGTGGCAATTCCCTTGAGCTTGAATGAGTGCTTAGAAAAGTTGAGAGCATAATGCCTTCACATATTCGTAGCAGCTCATTGGTTGCTCACACAGGGTTTTCATGTCAAATCTCCGGCCTCGTACAGTTATGGTTGACCTTCGGGCTTATTTTTCGATAGGTAGCAACAATCCTCATTTACTCCTTGGCCAAGAGATATTGAAATGGAATCCTCTTAGGGTTTCCAACAATCGGATCTTTGAATGCCTGCATAGTGATTTCACTCCTGGAAACTTCCTCTCTATGATAGAGAGCGATGGTTAGCTCCCGATACTTGTACAAATGAATTTTCGGTTTAGGTAATCGAATTTCCATTTGTACATACGGGAAAGATAAAAATCAAAGGTGCATTGGGTCCAAATTCAAGTGTATCCATGAACAATGTATTATTCATTGATAAGAGTAGGGCTTTATGGATAAATCAATTTGCACATTTTCTAAAGCTCCTATTCAGAACAATGCAAGTGATATAAATACATTATATGGATCCCTTGACCTTTTAAATTTTCTAACCATCAAAGTTTTTTACACAAGAGCAAATGTCATCATTTGGATCATGACAAACAAGATTCTCAATTTTATCCTCCTAAACATTTTTTTTTATTTTCTTGCCTAGGAATTTGAAATTTAGTCCATGCATGAATGAGTTTCAAATCAAAATTATGGATATCACTATTCCTAGGTTGCTACATACCAATTCAACAACTAAGTCATTCCATAAGCATTACCTAGGCAGAAAATGTCTAAGTCAATTTTAGCAATGCTTATGAAATTCTAGGTACTTGTTTAAGTTTATTCTCAAGTAAGGTGACATTCCTTTTTGAAGAATCAAAAAGAGTAATGTCAGCACTTACTCTCGTGAGGATGCATAAGAGTTGAATGATGAGAAGGTGTAAACCTTCCTTACCAAACTAAGCAAAATTCATTCAATCCTAATGCAATTCAAACAAAAAAAATTTTAATCTTGTACCTCAATTGAAGAGTAGTATGGTTGAAGGTTATTATGTGAGGAACAACCATGAAATTTGGTGTAACCTTCATGTTCAATGGCTTCTGCCAAGTTGAGGTTGGAGTTGAATGGGCTTCATCTTACTCCTCCATTGGGCCACCATCTTGATCATTCCTGCACCATGAACTCAAAATTGGATCAATGGAAGGATATGCGCTTGATGGGGTCTTCCATCCTCTTTACAAATTTTGTCCTGACTGCACTAAATCAAGAACAAACAAAACAACTCAAAAATGGGTTACGTTAGCTAAAAAAGCATGTTGTACCCTATGTCAAATTGTTTTGCCCAACTTGAAACAACTTGGAAATGCAATGAATATTTAAGGGAAATAATTTTGGTTTTAATTAGGATGATGAATTCAAGTGGTTACACCCAAGGTTCATATCCAAATAAATTTATTTCCTAATTCAAAATTTTAGTTTTAGCAAGGTTGGAAATTTTACTTTCCAACATGCATGTGTGAAAATTCAAACATGCTAAATGCAAATGAGCAATTCAAATATGCAATTGGGGAAAACAAATATGAGATAACTACCAATTTACCTATTGGCAAGGACTCACCGAATTTTGAAAGTCCGATGAGTGGGACTTACCTCCGTCCTGTTTTAGTGCGATGATTTGTTGTCAAACCCCAGGGTCGAAGATGTGGACAACTTCTCTTGCTTGTCATGCCAAATATCCTTTGGCATGTCATTCGGACATGTGGGCCACATGGTGGTCCCAGCCTCTTCGTCATCTTGATGAAGACTTGTTGATGTAGTGACGACTTTTCCCTCTTGAAGAAATTGTCTCATGAGCATGGTGAGGCTTGTCCTTCTTTTAGGGGTGTCACTTCGACCTTCTTGATATTCATTAAGGTCAACTCATACCTTGATCATGGATCAAAAGCTTCCTTGGGCATGATGACATGTGGACTCCACAATCAAACAAGAAACGCTTCATCCACAATGTCACTTGCCCTAGGTTGCATTGGCTTGGTAGAAGGGTAGGAATCCCAACAAGTGATTGTGGGATATCTTGGATCTTGAGTGCTCTTTAAGTTTCTTGTCCTTGGCCAAGAACTTCATGTGAATGTTGTCTTGATTTCTTGTTTGGCTACGGACAAGATACTTCAAGGTAGGCTAGTTAAACTTAAATCCCTTGAAATCCGCATAGCCTCCTTGATTACAAGGGTGATGTTGATCCCCCCTTGACCTCCTTGTAGGTGATAGCTATTGGAGTTGTGTTTGGAAGAAAGAATACTCATGGGTCTTTAGGGAAATGATTCCCAAGGTGGCCCATAATGACATGGATTTTCACAAATCATTTGAATATCCATGGCTTGGATCATCCAAACACTTCTCCATTGGCTTGATCTTCATGATACTTTAATTGGGGGTGTAGTTACATAGCTAGCATGTTCACTTTGCTAAGTGGTATGCATGCCAAGCTAATGGAACTAGAGCATTCTTCAATCCACCCCTTGAGTAGAGACCATATTCTCAATCATGATGAATGAGAATAAGGCTCCTTTAGCTCCAGCACAAAAGTAGTCATGGATTGGTGGAGCCAACCCATGACATGAGTGTTGGATGAAGAGCCAACTATCCACCCTATGGTGGAGGCAAACCAACAACAAATCTTGGAGCCTCCCCCGAGCTTGGGGATGGATGATTTTGGCTCCTACTGGAAACTAAAATTCTTCCGCGAAAGGCAATGGTGTTGCCTAGAGGATATTTGTTGAGGTACGCCATGAATCATCTTGCAGTTGATCACTTGCGTCCTCGTTGGCCATCCCACAAAATGGGTCAACGAACACTAGCCTGTTTTCAAACAAAAGGAGAAAACAAACAAGGGTAATCCTGTCTAATAACTACTAGTATCTATAGATTAATCACAAGTGATAGCTATCCTTCACTTCCATTGCCTTCCCTGGCAACAGCGCCAGAAATGCTTGTTGATGGTTCTTAACACCACATATCATCTCTAGTAAAAGAGATGAGGTCCGCAAGTGCACGGAAGATACCGTTGTAGCATTTCACCCAAGAGTATTCCCAAGGGTATCGTATTTATCCCAAAGGAAGGCAATGGAGTAAAGTCAACACTATTCTTATGATCAAGGTATAGGGTACTAAGTGTTTATCAGAACAGGGGTAAGTTGATATAAGGGTAGTGTGACACACACCTAAGCAATCTACTCTAAGGGTAAGGTTGTCCTAGCAAGGGTAAGACTACAAGATGGAGCTACTCCTACTATGATCTAATTACACATATAAATAGCCTAATAAAGTACACATTAATATGCTAATAGTGAATACTAGGGCTTAGTGGTCCAACATATTGGGCATGGGCATACCCTGGACTGCCAGGCGACTCCCGCGAAAAGCCTACGTCGTATCCAAACGTGGAGGATTACAACGCCTGCCTCTACAACCCATGGACTACGAGGCCTCCAACGCTATTTAACTATCCAAGCACCAAGATTGCATGCTAAGTAAATACCTTAAGAGTTGCAATGTAATATTCATTCTAAGGCAATGACTAACCTAAACATCGTTGAGCCAATGTTGGGACCAAGCACCAACATATTCATATTAACATAATCACATTATTACATAATTAGACTATAGTGGTGGTGTATGATGTTTATGATAACATGATAATGGCATTATGTGTAGATCATAACAAGACCTACACCTAGCACATACATGGACTCCACAATCAAACAAGCAACGCTTTGCCCAAGTATATAAGTAAATAGAGACTAATAATACTATTATTATAAAGTACAAAGTCACAAATACAAGAGAAGATACATGAGCCATACATTTCCCAATTTGGACTTGGAACTAGAAGCTCCTCTCTACAGCCTAACCTCCACTAAGGACTTGGAGAACTAATGCATACAAGCGAGTGAATGCTCAAGTGGTGTGTGTTGAGGTGACGGGTGAGGGGTCCTATTTATAGCTTGGAGAAGGGTCGGTTCCTGGCACCAAAAGCGCACGAATAAGTCACCACTGACTTCTTCAAGCTGGGAGGAACCAACACATGGAAGCTGACCGAGTTTGAAGGAAAGACCTGGTAAGTCCTTCAAACGGTATGTGCTTTCTTGGGGTGACTTCCAAGTGGGTCCCATCCCGATATGGGTGCTACACTGTTGGTGGCCTCGGATACTTGTGTTTGTGGGCCATTTGATCCATGTGGTGCCACATGTCGACGCTTTATTGGCTGGGATAAAATTTTATAGGATCCATCCCCTTGTTTCACTTCAATTCTATGTAAAATACCTGCATGCACTTATTTCTTGAAGTACAAGTGGAAATTGATTAAATAGAAAGGTCATGTGTGCAAGAAATTATATTTCCTTCACATAACTGAGTTATATTGACAGGTGAAATTGGTATATAACAGCCTTCAACACTCAGGAGCCCGTCTCTTTGGGGGAGCTGGTCCTCGTCTTGAGGTCTATGTGGTAGCGTCAGATCCCGTACCTTAGGTAGGCCGTGGTCCGGGCCTTCTGGACACGTGGCGCCATCGAACTCTGCCTCAGTAGGGAGGCAGGGAACTTAGGTGTTGTAAGCCTGTGCGCAAGAGTACCCAGTATGTCGGCTACCGAGAGCAAGTTTTATTATATTACTGCTATTAAGGATTTTCTGTCAGACCTCGAGTTGTGGAGATGTATCTCTCACGTGACACAACGTTGTTGTCATGTGTTGATGTGTTGCTATTATGAAGCGTCCGTGAGCATGGACGGCTTTTCTTGTGCCTAGATAGGTTCAGAGTGTGATTATGTACTTTCCGTTGCATGAGTACTATTGTGATACACTATCTTGTAAATAATATCTTATTATGAAATAATAACTTTGTATATTTCTCATGTATTTTTGTGTGTGCTTTTGGGTGCCGCATCGCACGCACCACCCAATATGATCCTTGGAACGTCGGGACCTCGGTCCTCACATCCTTTCTCATGTTTTATAGTGCGTGCGGCAGGAGGACTTGGCCAAGTTGGTTACGGGCGCCTCCGACTGAGGCGGTTACGTACAGGAGGACTTGGTAATGTCGGTTATCAATCTCCCTTTTCTTTTTGTTTATTTCTTTATTTATTTGACTTTTTCCTCCTTTCTCTCAAGTTGGACCGAGGCCAACACCAACATTCTCCCCCTTGATTGTCTGGTTCAACCTTATTTATTCATTCTTAATAACTATAATGCACAAATTGAAGCGTTACAATGGTCTACAATTAACCATTGAACTTCGACACTTATGATACATGAACCGATCTCAAATGGAAAACATTTTCCTATATGGAAGTGGCTCATTCAATATTCCCTACTTTCCAGAATCTAAAGGCTTTCAATAATCCCATGCCTGCAACATAATTCGTATTGGGTGGTAAGCCTTTATCAATGGATCCAAGCATATAAATTGTACTATATGCCCAGCATTTAATATTTGAATATGGATTCTATCTTTCACAATATAACACTTTATGATAACATGCTTGACAGCTGCATTTGACTTGTTACTTGCATAAAAAACTGTGTGTTTATTACTGTAGTATAACACAAGTGGTTTATTAATGCTATCATCCACCTTGTGCTCAGGAATAAAATCTTTGGCCATACAGCCTGCTCATTGCCCTTATATCATGCTATAAAATAAGCGTACATCGTAGATAAAAAAATTACACTTAATAATCAATCAGAATTGTGATCTACGATGTAGGCAGTTCGCAATTTGTTTGGAGTCTTTTCCTTGATATGAATTCATGGGTGAATGTGAATAGATAACATTATCATGGGTTTCTTACTATTCACATACCAGTAAAATCAATATATTGATAACCAATTACTTTATGGTTATCGATATTTAAAACATTAGCATGATATCCTTAGTTTTTTATGTATAACATAAGCCTTTATTCGCGACCTTAAAGTGGTCTAGTTCTGGATTTATTTGGAATCTGCCTCACATTCCCATTACATATTTCATGTCGAAGACGTATACAATGCTTCTGACAGCTGATGCATAAGGAACTGACGTTATCTGATCAGGTTCATTTTTTGTTCCACAGACATTTTAATGTTTAGAATTCATTTTGTTTGATCATAACAGCAGGCGTGGGAGAGCACTTGTGCATACTAAATTTCTTAAGCACTCTCCAAAGTATGATTACATAAATAGGCCTATTGTGAAAATGGACCCATCTCCATAATCTAAAAGTCGAAGACATATGAGTTTTTTGTTAAGATCCTTTAAATTATATAAGATAATTTCAATTTACTTAACATTGAGTATCACTGCATCACAGTAATACATCGTTCACATATAGGACTATAAATGTGAATTACTGCCTTAATTATTAAGTAATCATTACAGTTATTCACAACATTTTTGTAAGATCAAAAGTTCGGAGGACTTTATCGAACTTGAGTCGTTATTATCTTGAATCTTGCTTCAAGACATGATCTTCTTCAAATGACATGCCACATGTCTTTCTTAACTATTCATTCATGACAAAAATCTTTTGATTTATTCATATAAACATGTTTCATTATTATACATCAATAATATCTTTGCAACAATCTGCACCGGCTCTAAACATGATGAGTCGTCATTTGGGTGTCACGACTACATTTTCAGATGGAAGAACGGAACAAAGACATGCTCCTTATGAGGAATAATCTCCTTGACATACGTGACATCATCATTTCCTTCCTTTCACGAGTATACCATTTAGAAACATAATTATCTTAATTTATAGATTGAATACTTTTCCTTTTCATACATAGTCATAATTATGAAAATAAATCAGCAGCCTTGGATCTTTTGGTATTAATTCGTAAAGGCAAGATTTATTACGCATCATTTGACTTTAACTCCGGTAAACTTGCATTATAAGCATATTTTTCACCATAAAAAGTGGTTGTGATGTCTAGATATCAGTCATTCTAAAGTTCACCAGACATGCTCCCGCGACACAAGGTCGCGTATAGGACAAATATAGCCATAGCGGAATAAATTTATCTGAGAATATTAATAATGATTCAAAATAATTCAAGGATTTAACATTAAAAGTCTGCATAGGTGGCTCACACGGTAGGTTTTACAGTTTAGATCTATAAGACACAAATTAATCCAATACTCAAATTATACAATGTGTAGAATTTAATTTATTGATGTGTCAATAAATCATTACCAGATTATCATAAATCAACCTAAAACATGCAAGTTAGATTAAAT
Organism: Tuctoria greenei; assembly: GCA_036927565.1. NCBI lineage: Eukaryota > Viridiplantae > Streptophyta > Magnoliopsida > Poales > Poaceae > Tuctoria > Tuctoria greenei. The sequence continues at coordinate 64,296,473 of JAYESD010000011.1, read as the reverse complement.
TATACAATATCAATCTTTTATTTTAGATTTGACTAAATTTATATTTTCGGTATTATTTAATCTGTTTTTCATATTTAATAAATAAGATAAGCCTAGTTAATTCATAAAGTATCAAATTAAATCCTGAAAATTCCTAAAAATTTAGACTAAACTCTAGTATGTTATTAATAATATTTTAAAAATATTTAATATTCTGAATATAAATATTTTGCCTCTGAACTATTTGTGTTAATCCCAAACTTGCACAAATAAATAGTAAATCATTAAGGAAAATTATTTAAAAGTTGTAGAAAATTCAGAATAAATTATAGGAAGTATTTTATGATATTTTAACCTAATTCTTATCCTAGGTTAATTAATTCAATTCTTAGTTAATAGTGATTAATCCGAAAACTTGCTTAAGTAATCTATAATAAATATGGAACACATGTAATAAAACATTAATCATTATAACAAATTGTTCACGTGCATTATATTCATGTCATTGCATATTTTTCAGTGTTCATTGCAATGCATTTATTGTGTATGTTTGTGTGTGTATGTGATTGGTTACAACTAGACTGGTATGCTCAAGAGGTTACGATCGAGAAGCTAATATCTGGGGATCTTATATACAAGACTTTGATTGATTGACAATCAAATTGCGGAATATAAGGCAAGTGTCCTTGATCATATTGAACCTATGTTTTAAATGTTTTGTTTGCAAAATTGCATCCTTGTGTCAATTTCATGGGAAACCCGTACGTAGGAGTTTACTAGTGTTGTATGCCACCCCTTGTCGTTGGGATATACATGATGAGTCGGGAAGGGTATTTTCTACATTTGCTCTGCTTGGTAAATTGGGGTAGGAAATAACTAAATGGTTTAATTATGAACTATTGAACACTTAAATTATGTGGACTAATAATGATGAAATAATGGTGAATCATTTTGGTAACATGGGATTTGGGTGATCTAAGCAAACATGATTTGTGGATTGGGTTGCATAAGATGTTGGTTTTGCTTGCCTTGGATCTAAGGACCAGTTCATGCAAATATATGTCAGGACAACTGTCGACTGTTGGAGTCGGCAGATCTCCTGACACAGCTAAAGTGTTGAAGGAGTTCGTAGTTCGGTGTGGGCGCGCGGAGACTCAAGAAGGTGAATTGCGGTTTAACACTGGAGACACTAGGATTTACGTGGTTCGGGCCGCCTGAGCGTAATACCCTACTCCACGGGGGTGTTGATGTTGTATTGGCTTATCACATATGATCTACCGTCTGTGTCTGTCTTCTCCCTGTGTATCGTCGGCCTGTCCTTTTATAGTACAAAGACAGGCCGTTACAAGCTACCTGGCCCGACATGTGGCCCTGGCGGTTACTAGTATTGATACACGATTAATTGTTGTTAATGATCCTGTAACGGGCTTCGACAGTGCCGTTACAGGTGTTAAGATCGTCCGTTTAAGTGTCATTAATATGGCATTAATGACATTTAAACAGGTCTTGAAGTCCTTGGCTCTCCTTTGAAGATCCGGAGCAGTTACAAGGTCTCCCGGAGGTTAGAGGCGGCTTGCTCCGATGTTTAGACACGTGGCAGCTCCGGAGCTTGCTGCTGGAAGCAGTAAGCTCCGGGGCTACTTGACACGTGTCAGGTCCGGAGCTTCTCTCGGTCAGGGGTTAGGTCCGGAGGTGTCGTTTCGGTACTCAGTCTGGTGCTTCCCCCTTGTGGGCGGTAGCTCCGGTTCGGTAGTACACGTGGCGACCTAGGGATTAACCATGTTGGAAAAGCTGGTCCGGTCATGTCTGACAAGTGGGCCTCCGAGGGTCTTCAACTCGAGTAGTCGTCCTTCCCCTGAGATCTTTGTAATCTCAGGGGGTGTACGATTTTTAGGGTACCGACAGTGGCCCCCTGGACCTATCTCCGAGGAAGGTCACCGGGGTGAAGTCGTTCCATCAGAGGTGGGTCCACCTTTGCGACTCTTGAACTGGGTCTTCAAAGGTCTTCGGAGGTGCCGTTGGCAGGATTTTACAGTTAAATCCCGACGCGTGGCACACCTCAGGCGGCAGATAAGATCTTTGGCGTGCGGATCTCACGCAATTGAAGGTCGCCGGTTTCCGATACGAAAACCGTATCGGTTCCGCGCGCCTTGTCAGGCCGCCGCCTTTGGGTTTCCCGCCTCGTGATGACAACCGTTTGCCTGGGTGAGAACCTCGACTTGATCGTCGGGGTGGTCCCGGGCCCCCTTGTCATCGGCTGGGTTGAACTCTTGAGTAGTATTTTCGACTCCCCTGCAGTTTCCATCCAAGCGTTGCGAGGGCTTACTTAAGAAGGAAAGGGCGCACCGTCGGGAGTTCTTTACGCCTCCCATCTGATCTTGCTCTCAAACTCCCGACTCGTACTTTGCTCTTCCTCTCTTGCCTAGCTATGCTGCGATGGAGTTGGGTCTGCGCGAGAGTCGCCTGAAGAACGACAATGATTTGAAGAAGGTCCGGGCCCTTATGGGGTGGTCCTCGGACTTCTTTAGCTGCTCGGTCCGTGCCAGCGGAGAGCTCCCCTTTGAGAAGGAGCGCGCTGGCGAGATGGTGTACTTTTCTTCGTACGCCATGGTGGGACTGATCCCACCATTTTCTTCTTTCTTCTTGATGCTGCTAGACTTCTATGGTCTGCAGCTATACCACCTTGGTCCCCACTCCATTCTCCTTGTGTCCATCTTTGTCCACTTCTGCGAGATGTGGGTGGGCATCCCCCCCTGCGTCGAGCTCTTCCGAACCTTCTTCACCGTTCACACCACCGGCCGGAGCAACGAGTACCTTGGCTTCTACTACTTCGTGAAGCGCAAGAAGTGCCCGTTCAAGTACCTCCGGTCATTCCCTTCCGGGAAGTGGGATGACTGGAACAAAGATTGGATTGTCGTCAGGGTGGAGGAGCATGAGCGGTTGGAACTGCCAGACAGTCTGCCCGGCATCGACACGTCGATATGGAGTGAAGTCCCGGTGCTGGCGGAAGTTTTCGACCCTGTCCTGACCAGGATCCGCCGATGTGTGGAGGGAGGATTGACTCCCCAGGCGGTGTTCTGCAACTTCCTGACCAACAGGTGGGCGCCGCTGAAGAGGAGGGAGAAGCTCGCCTGGGCCCTCAACAGCGTGATGGACGAGGACCGGGTTGAAACCGGGTTGAAGTCCGACATGGTGGGGAAGACCCTGGAGTTCCACCTCAAGAAATTCCAGCACGGCATCGACGTCGACGGAGATTACTTGACTCTGCCGCCGGCCTTTCTCCCTCTGAACGTGGAAGTGGAGTTCAGCAGAGAGCTCCGGCGGAAGATGCCTGCGCTTGACGACCTTGGCATCATCGAGAGGAGACCAACCACCCGGGTGGCAATCCCTGGGGTGCCCGAAGATGGCTCAGTCCCTGCTCCACAGCCGAGGGTTGAAGTCATTGGCAAGGGCAAGGAGCTGGCGGAGGAGCCGGAGAGTCGGAAGAGGAAGCTGCGGCATGTCGACGGAAGGTCCGTCATGCCCGCTGCTTCTACCTTGGCTCCTTCTCCCCAAGGGAGAAGATCTTCTGGTGCCGTGGCGACTGTCCCCGTGGTGGGGTCCTCCCGGAACGAGACTGTTCCTGCAGTGGGATCCTCCCGAAGCGCTTCCGTCTCTGTGGTAGAGCCCTCCCGTGGTGCTAGCTCCGGGTGTACGACTCCGGCCCTCGGGGCGGTTGGAGTCTCCAGGTCCAGGGGTTCCTCCCGATCGAGGAGAGCCTCGACCCGGGAATCTCCCGTGGCTGCGGCGAGTTCTGGGGGGCCTCCTAGAGCTCCTACGCCGACCCTGGCCAGCCCGGAACGTCCGGGAAAAAGGTTCTGCGCAAGCTGGTGCGGGAGCCTTCCAAGGTAATTTTTGATGTTTACCCTGGTTAACTTTTTAGTTGTAGTGATTGTTTGTTAATTCTCTTTATCCATCCTCTGCAGCGTCCCTAAGAAAGGGAGTGAAGCTCCACCCTCGGCCACGGTTTCTGAGGCCATGGGAGCTTCCGCTCCTGTCCCGGCTCCGCCCCAGATGGTGGCTGAGGCTGCGACAGCTCCGGCGCCGGCTGTCGTGGTCATGAACCTCGACTCGTCCCCAGAACTTCCCGTGGTAGCGCCGGACCACAGGAGTGAAGACATGCCGGCGGCACTTGTCTCGGAGATTGAAGCTCCGGGTCCTTGTGCTGCAGTAATGGAAGCTCCGGCTGCAGAGCCAGAAGAAGTAATAGTCCCGGTCTCGGAGCCAGAACTCGTTGAAGCCCCAGCGATTGAACCGGAGGTGATTGAAGCTCCGGCGTGCGAGCCGGAAGTCGAGGTAGTTCCGACAGTTGAGTCGGTTACCTCCGATGCACCGGTCGCTGAGCCGGTTGTTGTTGGAGCGCTGGTCGCAGAGCCGACGGTTGAAGAGGCGAGGGAGCTCGGGTCTCCCTCAGAAGAGGTGCCCCGATCGGAGCCAGCAGTAGCTCCTGCTCCAAAGGCGACGACATCGATGGTACCTGTGGCAGAGCCAGAGTGCCTAAACGAAGTCGCTGGCCCCCTGCCTGAGGGGGCGAATGAAGACTTGGCGGCGGGGCCTTCTTCGATGGCGACTGAGGCCATCCCGGAGGAAGGCCCTAGCGCTTTGGAAGCTCAGGGTTCCGCTCTCGTAGAGTGGGACCCAATTTTTGTATGTGAAGACCCGCTGGAACCAGCGGAGGAGACCCCAGCAGGTCTGGAGCCCATCCCGCTGTCCATGTCTATCGACAACGCCTGCTCCAGTCTACGTCAGGTCCAACTGGCCTTCTTCCACGACATCAAGGCTCTTGAAGAGGAGCGCCAAACCCTTAGGCGGTGGCGTAATCGGCTCCACTTCGAGACTAAGATGGCGCAGTCAAGGCATGCGGATGACAAGGAGTGGATCAAGCGGGAGAAGATCTGCCTGGAGTGTTGGGAGAAGCTGCTGGATGAGAGGGAGAACATGACCCATGCCCTTGACGCTCATTCTCGGGAGTTCCATGATCAGGCCAAGGCTGCCAACGACGCGGCCAATGCTCGGTTCGAGCAGCTTGAAGCCATCAACGCAGCTCTCATCAAGCGTCGAGAGGCACTCGAAGGGAGGGAGAGACGGCTCGAAGACGAAGAGCAAAAACTCCTGGAGCTGCGGGATGACATCTTGAGAAGGGAAGAGGAGCTCGCCGAGAAAACAGCTCTGGCGGACAAGGGCCTTGAGGAGCGCACTAAGAAGTTGGAAGAGCGCTGCCTCGAGGAAGAGGAGAAGACCTGGGTGCGAGGGCAGGAACTCTACGAATACGAGTGTGCCCTTGTTGCCCGGGAGAAGAAAGTGGAGGCTAGGGAGAAAGACCTGGTCGACCGTCGGAACAAGATCCACCTCCGGGAGGAGGAGCTCGGAAGACTTGAAAGGCGGGTTGCTGCAAAAATCCAGCAAAACACCAAAGAAGTTGAGCACCTCGCCCGTGAGAATTCCGAACTGACGGCGGCCAAGAGATCCTTGGAAGAAGTGAAGAGCCTGAGGACAGTGGACTCCCTGCAGATTTGGGAGTTCCTGGGCAAGGCCAACGATGCGCTGACGCCGATGGGTTTCAGCCCCGTGCGCCCGGATGATCCGGAGCCGGAGCCGGACCTCGCGCTGCAAGCGTTGAGCGCAGCAGGCAGCAAGCTCTCCAAGGTGGGCGACGTCATCGTGGACCAACTGGAGGTCGAGGGGCAATCCCTGGCGAGGAACGTCACAGAATACGTGTTGACGTGCTACACCAGCCGGAACCCTCAATTTCCTCTGGACCCGGTGCTTGAAGGCCCCGTCGAAGGAGAAGGCGAAGCTACCCGAGCCAGCGTATCGGAGGTCGCCCAGAAGGTCGCCGAGTTCTTCCATAGGGTCTAGGATCATCTCTTTAGCTCCCGCTTGTATTTTCTCTTCTTCCTCAATTTTGTACTCCCTTGTCTCCAGATGTAATCTCCTGTCTCCAGATAAATGAAATCCCCAAATTTTTGCGAATTTCATTTTTTGTCTTCAACATCTTTATCTTCTCTTGGCCCCCTGGTAGATGTACACAATTTGATTGTGAACATGTACCAAAAGGATACTGAGTTTTGTTGAAGACGAATTTGCTTCGAACTTGTAGAATTTAGTCCCGAAGTCTTTGATAGTGAAGGTCCCCTGAAGTTGTCGGAGCTTAGAAGCTCCGGTACTATCCATCGCTGGAGGTTAGTAGCTCCGGCAATAGCTTCTATCAACACGTAGAGCGTCGATAGTTAGTACTCCAAGGTGTCGGAGCTTAGTAGCTCCGGCAATGACCTTTAGCAACACTTGGTAAGTTGGCAACAGACTCCATGTACGGGGTCTTCTCACCATCTTTTACTCAGCGCCGATGGTTGACCCCCTTGAGGGGGTCGGAGCTTGGTTTGCTCTGGCTTTTCTCCATCAACGTATATTTTATTTTTCCTGCACACTTAAGCCAAGAAAAACGATAAAATTTGTTCCTTGTCTATAATTTCATCGCGGCTTACGATTCTCAAGTAAATTTTAAGTTGAACGCGATTTTAAATACAACTGGATGCGTTGTCTTTTCTCTTAGATCCAACTGTCCATGGACCCGCCTTACTTTGGCCTACCGGGGTGTAGGTAGAGTGGCGTACTTAGGGTGCTTGACCAGGCTAAGTCGATAGCGCACTCCGGCCCTAGATTGGCTTGGCGGCTTTCAGGCGAGTTGGCCATAAACGATATTTAAATCCAAGAGTTCTGACAATTCAACTCGAGTCGTATATAAACTGGTTAAACTAAAATTTCTTAAGAATTGCACGTTTCTGTTATAGACAAGAAAGAGAAAAATAAAAATATCCAGCCTGCACAAAATGAATGCACGTGGAGTCTATTTCACATGAAGATGTCTTTCATTATAGGTCCGGGGTACAGGGGAAACAAGTACACTCTTAGGGTACGGGACCAGGCTAAGTGTGCTTGGTTTCTCGTTTGACCCAGGGTAGTTAGCCACGCTTTTAGTCCGGAGACTGTAACAAGTGCTGCTTGAGCTTTACAGACCTTTCGGAAAAGGTCCGGCTGCTCTCCCGGAGGAACTACCCGACTCTGTACAATGACTCTATAACATACATCTCAAGTTACTCAAGACTCACCTCTGTGGAATTAAGTGTAGAACTTACGGAGGTGCTCGATGTTCCAAGGATTTGGGAGAGGTGTCCCATCCTCAGTAGCCAAGCGAACGCTTCCGGGACGGGATACTTTGATCACTCGGAAGGGCCCCTCCGAGCCGGGGGAAAGTTTGTTTAGCCCTTCTCTGGATAGTATTCTCCGTAGCACCAGATCGCCTTCCTCGAGCTGTCGGTTGTGTACATCCCGCTGGTGATAACGCCGTAGAGCCTGGCGATATCTGGCATTCCGAACAGCTGCTTGGCACCTTCCCTCCTCGAGGAGGTCTAGGTCTTCACGCCGGAGCTGGTCCTGCGCGGCTTCATCGAAGGTCCGGACCTGGAGCGAACCCATGGTGATTTCCGGAGGAAGGATTGCTTCAGCTCCGTACACCAGAAAGAAGGGTGTTTCTCCGGTTGACCGGTTTGGAGAAGTCCTGTTGGCCCATAGAGTGGGCGGAAGCTCTTCGATCCAATTGGCTCCGTGCTTTTTCAAACGCTCATAGGTGCGCGTTTTGAGTCCTTTAAGGATTTCTGCATTTGCTCTCTCAGCTTGGCCATTGCTGGCGGGATGAGCTACGGAAGCGTAGCAAACCTGTATGCCGAGGTCTTTGCAATACCCTTGGAATGCGGAGCTTGTGAATTGAGTCCCATTATCAGTGATGATCTTGTTTGGGACTCCGAATCTGCTTACAATGGATTGCAGAAAGTTGATAGCAGATTGCTTGTTGATCGTCACAACTGGAGTTGCTTCCGGCCACTTGGTGAACTTGTCGATGGCGACGTACAGGAACTTGTAACCTCCGACGGCTCTTGGGAAGGGTCCCAAGATGTCCATCCCCCACACAGCGAAGGGCCATGTAGGAGGTATCATTTGTAAGGGCTGAGCGGGTGTATGAATTTGCTTTGCATGAAATTGGCATGCTTCGCATTTCTTTACCAGCTCAGTGGCATCCTGGAGCGCTGTAGGCCAGTAGAAGCCATGCCGGAAGGCTTTTCCGACCAGCGTGCGGGAAGATGCGTGGTTCCCACACTCGCCTCCATGGATTTCTGCGAGAAGCTCGCAGCCTTCTTCCCTTGTGATGCACCGCATTAGGATGCCGTTGGCACCGCGCCGGTAGAGATCCCCTTCTACCAGTGTGTATCTTTTAGCCAATCTGACTACCCGGTCAGCGGATACATCATCGTCAGGAAGGATGTTGTCTTTCAAGTAGTTCCGGATCTCCGAGATCCATGCATCGAAACTGACTTGAGCATTTGAGTCTTGCGTGCTGGGTTGCTCGGAGCTTCCGGCAGCACCTACGACCCTTGATGGCTGCCATGGTAACAGGGCCATCGGGACCGTCAGCTTCGGGATGCTGATCTCGCCCCCTTCGTTCAGTTCGGCAGGCTGAACTGTGGGTTTTGACAACCTCCGGACAAAGATTCCGTCAGGAGCTGGAGCTCCGGTTGACGCTTTGGTCGAGAGTTCGTCAGCTTCAGCGTTGTGGGCACGCTGAACATGGTTGAGGTCTAGGACTTCAAAGTCCTTCTGAAGCCTCTGGACTTCAAGGAGGTAAGCAGCTAGCTGGAGATTATTGCAGGAGCATTCACCCTTCACCTGCTTGATGATGAGCTGTGAATCTCCTTTGACCAGCAGTTGCTTGACACCGTATGACAGTGCCACCTATAGCCCGCAGATGAGTGCTTCATACTCCGCCATGTTGTTGGTTGCCTTGAAGTCAAGGTGTACCATGTATTTTACCTTCTGCCCAGTCGGTGCAAGGAAAAGGATTCCAGCACCAGCCCCCTGCTTCTGCATGGAGCCATCGAAGTAAAGAGTCCAATGAGGCTCGGTGAAGGTTGGAACTTGATGTTCCGTCTTCTGCTTGCTGGGGCCCCCAGGGTTTGATGGAGAGGGAGTCCATTCCGCCATGAAATCTGCCAACGCTTGACTCTTGATTGCTTGTCTTGAAATAAATTCGAGATCGAATTCAGCCAATTCCGCTGCCCACTTTGCAATATTCCCAGTTGAATTGGGATTATGCAGGATCGCTCGAAGTGGATAAGAGGTCACCACCAAGACTTTGTAAGCTTGGAAGTAGTGTCGGAGCTTCCTAGAGGCAATAAGAACTGCATAAAGCAGCTTATGCACCTCTAGGTATCGAGTCTTGGCATCATGTAATACTTCACTGATGAAGTATACCGGACGTTGAATGGTCCGGACCCTCCCGGAGGGGTCCGGAGCTTCCTCTCTATTGATCCGGATCCGGTCGGAGGAGTCCAGATTCTCTTCAGGGACCTCCGGGTTCTGGCTGGAGGAACCTGGAGCTTCTTCAGAAATGACTTGGACCCTCTCGGAGGGGTCTGAGTCTTCTGAAGTGACTTCTTGTGGATTTGAGTCTGGGAGCTGGGACCCAGACTCACTTTCAGGGACCTCCGGACCCTCCCGAAGGGGTCTGGATTCCTGAGTATGGGATAGTTCTGGTCTCTCCGCAACCAGAACCATACTGACAACCTCGTCAGTAGCTGAAATGTAAAGTAGTAAAGGCTCACCAGGGTTTGGAGCTACCAGAATTGGTAGGGTGGTGAGGAACTGTTTCAGCTCCTGGAATGCCTTCTCTGCTTCTTCGGACCATTGGAATGGTCCAGACTTCCTCAACAACTTGAAGAAGGGGAGCGCCCGTTTCGCCAGTCTTGATATGAACCGACTGAGGGCAGCTAGACACCCAGTTAACTTTTGGACGTCTTTGATGCGGGTTGGTGGCCGCATCTCTTCAATGGCTTTTATCTTCGCCGGATTAGCTTCTATGCCCCGGTGACTTACCAGGAACCCCAGAAGTTTTCCGGAGCTAACCCCGAAGACACACTTGTCTGGGTTTAGCTTCGTGCGGGTGGCCCGCAGCTTGTCGAAGACAGCCTGCAAGGTGTCCAAGAGGGACTCCTTGTTCTTGACCTTGACCACGATGTCATCGACGTACACTTCCACTATATCTCTGATGAGTTCTTCAAAAGTTTTGTACATAGCTCGTACAAAAGTTGAAGCTGCATTCTTGAGACCAAATGGCATGGCTGTGTAACAATACAATCCATCTACTGTGATGAAGGAAGTATGCTCTTCATCCTCCCTAGACATCCTGATTTGATGATACCCAGAATATGCGTCTAGGAAACACAGTAACTCACACCCAGAGGTGGAATCCACTATCTGATCTATTCTAGGTAGTGGAAATGGATCTTTTGGACATGCCTTATTCAGTGTGGTGTAGTCGATGCACATCCGAAGCTTCCCGCCGGCCTTGGGCACAACGACTGGGTTCGCCAGCCATTTTGGATGGAAGACTTCTCAGATGAATCCGGCTTCGAGCAACTTCTTCACTTCTTGTCGGATGAAGTTCTGTCGCTCTACGGATTGCTTCCGAGGCTTCTGATGCACAGGCCGAGCATCGAGGTAAATCTTCAGATTGTGCTCAATCACTTCCCTGGGGATCCCAGGCATTTGTGACGGTTGCCAGGCAAACACGTCAACATTAGCCCGGAGGAAAGTGATGAGCGCGAGTTCCTATTTGTCGTTCAACCCTCCCGATATACGGGTGGTTTGAGCGGCATCGGAACCAATTTGGACGACCTTGACGGGAATGTCGGTGTCGCCGCTTGGCTGCACACGTGGTGCAGAGGTTGAGCCCCGTTGACGAATGCTCGGGGGTTTTGGAGCTTGCTCCTGTCTGGAGTCCTCCTCTTGTGCCGTGGTTAATGCATGGAGCTCCTCCAGAGCAGTTACCCCGGTGGTGCGATCTCCGCGGATCCGGAGAACGCCTACTGGTGTTGGCATCTTCAACACCAAGTATCCATAATGAGCAGCTGCCATAAATTTGTATAGGGCAGGTCTACCCAAGATGGCGTTGAATGGTAAGTTGATCTGAGCGACGTCGAAGACCAACTTCTCGGTGCGATACTTCTCCCGTGTCCCGAAGGTAACGGGGAGAGTTATAGCTCCAAGTGGAGTAATGGCCCCCGGACCTACTCCAGAGAAAGGTCGAGAGGGCTGGAGATCCGAAGGTTGGAGCTGAAGCTTGGTAAAAGCTTCAAAGCTTATGAGGTTCAGCCCCGAACCTCCGTCCACCATAACATGATGAAGCTGGATGTTTTTGATGGTGGGAGATACCATCAAAGGTAACTGTCCAGCTCCAACCATGCTTTGTGGATAGTCCGAAGCATCGAAAGTGATGGATGTGTCCATCCACTTTCGATGTGGCTCCGGTCTAGCTGTAGGAGCTACAGCGGCCATATCCCGCCGCATAGTCTTAATGACGCGACGGGAGGTGATGTCCCATGACCCACCAAAAATGGTGTTCATGGTTTCCCGACGCTCGTTGTCAGAGACGTCAGAGTCGTTGTCGACGGAGGTGTAGACGGCCTTCAGGACCTTTTTGGGATCCTGAAACCCTAACTCCTATTCAGCCGGAGCTTCGTCGACCTTCTGTTTTCCTTCCCTCTGTCGGAAAGGAGATCCTTCCCGGCGCTTGCTGTAGCGCTCGGCAAGGTTTTGGACCTCTCGGCAGTCTTCCAAACCGTGGCTGCCCGTTTTGTGAATGGGACACCACACTTTGGGTTTTCCACCGTCTTCGGAAGACGGTCGAGGTCGCTTCTCGGGGCGTGGCCCCCGGCCACCAGGAGTTGCAGCAGCTGCAACGTTGGATGTACCGGCCGACGGCTTCTTCTTGCCGTGGGTCTTCTTTTTCTTCTTGCCACCCTCGGAGGTAGCAGCTTCTTCTTTAGAGGATTTCTTGTGATCCTCCGAGGCTGGTTTGGAGTGCATTTCACAGCCCTCCGCAGCTCTAGCACATTTGTCTGCCAGGCTGAAGAGTTCCGTGACGCTGGTGATCTCTTTGATCGCCAGCTTCTCCAACATCTTCTTGTCCCGTACGCCCTGTCTGAATGCCACAATGACAGAAGCGCTTGAGATAGAAGGGATTGTGTTGCGTACCTGAGAGAACCTCTGGATGAAGGACCGCAAGGATTCTCCCCCTTTTTGCACGACCGCAAAAAGATCCAGTTCAGTGCCTGGTCGGGTGTATGAACTCCCGAAGTTGGCAGTGAACTGACGGCACAACTCTTCCCAACTGTTGATAGAGTTGGGTGGAAGGCTCATAAACCAGGACCTGGCGGTCCCGGTTAAGGCCACTGGAAAGTAGTTGGCCATTACAGCCTCGTTTCCTCCAGCTGCCAAGATTGCAGTGGAGTATATCTGAAGGAATTCAGCGGGATTGACAGTCCCATCGAATTTTTCCGGCAGGTGTGGCCGGAACTTCTATGGCCATCTAACCATGCGCAGGTGCATGGCTAGGGCTGAACAGCCTCCTCCTACTCCTTCCAGAGTAGAAAGGTCCTGAGCTTCCCGTCTTTCACGAGCACGCTCGATGTGGACACAGCCATCCTGTTGGCGGTATCGGCGATCCAACTCCGCCCGGAGGTCATGAGTTGAAAGCCTAGATACCGTATGGGTACATCATGCCCCGGAGGGCAAAGATGTCACCTGCTGTGACGCAGAACGTCTCCTATTGTTGGAGACGTGCGGACCAAGTCTCCCAGACAAAGTCCGCCGCTGCGACGGGGCTCGTCCGGAAGGAGGGGGTCCCTGGTTGTTGAGGCGTTCGGCCGCTGCTGCGACCAAATGCTCCACATCGGCCCTCCACTGCTCCATTGCATCTCGAGATGCGTCCGGAGGTGGTGGTCGTTGGAGAAGAGCACGCGCTGCATGGAGCGCATGTTCCGGGTTGTCATGACTTGCTGACGCAGTCAGTGACGCCGGAGCACCATCACGTTGTCTAGCACGATTCGCCGGAGAAGACGGTGGTGGTGGGAGAGTGGCTCCTGCTGGTGCTGAGGCTCCTGTTGGTGGCTGCCTGTTGGAGGGATTGCCCTCAACAGCTTGAGCAGCAGGTTGGCCATTGGATGATCCAGCCGCGGAGTTCACCATTCTCGAAAATCTGAGGCGCCCCCCTTCCTGGCGCGCCAACTGTCGACTGTTGGAGTCGGCAGATCTCCTGACACAGCTAAAGTGTTGAAGGAGTTCGTAGTTTGGTGTGGGCGCGCGGAGACTCAAGAAGGTGAATTGCGGTTTAACACTGGAGACACTAGGATTTACGTGGTTCGGGCCGCCTGAGCGTAATACCCTACTCCACGGGGGTGTTGATGTTGTATTGGCTTATCACGTATGATCTACCGTCTGTGTCTGTCTTCTCCCTGTGTATCATCGGCCTGTCCTTTTATAGTACAAAGACAGGCCGTTACAAGCTACCTGGCCCGACATGTGGCCCTGGCGGTTACTAGTATTGATACACGATTAATTGTTGTTAATGATCCTGTAACGGGCTTCGACAGTGCCGTTACAGGTGTTAAGATCGTCCGTTTAAGTGTCATTAATATGGCATTAATGACATTTAAACAGGTCTTGAAGTCCTTGGCTCTCCTTTGAAGATCCGAAGCAGTTACAAGGTCTCCCGGAGGTTAGAGGCGGCTTGCTCCGATGTTTAGACACGTGGCAGCTCCGGAGCTTGCTGCTGGAAGCAGGAAGCTCCGGGGCTACTTGACACGTGTCAGGTCCGGAGCTTCTCTCGGTCAGGGGTTAGGTCTGGAGGTGTCGTTTCGGTACTCAGTCCGGTGCTTCCCCCTTGTGGGTGGTAGCTCCGGTTCGGTAGTACACGTGGCGACCTAGGGATTAACCATGTTGGAAAAGCTGGTCCGGTCATGTCTGACAAGTGGGCCTCCGAGGGTCTTCAACTCGAGTAGTCGTCCTTCCCCTGAGATCTTTGTAATCTCAGGGGGTGTACGGTTTTTAGGGTACCGACAACAACGGTGGCACCACAAGGCCAAGTATGGGTGCAGCGTAGCTGAATAATTAGGTGTGTTGCTAGTATTGTATGGACCATTGGATGGCGCGGGGAATGAGAGTCGAGTAGGGCTACCCTAGGATTCGCATGGCACACGAGGGGTCCCGTGGGTGGGAGAATGGAGATTCAAGTCTGCCAGTGAAACCTTAGCGGGCCCATACATACTAGTAGTCCCTGTTGAAAGGCTATTTTTCTATCTCTTGGCCACACACCAACAGAAGTGTGAGACGGCATAATGGAGGTTCTTAGTCACCGAAAGGTGATAAAATCACGAACATGTAGGTAAAGTGGTACAACATCTATAAAGTGTTAAAAACTATCGTGATAGCCGTGCTCTCGGTTACGAGCACCTGGACAACTTCCAAGATTAGAGTTGGATTTGGGATTCGAGATAGTTTGGTTATGGTTATGATTTGGGTTGTGATAATGAACATGGTTGATGTTAATAGTAAGAATCTGATTTATGGATGGATAAATATTGATGGATGTGATATGATGGTAAATGATGGTGATGGACTCATAATTGGTAATAATTTAGGATATGATAGGATTAATTCACATAGACATTGTAGGATGCTTTTTACATGTTTTAAATGAACTGTTTAGCAAATAGTCATTGTTTATTATCATCCTTGTTTTAGCTACATGTCATATTTTCTCACACTTGCTGAGTACGACATATGCTCACTCTTGCTATTCCTACAATTAATTCAGCTGAAAGAGATATTTTGGAAGACACCATGAAGTACTAGGCGTGCGTACTACCGTCGATTGCCTGTGGAGTTTGAGTCACCTTTACAAGATTATTTTCCGTTACAATAGAATCAAGATATTTATTTTATTCGTGACAAGGTTATTTTTGTTTACCATTTATGATGTTGATGTGTATGTGTGAAGCAACATCCTGGGCACACATACACTGCACTTGGTTCGTTTTTCAGAACCGGGTGTCACAAATTGGTATTAGAGTCGTGTCGACCGTAGAAAGCAAGCCTAGGTAGAATGGACACCACAAAACATATAGGAACTATTTTCTAAAAGCTATTTTCCAAATTGCATCGCTGCTGCATTTTCTTTTGTCAATTCAGCCACCTTGTCACAATTCTTGCTGCTGTGTTTTCCTTGCAATTTCAGTTGTGTCTCAGCATGCTTGCTACTATGTTTATACAATTTCTTTACTATTATTTTCTTGAAAACAATATATGTGTTTTGCTGCTGCATTTAAAATATTTGCTTCTTGCTTGATGTCGCAATTCTATCTTATTTTTCTCATCTTACTGTTGCACACCCTCTGTTTTCTCTATTCTTTGTTGCTGCAATATTCGCACTATTTCACATCTCATCTATATTGAGTCTCTGTTAAGAATGTAGGATTTTTTTAAAAAAAATTCTTTCAAAATTTCCCATTCTCTTACTTATTTTGACTTCATTGATTCCTCTGTTCATATTCAACACACTTCTTTTGTGAAAATTTAGATGATCGCTCTAGCATTTCTAAGGAATCGGAAGAGTTCACATCTCAAGGAGAGGACATCTAAGGCGCACATTATATGAAGGAGCTTCGTATGGACCCGTTTATAGTCTTCCAGTTCGAATAGGAAGCCTTCACCATTCCGTAGCTCAATACTTTTATAACTCTTAATTACAGTTTAAGCCTACCCTTAATAAATAGCTAATAAATGCTTAGTTCGTTAGTGCACTTTTTTATGTTTGGTGTGATGATTGTATGTTGCTTGCTTCGTGTATTGCTTGGATGTGCATCGTGGAATGCTTGGGCATTTATCCAATTCTCATCCATTACATATAATAATATATTATTTAGGACCATATACCTTGATGCGTGCATATAGTTGGGGATTCCTTCTATCTTTCTTCATTCTTGCTCGACCTCTACTTCAATGGAAGATGGACAACTAGAAGATTCACTATTCCGGATGAAGCTACACAGAGTATGAAGACGATATCAAGATAAAAGTTTTCCTTATCTCTTCTCTAATCTCTCTGAATCTCGAGAGCAAGATTCCTATTAAGAGGGTAGATTGTAACATCCCAATTTTCAAAAATTGGATAATTCAAATTTGAATAAGAACTGCAGTTTTAATTCAAAGTCTCTTCTTCGGTCCAACCGAATCTCGAGGGCGAGATTCATGTTAAGGGGGTAGAATTGTAACACCCTGATTCTCGGATTTTGGCAAATTAAAATTTGAATAAGAAGTTGAAATTTAAATACTCGGAAGAAAATTATTTATAAAAGAAAATATGAAATATATGCATCTCATCTTGCATTTGCATTCTTTAGATATTAAAATTTATCAAAACAAATACATTAAAAGTAATTAAATTGGCATAACAAATATGGAAGAAAAGAAATAAAATAAAAGAAAAAGTTAATATGGAAGAAGAAATAATAATTAATAAGAATACTAAAATAAACTAAATCATCTATGTATATGTGTTCACATTTAGGCATAGACTAAGTGACTAGATCTGTTAAAATCAAATTAGAAATTTTATACAATAGAAAAGCAATTAGAAAAGAAGATTATAGAAGAAGATGAATAATAATAATAATAAAAGATGGAGAAGTAAGTATATATATAACTGAAATAATAAATAATAAAATAGAAAAATAAATAATAAATAATATGGAAATAACAGATATTAAAATAAGTATACTAAAAAAGATAGAAATATAAATAATAAACAAATAGAAGACAAATATATAATACAAGATAAATAAAAATAACAATAAATAAAAGAAAAAATAAATAAATAATAAAATGGAACTTTCCAGAGGTTTCCAGAACCTTCCAGAAGTTTCTGGAAATTTCTGGAAGTGTTTGGAAACTTCTGGAACCTTCCAGAAGTTTCCGAGGGAAGGCTCCAGAAGTTTCCGGGATAAACTCCCTTCCACCTTGAAAGGTTCCGACCAAGACACGGTTCCAAGGTAGAAGAAGTCAACCGTGGCTACAGCTATAGCCGCACAAACAATATGGCCACGCATCCATGGCCGGAAGAAGGAAAAAAAAAAGAGAGAAAGGAAAAACCAAATAAAAGTCAATCTAACCAGCGGGCTACCTCCGATTGATTTCCTACGGGAGGCTCCCGATCGGGGCTCTCTTCCGTGGCCGAGCGGGACTGTAGTATGGACGCTCTGCCTTCTCGTGAGACGCCCATGTCTCTTGCGCAACGAAGAAAGGGCTACAACCAGAAAAAAAAAAAAGAAGGAGCCGCCGTTTGTCGGATATCGTCGTTTCGCCGTCGTCGTGCTGCTGGAGGATCGCATAGTTGTCTCCTTCATCTACATCATGTCTTCATCCTTTTTGTCTACGTCAGGCCGCCGTCATCCTCATCAACGAAACTCTAGATTACGAAGACACACATCACACCGCCGCTCTAAGACCATCGAGACTAGATGCGCACACGGTAAGTTTTACAATTTAGACCTAAAAGACACAGATTAATCCAATATTCAAATTATACAATGTGTAGAATTTAATTTATTCACACGTCCATAAATCATCACCAGATCATTATAAATCAATATAAAATATGCAAGTTAGATTAAATCATACAAGATCAATCTATTATTTTATATTTGACTAAATTTTTATTTTCAGTATTATTTAATCTGTTTTGAGATTTGATAAATAAGATTAAGCCTAGTTAATTCATAAAGTATCAAATTAAATCCTGAAAAATTCCTAAAAATTTAGAATAAATTCTAGTAATTTATTAATAATACATATTTAATAATCTGAATATAAATATTTTTCCTCTGAATAATTTGTGATTAATCCCAAACTTGCACAAATAATAAGTAAATCATTAATGAAAATTATTTAAAAGCTGTAGAAAATTTAGAATAAATTATAGGAAATATTTTACGATATTTTCGACCTAATTATTATCCTATGATAATTATTTCAATTCTGAGTTAACAGTGATTAATCCAAAAACTTGTTTAGATAATATGGAATAAATATGAAACACATAGAGTACATCGCCGATGAAGTACACATAGAGGCAATAAGAACTGCGTAGAGCAGCTTATGCACCTCCAAGTATCGAGTCTTGGCGTCATAGAGTACATCGCTGATGAAGTACACTAGGCGTTGGACCGTCCGGACCCTCCCGAAGGGGCCCGGAGCTTCCTCCTCATCTACCCAGACCCTCCCGGAGGGGTCCGGACCTTGTTCGGGGACTCCCGGGTTCCGGTTGGAGGAACCCGAAGCTTCTTATAAAGTGATCCGGACCTTCCCGGAGTGGTCCGGATCTTGTTGCTCAGTAGTAGTGACTCCTTCATTTGAAAGAGATGGAGCCTCTGGCGTCTTGCCTTGAGGATCAGGGTCTGGGAGCTGGGACCCAGACTCGACTTCAGGTAGCTCCGGACCCTCCCAAAGGGGTCTTGATTCCTGAACTGGAGATGGTTCTGGTCTTTCTGCAACCAGGACCATGCTGACAACTTCATCAATTGCCGAAATGTAAAGCAGGAGTGGCTCACCAGAGTTCGGAGCTACCAAGGTTGGTAGGGTGGTGAGAAGTTGCTTCAGCTCCTGGAATGCCTTTTCTGCTTCTTCAGACCATCGGAATGGTCCGGACTTCCTCAATAGCTTGAAGAAGAGTAGCACTCGTTCTGCCAGTCTTGAGATGAACCGGCTGAGGGTACCGAGATATCCAGTCATCTTCTGGACGTCCTTGATGCGGGCTGGTGGCCGCATGTCTTCAATAGCTTTTATCTTTGCCGGATTTACTTCTATTCCCCTGTGGTTCACCAAGAAACCTAGAAGTTTTCCGGAGCTAACCCCGAAGACACACTTGTCCGGGTTAAGCTTCGTGCGAGTGACTCGCAACTTGTCGAAGACAGCTTGCAAGGTGTCAAGGAATGACTCCTTGTTCTTGACCTTGACAACGACGTCATCGACATACACTTCCACTATGTCTCTAATAAGCTCTCCAAAAGTTTTGTACATAGCTCGTACAAATGTTGAAGCAGCATTTTTGAGACCGAATGGCATGGCAGTGTAACAATATAATCCATCTACTGTGATGAAGGAAGTATGTTGTTCATCTTCCCTAGACATTCTAATTTGATGATACCCAAAATATGCGTCTAGGAAACACAGTAATTCACACCCAGAGGTGGAATCCACTATCTGATCTATTCTAGGTAGTGGAAATGGATCTTCTGGACATGCCTTATTTAGTGTAGTGTAGTCGATACACATCCAAAGCTTCCCGCCGGCCTTGGGTACAACGACTGGGCTTGCCAGCCATTTTGGGTGGAGGACTTCTCGAATGAATCCAGCTTCGAGCAACTTCTTCACTTCTTGACGTATGAAGTTTTTTCGCTCTACGGATTGCTTTCGGGGCTTCTGGTGTATAGGTCGAGGGATGAATCCTCAGATTATGCTCGATCACTTCCCTAGGGATCCCAGGCATTTGTGACGGTTGCCAGGCAAACACGTCGACGTTAGCCTGGAGGAAAGTGATGAGCGCGAGTTCCTATTTTCCATTTAGACCTCTCGATATACGTGTGGTCTGACCAGCGTCGGAACCGATTTGGACAACTTTGACGGGAATGTCGGTGTCGCTGCTTCGTTGCATGCGAGCTGCAGAGGTTGAGCCTCGATGACGAATGCTTGGGGGTTTCGGAGCTTGCTCCTTTCCGGATTCTTCCTCCTACACTGTAGCAAGTGCGTGGAGTTCTTCCAGAGCAGTAACTCTAGTGGTGCGATCTCCGCGGATCCGGAGAACACCAGCTGGTGTTGGCATCTTCAACACCAAGTAGCCATAATGGAGGGCAGCCATGAACTTGTATAAGGCTGGCCTACCCAAAATGGCATTGAAGGGTAAGTTGATCTGTGCCACGTTGAAGACCAACTTCTAAGTGCGGTAATTCTCTCGGGTCCTGAAGGTCACCAGAAGAGTAATTGCACCGAGTGGGGTTATGGCCCCCGGACCTACTCCAGTGAAAGATCGAGAAGGGCGAAGGTATGAAGGTCAGAGCTGAAGCTTGACAAAAGCTTCAAAGCTTATGAGGTTTAGCCCCGAACCTCCATCCACCATTACATAGTGGAGTTGGATGTTGTTGATGGTCGGAGATACCATCAATGGGAGTTGGCCAGCTCCGATCATGTTCCGGGGGTAGTCCAAAGCATCGAAAGTGATGGCAGTGTCCATCCACTTCCGGTGCGGCTCCGCCCTAGCAGTAGGAGCTACTGAGGCCATGTCCCGCCGCATAGTCTTGAGGACACGGGGGAGGTGATGTCCCACGAACCACTAAAGATGGTGTCCATGGTTTTCCGACGTTCATTGTCGGAGACGTCGGAGTCATAGTCGACGGAGGTGTAAACAACCTTCAAGACCTTTTTAGGGTCTTGAAAGTCTAACTCCTCTTCAGCCGGAGCTTCGTCGACTTTCTGTTTCCCTTCCCTTTGATGGAAAGTAACTTCTTACCGGCGCTTGTTGTAGCGCTCGGCAAGGTTCTGGATCTCCCGGCAGTCTTCCAGGTT
Source organism: Tuctoria greenei (assembly GCA_036927565.1). Taxonomy (NCBI): domain Eukaryota; kingdom Viridiplantae; phylum Streptophyta; class Magnoliopsida; order Poales; family Poaceae; genus Tuctoria; species Tuctoria greenei. The sequence goes on along the minus strand of JAYESD010000011.1, from coordinate 64,275,947 downwards.
GTGGCTGTTCGACTTGTGTATAGGACACCACATCTTGGAGCTGCCACCATCTTCAGATGACGGCCGAGGTCGTTTTTCGGGGCATGGCCCCCGGCCACCCGGAGCTGCGGTAGCTACAGCAGTTGGTGTGCCGGTCGACGACTTCTTCTTGTCGTTGGACTTTTTCTTCTTTTTACCACTCCTGGAGGTAGTGGCTTCACCCTTGGAGGACTTTTTGTTGTCTTCCGTAGGTGGTTGGGAGTGCATTTCACGGCCCTCCGCAGCTTTGGCGCATTTGTCTGCCAAGCTGAAGAGTTCCGTGACGCTGGTGATCTCCTTGGTCACAAGCTTCTCCAGCATCTTCTTGTCTCGTACGCCATGTCTAAATGCCATAATAACAGAGGCGCTGGAGATAGAAGGAATAGTGTTTCGTACCTGGGAGAACATCTGGACGAAGGATCGCAGGGACTCTCCCCCCTTCTACTTGACAGCAAAAAGGTCTAGTTTGATGCCTGGTCAGGTGTATGAACTCCCAAAATTGGTGGTGAACTATTGGCACAGTTTTGCCCAACTGTTGATGGAGTCGGGCAGAAGGCTCATGAACCAGGACCTGGCGGTCCCAGTCAAAGCCACGGGGAAATAGTTGGCCATTACGGCCTCGTTGCCTCTAGCTGCAAGGATTGCGGTGGAGTAGATTTGGAGAAACTCAGCAGCATTGACAGTCCCGTCAAATTTCTCTGACAGGTGAGGCCGGAACTTTTGTGGCCATCTGACCATGCGTAGGTTCATGGCCAGGGCAGAACAGCATCCTCCTACTCCTTCGAGAGAAGGACTATCCCGAGCCTCTTGCCTTTCACGAGCGCGCTCGATATGGACGCGATCATCTTGTTGACGGTAACGGCGATCAAGCTCCGCCCGGAGGTCGTGAGTTGAAAGCCTAGTTTCCGTATGGGTGCGTCGCGCCCCGGGAGGCAGCGATGTCGCTTGTTGAGACGCAACACACCTCCTATGTTGGGAAGCGTGTGGGCCAAGTCTGCCAGACATGGTACGATGTTGCGATGGGGCCCGCCCCGAGGGGGTGAGGACCTTGGTTGCTAATGCGATCGGCTGCTGCTGTAACCAAATGTTCCACATCAGCCCTCCACTGCTCCATTGCTCCCTGGGATGCAGCTGGAGGTGGTGGGCGTTGGAGAAGAGCACGCGCGGCATGGAGCGCGTGTTCAGGGTTGTTGTTCGCCGATGTCGTGACCAACGCAGACGCCCCATCCCGTTGTCCAGCATGATTCGCCGTTGCGGACGGTGGGGGCGGTGGCATGGCTCCTGCTGGTGCCACAGCACCTGCTGGCGGCTGCACGTTGGAGGGATTGCCTCCAGTAGGTTGTGCAACAGGGTTGTCCTTTGACGATCTAGCAGCGGAGTTCACCATGTTTGAATCTCGGGCGCGCCCCTACCTGGCGCGCCAACTGTCGGAGTGTTGTTCTGGAAATTCTTCCGGTACTACTGTTGGTAGCCCATGGAGTTTGTTGTTCGGTATTGGGCACGCAAAGATTCAAAACACGATGGAAAGTAGACACAAGGATTTGCATGGTTCGGGTCGCCTAAGCGTAATACCCTACTCCACGCGGTGTGTAGTTGTTGTATTGAGCGTCTGAGCACATGTGAATACGTGTCAGAGCTGAGTATGGGAGAGGTTTCAGAGTTTTGAGAGAGCCATCCAAGAGCCCCCTGTGTATCGTCGACCAGTCCTTTTATAGTACAAGGACTGGTCGTTACACCGTTAGCCTGGCCCGACATGTGGCCCTGGTGGTTACTGATGCTTAATACACAATTAATGAGGTTAATTACCCTTAATAGCGTGGTAACGGGCCTTGACAGTGCCGTTACTGGTATTAAGGGCCTTCCGATCGTGTGTCATTAATATGGTATTAATGACACTTAATCGGGTCTCGAAGTCTTTGATTGCCCCTTGAAGGTCCGAGCCGTTGGGGGTCTACCAGTCTGATTGTTGAGGCTGAAGGTCCGGTGGTTCGACACGTGGCAGCTTCGGAGCTTTCCGTCTGGGACGGGTAGGTCCGGTGTAGATGTACATGTGTCGGTACCGGTGCTTCCCTCTGTCGGGGGTTAGGTCCGGGGGTGCCACAGGTGTTTAGCCCGGAGCTATCCCATGTGTGGGATGTAGGTCCGGTTGCAGCATACACGTGGCAGCACTGGGACTAACCATAGATGGGAGGCAGGTCTGGTCCCGTATGACACGTGGGGCCTTCGCAGGTCTTCAACTCAGACAGGTGAAGTTCCTTTGGTCTTTTTGTAGTCCCAAGGGGTATACGGTACGTAGGGTACCGACAATAATGGTAAGAATTTGGTTTATGGATGGATAAATATTGATGGATGTGATATGATGGTGAATGATGGTGATGGACACATAATTGGTAATTATTTGAGATATGATGGGATTAATTCACATAGACATTGTAGGATGGTTTTTACATGTTTTAAAATGTACTTTTCAGCAAATAGCCATTTTTTATTATCATTCCTGTTTTAGCTACATGTCATATTTTCCCACACTTGCTGAGTACGACATGTGCTCACCCTTGCTATTCCCACAATTAATTCAGCTGCAAGAGATATTTTGGAAGACACCATGAAGTACTAGGCGTTCGTACTATTGTTGATTGCCTATGAAGTTGGAGTCACCTACGCTAGATTATTTTCCGCTGCAATAGAATCAAGGTATTTATTTTATTCGTGACATGGTTATTTATGTTTACTGTTTGTGATGTTGATGTGTATGTGTGAAGCAACATCCTAGGCACACATACACTACACATGGTTCATTTTTCAGAACCGGGTGTCACAGATAGGATAGCATAAACATATAAATTATCAAATAGAATTATTCCATAGGTTCAAATTCAATTCAAATAAATAATATGCTAAAAAATTAATTTACTTAATTTTTTTATTCAAATAAGGACAAAAAATATAATATAATATAATCAAAACATAATTGCTCACTGAAAATTAAAGTAACTATCCTAATGCTCGTGGGCCCAGAACCATGGCTGAATCATTACAACCCAACCCAACAGCGTACTTAAGGACTAAAAATATTGTTAGCCTAAGAAACATGGCCGAGGCCCATCTCCCATGAAAAATCCCCTGGTTCATCTGAGCCGAAGCCCGTTAGTCAAAATGGCCCATCAAGTTATTCACTGTTTCCCTTTGGCACAGCCCATTGGCCCGGCTGCCGCTTAATTTTGACCATTGATCAATATCCATGGTCGAAATGCATCTTCGAGGGAACAAAACCGGCATCCTCCTAGAAACCCTAAGCCATTCCTCCTTCTCTCCCCAGAAAAACCGGGTCAGGGAATGGAGCCCCTGGGGGTGCAACTAACGCGCCGCTTGCGGGCGGCACGTTCAATGCGCTTGGCTGGCGGCATGGCCAGCACGCGCGTCGTTCGAGGCCTTGCCGCTTCGGGTCGTCGTACTCAGCGGCGTGTGAGCAGCGTGGATGGCATATGCGTGGCGCGACTTCAGGAGGGGGCGACTGTGGGGACCAGGGTCCATACAAACCAAGAATCACATTGGCTGGTGTCATGCGATATGACACCCAATAGCACAACATAGAAAAGAAAGAACTCATAACATAAGTGAGCAACTTACATTAATCTTAGTTTTTATACAGAAGAGCTTACGCCAGTGGAAGTCTTCATAGTACTCTCTCGAACCTACACTACAGCAGTAGCGGTCGTATCCAGCCTGCGGATACTCCACTCTAGCATCATCGAAGAAAGTAGTGGTATCCAGGGCTTCCATTGGCTATAAACTCCGACGAGGGCAAAGCCTAGGAACCCATCATAGCTATATACATACAAAACTCATATAAATTCTACCATGAGCATAGGGCTCAGCAAGACTTAACCGTCTCACCTAAGAACATAAAACTCTACATGTTGGGAATGTAAGACTTGAATTTAAATTGCAATAAGTACATACTCACTATTAGTATATCCCTGCTTCAGTTTTATAATAGCGGGTGAAGTTTCTTAGAATTATAACTTTAGTTCTTCTATCAACTACTTCAACAAAGTTGCTTAATCAGACAACAGGTTCCACTCAGTTCCAGTTGTTACTATGTCACAACGTAGTGAACAAGTATGCCCCCTTCCGTGAGCGATGGTGATCCGAATTAAGATACACCCGTCTAGAAGAGGTGATCAACCAATTTTGTTGATGTTGTACACAACCACCTTTCACAAGACCCCACGCATGAACCGGTCCTATCGTCTCGGAAATGTAAGCTCCAACTACTTGGGGTTGTCAAGAGTGAGGTTACCCCTTACTTTCCTGTCGGCTAACCACCTAAGACAGTGGGGTATGCCTCAATACCCTGGTTAACATGTTAAATCAGTTTCATGGGTCCCATATATCCAGTATGCATCCGGTACAAATTCAAACGTGTCCATCAGAGCTGCACACGGTACGGTCCTTAATCGACACAGGCAGGCCTATGCACACAGATCTCCAGTCTGCCATTGCCTACCCGCCTGCTCGGTTTCTGTTTTCATTTATGGATCAAACTTAAAACCCTCCCAGCTGATCCCACTTACTACTGTTCACGAGTAGAGTTCGTCTACTCGAGTTATACCATTCTATGTCCAATCCTCAACTTTAACATAACAATTATTATTATGTGAAGTCTTATTCTACCCATACTTCAGGGATTCTTGGGTCATGCATGTGGAGTATCATACATCCCTAAACTTAATGCATGATTACCATCATATAGATTATAAAAGGAAAATATATTAACAACATAAATGCAAATCGAGGCTTGCCTTAGGTTGTGACTAGTTAAAGGTCAATAAGTCAGTGCTTGATCTTCTAGGTGTAGCTTCTCGCCATCCTTCTTCTTTACTTGTCTTTAATGTTGCTTTGGCAAATCTTGTTCTTGTGTGTTGCTTGGGCAAATCTTGTTCTTGCAGCGGGGTCCACGTTGGTTCTCCTCCTCTGGGTTGTGCTCTCATCCATCTTCATTGTCATGCGTCCTACCTGTATGAAAATGCATCGCAAAAGTTCCTTAACAATTTTGCAATTAAAGATGCTTAACAATTAAAGGAAGGTTCATAAACCAGTAAGGACACGAAAATGGGATTTTGCTGAGTTCTAACAGGATGTTAAGAATGTTCATTTTGCTCAACTTGATTATGAAGGAATTCCTTCATAAGTGTTTGTAATATGCTTAAGGAAGGTGATTTGGGGTGCTAATGCTTCATTAGCCAAATGGGTAAGATGGAGAAATTATTATGTACAGAACAGTGATCAAATCAGGATTATAAGTCCTAGTGTGGCTAAAAGAAGGATTAGGATCAATTGAGTATAATTAGGGAAATTACTATGTTGAACAATATGAAAAGTATACTTTGTTAAATACTTTTACAATGCTCTGAGTAGCTAATGGTATGGAGGGATATACTGGAGATGCAGGATAGGTTGAAGAAGATTTTTAACAATTTATAGGATTTATACCTCTATGATGAATTATATAGAATTTAATTAAACTAGAGCACTTAATCATTTATTGTTTAAGTTCTTCAAGTCAAACTGATTTGGAAATATTACTGTGGCCTCTAAGGATGCTAAGGAGATCCTCATAATAATATCAGAATTTTCTAAGTTAGGGAGCTTGCAGGAAAATTATTTTAGGGTTGAAGCTTCTCAGATTTTTAGAGCAATTTATGTAGCTTTTCAGGTCAATTAAACTGTCCTCCCGCAAAGTTTAGATCATAAGGAGACTGTATTTCACATTTTTAGGATTAGTCTACTATTTATTGTGATTTTTCGATGTTGGGTACAGTTTCTGAATTTTTCTTTTTTGGGAAAATTGAACAATGTGGCTGACAACGGGGCCCACCGGACCTCCTTCTTCAACCTTACACAGAGAGGGGAGGGTGCAACAAGGGAGCAGCACCGCCCACCGGTGCATCGCCGGAGGAGGCCAAGTGCGTCAGGGAGGAGTCAAAGACGAACATGGAGGCACGGGAATCTGTATGGCGGCTTCGGTTGGGGTGGCGCCAGCCGGAAAATCGTCGGTGGTGTCGCCATGGCAGCTGCGAAGGCCGATGAACTCGATTTCGCCCCACCATGCCGCAAAATCCTTGGGAAGAGGCTCTAAATATTCGTGGAAACATAAGGAACATCAAAATTGAACTTAATCAAAGTGGAGATGGCCGGACAAAGGGGCGCAGCGGGGTGCGGCAAGGGTATAACCGACGGCGGCTCCGAGATCTGAAATTCCCGAGGCAATCATTGATGATTTTTCGATTGATTTGATCTGAGATAATCTTTAGGATGTCTAATTTCACGAAAAGGGAATAGCGAATAATCGATGGGGCAGAGAGAATTTGCATGATGAACAGCCCATGGTTGCTTGAATGTCAACATGGAAAAATGAGAAATTTGTCCAGCACATACCAAGACGAAATCATGAAATAATATGGGGACTAGGAGGAGGATTAAGTGAACCTTAAGACAGGGTGCGCTCTTTTGCTAGGAGGAGCCGACGCTGGAGCAGGGTACGTAGATTTGCCTTCATGCGATATGAATGAGCGGGGATAAGGGCAAAAGTCAGACCACCTCAAGCGGTAAGCACAAAGCTGCGTGGACATGCACTGGTGCGGTGTCCATGGGTGAGTTGCTGATGAAACGGAGTCGGTAACTGAGGCTTGGGACTCTGTCAGGTGGGTCCCACCCTTAGGGCATGCCTTCTCTGGTTCAAAGGAAATAGTAGGAAACAAGCTCTAAGAACACTACCGTTTAACAGATTAGATGAATAAAATATTTGGAATCCAAATATGAAATCAGATTTGTGTTTTGAGCAAGCTGATTGACTTAGATTAAAAATTGAATATCCTTTTCTGAGTGGGTTTATTGTGTTTCTACCCCTTGTTTCAACTCTAATTATGATTTTACCCATGAAAACTAGGGTTTGTGATTTTACCCCTACTTTTTCAAAATGAAGTCACCGTTTACCCTCCATTTCTAACACCGTTAAATCTGATTAAATTAAATGATTTAATAAAATTAAATAAACAATTGACAAATAAAAAAGTCAAAACTATCCAACTTTGTGCTAATTTTTGCAAAGAAGCTTTTTGGAAGATAAATATCAGAATTACTGATTTTGGAAATTTTGAATTCAAATTCAAACATTTTTTAGAATTTTAAAAACAAACAAATTTAAGTAAAATTCAAAAAATTAAATGATATTTATAATTTTCAAAATTTCAAATATAAAAATTTTCGGAATTTCATAATTCGAATTTTCAGAATTTCAAATATAAAATTTTTAAAATTTGGATGAATTCCAAAAAATTATCAAATTATAAATTTCACATCCAAACAAATTTCAATGAAATATATCTTGTTCTATAATACTACTAAATATATCTTCAATATGTTAACATGATAAGGGTATTTCTGTCTTTTTTCTCATATTTAACACCGTTAACTATCCTTAACGGAGTAGGGATAGAATTTTGTTTCATTTCAAAAAACAAATAGGGGTAAAATCACAAACCCTAAATTTGAAGGGTAAAATCACAATTAAACTTACAAATTGGGGTATAAACACAATAGCCCCTTTTTAATTGCTTTGCATCTTTCCTATATTTGGCAAATTCTTCGATAGGTAAATAATTCAACTATAATGATAATAAAAGTGAGAACAAATCTTGGTTTTTGTCTATTTTGAGGTTGCCATTTAAATTTGAATTCAAATTCGAGTTTAAGCATTGAGCTGCAATATTCAACAAAAAGGTCCTAGTGATTTAGTGAATACTTAAATTTGTACACCTAATTGATTATCAACATATTTTTGCTTAGCCGAATCTTACATTTGACCGTAGTTTTGATTGAGAAATTAAGATTTTATCCTCAGTTTGGCATTTGGCTTTTGAATCAAGTTTTAAATTTAAAACTTGGCCTTATTTTTTTAATTTAGATTCTTATGACCTCATTCTTTCGTACTTAGTTTATTTGATTGCACTGATACACCGAGCATTTTCCAAACTAGGTCTAAAGTCCTTAAAAGAGCAAATTCTAAGAATAATTTATTAATTATCGTAATTTCTTGAGTTTGACTTTATAATCTAACATTACAAATTTTTTAAGTTCGGATTTTTGCGTTCTTGTTTTTTTTCAAATCTGGGCTTTTACAGCGGCGCCCATTTCTTGCACGCCCGAGGGCGCGGGGCTTCGGTTCGCGCGTGCGACGTTCGACCAGGGTGTCGGATACGTTCTCACGGGAAAGCGTGGTTCGTACGCGACGCCGGAATGTGTGTGGTGCAATCTTTCGGCGTGAGCGCGTGGCACTCGATGCATGGTGTGGCTTGTCTGATGCTTGTGCACGCAGCGGCGCTTCGACGATCTATTGGTGAGGCGATGGGTAGCGGAGTCGTCGTCTCCGATGGAGAAGCAACGGGTCTATAATCAGATAAGTTCCCCGCCCCTTTGCATAATCATAATCGATCAAAATCCGTCCATTTTTTGTTTTGTTTGATTCAAATCAGTGGGTTCAATTTGGGGAAAATTTTGGACTAGGGTTAGGGTTTCGTTAATTAGGTATTTTTGCATCTTGATCAAACTTTTCTAATCTTTATTGCTAATCTGACATGCTTAAGACATAAAGATGATTAGGGTCGGCTCTGAGTCCACTATTAGCTGTCATTAGTTACTTTAGGATTAACATTAATCGTAAACCTAATCACCTATTATGCACCTACACAATGTAATTAATAGTGGATTAGCAGTACTTACTTGGAATTAGCCCTTCGTTGGCATCATCTTCTTGCTCACGGTTATGGGGTGTCGGTCCTTCCAGCCAGCACTGCTATTCATTTTGATCGTTGTTTTGCATTCGGGATTATGGAGTAATTAGTGTATAATCGCATCGTTAGTCCTTTCTCGCGTTCTATAGTGCGTGCAGCAGGGGGATCGGGCCAACTTGGTTACGGGCACCTCCGATTAGGGCGGTTACGTACGCGAGGACTCGGTAATGTCGATTACCAGTCTCTCTTTTTCTTTTTCTTTATTATTTTTTTATTTGAATTTTTTCCATCTTTTTCGCAGGTTGGACCGAGATCAACACCAAAAGAAGCAACTCTGGCTTCTTACCATCAGGTCACGGGCTTCTTCGCAAACCATAACTTCATCGTACAAAAACAGAATTTTCTACACAATTGGAAGGTTACATGTCATATTTTGTACTCTCTCCTTTCTTGAAAAATTGTCGTCTTCTAATACAAAAATGAATAAGAAGACGACAACCTTTCGAGAAATAAGGGAGTATCATAATATAAGAAAGTTGTAAGTTTCTGTTCCATAAGATATGCCTTGCATCCTAATAAATCGAAACTTTCACTTCAATCAAAGTGCAGATAACACCTAATCTTTACATGTGTGTTTCCACTTCAATCTTTTCACTTCAATCAAACATAAGCATACACGGTAGCTTATCACGCAGCTGATAAGACACTGCCATCTGTCAACAACGTATAATCAGTGGCGGGTTGTTTAAGTAAGTAAAACTAATATATCTAATTAGACAGCATCAATTAATTTTCAGCAAATAAAACAAACGCGGTTGATTGTACCTGGCCGTTTTGCGCAGCCATCATCTCATGGAGAGATAGCCTAGAAATAGACGCAATGCAAACCTGAAGGCTGCTACCGAATATATTGTAACACCCATAATTTTTGAACAAAAGTGCTCAAAACCCTTGATCATGAGTGTATGCATTTTTGGGTGAATTTTAGCAATTCAAACGTGTAGCAAACGTTCAAAATTGAATTTGAATTCAAATCAAAAGAAAAGAATTGAAAAAGAAAAAGAAAAAGGAATAAACCCCTTCCTGGGCCGATTCTCCCTCCCCTGGCCCATTTTCTATTATCTCCCGCGGCCCAGCCAGCCTCTCCCCTCTCTCCCTCTCTCTGCCGGGCGGGGCCCGCTTGTCGGCGCCACCCCCTTCCTCCCTCTTCCTTCTCCCGCGCGTGCCGCGCCAACCGCCTGCCCCGCGCCCCACTCCGCACCCCCCCCTCTCCAACCGCTCGCCCACGTCGCGATCACCCCGGGAAAACCCCCCTCGCGTGCGCCGGCAACCACCGCCTCCCCCGGACCTATAAATTCCGCCCTCCCCCTCTGTTTCCCCCTTCCCCGCGCCAAACCCTAGCCTCGCCGTCCCCAAGGTCTGTCCCGCACGTTCCCGGCTAGCCGGCGGTTGCAGCACCTCATCTACCCCTCTAACATCTTCACTTCGCCGCCAGGAAATCGCCGGACAAGGTTGGAAAGGGAGAACGTCGGGGAATCACCGGAGCCGACGAGCACCGACGCCAACCGCCGCCACTCCTCGACGCCGACCACCTTCCGACCGATTTCGTGCCCCGACACTCCCCTAGGTGAGTTCCCCTACCTCTCCTCTCTCGATTCATGCTTGTAGCGCGTAGTTTGGACGTCGGCATCGCCGTTTGGGCGATCTCCGGCGAGATCGCCGCCGCGGACTCCAGCGCCGCCGTGCCGTGCGTCGCCGGCGTCGCCTGAGGCGACGTGGCTCAATCCCTGCCGTCGGTTAACCCCCAACGGCTGAGATTAGAACCCCATACCGTTTCAGTATAATAAAATCCGGGCCGTTCATCCTGCATCCGACGGCCCACGTTTAAAGCACCATTTCCCGCCTCCGCATTTACACCCAGGCCCCTGGAGACTTAGTTGCTACCCCCTGGACTCTTCTGCAATTCGGATCTAGCCCCTGGAAATTGCAGACTAGCCCCTGGAACCCTAAAAATTGGTTTTAAACATTTATTTAAGCATTCTAACCCCTGTATTTTGGTAGAATAATGTATTTAGGCCCTGTACAGTGTAGAAAACTATTTAATTAACCCCTGGACTTTTATTTATTTACTGAATAGGGTTTTTAATTGTATTTAAGGTATAGAAATTAGATAAAAATGATGAATAAGTGTAGGAATGCTATGAAAAATGTTTATAAATTATTTTATGCTGTGAATTAATTGTAGAGTTCAGATAAAGTATATTTGGTCCCTGGATTAATTATTATAAAGGTTTTAAAATACATTTTTGCTATAGAAAATTCAATAAAATTGGTTTTAGGCTATAATAAAATCCCAAAATTCTAGGAAAAATATAAAATGCATACTTTGACCATGATAAATGATAAATACCTCGTAGGGACGCATTAGTGTAGAATTTTGTGCCTATGTGTATGTGTGTATGCATTGTTTTGCGTGCCTTTACTTATTTAGCTTTATTCTATTCTTGCTATTGCTTGGGCGTATACCTAGAGTCGTTCTACGACCCTAACCTCAACTTCCAAGACCAAGACTTCGTCAATTCTCAAGTCTCCAACGAAGGCAAGTGCCCTTGACCATCTTGTACCTATTCTAGGAATTTAGCTAGTTGCATGCTAATTAATTTGAAGTCCTACTTCATGTTTACATGCCCTGTTCCATATAATTCCTTGTTACCTGAAACGGGTTGGGAAGTAGATAGGCTTTATTTATGCTTAGACATGCTTAGATGTTGGGATTGGGAATTCATACAAATGTTCTATGCTTAACTTTATGGTTACTTTAATTTGGTGATGAATATACATAATGATAGTGGATAGGAATCTGGTGGTTGGTTAGGTTTGGTATGGTGCATTTTGCACGAGACCCGGGATTGGGGTTTGTTGCCACCGGATTCTAAGGACCGGTTTATGGAGGAAGCCACTAAGCTTTATAGTACCACCACGAGACTGAGATGGGGCAGCTTGGTCAATTAATTAGGTTTCTCCCGATGAACTGCTAGTGGTTGGATGGTGCGGGGAATGATGCGGGTGATCTGCTCTTGGAACTGCAAGGCTCAAGAGGGGGCTCTGGGGCGGAGGGTTACTCCGAGAATCCTCAGTGGTGGAAACCTTAGAGGGCTAGCACTAGTCGGGAGTACCTTTGTAAAGACCATGTTGTGATCTCCTGGCCTCACACCAAAGGAAGTGTGTAATGTGGTTAGCTACCACGGGCAATCAGGGAGGTTCACTTAGTCCACCTGGCAACAGGGGATGAAATCACTGCTTGTGGGGAAAGGGTACACTCTCTGCAGAGATTTGGTAAAACTGTCATGACAGCCGTGCTCACGGACAAGAGCGGCTTGGGGCCAGTTCATAATTAGTTTATGGTTGGGAAATGATGGTTCATTATGGTTCAAGTACTTTCATTATCATTAATCATGTGTTGATTATTTATTGAATTATAATATTGATAATTGAAAGCTAAGGATAGGTTCTAAGCATAGTGCTAAGCCATATTTGGCCTTTCCTTGCTCTAGCCAATCATGTCATTCTCTTCCCGCACTTGCTGAGTACTCTATGTACTCAAGCGTTTAATTCTCCTTTAGAGTATGAAGAAGAAGAAGCTGCACCGGAGGACTTCTACGTCAACCCGGAGGACTTGGTCTAGGCTGGCGACCTCACGCGCAACGGCTGCCTGTGGAGACGAAGCCCGCTTACCCTATCTAGCTCTCTGTAGTATTGAACTGTTTAGTGTTGTAAATATTTGTGGTGTGTATTTGTAGACCTTCGGGTCGTTATGTAAGACTATTTATGTATTTCGAACATGGCAATGTAATGGTATTTCACTTTCGTCAACGCATGTACGATTCAACTGATCCTGGCGTACATGTGGTTAGCGTCTGTTCATCTTTACGATGACCGGGCGTGACAAAGTGGTATCAGAGCCGTGTTGCCCGTAGGACGCAAGCCTAGTTAGAAATGGCCGAAAATTAAGGACTATACTATTTTCGTATAAAATAGTATTTCCAAAACTTTGTGCTCTCCACCTCAACCCTTGTGCTTCTTACCTTGCTTTGCTTATTGTTTTTATTCTAACTTGATTTATTAATTATTAATCTCACTCTCTTCTTTTCAAATGTTTGTAGATGGCGCGAACCAAGCAGACGGCCCGTAAGTCGACTGGAGGTCGTGTCCCTCAGCACGCCCTAGCCAGTCGCTCCGCACCTTACACACCCCGGAGGGAGACGACGCTGCTCTCCAACGGGAGTGCTGCTTCAAGGATGCGCGTCCGTCTTCGTTCTCTTCTTCGAGCTGCGGGGTACCGTGAGTACCGTGTCCGCTTAGTCTACCACACCACTAGGGTCTTTGCACCCTATACTGGTGAGCTGGAGTGGACTTCTCAGCTGGCCGTCTACTACGACTCGGAGTTGCTGCACTCGCACTTCTCTCCGGCCTGGAGGAGCTCCCAGCGTGCAGCTGAGGAGGACGCCACGTGGGAGGCGACCACCTACTGGAGCCACGCCCACAGGTTCCTTCTTGGGTGCACGGAGCACGCGTACACCCCTCAGCGCCCTAGTGGCACAGCTGCCTTCACTGGACGTGACGTCGAGGGACGCTTGACTCACCCCCAGTGCGAGAGGCTGGTGGACGACGTTGTGGAGTTGTCTTCGCGACTCCAGCGTTGTAAGCAGGAGCTGCAGGACAGCAGGGACCTGGTCGACCGCTACGAGCGACTTCGCCGACGCTACACGAGGATCACTGGAGTTGATCCTAACTCTCCGCAGTACGCTTCAGACGTGGAGCCTTGGGACCCGAACTCTCCGGATCGCCGCATGAACTCCCCCGAGAACTCAAGAGAAGACTCAGAAGAAGAAGACCCGGAGATGGAGGTTGAGGAGGACTCCGACGAGTAGGAGTGGACTCGTTTCCCCGCTGGACGACTCAGGACAGTTATCCTTAGTTTGTAGGAGCGTGTAGCTACGCCCTCCCTAGTCTTGAGTTGTATCTTTTATGTTGTCATGCTAGTAGTTTGCTTTATGTTGTGTGTGTTGGTTGCGACATGAGTTGTGGAATGCTTCGGCATCCTGTCCACATCCATGTCTTTAGTCTTGTTTATGTGTCGTGTGAGTGGTGGAATGCTTAGGCATCTTGTCCACCTCCACACTAGTTGATTAATGAACTTGCTTTATGTCTATTACCCTTGATGCATATAGTTGGGACCGTGTTACCCTAGCATATCCTTTCTCATCTCATCTATTATTCTAAGACCTCAATGAACTTCTCTATCACAGATGGCTGGACGAGGTAGAGGTAGAGGCCGTGGTCGTGGTAACCCACCTCTGGATGAAGGACTTGGAGGTGTCCCTGGATGGAATGCAAGGGGTGCTCGAGGAGCCCCAGCCTCTCAACAAATGCAACAGATGATGGCTCTACAAACCCAGTTGCTTAACAACCTCACCCAGATTGTCACCAACCTGCAACAAGCCCCACCCCCACCACCACCAAACTACAACCTTCCGCCACCACCACCTTTTCCGCCGAGGTCCTTCCTTAGGGACTTCCTGAACACCCATCCACCCTCTTTTGCCACCGTTACCGAACCCATGGACGCCGATGATTGGCTCCGTACCATTGATAGCAAGCTGAGGCTCATCCACTGTGAAGGAAGGGAGAAAGTGCTACTAGCCTCCCATCAACTTCAAGGACCAGCAGCTGATTGGTGGATCGCCTTCACCGAGGCCCACCAGGACCCGGAAAATATTACATGGGAAGAATTCCGTACCAACTTCCGCAATCACTTCGTACCTGAAGGAGAGATACAAGCCAGGCGTGAAGAGTTCCTGATGCTAAAGCAAGGCCGTATGACTGTGAGGGCCTACCTGAATGCCTTCACCCAGCTATCCCGCTATGCCCCAACAGATGTGGATACCGACGCCAAGAAACAATTCCGCTTCAAGAATGGGCTGGACAAAGAGTTAAAGTTTGCTATGTCTTCCAGCGACTACGGCGACTTCCAGAAGTTAGTAGACAAAGCTTTTGAAGTGGAAAGGACTAAGAAGGAACTGGAAGATGACGAAAGAAAGAGGAAGTTGACCTTAGCAGCACATGCCTCCAGCAGCAATGTACGCCCCCGTCTCAACCCTCCGCCTACAACCCATATGACTCGTCCCATGAACTACTCGGGACAGAGGTTTCCCAACTCCAACTACAGGCCACCCACTCCCTACAACCAGCCAATGCGCCAGCAGCAGCAGCAGCCACCACGCCAGCCAATGCAACCCCCACGCCAGCAGATGCAGCCACCCCGCCCTTCAGCCCCAGCTAACCGTCCAAGTGGCCAACCCCCAAGAAACCAGTCAGGAGGCAACAAGGGCCCAAATAATGCTGCGGGAGTACAATGCTACAAGTGCGGAGAATGGGGACACTATGCCAGCAGTTGTCCAAAGAAGCAGCAAAACCCAACTGGCCGTGTCAACCATGTGACTCTGGAGCAAGCACAGGAAGCACCTGATGTGGTGATCGGTACGTTCTCTGTCAACTCCCACCCCGCCACCATATTGTTTGATTCGGGTGCTACACATTCATTCATATCCAAGGATTTCATAAAGAAGCATGACATGGTAGTTACATTCTTGAATGGGCCATTATTGATAAACTCTCCTGGAGGAGAGATGGTGGCAAGGCATCTATGCCGAAAAGTGAGTATAAACATAAGGGGGGTAGTCTTTTGGGCCAACCTAATAGTGTTGGACTCACAAGGATTAGATATCATTCTGGGAATGGACTGGTTGACAAAGAATCAAGGAGTAATTCATTGTGCAACTAGAACAGTCTGTTTAACACACCCGGATGGCACCACAGTGGAATTCAAGCCAGATCAGACACCAGAAGCAGTAGTGCAACTCAACCATCTTGAGAGTACCAAAGACATCAGGGTTGTGAAAGAATTTCCGGATGTATTCCCAGATGACTTACCAGGTATGCCCCCTGATCGAGAGATTGAGTTTATCATTGAATTAGTACCTGGAACGGCCCCAATATATAAAAGGCCGTATAGAATGGATGCTAAACAACTAGCTGAACTAAAGGATCATATTGAGGAGTTATTGGCAAAAGGATATATTCGCCCTAGCTCATCGCCTTGGGGAGCACCAGTTATATTTGTACCTAAGAAGGATGGAACTCAAAGGTTGTGTGTAGACTACCGTGCTCTAAATGAGGTAACAATCAAGAATAAATACCCACTACCAAGGATTGAAGATTTATTTGATCAGTTAAGAGGAGCATGTGTGTTTTCCAAGATTGATCTTCGTTCGGGCTACCATCAACTGAAGATTAGACCGTCGGATATTCCCAAGACAGCATTTGTTTCTCGGTATGGATTGTATGAGTATACAGTCATGTCATTTGGATTGACCAATGCTCCGGCGTATTTTATGTATCTTATGAACAAGGTTTTCATGGAGTACTTGGACAAGTTCGTAGTGGTATTCATCGATGACATACTTATCTACTCCAAGACGGAAGAAGAGCATGAGGAGCACCTCAGGATGGCCCTACAGAAGCTTCGCCAACATCAACTGTATGCCAAACTTAGCAAGTGTGAGTTTTGGCTAAAGGAGGTATCATTTTTGGGACATGTCATATCTGAAGGAGGTATAGCAGTGGATCCAGGCAAAGTGGCCGATGTCCTTAAGTGGGAAACACCTGAGAGTGTGCATGATATAAGAAGATTTTTAGGTATGGCTGGTTATTACCGTAGATTCATCGAGGGATTTTCAAAGATCTCTCGACCACTAACCAAGTTGCTGGAGAAAGGAGTTGCTTTCAAGTGGACCCCCGAATGTGAGGTAAGCTTCGCCGAATTGAAGAAGAGGTTAACCAGTGCACCGGTATTGGTGATGCCCGATATGCAAAAGGAGTTTGTGGTCTATTGTGATGCATCTGGTCATGGTTTAGGATGTGTCTTAATGCAAGGAGGACATGTTGTGGCCTATGCTTCAAGACAACTTCGGAAACATGAGAAGAATTATCCAACACATGACTTAGAGTTGGCAGCGGTTGTTCATGCTTTGAAGATATGGAGACATTACTTAATGGGAAAAAGGACGGAGATATATACAGATCACAAGAGCTTGAAGTATATATTTACACAGCCGGATCTTAACCTCAGGCAACGTCGTTGGTTGGAGTTAATCAATGATTTTGATGTGGGAATCAACTACCATCCAGGCAAGGCTAATGTGGTCGCTGATGCTCTAAGCAGGAAGGGACAAAGCAATAACTTGTCAGTCCAAGCTCTTCAACCCCAGCTCTGTGAAGAGTTTGCAAGGTTAAATCTATGTCTAGTGTCTAGCACTGAAGCAGTTGCTATGGAAGTGGACTCAACCCTTGAACATGACATACGAGAAGGACAAAAGAATGATGAGAAAGTCAAAGAGATCAAGCAGTTGATGAAGAAAGGGAAAGCTCCAAACTTTAGAGAGGATGAACAAGGAACTTTATGGCTTGGAAAGAGGATTTGTGTTCCGGATGTCAAGGAGATTAAAGAGTTGATATTAAGAGAAGCTCATGACTCATCATACTCCATTCACCCCGGAAGCACAAAGATGTATCAAGACCTTAAAGATCGATATTGGTGGCATGGAATGAAACGGGATGTAGCCGAATATGTGGCTATATGTGATACATGTCAATTGATTAAGGCGGAACATCAAAGACCAGCAGGATTATTGCAACCAATTAAGGTGCCAGAATGGAAGTGGGAAGAGATTAGTATGGATTTCATAGTGGGACTACCAAGAACACAATCTGGCTATGATTCTATATGGGTTATTGTGGATCGGTTGACTAAAGTTGCTCACTTCATCCCCGTGAAAGAAACATACAATGGCCCCAAGTTAGCGGAACTGTACATCTCCAGGATTGTATGTTTACATGGAGTTCCAAAGAAGATCATCTCGGACAGAGGCACTCAATTCACCTCGAGATTCTGGCAGAAGTTGCATGAATCAATGGATACCCGTCTGAATTTTAGTTCGGCGTATCATCCTCAAACTGATGGTCAAACTGAACGCACCAACCAAATATTGGAAGACATGTTAAGAGCGTGTGCTCTAAAGAATAGCAAGAGTTGGGATAAGAATCTGCCGTATGCCGAATTCTCTTACAACAACAGTTATCAAGCCAGTTTGAAGATGTCTCCTTTTGAAGCATTGTATGGGCGAAAATGTAGAACACCGTTGTTTTGGAATCAAACTGGGGAAAGTCAAGTCTTTGGACCCGACGTATTACAAGAGGCTGAACGACAAGTACAAGAAATTCGGAAGAATCTAAAGGCAGCTCAAACAAGACAGAAGAGTTATGCGGATACTCGAAGACGTGATCTCACATTTGAAGTTGGTGACTATGTGTACTTGAAGGTGTCACCTGTGAGAGGCTTGAGAAGATTCAAAGTAAGAGGCAAGTTGTCACCCCGTTACATTGGTCCGTTCAAGATACTCGAAAGACGTGGTGAAGTGGCTTATCAGCTTGAGCTTCCGCCACACCTGTCAGACGTACACAACGTTTTCCATGTGTCGCAGCTTAAGAAGTGCCTAAGGGTGCCTGAAGAGCAATTGCCTATGGAAGCAGTGGATGTGCAGGAAGATTTGTCTTATGTGGAGCAGCCTGTCAAGATACTTGAGACACTTGAAAAGATCACAAGAAACAAAGTCATTCGCATGTGTAAAGTGCAATGGAAGCATCATTCGGAGGCAGAAGCAACATGGGAAAGAGAAGAAACTCTCAAGGCGGATTTCCCTCATCTATTCTCTTAGGACGTCCGAATCTCGAGGGCGAGATTCCTTTTAAGGGGGGTAGAGTTGTAACACCCATAATTTTTGAACAAAAGTGCTCAAAACCCTTGATCATGAGTGTATGCATTTTTGGGTGAATTTTAGCAATTCAAACGTGTAGCAAACGTTCAAAATTGAATTTGAATTCAAATCAAAAGAAAAGAATTGAAAAAGAAAAAGAAAAAGGAATAAACCCCTTCCTGGGCCGATTCTCCCTCCCCTGGCCCATTTTCTATTATCTCCCGCGGCCCAGCCAGCCTCTCCCCTCTCTCCCTCTCTCTGCCGGGCGGGGCCCGCTTGTCGGCGCCACCCCCTTCCTCCCTCTTCCTTCTCCCGCGCGCGCCGCGCCAACCGCCTGCCCCGCGCCCCACTCCGCACCCCCCCCCTCTCCAACCGCTCGCCCACGTCGCGATCACCCCGGGAAAACCCCCCTCGCGTGCGCCGGCAACCACCGCCTCCCCCGGACCTATAAATTCCGCCCTCCCCCTCTGTTTCCCCCTTCCCCGCGCCAAACCCTAGCCTCGCCGTCCCCAAGGTCTGTCCCGCACGTTCCCGGCTAGCCGGCGGTTGCAGCACCTCATCTACCCCTCTAACATCTTCACTTCGCCGCCAGGAAATCGCCGGACAAGGTTGGAAAGGGAGAACGTCGGGGAATCACCGGAGCCGACGAGCACCGACGCCAACCGCCGCCACTCCTCGACGCCGACCACCTTCCGACCGATTTCGTGCCCCGACACTCCCCTAGGTGAGTTCCCCTACCTCTCCTCTCTCGATTCATGCTTGTAGCGCGTAGTTTGGACGTCGGCATCGCCGTTTGGGCGATCTCCGGCGAGATCGCCGCCGCGGACTCCAGCGCCGCCGTGCCGTGCGTCGCCGGCGTCGCCTGAGGCGACGTGGCTCAATCCCTGCCGTCGGTTAACCCCCAACGGCTGAGATTAGAACCCCATACCGTTTCAGTATAATAAAATCCGGGCCGTTCATCCTGCATCCGACGGCCCACGTTTAAAGCACCATTTCCCGCCTCCGCATTTACACCCAGGCCCCTGGAGACTTAGTTGCTACCCCCTGGACTCTTCTGCAATTCGGATCTAGCCCCTGGAAATTGCAGACTAGCCCCTGGAACCCTAAAAATTGGTTTTAAACATTTATTTAAGCATTCTAACCCCTGTATTTTGGTAGAATAATGTATTTAGGCCCTGTACAGTGTAGAAAACTATTTAATTAACCCCTGGACTTTTATTTATTTACTGAATAGGGTTTTTAATTGTATTTAAGGTATAGAAATTAGATAAAAATGATGAATAAGTGTAGGAATGCTATGAAAAATGTTTATAAATTATTTTATGCTGTGAATTAATTGTAGAGTTCAGATAAAGTATATTTGGTCCCTGGATTAATTATTATAAAGGTTTTAAAATACATTTTTGCTATAGAAAATTCAATAAAATTGGTTTTAGGCTATAATAAAATCCCAAAATTCTAGGAAAAATATAAAATGCATACTTTGACCATGATAAATGATAAATACCTCGTAGGGACGCATTAGTGTAGAATTTTGTGCCTATGTGTATGTGTGTATGCATTGTTTTGCGTGCCTTTACTTATTTAGCTTTATTCTATTCTTGCTATTGCTTGGGCGTATACCTAGAGTCGTTCTACGACCCTAACCTCAACTTCCAAGACCAAGACTTCGTCAATTCTCAAGTCTCCAACGAAGGCAAGTGCCTTTGACCATCTTGTACCTATTCTAGGAATTTAGCTAGTTGCATGCTAATTAATTTGAAGTCCTACTTCATGTTTACATGCCCTGTTCCATATAATTCCTTGTTACCTGAAACGGGTTGGGAAGTAGATAGGCTTTATTTATGCTTAGACATGCTTAGATGTTGGGATTGGGAATTCATACAAATGTTCTATGCTTAACTTTATGGTTACTTTAATTTGGTGATGAATATACATAATGATAGTGGATAGGAATCTGGTGGTTGGTTAGGTTTGGTATGGTGCATTTTGCACGAGACCCGGGATTGGGGTTTGTTGCCACCGGATTCTAAGGACCGGTTTATGGAGGAAGCCACTAAGCTTTATAGTACCACCACGAGACTGAGATGGGGCAGCTTGGTCAATTAATTAGGTTTCTCCCGATGAACTGCTAGTGGTTGGATGGTGCGGGGAATGATGCGGGTGATCTGCTCTTGGAACTGCAAGGCTCAAGAGGGGGCTCTGGGGCGGAGGGTTACTCCGAGAATCCTCAGTGGTGGAAACCTTAGAGGGCTAGCACTAGTCGGGAGTACCTTTGTAAAGACCATGTTGTGATCTCCTGGCCTCACACCAAAGGAAGTGTGTAATGTGGTTAGCTACCACGGGCAATCAGGGAGGTTCACTTAGTCCACCTGGCAACAGGGGATGAAATCACTGCTTGTGGGGAAAGGGTACACTCTCTGCAGAGATTTGGTAAAACTGTCATGACAGCCGTGCTCACGGACAAGAGCGGCTTGGGGCCAGTTCATAATTAGTTTATGGTTGGGAAATGATGGTTCATTATGGTTCAAGTACTTTCATTATCATTAATCATGTGTTGATTATTTATTGAATTATAATATTGATAATTGAAAGCTAAGGATAGGTTCTAAGCATAGTGCTAAGCCATATTTGGCCTTTCCTTGCTCTAGCCAATCATGTCATTCTCTTCCCGCACTTGCTGAGTACTCTATGTACTCAAGCGTTTAATTCTCCTTTAGAGTATGAAGAAGAAGAAGCTGCACCGGAGGACTTCTACGTCAACCCGGAGGACTTGGTCTAGGCTGGCGACCTCACGCGCAACGGCTGCCTGTGGAGACGAAGCCCGCTTACCCTATCTAGCTCTCTGTAGTATTGAACTGTTTAGTGTTGTAAATATTTGTGGTGTGTATTTGTAGACCTTCGGGTCGTTATGTAAGACTATTTATGTATTTCGAACATGGCAATGTAATGGTATTTCACTTTCGTCAACGCATGTACGATTCAACTGATCCTGGCGTACATGTGGTTAGCGTCTGTTCATCTTTACGATGACCGGGCGTGACATATATAGACCTAAAAACAATATTAGCGCACTTGCGTACAGTCTTGACGTTGCAACGCCGATGTAACGGCCGCCTAATCATTCTTTTCCAACAACGGTGACACCACGCTAACGCAAAATGCGGCATGCATTCCTGCTTGGAGACGAAGGCTTTGTTGTGTTCTTCCGCGCATCAAATGGTCTTTTCATGTGTCGGGAAACTGCTCGATTTGTTTAGGGTGAAATGGCAGGCGCCGCCTGAGGAGCTTGTTCCCCTTGAGAATTCGGCCCTACCTGTTTTGTACTAGCCGTTTTTAAACTGTTTCTTATAAAATTTATGCGATTCTCTCTGTCAATGGGCCCCCGAGCTGAACACATTGCTACCTCTGTATACTGCTGTTTTTGTGGTGCTCTGGATAATGACGATTCCACCAGCAGCAGCTGCTGCTGCTGGCAGGGGTTCCAGATTCCATGATCCATGGCAATCAATGGAAGAGCCACGACGGTATTTTTGCACAATGATAACCTTTTTTTTAAAAGCCCGAACGATTGTTCGGGTTCAATAAATATAAGCAGGATAAAATCGTTACAATCGTCTATTACAATCATAACAAACACGAAAGTCGTCAATCTACAGTGTTAGACTCGAAGATGTCTAGCGCCAGCCAGCGTCCACAGCTGCAATGTTTCTTTGATGTCTTGCACTAGCTGAATGTGACTTAGATGCTTATCAAATCCTTCCATTACGCTCTCTCCAGACGGTCCAGCAAATGAGGATCGCTAATGATCTCGCTGATTTACCTGTCAGTTCTGCAACATCTGATAGTTCACTGAACCAGTCGGCGAATTCTGATTGAGATTTCGACACGGTCCTCCAAGTTGCTGGATCGATTGTACTGATCCCCGTCGAAATAGCAGCATAGGACCATAATTTCTGCACTTCAGGGCATTCAAAGAATAAATGATGCGTTGTTTTCAGGTTGCGATAACATAGTGGGCCAAAGTATTGATTTGGCCACACCGTCGTTGCAGTCTTGTCGCTGTCCAGATCCTATTTTGTAGAAACAACCAGCTGAAAACTTTGCACTTTGCCGGCGCTCATGCTTTCCAAATTTTCCTCACATACCAGGACCGTCGGCCACCTTCAAATTGTATTTTGTAATCGGGTCCAGCTGAGCCCGAAGCTGTCAGCGTCCAAGTTACTTCGTCATCTTGTTGTTCTTCCGGGTGAATTACCACCTGCTGCACCTTTGACCATAGCAAGACGAAAGCTTCTAAAATTGGCACTGTCAGGTTTTAAGATATATCTCGAATCCAAGAGTTGTTTTCCATTGCTTCAGTTACGCATCTCTCTTTTTTCCGAGTGTGCCTATATAAAATAGGGAATTGTGACGCTGGAGATGAACCATCGAGCGAGCTCGATGTCCAAAATCGTGCTTTCCGTCCGTTGTGAACAGTAACCCTTGTGGCTGCCGCAAACAATTCTATGTCAGCTTGATCGACTGCTAAGTGCAGGCCGACCCATGGTTTATTTGGGCAAGTCCATTCCATCCAAAGCCACCTCTGCCTTAATGCTCTATTAAATTTTTAAAGCTCCTGTATTCCCAGACCTCCCCTCTCTAGTGGTCTACACACGACCGACCAATGAACCTTGCTGCTGCCCCCATTTAACTCTTCACTCCCTGTCTATAAGAACCTACGTCGAGATCTGTCAATATCTTTTAGTATTTTTTTGGAGGCTTGAGCACCGACAGTGTGTACACCGATACAGAGGTAAGCACTGAACGCACAAGTTCTCTCCGGCCAGCCAATGTGAGCAGTTTTCCTTTCCATCCAGCTAATTTCGAAGATAATTCTATCTTTGCTATGTTGCAGGTGGTTAACACGTAGCCTTCCAAGCACCACAGGGAGACCAAAATATTTCATTGGTGGTGAAACCTGCTGCCCTTCAGAATTTGTTAGAATTGTGTGTAGGTCTATCCCATTGCATCTGAGCGGCATAATAGTACTCTTTGAGACATTGATCTTTAATCCTGTAAAGAGCACATTGATCTTTAATCCTGTAGCACATCTGAACTGATGCATGATCTGAATCGTATTATCCACATCCACTTGAGTAGGGTTAAGTAATATTATTGCATCGTCCGCATACAAAGAGACGCGTTCCTTTGCCACCCGCTTTGTTAACAGGGAGAGCAGGCCGCCTTGAGTTGCCGCTCGAAAGATTTGCTACGGGGTATCAATCACCAGAATAAAAAGGAAGGGTGAAAGTGGATCGCCCTGCCTTGGCCCTCTATGATGATTGATCCAGGGCCCTTGTACGCCATTCAAGCTCACTGATGAAGATGAGGATGCAAGCAGCAGCGATATCCAATTCGTCCATCTTCGTGGGAACCCTCTCTTGTCCAACATCTAAAGGAGGAATCCACATTACACTGAGTCGAAGGCCTTCGAGATGTCGAGTTTCATCACGACCAGGGGCTTTTGTTTTCGGTGGTAGTGCCTTCCTAGTCCCCTTACATACATGTAATTGTCTAGTATACTCCTGCCCTTGATAAAAGCACTTTGTGACTGAGATACTTGTTGGAAAGTACCAGACTTGTCCAGTAAAGACCGGACTAGTCCGGTTTTGTCCAGTAAGGGTAACCGGACTAGTCCGGACCCTTAGAGGACTAGTCCGATATTGTCCAGTAAGGATAACCAGACTAGTCTGGACTCTATACGGACTAGTCCAATTTTTCAGTAACTATCAGTTTGAACTCGAAATTGACATGTGTTCTAATTGAAAGGACACAATCCACCGAATTTTGAGTCTCTGGTCGGGAGACTCAATAATTCCTAAGGGTGCGAGGCCCCATCTTGTGTCTCTTGGTCAACTATAAGAAGAGGGTCAAGTGTGTGATCAAAGAAGGCTTAAGGGCATACACTCATACACACTTGAACACTCTAACCCACTCAGAATCCGATCAAGATACCAAGAGAAGAACAAGGGGAAACGCCTCTCGCTGTCGTTCTTCTTGCGGCCTCGCCTTGTTGGCTAGATGGCTGCATCGTTAAGCAACAACAAAGATGGAGGAGAAGGTATTATTTATGTTCTTGTGCTATTTGAGAGATAGCACTTGGTGTTCATGTTGTAATCAGATTTCTCTATGTAATTTGAGATGATTTAGTGGCTATTTGATCTTTGGGCTCCCTCTTGACTTATAACAATGGTATCAGAGCAATCTAGACCACTAATCATTTCGAATTGAGTTTTGATCGAAGTTTTTCGCTGAAAGTTTTAAAGGTCCAGACTTGTCCGATCTAAGTGCCGGACTAGTCCGGTGTGCCACGTAAAGTGGTTAGGTTTTCGGATCAGTGCGCTTTGAGGCGTTTATCTGATTGAAATCAAATTAAGCACTTTGGATTGAAATCCATTGTGAAAATTAAGTTGATTTGGTAAGATGGTAAGATTAACATTCCTTTTTGGGAATTTCAATATTTTTTTAGTTTTTTATGTGAAACTTTTCTGGGGTTGGTCGTACTAGTCCGGAATAGTACGGACCAAACTCGAAAAGTTCAATAAAGAATGGATCAAATGTTTTTGATGGGACCGGACTTGTCCGGCATATGGACCGGACTAGTCCGAAAACCATACTGTAAGAGTTCGGACTAGTCCGGCCATGTGCGGACTAGTCCGTGCTATACAATTAAGTTTGATAAAGTAATAAGCTTCCGCTGTGAATTAAGTTTATTGTCATAGCAATTTGGTCAAATAACTAAGTTGCTACGTCAATTTAAGTTGCATGGAATTCTATTGAGTAACCAAAGTGAAAAATAGAATTGTCATGATTTTAAGTGATGTTAATGTCATTAATTGGCCGAGTAACCAAAGCGAAAGGCATTAATGACATTTTCCTTTCTAAGTACATAGTAATTTGGTCGAGTAACCAAAGCGAAAGATAAATTACTATGTATTTAAGTTGTTCTTCAATGTTCAGTTTTAATGTCATTATTGGCTGAGTAACCAAAGCGAAAGGCATTAATGACATTCTTTTTGTAAGAACATAGTAATTTGGTTGAGTAACCAAAGTGAAAGATAAATTACTATGTTGATTTTCAGTTATTGTCAAATGTTGAGTTTTGGTCGAGTAACCAAAGTGAAAGATAAAACTCATCATTTTCTTGTGGTTAACATCTATGCATTCTTCTTGATTTTGGTTTTTGATTATGAAGGTTCCTCCAATGCGAATTCAGCACTGAGTTTTATCGCTTCTATTGATCCACTCAATGGAAGCAATTATGGGAGATGGCGAGAGAAGTTGGAGATTGCTTTGACAGTCTCTGAGATACACTTGGCTCTCACTACTCCATATTCGATTGCACCGGTTGAACCAGTAAGAAATGATGATGAAACTCAGAAAGCCTTTGCCGTGAGGACAAAGGAATATACTACTGAGTTACTGGCTTATGACAATGATTGTTATAAGTGGAAGAAATCAAACAGGAAATGTTTGATGGTTATTAAGGGCACTATCACTGAGGCCATTCGGGGAGCAATCCCTGAATGTGAAACTGCTGTTGAATACCTCCAAAGGATAGAGAATCAGTTTATTGGTTCTTCTAAGGCCACTGCAAGCACTCTTATCAAGAGGCTTGTTACTAAAAAGTATCATGGAGGTGGTGTGCGTGAGCACATCTTAAGGATGACAAATATGGCTGCAAAGCTTAAGCCTATGGATTTGGGGATTAAAGATGAGTTCATTGTGCATCTCATCATTGCCTCACTTCCTAAGGAATTTGAGACTTTTGTCATCAACTACAACTCTCAACCTGAACTATGGAACATAGAAAAACTCATGGCTATGTGTGTTCAGGAAGAAGAGAGGATTAAGTCCCTTCACGGTTATGATGCAATCAATTACGTGAAGGGAAAAGGTAAGGATAAGAAGAATTATTCTTCTAAGCAATCTTTTAAGTATCATGGTTCTTCTCACCATGATAAATATAAATGTAAGTTTGCAGAAAGCCATCCTTACAATAAGGATGTGAAAGTTGATAAAGATCAGTGCCGCTTTTGTTTAGACAAAGGTCACCATCAGAAGGATTACATTGGCTTCCTTAAATGGTGTTGCAAAAATGGTAATGATTTTGTGACCTTTGTTGATGAATCCCTGCTTTTAGATTATACACCATCTTCTTGGTGGATTGACTCAGGTGCCACTGTGCACGTTTGCAATTCATTGCAGGGGTTAAATATGAGGAGGACCCTAGAAAGAGGGGAAAGGGCCATTAAAGTTGCTGATGGCCATGAAGCTGAAGTGAAAGCCATTGGAGATTATCCATTAGTATTAAGAAATGGCTTTGTACTTACACTTCAAGATGTGTTATATGTACCCTCTTTAAGTAGAAATCTCATCTCAGTGTCATGCTTAGATGATGATGGTTATGTTTGCCAGTTTGGCAAAGACAGATGTCTAATTAAGTATGATAATAAGATGGTTGGTGTTGCCATAAGACAAGGCATGCTATACTTATTATCTATGCATGATGATGTTAATGTTGTAAGCAATAATCAGTTTTTCTCACATCAGGGTAAGCGTAAGAGAATCGATTCCGAAATGTCTTCGAAATTATGGCATTGTCGCTTGGGCCATATTTCGAGGGGGAGAATTGAACAATTGATTCCACAATCGATTCTTCCCCATTTGGATTTTTCGGATTCAGAAGAATGCATAGACTGCATTAAGGGAAAGTTTGTTAAGAAAATTAAGAAAGGTGCCATACGCAGTGCGGGAATTTTAGAATTAATCCATACGGACATTTGTGGTCCATTCCCCGTAGTATCTGTTGATGGTTTTGATTCATTCATAACCTTCACGGATGACTATTCTCGCTATGGCTATATTTATCCAATTAAAGAACGCTCTGAAGCGTTGGATAAATTTAAGATATTTAAGGCTGAAGTTGAAAATCAGCACAATATTAAGATTAAAGTGGTAAGATCCGATCATGGTGGTGAGTACTACGGTCGTCATACCCCGTATGGCCAAGTTCCTGGACCGTTTGCTCGGTTCCTACAGGAAAATGGCATAGTCGCCCAGTATTCCACATCGGGCGAGCCTCAGCAAAATGGAGTAGCGGAACGGCGCAACCGTACGCTAATGGATATGGTTAGATCCATGTTAAGTCAATCAGATTTGCCGGTTAGCTTATGGATGGAGGCATTAAAAACCGCCATTCATGTGCTAAATCAGGTTCCTACTAAGTCAGTGCCCAAAACACCGTATGAGTTGTGGAACTAAGAAGTTTTTGTCCTCTAATTTTGACATAAAAGATCTTGGTGAAGCATCCTATGTATTGGGCATAGAAATTCACCGAGATAGAAATAAGGGGGTATTAGTCTTATCACAAAAGGCATACTTGGAGAATGTACTGAGAAAGTACAGTATGCATAAGAGTAAGCCTTCGCCTGCTCTGATTGTCAAGGGCGATAAGTTTGGGAACTTTCAGTGTCCCAGGAACCAATATGAGATCGATCAAATGAAGTCGGTTCCATATGCTTCTGCTGTCGGAAGTCTTATGTATGCTCAAGTCTGTACTCGCCCTGACTTAGCTTATGTGACCGGAATGCTTAGCAGATATGAGGCCAATCCAGGGATTGATCACTGGAAGGCAGTTAAGAAAGAATTAAGATATGTGCAAGGCACAAAAGGCCTCATGTTAACATATAGTAAGTCAGACCCACTTGAGGTAGTGGGATATTCAGATTCAGATTTTGCGGGTTGTGTGGATACTAAGAAATCTACGTCAGGTTATATATTCACCCTCGCGAATGGAGCCATTTCGTGGAAAAGCTCCAAACAAACCGTCACTGCATCGTCCACAATGCATGCCGAGTTTGTTGCATGTTATGAGGCCACCGGGAAGGCTGTTTGGCTTAAGAAATTTTTACCCGGTCTTAGAGTGGTCGACAGCATTGAAAAACCACTTAAGTTATACTGTGGTAATGAGCCCGCAGTATTTTACTCTCACAACAATAAGTCAAGTGGTGCTGCCAAACACATCGACATTAAGTTTTATGTTGTGAAAGATTGAATCCAGGATCATACCATAAGTCTTGAGCATATAAGTACCAAGCGTATGCTTGCGGATCCGCTAACAAAAGGTCTTCCACCCAGCGTATTCAGTGAACACGTAGCCGGCATGGGTTTAAGGGAGAGCCTATGATCACTGGATATTTAGGGGCCAAGTAAGAGTAAGGTTCATTTTCAAGTGTGAGATGTATTGTGGTCTTCGAGTCCAACAATACGTAAATGGTTGTTGTGATGCGTCGTGCCCTATATGTCAAGCATGAGAAAATGGACACTAAGTTTAGTATTAAGTAAGTTGGTAAGTTTTAGATTCGAGTTCAAGGGGGAGAATGTTGGAAAGTACCGGACTTGTCCGGTAAAGACCGGACTAGTCTGGTTTTGTCCAGTAAGGGTAACCAGACTAGTCCGGACCCTTAGTGGACTAGTCCGATATTGTCCAGTAAGGGTAACCGGACTAGTCTGGACCCTATATGTACTAGTCCGATTTTTTAGTAACTGTCAGTTTGAACACGAAATTGACATGTGTTCTAATTGAAAGGACACAACCCACCGAATTTTGAGTCTCTGATCGGGAGACTCAATAATTCCTAAGGGTGGGAGGTCCCCTCTTGTGTCTCTTGGTCAACTATAAGAAGAGGGTCAAGTGTGTGATCAAAGAAGGCTTAAGGGCATACACTCATACACACTTGAACACTCTAACCCACTCCGAATCCGATCAAGATACCAAGAGAAGAACAAGGGGAAACGCCTCTCGCCGTCGTTCTTCTTGCGGCCTCGCCTTGTTGGCTAGATGGCCGCATCGTCAAGCAACAACAAAGATGGAGGAGAAGGTATTATTGATGTTCTTGTGCTATTTGAGAGATAGCACATGGTGTTCATGTTGTAATCAGATTTCTCTATGTAATTCGAGATGATTTAGTGGCTATTTGATCTTTGGGCTCACTCTTGATTTATAACAATACTAACTGGTCCATGTGTGCCACAAGTCTGAGTGCAAGTACATTGGACAGAAGCTTGCCGGTTGAGTGAATTAGACTTATGGGTCGAAAGTCTCCTGGCCGTTCAACCACCTCGCCTTTTAGAAGTAGTGTAATGGGGGCGCCATTCAGTTTCCATAGCGGCCATGTCTGCAACGAGTGAAAGCATTGAAAGGTTTTCATGATGTCTGAATTGATAATTTCCCAACATGCCTCGTAAAATTCCACTGTAAAATCGTGCGGTAAAACCGTCCGGCCCTGGAGCCTTTTCAGGTGGCATTTGTTGAATTGCTTGCAGAATTTCCTGTTCGGTAACAGGTGCATCCAACTGATGGTTACCCAGATGTGGTATTTGTAATCGTTCCCAGTCAATTGTAAGCTCACAGTGCTCCATGGTGCCAAGTAAACTCTGAAAGTGCTGCTAGCTCTAATATTTCTTCCATCTCTGAGTGTGTCCACACATACTGACCAAAGGATGTCTGTAGTCTTGCAATGTAGTGTTTCCTCGCTCGTGCATTTGCCATCAGGTGAAATAAACGAGTGCACACATCACCTTCTTTAACCCACGTCACCCTCGACGCTTGGCATCTCCTTGTCCTTTCCACCGCTGCAAGCCCCAATATTCTGATTTTCAGGTCATGTCGAATTGCTTGTTCTTCCTCTGACAGCAGCCGTTCATCTTGTGCTATGTCTAAGCGGAGAATCACTTCGTGAGCCATCTGAAGTTGAAGTCGTACATCACCAAAACGGTTTCTACTCCAGCGCCGAAGTTCTTTAGCTGTGTGCCTTAGGGCCTGTTTGGATGATGGCTAACTTGCCTAAGCCTAAGCTTAGCCACTTGCCACACTTGTGGCGTGCCTAAGCTAACTAACGTTAGCATGTGTTTGGATTGTTACCATAGCTAAGCTTAGGCGTGTTTAAAAAGTGTGACATGTGTTTGTTTTGTTACCATGACTAAGCTTAGGCAAGTGGCTAACCTTAGGTGATTGATTTGAGCGCCACAGTTGAGGCAATTTTTTGTTAGGCAATGGAAGCAAAAGTTGCCTAACTTCTGTGGCATGCCTAACTTTAGTCAACAACCAAACACCAGCCTAAAACAGTGTGGCATGCCTAACATTAGGCTTAGGCAAGTTAGACATTGAACCAAACAGCCCCTTAGTTTGTTATGGAGTATTGTCAAGAGAGAGATGCCTCCTGTCGGGTGGCTCCAGGCTTGCTGGACAGTGTCTAGGAAGTCTGGTACTCTGGGCCAGAAGCTCTCAAAGCGGAATTTGCCGTGCTGCTTCGGTCTGTTCTGCTCCGCTAACATGAGTGGACAATGGTCAGAAACTGAAGATGCTAGCGGTTGTAATCCGAAATCAGAGAAAGTTAAGTCCCACTCCTTATTACAGAAAACGCGATCTAGTCGCACCAGCGTTGGGTTGTTCCGTTCGTTGCTCCATGTGTATTTTCTATTCTGCAAGGCGAACTCTATTAGCTCACATCTATCAAGGGTCCTTCGCAACATACCCATTTGTCTCCTGTTCAAGTTCAAGTTATTCTTGTCTGCGGCAGCGTAAATCAGATTGAAGTCTCCAAAGCAAAGCAATGGGTGACCCTCATCCGGTTTAAGACTGCAGAGCTCCTCCATAAATCTTGGTTTATCTGCATCACTGGTTGGGCCATACACAGTTGTGAGCATGAATGATGTCTGGTGTGATCGTTGTCTAGCATTTACTGAAATTGTGAATTCCCCCACATTCGCTTGGTCAGCCTCTACATCAGCAGTACTCCAAGCAACAATGATTCGTCCTCTGGTGTCTCTGGCCGGAAGCATAGCAGTGCCATCCCATCTATTTCCAATGAGTTCTCGTTCTACTTGAGCACTTGGCATGGACATTTTTGTTTCCTGTAGACACACTATTTGAGGACCTGCAGCTTGTAACATAGCTTTGACGGCTTCCCGCTTGGCCACTGAATTTAGACCTGGAACGTTCCAAGAAAAAAAAAAAGGATAATACATTATTCATTGATAACCAGACTAACAACTTATGCCCTCGAGTGGCCAATTAGGCTGCAGCCTGAACTGACACTTCATGTGCCACAATGGAGAACAGGGATTCAGATGCTTCCTTGCTGTCCAGGCGCATGGCCGAGCGGATAGCGTCAATTGCCTTTCGTGAGAGAGGGGACTTGTATGCCGCTAAGTATTTGACCTCTGCCTCGTCGCTAATGGCCTCGCCCTCTGCAGTGATGTCCATCAGCCGCATCAATCAAATGGTCGCCCGCTGCGCTGGCGGGATGACGGAAGGGTGCGCCGCCTGTCGGGCACTGCACCTAGTTGGTTCTGCTGATACAGATCGTCTGGCACGAGGCTTCCTCAGCGGGTCGGCCAGAATGGGAAGCGGCAGGGGCGGGAACAAGGAGTTCAAATCCATTGGACCAGTTTCTCCTCTTGGGCCCTCAGCAGGCACCGCTGGGCCGTCGACTGGCTCGCCGATTATTAGACCTAGGTTGTTCTGAATGCGTGACGACATGCAGACTGAAGGCCCCCAAAGGTGCGAGGTTTGCACCTTGTCCTTCGAGGTGTGCAGGTCTCTAGGTGATCCTTTGCCTGAGCCCTACCAGTGCATTTCTGCTTCCTCAAATATAGCATCTCACTGATCCAAAAGAGGATGTTGCAGGACCGCCCAGCCACCTTGACACAGGTTGAGCGAGTCGTCCTGATCCAAAAGGGGGTTGGTTTGTGTCTTCTTGTGGCATGCAGGAGGCAGATTGCTGCTGCAACTCCATTCTTGCACAGTCTCTGTCTCCATTGTTGTTGTCGGCTTAGCTTCTATCTGACCTGCCTCAGGCCTTTTTGGAGGCTTGTTGTTGTCTGTTCCTCGTGCCCCTGGTAGGCTGCGCAGTACAACCGGCTTTCCACCAGTGTGAGCCTCAGGTGGTGCACCGGGAGCTGCATCCCGGCTAACTCTTGTCGGTTCAACAATCTGCCATCGATGGGGGCAGCCTTTGTGAGGCCCCCATGCCTTGCTGCTGTACCACCACTGTTTTTTTGGTGGCTGCGCCTGAGCGCACCGGCAAGCCTAGCCAAGCCGCGACTTCATGCCACTGGCAATTCTGAGCGGCACCTACCCACGTCCGCACGAGGACCAGCAGAGGAACGGGTGAGGGGCCGCCCTCACTGCGTCTCCAATGCCACATGACGCCTGCCTCCTCCATGTCGTGAACCAGCAAGCCGCTTGGTTTCCTGATGCCGGGGGAGGTCATTGGTGGGGCGTCTACGCTCATTGATGTTGGGGCACGACGGGGGTGGATTGCCAACCTGCATCTGGACTTCACCTTGATCAGCACAAACAGACAGAGACTCGACCAGGAGGTCCTCAGGATGGCGGTTGGATACCGAGATGTTGGCGAGGGGGATTCGAAGCTGCCGGTGTATGGCGTAGGTCACCTCTTGTGCGTTTGGGCAGTGGCTTTGGCCAAAGACTGAGACAACCAGCGCCATGCGTCGTACTTCCTGGAGCTCAGTGGGCATCAAGATAGCATGGGGATGGGAGGCCGCAGCAGCTGAGTAAGATGTAGCCAGCAAGGTTGGTAGATGGTAAGTTGGCAGTGGCGTGAAAGAGAGGCGACTATGGATATCAGGTTTTGAAAGTTGCCTAGAGGGGGGTGAATAGGCTAATCGACCTAAAATGACTTAATAAAACGAAATCAGTACTTAGGGGGCGGACTAGTCTGGTCCAGGGGCGGACTAGTCCGGTCCTCCTGCAGGGAAACTCTAAAATGTGTCTCTCACAAGTTTTAATCGGATTTTCGTGATGCAAAAAGCGTGATGATGATACTGTGAACCTTAACAAGTTATAGAGCAAGTATGGAGCAAGGGATCACAGTGAAATGGAAATGATGAAGCAAAAACGGTGAAGCTAACCCTAGAAGCAATGCGTGATAAATGAAAGCGAAGAACACAAGGGACACAAGGATTTTATCCCGAGGTTCGATTCCATACAGGAATCTACGTCTCTGTTGAGGAGTCCACAGAGGACCGGGTTCAACAAAGCTTCCCTCACGATGTTTGTCACAAGGGCCAAACCGGTTCTCCACTATCACAAGGGTGAATACAAGATTCGTCGGGACTTCTTACGATCTGAGGCTTCCACCACAAATATGATCACAAATCACAAAGAACAACTCAAGCCACAGATCACAAAGATTCAACAAGTGCAAGAGATCAAACCGAGAGCCAAAGAGCGGTGTTCTTCCTCTTCTTCACCTCACCAAACCCTAATCCACACAAGAATTAGTTTCTGAAGGAAAGTAGGCAAGATAGAGGCTTTAGAAGGCTCAAAGTTTGCTGTGGCGGCGCTAGGGTTTTAAAGATCATTCAAATGAACCCAGGGGTCCTCTATTTATAGAGGACCCAAGCCCATACTGCTGACCTCAGTAGATGGGCGGACTAGTCCGGCCTCTGGCTCGGACTAGTTCGGCCTTTGGGACCACTGACATCCCTAACAACTGCCACACTGTGCGGCAATCGTCACGCTACCTGCCAAAATAAAATTCAAACGATCACTCCATAACGGACTAGTCCGATCCAAACCGGACTAGTCCGATCTCACACATAACCTTTTGTTCCGTGTGAAAACGTACTAGTCTGGAGACCGCAGACTAGTCCGGCCTCCCAGACATAGTCGCTGGAGCACCCAGCTCTCACAAACCCGAACTAGTCTGTACCCACAACGGACTAGTCCGATCTCAGTCAGGACCTCTTGGTCTGCCCAAAAACGGACAAGTCCGGGTTTTGGGACTTAGTCTCGAAAACCCACCCCATGACCACGGACTAGTCTGTCCCACTACGGACTAGTACGAAGTCAGTCAGAACCTCCTGGTTCGCCTGAAAACGGACTAGGCCGGCTAGGAGCGGACTAGTCCGACCATCAACACGGGCTAGTCCGGCCTCTCCTGCCAGACTACTCTAACACTCTTCTCTCAATGAATTTTGATCTCTAAACCGAACTTTACACACACACTGTCCTACATCTACGGCTAGTCTAAACTCGACATGCTAGAAACCCTAGTTTCTACTCTTCGACTCGACACTGCCGTTTGCATCCTTTTCCTTTTTGAGGGTTTGCGACTCCACTCGAGTCCACACCTGTGCTTAAGATCACTGAGCTCATTAGTTACTTAATTGTTGTTATCAATCATCCAAAACAAACGGGGATCCTAGATGCACTTTCAATCCCCCCTTTTTGGTGATTGATGACAACACATCAAGTCTTCAACATATAAGAGTATAAAATTTGGTTTTCATAATGTGCGGGTGTATGAGTGACTCCCCCTAAATGAATGCATCGTGAAAAGAAGATTGAGGAAGTCCTTCATACACAC
Source organism: Tuctoria greenei (assembly GCA_036927565.1). NCBI lineage: Eukaryota > Viridiplantae > Streptophyta > Magnoliopsida > Poales > Poaceae > Tuctoria > Tuctoria greenei. The sequence continues at coordinate 64,240,817 of JAYESD010000011.1, read as the reverse complement.
ACACAAGTTATGGTGTGGTGCCTACGTGTTGTGCTCAACATTTGTGACAAGACATAGTAGTTATGAATGTGATCAAAAGATAGACCATTAAAGCATCACATTAATGTTAAACAATCAAACATAGTCTTGCACAAATTTAAACATCCAAATGACAAAATATTACAATATAGAGTGCAACAAGTACAAGGATCCAAATAACTAAACAAGTACTACTACCCCCTCTAACTCTCCCCTTTGGCATCAATACACCAAAAAGGAAAAGAAGAGAGAAACTAAGAGGCCCAGAGTCTAGTCATCATCCTCCTCGCTGTCGGACGCCTCATCGCTATTCGAGGCCTCCGGATCCTCGTAGTCCTCGTTGTCGTTGTCGTCGGAGACCGGTGCCGAGGGAGCCACCCGGGAAGATCTCCCGTCCTCATGGAACTGGGCGAGCTCGGTGGCGGCGAAGTCGGGGTACATGGTGATCTTGTCGTCACTCTCCTCCGAAGGAGACATAGGGTCCTCAAGCTTGTCGCACACGGCCTTGAGGTACTTCTCTTGGCGCTTCTGCATCTGCTGAGTGCGAACCTCGACCTTCTGGCAGGAGGCGAAGACGGCCTTGAAGCACTTGAAGAAAGCGCTCATCGATTGAGGCAGAGGCGGAGATGGAGGTGCCACGGGGCGAGGTGCTGGCATCCCCGGATGGGAAGGAGGCTCGACATTCTTCTGGCGTGCAGGCTCCGGGATGGACTGAGGCATCTGAGGACGGAGGGGCTGATGAGTTGTATCCTTGGAAAACACAAGCCCTGACACCTTCTCGATGAAGCACATAATGTAGGGTGCATATCCACATGCACGGTTCGGAGTATGGGAGATCTTGAAGATGTCATCGAAGATATAGTCCACAAGATTGAACATCTCATCTCCATCAATCAGTAGTAGGAGGTGCCTCAGGTTGCCCTGTATGATCCCGGCATCACCCTCTTTAGGAGCCACAGTCCGCTTCAGGATTCTGTTCAGGATGCTGTAGAAGGGCTTGATGTTCCTTGCAAGCCCGACCTCATAGGGGACATGACTAGGATACATGTAGGCCAACTCATCCCTGTCCACTGCCTTTAGATTCGAGATGATGATCTCGTGGTCCAGGTGGTGCTCAAGTCTTAGAGCCTTAGCAAACTCTTCGAATGTGGCAGAATACTGCTCACCATTCATCATCCGTGTAATGGCTCAATTGCCATGAGGGTGAAAGAAGACGGTTGTGTAAAACATCACAATCACCTCCACATTGCAATCATACTTAAAACCTAGAATGTATTTAATGCCATGACACTCAACGGCTTCAATCACTTCATCAAAGGTCGCATTCTTCTTCTTGGCCATGTATGCCCAATCGACCCATTGAGCTTGGATGACAGGATTCTTCGTGGCTTGGTAGACTGAGCAAAAATAATCGCAATGGAAATCACACCAAAATCATGGATCGGCGGTGTGCTTCTCGTAGTCATACACTCTGTCAGTCCTCAGCCTTTGGGTCTTCTCAGCTTCTTTGCCCTTGAAGATATTGGTTGCCAGGTTGGGCTGCCTGTTCGGGTTGCGAGCTGGAGAGTGCATCTTCAGGGGGACAATGGGTTTGGCCTTCCCCTTCTCCTTTATGACCAAGCCCTTGGCCTTCTTTGCCAGAGACTTCACAGAAGGCTTCTTCTTGTTGGGCTCTGCAGGGGTCGGGGCCTTGCCCTTCTTTGGATCTCTCTAGATCCGGCGTTCAGTGACTTCTTCTTGGGCTTGCTCCCTGGCCCTTTCCTTCTCTCCCACTGTCACTAGTTTCTTCCGTTTGAGGACTTGTGCTACGGCAGCCTGGGAGTTGTGTGCTTCCCGCTCCTCTCTCTTCTTCTTTTTGAGCTCCTTGCAGCTCTCCTCAATGGCATGCTGCATAGCTGCCTCTTCATCATAGAGCTCCTGGGGGTTGGAGCAAGGGGAGCTATGCTCGGATCCCGACATGGTCGCTGCGAACACATTAAGGACAGAAGTGGTGAGGTCAAGGAAGTGCAACATTGCGAAAGAGATCACGAGAAAAGGTTAAAGTTAGGGTTTGTCCTGTGTAAACCGGACTTGTCCGCCCAGGGGCCAGACTAGTCCGCAGGGCGGACTTGTCTGCCTGGGGCCGCACTAGTTCGGGTTACGCAGGAAGAACCCTAACCCTAAAGATTTTTCGAAAAATCTTCGAAACAAGTTGCAATACTCCTAGGCTATGATCGCAAGGGTACTAGAAACAACTTTTGTAAAGAGGCATCTATCAATAACTCTACGAATCAAGAATGAGTAAGAATTTTGAGAAGTTTAGAATACCTCTTCAAATCTCAAAAAAAAATCGTTGGGATCGGTGATGGATCGCGTTGGAAACACGCTGGGAAAGTTTCCCACACCTCCAAAGGGTCCAATGCACGGATTAGAATTGGTTTTTGATGGAGAGAATCGAAAATCGCCTAAGGGGGCGATTTTCGTGCGTGAGGGAGAGAGAGGGGCAAGTGAGGAGAGAGAGGAGGGGTCGGGCTGCCTCCTGAGGGTTTAAGTCCCCAAGGGCCGAACTAGTCCGATATGGGGCCGTACTAGTCCGATCGGCGGACCAGACCCGGACCAGTCTGTGTCCGGACTTGTCCGGCCTCTGGGCGGACTAGTCCGGTGCTAAAGGCTGGAAATATATATATATATATATATATATATATATATATATATATATATATATATATATATATATTGAGTTTTAGCCACTATAATGGATCCTTTTGGACATATTTACACAAGAAAACTTTATGAACATGGTCAGTTAGAGATCAACAATCAAACTATGACCATGATTCACAAAGTTAATAGTTTTTCAAAAAATTTAGAGAAAATTGAGATAGAGATGAATTTTTCAAACACATGTGTTCTTTTGAATAAGGTGCAAAGTAAACATTCAAATGTGCATGTTTCAAGCCACATTTCGAGAATCTAAGATATTGATCTCACTCCTAAGCTCACAAAAGCGCTTCTCATCTAAGGGCTTGGTGAATATATCGGCTAGTTGGTTCTCGGTTCTTACAAGGGAAATCACTATATCCCTCTTCAAGGAATGATCTCTCAAGAAGTGATGCCTAATGTCGATGTGCTTTGTCCTCGAATGCTCAACTAGATTATGGGCTATTTTAATGGAGCTCTCATTGTCACATAGGAGTGGAATATGGTGCATGTTTATACCATAGTCTCTTAGAGTTTGTCGCATCCAAAGAAGTTGTGCGCAGCAACTTCCGGCTGCGACATACTCCGCTTCGGTTGTGGAAAGAGCAATGGAGTTTTGTTTCTTGGAGGACCAAAATACTAAGGATATACCCAAGAATTGACATGTCCCAAATGTGCTCTTTCTATCAACTTTGCACCCCACATAATCCGCATTGGAATAACCAATAAGGTTAAACTTGGATCCTTTGGGTTACCAAAGCCCTAGGCTAGGTGTGTGAACTAAATATCTAAGAATTCTCTTAACGGCGGTTAGATGACACACCTTAGGTGCGGCTTGAAAACGTGCACACATGCACACACTAAGCATAATGTCCGGTCTAGATGCACAAAGATATAATAAAGAACCAAGCATAGAACGATATACCTTTTGGTCCACACTTGGACCATCTTTGTTGAGGTCGAGGTGCCAATTAGTTTCCATTGGAGTCTTGATGGGTTTGGCCTTGTCCGTGTCAAACTTCTTCAATATGTCTTGAGTGTACTTTGTTTGACTTATGAACGTGCCTTCCTTGAGTTGTTTGACTTGGAAACCTAAAAAGAACTTCAACTCCCCCATCATAGACATCTCAAATCTCTCCGTCATTATCTTGGAAAACTCATCACAAAACACTTTGTTAGTAGAACCAAATATGATGTCATCGACATATATTTGACACACAAAGAGATCATCATTAAAGTTCTTTGTAAAGAGAGTATAATCAGCTTTTCCTATCTTAAAACCATTTTGGATCAAAAAGTCTCTAAGACACTCATACCAAGCTCTAGGAGCTTGCTTGAGGCCATAGAGAGCCTTACACAATTTGAAGACATGGTTGGGGAAGTCTTGGTCTTCAAAGCCCGACTGTATCTCCACATAGACTTATTCCTTGATTGGGCCATTTAGGAACGCACTCTTGACGTCCATTTGGTAGAGCTTAAAATCATGATAAATGGCAAAGGCAAGTAATATACGAATTGTCTCTAGCCTAGCCACGGGAGCAAAGGTTTCATCGAAATCCAATCCTTCAACTTGTGAGTACTCATTGTCCACAAGTCATGCCTTGTTCCTTGTCACCACGCCATGCTCATCTTGCTTGTTGAGGAACACCCGCTTGGTGCCCACAACATTTTCTTGTGGACGCTTGACAAGCTCCCACACATTGTTCCTCTCAAAGTTGTTGAGCTCCTCTTGCATGGACATCACCCAATCCGGGTCTCTCAATGCGTCTTCAACCTTATGAGGCTCCAAAGAGGAGACAAATGAGTAATGTTCACAAAAGTTTGCAACATTAGAACGGGTAGTTACCCCTTTTGTAATGTCTCCTAGGATGTTGTCAACGGGGTGATCCCGTTGAACACTTTGATGCACACGAGGATGTGAAGGTTGAACTCTTGAGTCATCATCATCCTCTACTTCTTCTTGGTCTCCCCCTTGATCTATGCCTCCCCCTTGATCTTCATCTTCTTGATCATGTTGGGGTGCATCTTGTTCATCTTCAACTTGGTCACGTGGGGGATGACTTGCATCATCTTGTGGTTGATCGCTTGGGTTTTGAGGTTGTTCTTGTGGACGAACATGTCCAAGTGCCATCCTCCTAAGAGCTTTTTGTGGAGAGTCTTCTTGATCTAACACACTTTGATCAACTTGCTCCACTTCAGAGCCATTAGTTTCATCAAACACCACGTCGCGTGCTATTTCAACAACCCCGGAGGATTTGTTGAAGACACGATATGCATGGGTGTTCGAATCATAACAAATAAAGAAACCTTCATCGGACTTTGAAGCGAACTTCGAAGTCCTAGGCTTCTTGTTGAGAATATAACATTTGCTCCCAAAGACACAAAAGTAAGAGACATTGGGTTTCTTACCAACTAGAAGCTCGTAGGGGGTCTTCTTGAGGAGGCGGTGGAGGTACAACCGGTTGATGGCGTGGCAAGCGGTGTTAACCGCTTCCGCCCAAAACCGGTCTGACGTCTTGTACTCATCAAGCATCGTCCTTGACATCTCAAGGAGTGTCCTATTCTTCCGTTCAGCCACCCCATTTTGTTGAGGGGAATAGGGGGCTGAAAATTCATGCTTAATGCCCTCCTCATTCAAGAACTCTTCCACTTGTGTGTTCTTAAACTCGGTGCCGTTGTCGCTTCTCATAGCTTTGATTCTTAAGGTGAACTCATTTTGAGCTCTCCTTAAGAACCTCTTGAGGACACCATGAGTCTCACCCTTATCATGTAAGAAAAATACCCAAGTGAAACGAGAAAAATCATCAACAACAACAAGACCATATTTGTTACCGCCAATGCTAATGTAGGTTATTGGCCCGAAAAAGTCCATGTGTAGCAGTTCCAAAGGCCTTGTCGTCATCATGATGTTCTTGGGCGGGTGTTGAGCTCCTACTTGCTTCCCCGCTTGGCAAGCGCTATAGGGCCTATCCTTTTCTAACACAACATTCTTCAAGCCATAGATGTGCTCGCCCTTAAGAAGCTTTTGTAAGTTCCTCATCCCAACATGGGCTAGCCTTCTATGCCAAAGCCACCCCATGTTGGTTTTCGCCATTAAGCATGTGTCAAGTTGAGCTTTATCCGCAGTGAAATCCACATGATAAAGCTTTCCCCTGAGCACACCCTTAAAAGCGATTGAGTTATCCCTTCTTCTAAGGACGCTCACACCCTCATTAGTAAAAACACAATTATAACCCTTGTCACATAGTTGTGATATGGACAATAGGTTATAGTACAAGGAATCAACATGCAAAACATGAGAAAGTGAAAGTTGAGGGGAAATAACAATTTTACCGGAACCAAGGATTTTCCCTCGACTATTGTCCCCGAAGAAGATCCCTTCACTTGGATCATCATTTTGCTCATACTCCACGAACATTTTCCTCTCTCCGGTCATGTGGTTTGTGCATCCACTATCAAGCACCCATTTCAATCCACCCGAGGAGTATGCCTACAAAACAAGATTATGCCTTCCTTTTAGGTACCCAAGCGGAGTTGGGTCCTTTGACATTAGTAGTTAGGCACTTGGGCACCCACACGCAAGGCTTAGGGATCTTGCAGAGTGGCCTAACATATCTAGCAAAGACTTTGCCATACTTGTTCCTCATTAGAACATAAGATGCATAAAAATCATGAAAGAGAGGATGCGGTTCAGTTTTAGGCATTTCATTGCTAGTTGCTATGTTCTTCCCAATTTTAGTTGGGGATGTGCTTCCCTTGACAAAGACAATCAAGTCTTTGCCACACTTGGAGGTTTTAGTATTTTGCCTTCCACCTCTAGTATAACCAAGACCATCCTTGACATAGGGAGGTCTTGTGTTGGTGTATGCACTTCGTGCATAAGCCACTTTATCTTTGTCAAAGATGGCACCCTTAGGTGCTTGTTTGTCTTGAGTCATCTTAAGCTCATCCTTTAATTTAAGGATCAAATTTGAACATTTGCAAGTGGAGATTACTTCGAATGCAACCTTTGAGGAGGATGAGCTTTTGGAGGAAGAAGCTACATTAGTCTTGAGGGAGTCAACTTGAGTTTCAAGGATCTTGTTAACTTTTGCCAAGTTGCCAAGTTCGTCCTTGAGCCCAATGGTTGTCTCTTCAAGACTTGACCACGTTTTCTTGCTTAGAGCAAGTTCATGCTCTAATGCCTTTCTCTTCTCTCTCTAAAGCTCAAGGAGCTCAATAAGATCTTGACATATCTCCTTTTCATGGATGAGCATGTCCTCTTGCCTATATATGAGCTCCTCCTTCTCAAAGATTTCATCCGAGAGCAATTTCACTCTATGCAAAGTGCTCTTACTTATATCCTTAAGCATGTGTTCATTTTCACTAGCACTATCAAATTCATCATGAGAAGATATGGAGGAGGATGAGTGAGAAATAACCTTTCTCCTTCCTTATTTTGCCATGAGGCAAGTTGGCTTGTGGTCGTCGAGGTTGGGGAAAAGCATGCTTCCCTTGGAGCTCCTTCCGATGGCTATGGTTGCCACCTTCTCCTCATCTCTGGAGGAGGACTCATCGTTAGAGTCCCATTCCTTGCCCAAGTGAGCATGACCGGAGGGCCTCTTCTTCTTGGAAAAATTCTTTTCTTGAGGCTTGCCATCCTTCTTCTTCTTGCCCTCTTCATGTGGGCAATCCACAATGACTTGCTCGTACTCACCACAATTGTAGCAAGCTCTCTTTGTTTTGGGCCTTGCTTTTTCCTTGCCCTTGATCTTGTTGTTGTATCCTCCTTTCCTTCTCCTCATCATCCTCTTGAATTTGTTGATGAAGAGGGCCTCTTCTTCATCGGTGTCGAGGCTCTCCTCATCACTTTCTTTTTGATCTTTTGAGGAGGATGTTGCTTTGAGTGCAACATCCTTCATCTTCGAGGCGGTGAACCTTTGGAGGTCGTTGTAGAAGAGTGCCTCCTTCTACATGATATCGTGGTTGATGATCCTTCCTAGGACCTCCTCCGGTGTCATTTGAGCAAACATCAGACTTTCTCGGATCATGGAGCAAAGAGAGACGTTTCTAGGTATGAGTGTCCAAATCATCCTCTTCACCACCTCGTGGTCGGTCCACTTGGTGCAGCCATAAGATCTACTCTTGTTGATGAGGAGCTTTAGGCGGTTGTACATCTCCTGGGGAGATTCACCATCCATAATGGCAAACCTCCCGAGCTCTCCTTCGATGAGCTCAATCTTTGCCTCTTTCATGACTCAGTTGCCTTCATGAGCCGTCTTGAGGGTGTACCAAATATCCTTGGTCACCTCAAGGCCATCTACCCGGTTCAATCATCTCTTGAGAGAGACGAGATGATCACTCCGGCCGCTTGGGCATTGCGGTGAAGGAGAACGGCTTGTTTCGGAGTGATGTCTTCCTTATTCTTTGGAATATGCACCCCGGTCAACACAATTTTTTACAATGAAGGGTTGAGTGACACGAGGTGGGTCTTCCTGTTGTGCTTCCACATCCTGTAGTAGGTTCCATCGAATTGGGGAGGCTTCCCCAATGGTATGGATAGGTAATGGTTGTTGGATATAAGGCGTTTATAGTTGTAGCCTTGTTGATTGTAGTTGGTCGTGCCACCTGTTGTAGAGGTTGAGGGGTCAACCTTTGGAATCTTCAACTTCTCACAAAGTTCCGCCTTGAGCTGGCGAGTCTCTTCGTCATCTGTCGGTTTGTCTTGGTAGACAACCATCTCCTCATGGGTTGCTTGGACCTTGTTGGTTGAGACTTTGTCATTCACCACTCCAACCATCTCCTCTCTGAGTTGTTAGACTCTTTGTGGAGAGTCCTGCTCTGATACCAATTGAAAGTTGCCTACGGCGGTGAATAGGCTAATCGACCTGAAAGGACTTAATAAAATGAAATCAGTACTTAGTGGGGAGACTAGTCCGGTCCTCCTGCAGGGAAACACTAAAAAGTGTTTCTAACAAGTTTTAATTGGATTTTCGTGATGCAAAAAGCGTGAGGATGATACAGTGAACCTTAACAAGTTATAGAGCAAGTATGGAGCAAGGGATCACAGTGAAATGGAAATGATGAATGAAAAACAGTGAAGCTAACCCTATAAGCAATGCGTGATAAGTGAAAGCGAAGAACACAATGGACATAAGGATTTTATCCCGAGGTTTGATTCCAAACAGGAATCTACGTCCCCGTTGAGGAGTCCACAGAGGACCGGGTTCAACAACCCTTCTCTCACCAAGTTTGCCACAAGGGCCAAACCGGTTCTCCAATATCACAAGGGTGAATACAAGATTTGTTGGGGCTTCTCACAATCTGAGGCTCCCACCACAAATATGATGACAAATCACAAAGAACAACTCAAGTCACAGATCACGAAGATTCAGCAAGTGCAAGAAATCAAACTGAGAGCCAAAGAGCGGTGTTCTTCCTCTTCTTCATCTCACCAAACCCTAATCCACATAAGAATTAGCTTTTGAGAGAAAGTAGGCAAGAGAGAGGTTTTAGAAGGCTCAAAGTTTGTTGTGGTGGCACTAGGGTTTTTAAGATCGTTCAAATGAACCCGGGGGTCCTCTATTTATAGAGGACCCAAGCCCATACTGCTGACCTCAATAGATGGGCGGACTAGTCCGGCCTCTGTCCTGGACTAGTCCGACCTTTGGGACCACTGACATCCCTGACAACTGCCACACTGCGCGACAATCGTCACGCTACCTGCCAAAATCAAATTCAAAGGGTCATTCCATAACGGACTAGTCCGGTCCAAATCGGACTAGTCCGATCTCACACAAAGCCTTTTGTTCTGTGTGAAAACGGACTAGTCTGGAGACCGCGGACTAGTCCGGCCTCCCAGACATAGTTGCTAGAGCACCCAGCTCTCACAAACCCGGACTAGTCCGTACCCACAACAGACTAGTTCGATCTCAGTCAGGACCTCTTGGTCCGCCCAAAAACGGACAAGTCCGGGTTTTGGGACTTAGTCCCGAAAACTCACCCCATGACTACCGCGGACTAGTCCGTCCCACTACGGACTAGTTCGAAGTCAGTCAGAACCTCCTGATCCGCCTGAAAACGGACTAGGCCGGCCAGGAGTGGACTAGTCTGGCCATCAACACGGACTAGTTCGACCTCTCCTGCCAGACCACTCTAACACTCTTCTCTCAATGAGTTTTGATCTCTAAACCACTTTGAGCTCCCAGCTTGATCTCTATGCACTTTACACACACGCTCCTACATCTATGATAGTCTAAGCTCGACATGCTAGAAATCCTAGTTTCCACTCTTCGAGTCGACACTGCCGTTTCCATCCTTTTCCTTTTTGAGGGTTTGCGTTTCCACTCGTCACACTTGTGCTTAAGATCACTGAGCTCATTAGTTACTTAATTGTCGTTATCAATCATCCAAAACCCACGGGAATACTAGACGCACTTTCAAGTTTCCCTAAAAGTAGGCGAGTGTGAATTGGACGACGACCATCTGGGCTGAAAAGAAGGGCACAGCGGCGAGCAAGATGCCCACTGTCTAGGAAGGAGTAGCAATGGGGCGGCTCACGGCAGCTCACAACTAAATGATCGGTAGCAAGGCATCTAAAGCAGCATCCCCGGAATATCCTTTGAAGCTCTAGCAAGAGTGATGAGATCCTCTCCGGCATGTTTGCCCGCTGCGTGGACTGAGATCTTGTCACACCCGATCCCAACAAGACCACCGGATGGCTTCCACATGTATGCCAGGATCGATTCTCATCATACATGTGTAGATGAAAGTGTAATATAATTTATTACAAGCCATGTTCGAGTACATAAATGTCTTACAATAATGACCCTTAGGTCTAAAATAAGATTACAGAGCAAGCATCGGTAAAAGTAAACTAGTGTGGCTCCATGCATAGGCGTTGCCCGGGGGTTGCGCTAGCCTAGAACGTCTCCTCCGGATCAGCGAAGAAGTCTTCATTCTCCACCTCTTCTCCATTGTAGACTGAGGAAAGATAAGCAACAAGCAAGTTTGAGTACCAACGGTAGTCAGCAAGTGGGAAAGAGATTACATGAGGGTGTTTAGAAAGGAAGGCTAAATTTGGGTTAAGCACTATAGCATTACATCCTATCCTTAGCTTTCATTAGCACCTACTTCTAAGTGTATGAACCCAACCATAACCCATTTGTAATCCGAGTCCCAACCAACCAAACCACCATTCCCAATCATTGACTAATTATGAATTGGACACCAAGCCACTCTTGTCCGTGAGCACGGCTGTCATGACAGTTTCTAAATATCTGCAGAGAATGTACCCTTTACCCACAAGCTGTAATTTCATCCCCTGTTGCTAGGTGGACTAGGTAAATCACCCTGATGCCCGTGGTCGCGAACTACATTGCACACTTCCTTTGGTGTGAGGCCAGGAGATCACTACGAGGTCTTTACAAAGGATCCTCCCGATGCGTACTAGCCCTCTGAGGTTTAACCCCTGTACAAAAGTGTGAGCCGTTACACCACGACTCAACACCCCAGTTGCCCCCTCTTGAGCCATGCGGATCCCAAGGCAGTACACCCTGAACCAATTCCCCACACTATCCATTCACTAGTACTACACCGGGAGAGGCCTAATTAATTGACCAAGCTGCCCCATACTCAGTCTTGTGGCGATATTATAAGGCTTAGTGGATTTCTCCATAAACTGGTCCTTAGAATCCGGCAAGGTTCATACCCCAAAACCCGGGTCTCGTGCGTACTGCACCATCCCAAACAAACCAACCCGCCAGATTCCTATCCACTACAATTCAATTCACCATATCTCAATAACTAATCACAAAAATTTATAGTAGAACATGTAAGTAGAGAATTTCCCTCCCAAATACTAAGCATGGCTAAGCGTAGAAACAACATTAACATCTACCCAACCCAACCTGGTGACAATGAATTATATGGAAGGGTGCAATAAATAGGATTCAATTTATTAAGCATGCAGCTAACTAAAACTTAATAAAACAGGTGCAAAATGGTCAAGGAACTTGCCTTCTTCGGAGTGTGGGTCGGTGAAGTGGTAGTCCTGAAGATTGTAAGTCGGCTCGAGAACCGACTCTAAATACATCATCACATGCGGAGCGGAAAGTAGCAGCACACAATAAGAACAAGAGAATAAATGCACACCACAAATAGGTAAACACAAAAGAAAACCTACGCAATTACGTCGCTAACACCATGTCCTTAGTCAAGACTTTATTTATTGGTGTGGGTGGAAGTGTGGATTTTAGTGCCTATATGGGTTTATTAGGAACTCAGCACAATCAGCAAATTAAATGCATTATTTTATCCTAAAGAGATTAGGAAATAATAATAAAATAATACCCTAAGTGATTTATGCAAAAAGAGAGAGTTCTCATGTGATTTTATGTAATTTACAATTAATACAGGGGCTTTTAAGCAAAACAGACATGACCAGGGGCCTAGAAATACTTTATAACATAACCAGGGGGTTAATCATAATTTTCAGAGTCTAAAAACATAATTTATGGTGAAAACAGGGGCTAAAATACCATATTTAGTCATTTTAATAGGGCTGACATAATTTAATTAAAGTCCAGGGGCTAGTTCATAAAGTACAGGACCTTAGTGTAATTAATTTAAATTTTCGCAGGGGGCTATGCATAAAACTGGCAACGGTTAAACATATTTGAATCTGGGCCGTTGGATCAACCGTGTGCGGCCCAGATTTAAAACGCGCGAAGGGGTACGCCCCTTCTAATCTCGGTCATCGGCCCTAGATGGGCGGCCGAGATTGGGCCACGTCACCCCGTGGGCAACCGAGGCGGCGCGCGTGCCAGGGCCGGCGGCGCACGGCGGCGGGGGTCGCCGGAGATTGGCCGGAACGGCCAAATCGGCGCCTAACTCGAGTGCCCTACACAACAAACGGAAGAGAGGGGCATCACACGCTCACCTAAGGGGGTTTCGGGACTTGGAATCGAGCGGGAGAGCGTCGGCGACTGTGTATGGCGGCAGACTCCAGCGGCGCTCGTCGGAATTGGTGATGCGACGGCCAAATCCCCGAAAGATGGTGTCCGGCGTGTTCCTAGAGGCATGGCGCACGCGTTAGACCAAGAGGGGGAGGGAGAGAACGTCGGCGAGTCGACGGGAACGGCGGCGACATACCTTGCACCGGCGGCGGCTAGGGTTTGGAGCTTCGGGGAAGGGAGAAATGGGTGGTGCCGGCCGGGTTTTATAGGGGGAGAGGGTGGCGGCGAAGTAAGGAAAGCAATCCCCGGCGATGGAAGGCGACAGGGGCCATTATGGCCGGAGATTTCATGCCGGCGTTTGAAATCGGGCGGCATCAGCGGGGTGCGGTCGCGCGCGGCGTAAGGAAAGGGAAGGGCCTGACGGCCGGGTCCCAGCGTGCAGAGAAAGGGAGGGAAATGAAAGAGAGGGAGGGGCGCGGGCCAAGCTGGGCCGCTGCGGGGGTTGGGCCGGCGGGGAAAGAAAAGGAGAAGGGGAGGGAAAGGATTGGGCCGGCAGCAAGGATTCGGCCCAAGCGGCATTTTTCTTTTTATTTTGTTTTTCTCTTTTCTTTTTCATTTTCTTTTTTTCAATTTGAATTCCTTTTCAATTTTCAAATGAATTCTAGCACCTTTTGAAATTGAATTTTCTATCAAATGCAAACATACATGATGCATTCCTAGTACATTTTCCTGGTTTTCAAATTTTGAAAATTTTGGGTGTTAAAACTCTACCCCCCTTAAAAGGAATCTCGCCCCCGAGATTCGGACGTCCTAAGAGAAAAGATCGGGAAACTTGGCCTTGAGGTCTTCTTCTCTCTCCCATGTTGCTTCTGCCTCAGAGTGATGTTTCCACTGCACTTTGCACATGCGAATCGTCTTCTTTCTCATGACACGTTCTGACGTCTCTAGGATCCTGACTGGCCGTTCTGCGTAGGACAGATCCTCTTGCAAATCCACAGCTTCCATGGGTAACTGTTCCTCTGGGACTCTTAAGCATTTCTTTAGTTGTGACACGTGAAACACATCTGACAGTTGAGAAGGTAGCTCGAGACGATAAGCTACTTCTCCTCTTCTCTTCAATATCTTGAACGGACCAATATAACGGGGTGCTAGTTTTCCCTTCCCTTGAACCGTCTTAGACCTCTTACTGGTGATACCTTGAGATACACAAAGTCTCCGACCTCAAAGGTTAGATCACGACGTCGAGCATCTGCTTAACTTTTCTGCCTTGACTGCGCCATTTTGAGATTATTCCGGATCTCTTGTACCTGTCGTTCGTCTTCTCTGAGTATCTCCGGTCCAAACACTTGACCTTCCCCAGTCTGATTCCAAAATAAGGGTGTTCTGCACTTTCGCCCATAAAGTGCGTCAAATGGGGACATCTTGAGACTAGCCTGGTAGCTGTTGTTGTAAGAAAATTCCGCATAAGGCAGATTTTTGTCCCAACTCTTACTATTCTTCAAGGCACACGCTCGCAACATATCCTCCAAGATCTGATTTGTGCGCTCTGTCTGACCATCCATCTGCGGGTGATATGCTGAGCTGAAATTCAGACGAGTGTCCATTGACTCATGTAGCTTCTGCCAGAATCTTGAAGTGAACTGGGTACCTCGATCAGACACTATCTTCTTTGGAACACCGTGTAAACACACAATTCTTGCCATGTATAGTTCTGCCAACCGCGAACCATTGTAGCTTTCCTTGACCGGAATGAAGTGAGCAACTTTGGTCAACCAATCCACGACAACCCATATGGAGTCGTATCCTGACTGGGTCCTCGGCAATCCCACAATAAATTCCATACTTATCTCTTCCCATTTCCACTCGGGTATCTTGAGGGGTTGAAGTAGTCCAGCGGGTCGCTGATGTTCCGCTTTGACCAACTGACACGTATCACACAGAGCCACGTATTTGGCCACATCACGCTTCATACAAAGCCACCAGTATCGATCCTTAAGGTCTTGGTACATCTTGGTACTCCCAGGATGAATGGAGTAGTACGAGTCGTGGGCTTCTCTCAATATCAACTCTCGGATCCCCTTGACATTCGGCACGCATATCCTCTTCCCTAACCATAAGGTTCCGTGTTCATCTTCCCTGAAATCTGGGGCTTTGCCAGCCTTCATCAGTTTCTTAAGTTTTTGGATCTTCTTATCCTCTTTTTGGCCTTCCCTAATGTCTTGTTCCAACGTGGAGTCCACTTCCATAACTACTGCATGTGCATTAGACACTATGCACATGTTTAATCTTGCAAACTCTTCACATAGTTGCGATTGATAAGCCTGGATCGTCATGCTGTTGCATTGGGTTTTCCTACTCAAAGCATCTGCGACCACGTTTGCCTTTCCAGGGTGATAGTTGGTCCCAACATCGAAGTCATTAATGAGCTCTAACCACCTTCGTTGGCGAAGGTTAAGGTCTGGCTGAGTGAAGATGTACTTCAAGCTCTTGTGGTCGGTGTAGATTTCTGTCCTTTTTCCGATCAGGTAGAGTCTCCATATCTTCAGTGCGTGAACCACAGCTGCTAATTCCAGATCATGGGTCGGATAATTATTCTCATGCTTCTTGAGTTGTCTCGAGGCGTAAGCCACCACATGTCCTGCTTGCATCAACACACATCCCAATCCCTATCCGGAAGCATCAGAATAGACTGATAACTCCTTTTGCATATCCGACATGACCAGCAGTGGAGCAGTGGTCAACCTCTTCTTCAATTTGGCAAAGCTTGCATCACATTCCGGTGTCCACTTGAATGTAGCTCCCTTCTCGAGTAGCTTGGTTAGTGGCCGAGAGATCTTTGAAAATCCCTCAATAAATCGTCGATAATAACCAGCCATTCCCAGAAAGCTTCTGATGTGTCCCACATTTTCCGGCGTCTCCCACTTGAGAACATCTACCACTTTACCCGGATCCACTGATATTCCTCCTTCTGATATGACATGTCCTAAGAATGATACCTGCTTCAACCAAAACTCACACTTACTGAACTTAGCATACAATTGGTGTTCTCTAAGTTTCTTTAGTGCCAACCTCAGGTGTTCCTCATGCTCTTCTTCACTCTTGGAGAATATTAGGATATCGTCGATGAATACAACCACAAATTTATCCAGGTACTCCATAAATACTTTGTTCATGAGGTACATGAAGTAAGCTGGAACATTAGTCAACCCGAAAGACATAACAGTATACTCATAAAGACCATATCGAGAGACGAATGCAGTCTTGGGAATGTCCGATGGTCGAATCTTCAACTGGTGGTAATCCGAACGAAGATCAATCTTAGAGAACACACATGCTCCTCGCAACTGGTCAAACAAATCTTAAATCCTTGGCAATGGGTACTAATTCTTGATGGTCACTGCATTCAATGCACGGTAATCCACACACAACCTTTGAGTGCCGTCCTTTTTAGGCACGAATATGACAGGAGCACCCACAGGCGATGAACTAGGGCGGATGTATCCTTTCTCCAACAACTCTTTAATGTGATCCTTTAGCTCGGCTAACTGATTAGTGTCCATTCTATATCGCCTCTTATATATCGGGGCCGTTCCAGGCACTAGGTCAATGATGAATTCAATTTCACGGTCAGGGGGCATACCTGGTAACTCCTCAGGGAACACGTCTGGGAATTCACTGACAACACGGATCTCTTTGGTGACCTCAGTTTGATTTAGCCTGATCCTCTGTGTTGGAGCTTGATCTGGAGAGAACTCAACCTTGGTGCCATCGGGATGGGTCAAGGAGATTGTCCTTGTGGCGCAGTGGATCACCCCATGGTACTTGGTCAACCAATCCATTCCCAGAATAATATCTAGCCTTTGAGATTCCAGAACAATAAGGTTTGCTGGGAAAACTACCCCCCTTATGTCTAGCCTTACATTAGGGAATACTTGCCGTGTTATCATTTCTCCCCCAGGAAAGTGAACTATAAGTTGGTGAGTCATTAAATGCACTACCATGTCATGCCTCCTCATGAATTCCATAGATATGAATGAATGTGTAGCACCAGAATCAAACAACACTGTAGCTAGATGAGAGTCGGCAGGGAACGTACCAACAACCACATCTGGTGCATTGTGCGCCTCCTCAAGTGCCACGTGGTTGACTCTCCTACGTGTAGGTTCCTGCAACGGCTTCTTCGGGCAACGATTGGCGAAATGTCCCATCTCCCCACAGTTATAGCACTGCACGACCTCGTTGTTACCTTGGGATCTATTACCTCCTTGAGGGTTCTGTTGCGGCTGACCATTTGGACGGGGTGCTGGAGCTGCTGGGCGAGGGGGTTGCATTGGTTGGCGTGGAGGCTGTGGTGGTTGGTGCATCTGCTGGTTGTATGGTGTGGGTGGCCTGTAGGAGGAGTTTGGGTACCTTTGTCCCGTGTGAGAGTTCATGGGACGAGTCATAGGCGCCGCAGGCTGAGGGGCATAGCGAGGGCGCACATTATTTCCAGAACTATGTGCTTGTGCCAGCTTCCTATTCCTGTCATCATCATCCAACTCTTTCTTGGTTCTTTCCACTTCAAAAGCCTTGTCCACCAACTTATGGAAACTGCTGTAGTCACTGGAAACCATAGCGAATTTCATCTCTTTGTCAAGCCCCTTCTTAAAACGAAACTATTTCTTTGAGTCCGTGTCCACATCTTCTGGTGCATAGCGAGACAATTGTGTGAATTTGTTCAGGTACTCTCGCACACTCATACGGCCTTGCTTCAGCATGAGAAATTCTTCACGTCTCGCCTGGACCTCTCCTTCGGGCACGAAATGACTGCGAAAGTAATTCTTGAACTCGTCCCATGTGATATTATCTGGGTCCTGATGGGCTTCAATGAAGGCAGTCCACCAGTCGGCTGCAGGTCCCTGGAGTTCGTGCGAAGCTAACAGTACCTTCTCTCATCCTTCACATTGGACAATTCTCAGCTTGCTCTCAACTGTTCTCAGCCAATCGTCGGCCTCCATTGGCTCACTAGCAGTGGCAAAGGTGGGCGGATGGGTGTTGAGAAAGTCTCTCATGCGGGATCAGGATCCTGGTGCTGGCGGTGGTTGGGGCTGATTTGGAGGTGGAGGGGCTTGCTGGGCTTGCTGCATGTTGGCCACCACTTTTGTTAAATTCTGCATCATTTGCATTTGCATGGCCATCATTTGCTGCATATGATTCATTGCAGGTGCTCCACGGGCACCTCTCCCATTCCATTGCGGTAGCTAGAATCTAGCTTCATCATTACCAAGGGGCATACCACGACCACGTCCACGGCCTCTTCCCCTGCCTGCCATCTGAGTACGAAGAGAATAGAGTCTTAGGTACTACTAAAACTAGTGGAAGACTACTATACGATACCCTTACTATATGCAAAAATCACAATCAAACACGAGTATAAATGAAAATTCTTTATTAATAGCTCACTAATTAAAGAAGTATCAAAAAGGTGCGGTTGTGGACAAGTCGCCAAGGCATTCCACAACTCACACAACACACCAAGACGAAAATCATAAAAGAAGTAACACCACTCAAGGTCACACAAGTACGTCTATGTCGCTCTTATTTAACTAATGGGGGTGTGCCTATCCTTGAGTCGTGGCATAGGTCGAGGACTACTCGTCGTCAAGCGGGAACTCCTCCGGGTCCTCGTCGTCGTCATCGTCGTCGGGGTCCTCGGGGTCCTGTGGTGGTGAGGCAGCAGGCGGCGGTGGTGCGGCAGACGCCACACTGGAAGGCTCCTCGTCAGAGGACTCCTCAGAAGACGACTAACGGTGGCCGTCACGACAGTCTGGAGAGTCAGAGGTCCATGTCGAGGTGTCGGACGCGTAGTCGTCTGGGTCCTCGTCGGTGATTCGGCGATACCTCCTGATCACTGCCTCGTGGCGCTGGGCGAGGTCACGTCCATCCTGAATCTCCTCCTGCGCCCTCTGAAGTTGGGCACTGAGCTTGGCCACATCGTCAACGGTCTGACGAGACTGCGGGAGGTCCAGGGGTCCCGCCACGTGCCTGGAGATGAAGCCCGCAGTGCCACTGGGACGCTGCGGAACGAAGGCGTGCACCGTGTCCTCCAGACGGAAACGGTGGGCGTGACTCCAAAAGGTGGCTGCTTCCCAGCTAGCATCCTGCTCTGCATATCGACGGGAGCTCCTCCAAGCAGGACTGCTGTGGGTCTTCACCAACTCATCACCATAGTAGATGTAGATCTTGCAGCTCCACTCCTTCCCGCTAGGGCGCTGCACTCCAGTGGTGTGGTAGGAGAGCGAGAGGCTGTGGTGACGGTAGCCAGCCTCACAGAGTAGGGCCTGGAGACGAAGTTGCAGTCATCCTGCGGCCCTGCCATCAGAACGGATCACCACGGGGTGACGGGGATCGATGGCTGGAGAGCGACTGGCCAGCCTACGCGGGGGCTCAAGTCCACCGGTCGACTTACGGGGGGTCGTTCTTGTGCGGGCCATCTACAAATTTTGAAAACAGGAGAGTGTCAGTAACAAAACAAAAAAATAAAGGAGTAAATAAAACAAGTAGACAAGGTAGGGTATACAAAGCAACATTATAAATTACTTTTTTAGAATATAATAGGGTCCTTAAGTCATCCCTTTCTAACTAGGCTTGTGTCCTACGGGCAACACGACTCTGATACCACTTTGTCACACCCGGTCCCAACAAGACAACCGGATGGCTTCCACATGTATGCCAGGATCGATTCTCATCATACATGTGTAGACGTAAGTGTAATATCATTTATTACAAGCCATGTTCGAGTACACAAATATCTTACAATAATGACCCGTAGGTCTAAAATAATATTACATAGCAAGCAACGGTAAAAGTAAACTAGTGTGGCTCCATGCACAGGCGTTGCCCGGGGGTTGCGCCAGCCTAGAACGTCTCCTCCGGATCAGCGAAGAAGTCTTCATTCTCCACCTCTTCTCCATTGTAGACTGAGGAAAGATAAGCAACAAGCAAGTTTGAGTACCAACGATACTCAACAAGTGGGAAAGAGATGACATGAGGGTGTTTAGAAAGGAAGGCTAAATTTGGGTTAAGCACTATAGCATTACATCCTATCCTTAGCTTTCATTAGCACCTACTTCTAAGCGTATGAACCCAACCATTACCCATTTGTAATCCGAGTCCCAACCAACCAAACCACCATTCCCAATCATTGACTAATTATGAATTGGACACCAAGCAGCTCTTGTCCGTGAGCACGGCTGTCATGACAGTTTCTAAATCTCTGCAGAGAATGTACCCTTTACCCACAAGCCGTGATTTCATCCCCTGTTGCCTGGTGGACTAGGTAAACCTCCCTGATGCCCGTGGTCGCGAACCACATTGCACACTTCCTTTGGTGTGAGGCAAGGAGATCACTAGGAGGTCTTTACAAAGGATCCTCCCGACGTGTACTAGCCCTCTGAGGTTTCACCCCTGTACAAAAGTGTGAGCCGTTACACCACGACTCAACACCCCAGTTGCCCCCTCTTGAGCCATGCGGATCCCAAGGCAATACACCCTCAACCAATTCCCCGCACTATCCAATCACTAGTACTACGCCGGGAGAGGCCTAATTAATTGACCAAGCTGCCCCATACTCAGTCTTGTGGCGATACTATAAGGCTTAGTGGCTTTCTCCATAAACCGGTCCTTAGAATCCGGCAAGGTTCATACCCCAGAACCCGGGTCTCGTGCGTACTGCACCATCCCAAACAAACCAACCCGCCAGATTCCTATCCACTACAATTCAATTCACCATATCTAATAACTAATCACAACAATTTATAGTAGAACATGTAAGTAGAGAATTTCCCTCCCAAATACTAAGCATGGCTAAGCGTAGAAACAACATTAACATCTACCCAACCCAACCTGGTGACAAGGAATTATATGGAAGGGTGCAATAAATAGGATTCAATTTATTAAGTATGCAGCTAACTAAAACTTAATAAAACAGGTGCAAAATGGTCAAGGAACTTGCCTTCTTCGGAGTGTGGGTCAGTGAAGTGGTAGTCCAGAAGATTGTAAGTCGGCTCGGGAACCGACTCTAAATACATCATTGCATGCGGAACGGAAAGTATCATCACACAATAAGAACAAGAGAATAAATGCACACCACAAATAGGTAAAAACATAAGAAAACCTACGCAATTACGTCGCTAACACCATGTCCTTAGTTAAGACTTTATTTAGTGGTGTGGGTGGAAGTGTGGATTTTAGTGCTTATATGGGTTTATTAGGAATTCAGCACAATCAGCAAATTAAATGCATTATTTTATCCTAAAGAGTTTAGGAAATAATAATAAAATAATACCCTAAGTGATTTATGCAAAAAGAGAGAGTTCTCATGTGATTTTATGTAATTTACAATTAATACAAGGGCTTTTATGCAAAACAGACATGACCAGGGGCCTAGAAATACTTTATAATATAACCAGGGGGTTAATCATAATTTTTAGAGGCTAAAAACATAATTTATGGTGAAAACAGGGGCTAAAATACCATATTTAGTCATTTTAATAGTGCTGACATAATTTAATTAAAGTCTAGAGGCTAGTTCATAAAGTACAGGACCTCAGTGTAATTAATTTAAATTTGCGCAGGGGCTATGCATAAAACTAGCAACGGTTAAACATTTTTGAATCTGGGCCGTTGGATCAACCGTGTGCGGCCCAGATTTAAAACGCGCGAAGGGGTACGCCCCTTCTAATCTCGGTCGTCGGCCCTAGATGGGCGGCCGAGATTGGGCCACGTCGCCCCGTGGGCGACCGAGGCGGCGCGCACGCCAGGGCCGGCGGCGCACGGCGGCGGGGGTCACCGGAGATTGGCCGGAACGGCCAAATCGGCACCTAACTCAAGCGCCCTACACACCAAACGGAAGAGAGGGGCATCGCGGGCGCTCACCTACACTACAACAAAAACGATCATTTGCGACGGCTGGTTTTATTTGCAACGGCCATCTGTTGCAAATAGATTAAATTGCGACGGCCCGCCTTTGGCCGTCGCAAATAAGGCCTTGTTTGCGACGGCCCACCATAGAGCAGTCACAAATAACATCTTATTTGCGACGGCCAACCCTAGGACCGTCGCAACTAATGTAGCCGTCGCAAATAAAAGTTTATTTTTTACGGCTGCTGAAAAGGCCGTCGCAAGTAACATTAATTGTGACGGCATTATTATTGGGCCGTCGCAATTTACTAGGCCGTCGCAAATAAGGACTTTTATACCAACCCGGCGGTTCATTCACGACCACTCAACACTGCCCGCTGCCCTCCGCGCCCACCCGCCTGCCCGCCGCCCTGCCGCACCCCGCCGCCCCTGCTCGCCGCCCCCGCCTCCCCGGCCCGCCGCGCCCCCGGCCTCGCCGCCCCGCCGTTGCCACCCCACCGCCGCCGCCCCCGGCCTCGGCTCGCTGCGCCCCCGCCGCCCCGGCCTCGCCGGTCCCGGACCGCCGCGCCCCCGGCCCCCGACGCCTCCCCTCCGAGGTGAGCTCTATTAGTTGATTTGATTGTGTATGCTTGTTTATTGCAAAAAAAATGTGGACAGTCCAATCCTCATACCTTAAACTTACTCTTGTTTATTTCATATAATCATCATACCTTAAACTTACTCTTGTTTATTTCAAAAATGATTATTAAAATGTAATATGATTAAAGTATGCAGTGTTACAAATTTACTAGTCTTGTCGCAAAAAAAAAACTGTTGTAGCCACTTAACCAACTTTTTCACTTGTTAGATTAGATATGCCATAGCTATTTTATTTGATAATCTAGAAGGGGAATCAATCCGAGCAGGCACTGATTTATTAAAGGTTTAAGTCGCTGTTCCCGGCAGAATCTTGATGATTATTTGCAAATATATATTTAGTACAAAACAGTGAAGCAAATTCTGATTCTGCGCCGCTCGTTCATTGACAGAACATCTAGGTCCTATGACTTAGTACGAAACTTAGCTATAGTGTAAGCCGCAAGCAATCGCTAGGATGTTTAATTCGTATTCTTCTTCTGACTACAAGCGACAAAAATGCAGCATGTGTAGTACGTTGTCAAGCGTTGATGAACCCTTACACGTGTTGTGTTGCAGCCCATGCATCTGCCCTTTTGCCGTTTCACTCAAATCCGAGTCGCCATCACGTCGGTCGAGCTCGGAGGCATTATTATTACTCCAGTGAAAACGTACGCGCAGCAGTGGCGGATTAAAAGCCATCATTCCTCGCAACCACCTTAAATATAATCTTATCAGATAATAATCCCATCAGCCACACATTGACAAATAAATCCAATATTCTATGGCTGCGAGGTGCGTGGCCTCCGTGTGCATGTCAGTTGCTTCCCGTGAAATCTTCCTTAATTTCCCTGATGTAGACGACCTCTTATTCGATCATGGGAACCGCCGTGACCTTCTGAAGCTGTCTGCTGTCACTGTTCATCAGAGCTACAAATGACAATTAACAACTGCGGTGGGTGACTCAGCAGTGCGGAAATCAAGTGCCAAATAAATTCAGCTCCGCCGCATGCACGTCGAGCACGGCGGCTCGGACGTCACGTCGTTGTGCAGCCGCAACTTGCCCTAATCCTTCTCTCCGCTTCTTAATATCACCTCCTAGCTAGCAAAGTCGAAGTTCCTCCGTTCTTATGCTTCCTAGAGCAGAAACTCTGGCAGCCATCACCATTCTTCATTTTTCCGGCCGAAATCAAGCGTGCGGACCAGGACCGCTGGTTTCACTCTTTCTGACTTCCTTCCCCGGTGCGGCCTGCTGCTTCTGCTCGATCCGACTGCGTCTTTTAAATCTGAAAATTAGCACAAGAGTAACCTCTTAAAGCTGAAAATTAGGTTATTAACCATTGTGTTTTAGCGAGTGGGGGACTTGCTTCTGGATCAACCAAAAGCATCATAATATGGTGATCTAGCTGGTCCAATTATATTCAGTTCTTTGAGTGTTCTAGCTATTTTTATCAAATCAGTCTTGACATAATGCATTTTCTTTACATTGCTCAGGTCCCCTCCCCACCGTGCCACTCAGATCCACTTCACTGCTCAGGTATGGCACCATCATTCTTCTCATATTGTATAGTAGCTGTCCTGATATGTATAATGTTCCAACTGTTTTTTTATCAAACTTTTAATGATGTAACACATTTTCTTTAGATTTGCATCACCATGTTACTAGTTCATCCTATGTCAAGTGTGTGATCTAGATGTTGCTACATGATTATGTTTTTTTAGGTTTAGATAATTTTTTTGTCATGCTTTGCTAAATATGTTTATTATGTAGTTTACTAGAATTAATAATTTTTTCTCTTGTTCTTTTGATTGCGTGAGTGTTTAGAATTAATAGTTTTTCTATTCTGTTTAGTGTATGTTTGGACTTTAGTGCATTAGATAATGTTTTTGAGTGACTACTTAATATACATAAATAAAGGGGTTTTGGGCCGGCTCGGACCAACCCGGAATGGCACGACACGCAATAAGTGTGATCATGTCGTGTAGACCATAGTAGTCAAGGCGACATGGAAGCGAACGGTTTGGTAAGGACGTCAATGACCCGCGATTGCGTGGACGGAGGAAATGGATGTGGAATTGTCATCTGAGACCAACTTTCCTCTCACTCTTTCTCTAGTTCTTTCCTATCTCTTAAATGACCTGAAAATGAAAATCAGCAACGTAACCTATAGCAATGTATTACCCGTTTCGGATCGGCACGTCTCACATGCCATTGGCATGTGAGACGTGCAGGTTTGGAATTTTCCCTTTTTGGACAGCCTCGGAGTGACCGAGGGGGCGTGGCTTGTGACGAGACGCGGGTCCGGATTTGGACGAGATTTCAGTGGCGTAACCCTGTTGTTCTCTGTTGCACCATTTTTGGGCGTGCAGTGGAGAATAGTGGGGTTATGCTGCCAAAATTTTGTTCGAATTCGGATCACGCGTCTCGTCATGAGCACGCTCCGCTCGGTCACTCTTGGGTGGGTTTAGGATCTATCTGCCTAGGTTGTAGGGCCATGACATAACACAACAATACATTAACGACAATTTCTTTCACGTTAAACTGCAGAGTCAAACATGGGTGAAGACCGCAGTTGGATGTATACTGGTTGGAAGAGCAGAACTGGTGGTCACTCCGATGAGTGGTTTATCAAGTTAGATCAATTTTTGGATCGAGCATTTTCGTTGTCAACGGAAGATATGGTGCGGTGCCCATGTACAAAATGCCGGGACACCAAGTTTTTGAGAAGATTGGAGCTTTCGTTTCACTTATGTCGAAACGGTTTCACTACACATTATGAAGTGTGGACCTTTCACGGCGAGACTAATTCTCGAGTCATAGCCGAAGTGGATGAGGATGATGATATAACAGAGGTTGATAGGATGGATGAGATGCTAGAAGCTCTTGAAGCGGAGGATCCTCTTACAAATGAGGTAGAGAAGTTCTTCGAGGGCTGTGACCGTACTTGCTTTCTTGACCAGATTTATGGCAATTAAGTCCAAGTACTTTTTTTCCATCAACTGCTACAATGATCTCATGAAATTGATCTGCGATATCCTTCCACAACCTCACAAAGCGCCACCAGATAAGTATCAGTCAAAGATCAAGATATCTGGTCTCGGTATGAAGTATGAGAAAATTGATATGTGCCCAGACAACTGCATGCTATTCTGGAAAGAGCACGCCAATGAGAAGATGTGCTTGAAATGTGGTAAATCGAGGTATGTCGAAGTTGTTAATGACGATGGCGATAATGTGATGACAGATGTCACACATAAGCAGCTTCGTTACTTGCCTGTGACACCTCGGTTGAAGCGGATGTTTCTTTCAAAAAGAACCGCAAGACACATGAGATGGCACAAAGAAGGTAAACGTGAGATCAAAGAATTCTTGACGCTTCCGTCCGACGGTGATGCATGGAAGGCGCTAGACCGTTTCGATCCAGACTTTTCTCGTGATGCGAGGAATGTTTGCATCGGATTAGTGACAGATGGATTCTCACCATTCAGTACGAACGCCACGCCATACTCATGTTGGCCTATCTTTGTCATTCCGTACAACCTGCCACCTGCTTTTTGTACGAAGAACGAGTTCATGTTTCTCAGCCTCATTGTACCTGGACCTGATCATCCCGGGTCACGTCTCAACGTGATGTTAAAACCGCTGATAGAAGAATTGAAAGTCTTGTGGACAGGAGTCGAAGCGTACGACAGTTACAAGAAGCAGAAATTCAACTTTCGAGATGCTTATTTATGGTCCGTCCATGATTTGATGGCATACGGCATGTTTTCCGAATGGAGCACTCACGATCGTCTGACGTGTCCGATATGTGCTTCAGACACGGATTGCTTTTGACTAACTCATGGAGGCAAAATATCTTACTTCGATTGTCACAGACGTTGGCTGCCCTCGAATCATATATTTAGACAGCAGAGGCATGTCTTTCGAAAGAACACTGTTGTCACTAAAGGACCACCGAAGCGTCTCAACGGGTCAGAAATTTCTGATATGTTGGACAAACTGGTGCCTTATGAAGGTCGTCCTGGATATTTCATAGGTTATGGAGAGGAACACAATTGGACTCACATATGTGGACTTTGGGAGCTACCATATGTGAAGTCGTTGATTCTAATGCACAACATTGATGTCATGCATCAGGAGCGTAATATGAGCGAAAGTATCATAAGCACTTGCATGGATATGCCTGGCAAAATGAAAGACAATTATAAAGCTAGACTAGATTTGGTAGACATTTGTCACCGTCCAACTCTTGAAATCTCTAAAAGTGGTGGAAATCCACGTGCTTCTTTCTATCTTCGATCGAAAGAAAAGAAAGAAGTTATGAAATGGATGAAAACTTTGAAATTCCCAGATGGTTACGCAGCTAGCCTGAAACGAGCCTTAAATGTTAACACAGGAAACCTCACTGGGTTGAAGAGTCATGATTATCACATTATAATGGAAAGACTCCTACCTGTTATGTTCCGAGGCTATCTAGATGATGCGGTGTGGAAGGTTTTAGCCGAGCTCAGCTATTTCTATAGACAGCTTTGTGCTAAAGAAATCAAGATCGGGATGATGGATAAGTTAGATAAGGAGATACCCATACTTTTATGTAAGATGGAAAAATTTTTTCCACCGGGTTTCTTCAATCCAATGCAACATCTGCTTATCCATCTTCCATTCGAAGCTAAAGTTGGCGGTCCTGTGCAATATAGGTGGATGTATCACATTGAAAGAGCACTACGATATCTGAAACCAATGGTTGGCAACAGGGCAAGGGTGGAAGGGTGCATCGCTGAAGCATATGCTCTTAAGGAAGTAGGGTACTTTTCAAGTGTCTACTTTGCGGAAGAAAACAATATCAATACTTCGGCGATGCGGTACAATGTGGACGAAACACCCCCTCTAAGCGACCTTTCCATTTTTCAAACGAGAGGCGCCACCGTTGGTAGCTACACGACCTACGTGCTATCCGAACAGGAAAGGACTGTTGCTTTACTCTACATGTACGCAAATATAGAAGGCATGCAAGAATACTTCGAGTAAGTGTTTCTCCTACGTTTATGCTAATCGACATATTTTGCTACACATGTACTCTAAAAGATGTTTTTTCATGTTCATCGAGTTCCACAGACAATATTGGCCACATAGGCATCAACCTACGGTCAAACAAGTAGAAGCGATGCGAAAGGAAGGAATAAATTGGAGGCAGAGTTTTCTATCTTGGTTTCGAGAATATGTAATATTCTCTCGTCTTCTATGTATTATAAATTACTATTATTAAAGAAGTATTATGTAATATTCTCTCGTCTTTTATAACAGTGTCGGACTCACAATGTCAATGAAGATTTGCGACAGCTATCTTATGGATTGGTGAATGTTAGAAGCTATGGTCGATATGACGTAAATGGCTTTTGATTCCGTACAACTCATTTTGAAGCTCATCGTCCTCTCGCGGCAACATCAAATTCCGGTGTTGTGACGAGGGCAATGGACTCTCAAGGGAATTTAACCGATTATTATGGTATCATTAACAAAATCCTTGAATTTACTTTTACCGGAAATAAGACCCTTCGAGTTGTCTTCTTTGACTGTGACTGGTTTGATCGTACTCATGGAACTCGAGAAAACCAATTTGGAATGGTGGAAGTGAAACATAAGGACCGACTACGAGGTTACGATACATTTGTTCTTGCGCATCAAGTTGAACAAGTGTATTATCTACCTTATCCATGCACGAAGCTCCGTGCTTGGTGGGTGGTATATAAGGTGAATCCTCGTGAGCGGCTATATACTCCTGGGGATGATGGTTACCATGATAGCGAAGACGTTGAAGAAGTGTACCAAGAAGAAGAGTTGCCAGACACTTTTATCGTCGAGCTTGGTGCAGGACTCGATCAATTAGTTGGAGATGTTGAAGACGTTGAAGATGTAGAGACAGATGATATGCGAAAACGAAAATTAGAACAGGCCACGATGGAAGATCGTTGGGCTGGTTTAAGGAGTAGGGCACAGGCACATGACAATGATGTTGATGAATTTTGAAAGTGACTACAAGTAATGTTTTCTTGAAGATAGTAACATGAATTTTGTATATTTTATTTGCATATTTACTAATTATCTAATTACAACAGGATGGCGTCAAAGAAGGGTAAGAAGGTGCCGCCGACGAGGGGGTTCTACCCCTCTAGACCTGAGGACGCTTTCGTTGGTGCCTCGTCAACTGGCAGCAGACGCTCTCAGCTGCTGGGGCACGTTCAGACCAGCTCTAGAGCTTTGTCACAGGTAAATGTCACTCGTTTTTGACAAATTCTTTAAATTCAAATTCACATTAAACTTACTTATGAATCATTTGAATGTTGTAGTCCTCACTGGCTGACTCAGAGGCTGCGGCGCCTTCGGTGAGCCAGCCCTCAGCGAGGCAGCCCTCGGCCAGCCAGCCCTCGGCGAGTCAGCCCTCGGCGAGCCAGCCCTCAGCCAGCCAGCCCCCGGCTGGCGATGAGTTTGTTCCTGAGGCCTTTGACTTGGCTGGTGAGGAGCCGTCTGGGTCACCTGACGTGGCGCCCCAGCAGACGGGAGGACGAGGAGGACTCACTTTGTCAGTCCTCCCGCGGTCCCTTCACAAAGTTCACAGAGGATCGTGATTCGTCCAGTCGGAGACAGGTAATAAAAATTATCGTGTTCAATTTTAGTTTCTTTTGTTTACTTAAGTAATGAATGAATAAATATCTTACAGGGCTTGGGACGACACGTCTTTCACCGGTGAGAGACACCACAGACTGGTGAGCGGTGTCCTCGGGTCCATAGTGCGTTTGCACTATCCCGGGGTCATCGACGGGGTGCCCGCTCTTTCGAGGGAGGACTACGCACGCGTCCATCACCAGGAGCACAACAACCTTCAGGAGGCCGTATGGGCCGATTTTATGGTAAGTATGTTAAAAAAGTTTCTAAGTTACAACTCTTAAACTCTTTTAGTGAACATCTCTTCAATATATTCTTTATCGCAGGCAAGATATACTTTAGAGGACCCAAACGACCGTCGCCTGTTTGAGGATGCGAGGCGAGTGTTTCACTTCAACGCTGCCAAGGCACTTCGACAAGCTTTGTCGAACGCCCGTGTTCAAATTATTAATGAGCACATGAAGGCGAACCAACAACACGTGTTACACTTCCGGCAAGAGAGCGAGAGGCACCTGACGGAGGAGGAGTACGCGTAGGTACGTGGAGTGTAGTAAGTATATTTTTCTGATAATTGCCTCGATGGTATTTTTAATGACTTCCAACTATGTGCAGGGCCACGTGAGCTTGTTGCAGGGTCGGACCGATGCATTTCGGGCCCTTTGTCGCTACTGGGCTAGCGATGAGTTTAAAGCTAAGTCTGAGAAGGCTCGAGACTGCAGAGGGGTCGAGGGGAAGAGCAGGCACGGGCAAGATAACCACTTGCGTTTAGCTAAACGCATGGTAAGTGTGTGTAACTTATGTTTATATATTAATAATATATTGTCCGTACTAACACGTATTGACAGGAGCGCGAGACGGGGATGCCGCCCACCCCTGCTGAGGTCTGGAAGAGAGGTCACATGGACCCTTCTCAGCCGACAGGGTGCAGTCAGGCTGCAGCCGAGCGGTTGGTAAGTTTAGAAATCATTCATATTAAATATAACTATATCGATTGTTGAACTTACACGATTTTCTTGTTTTGCAGGCTAAGTACGGGGAGGAGGCTAGGAAGATACACGACGAGGATTTCGATTGGGAACGTCAACCGATCGATCCTCAAGCCGCGTATGCAACAGGTGGTGGAAAAGCACACGGAAGGTGAGTTTACAAGTCATTTTATCATTTTCAATTCAAAGTATTCAAGATATTTCAATTTCATATTACTGACTCTCTTTTTTATAGGCTCGCCATATTCGACGGAGTTGTCGACTCGAGGGCGGGGAGACCTGCGAGAGGCAGCTCCTCGTAGGCTTCATCGGTGGGCACGGGAGGTCGCCACGTATCGCAGGGGGACATTGAGACGCAGTCCCTCCGAGAAACTGTAGAAGAAAACGAAAGGCGACATGAGGAGGAAAGGAGGGAGGCGGAACGCCAAAGGATCGCGATGGAGGCCACGATCCAAACCCAGGCAGCAACGTTGGCGCAGATGCGGGAAGCAATGGAGGTAACAAAATAAAAACTAAAATTCTTATTAATTCAGTGTAAATGACTTACTAATAGGTAGCATTTAATGTTTGCAATGACAGGCTATGGCTCGGGTGCAAGGTCTGGGAATCCAGCTACCGGTACTACCACCGTTCCTTCCAGGCGATCCTTCTTCAGCGGGTCAGGTAAGTTTCTATGTAATCCTTCTTCTCTAGCGTAATAAGATTGAGATAGATGAAAGAGAGAGATAGTTAGATAGAAGAAAATGATTTAGATAGAAGAATAATAGAGATAGAAGAAAGAGAGACAGAAGAAAGAGTGAAAGATAGATAGAGTAGGATAGGAATGAAGAGAGAGAGTAAGATGTAGATGGAGATAGGGAGAGGGGAAGATAGAGGGAGGGAGATGTAGATGGAGATAGAGGGAGGAAGATAGAGGAAAAAGGATAGCAATAGAGAGATAGAGTGAGAGAGAAAGATAGAGTGAGAGACAAAGAGAGAAATGAAAAGAGAGAGGAAGAGAGGGGATCTAGATGAAGATAGAGGGAGAGGAAGGGAGGGAGAGAGATGTTGATGCATTTATATTCTAACTCTAAGTTTCATTAATTGCAAGGATTCGCGACGACTGCACAAACGCCGTCGTCGTCGCTACCGCTGCCTGGAATGAGGCGTGATGATGACTTCGACTTCGGAGGTGGCTCTGGAGGTGGCTACGGAGGTCAGATGGGCGAGTGAGCCCTTTTGTTTGCTTTGTTGATGACAATGTGAGATGTATTGGAATTTATTAGTTTGTGATTGTGATGATGTTTGCTCTGTGATGATGATCTTTGCTATGTGTATATATTGTGTGTATTGAATCTGTTCTGTGATTCTGGCCATCGAGCCGGGTAGTTTTTTCTGTTTAAAAAAAATAAAAAACCTTATTTGCGACGACTTTTTATACAGTACCGTCGCAAATAAGGTACCAGGCCGTCGCAATTAGGCCACTACTATTTGCGACGGCCAAGCTGTCGCAAATAAGGTTTAATTGCGACGGTCGGGCCGTCGCAAATAGCTGTGTGGGCCCTAGAGGAGGACCCGTGGGCCCAGCCCAGTGGACTTATTTGTGATGGCCGAGCTGTCGCAAATAGAGGCACTTAATTGCGACAGCCCGGCCGTCGCAAATAAGCTTTAATTGCGACGGCGGCGCCGTCGCAAATAAGATTGCGGGGCCCACCGGCCCGCGACAATAACTTGCGACGGCCCTTCCTAGCCGTCGCAATTAAGCTTATTTGCGACAGTGGCCGTCGCAAATAAGCTTAATTGCGACGATTTATTTGCGACGGCTGGAAACCGTCGCAAATAAAGAAAGCCGTCGCAAATCGCTTATTTGCGACGACATTTGGCTTATTTGCGACGGCCATGGCCGTCGCAAATCGTCGGGATTCCTGTAGTGCTAGGGGGGTTTCGGGACTTGGAATCGAGCGGAGGAGCGTCGGCGACTGTGTATGGCGGCGGACTCCGGCGGCGCTCGTCGGAATTGGTGAAGCGACGACCAAATCCCCGAAAGATGGTGTCCGGCGTGTTCCTGGAGGCATGGCGCACGCGTTAGACCAAGAGGGAGAGGGTGAGAACATCGGCGAGTCGACGGGAACGGCAGTGACATACCTTGCACCGGCAGCGGCTAGGGTTTGGAGCTTCGGGGAAGAGATAAATGGAGGGTGCCGTCCGGGTTTTATAGGGGGAGAGGGTGGCGGCGAAGTAAGGAAAGCAATCTCCGGCGATGGAAGGCGACAGGGGCCATTATGGCCGGAGATTTCATGTAGGCGTTTGAAATCGGGCGACATCAGCGGGGTGCGGTCGCGCGCGGCATAAAGAAAGGGAAGGGCCTGACGGCCGGGTCTCAGCGCGCAGAGAAAGGGAGGAAAAGGAAAGAGAGAGAGGGGGCGCGGGCCAAGCTGGGCCGTTGCGGGGGTTGGGCCGGCGGGGAAAGAAAAGGAGAAGGGGAGGGAAAGGATTGGGCCAGCGGCAAGGATTCGGCCCAAGCGGCGTTTTTCTTTTTATTTTGTTTTTCTCTTTTCTTTTTCTTTTTCTTTTTTACAATTTGAATTCCTTTTCAAATTTCAAACGAATTCTAGCGCTTTTTGAAATTGAATTTTCTATCAAATACAAATATACATGATGCATTCCTAGTATATTTTCCTAGTTTTCAAATTTTGAAAATTTTGGATGTTACAGATCTTCCACCGGAGGGAGTAGCTTTGCGAGCTCTACGCCTGGTAGAGACCACCTTCCATTGTGATGACTGGTCAGGTGCTTCCCTGTCCGCTTGGTTGTTGGACTTCAGGAGCTCACCTCCCACCAGAATCGAGCGGAGCTGGCGCGACACGTGCAAAGAGGCTGCAAGTTGGGTGGAGGCGGGGTGGGAGACCGACACCGTATTTCCAACTGTAGCAGATGGTGCCTCCAATGCAGCTACAGGAGCAGTGAGCAATTCTGCTGTTGCCATGGGCTGCACCGTGCAGGGCATGGCCTGGCTACATAGGAGAGGCGGCGCCATGCCTCCCACTGTTCCTACAGGAGATGTAGCCTTCTATGTGGAGCCATGGCCACCCGGAATTGTAGCTACGAATGAAGCTTTCAATGTTGTTCTGCATCCAGCAGGTAATGTGGCCGCCGATGTAGCCTTCAATGGTAATCCGCGACCAGACGGAATGGAGGC
The DNA here is from genome assembly GCA_036927565.1 of Tuctoria greenei. Lineage (NCBI taxonomy): Eukaryota > Viridiplantae > Streptophyta > Magnoliopsida > Poales > Poaceae > Tuctoria > Tuctoria greenei. The sequence continues at coordinate 64,207,841 of JAYESD010000011.1, read as the reverse complement.
CATCGGGACATCAGGGGAGACCAATGAGTCACTGTCCATAAGGTCAGTATCGGGGCCAAACTCAGAGGATGATGCCTGTTGATGGGAGGAGAGAATCCAAAGGCACCGTCGTCGTCGTCGATGGAGCCCCAGTCAATAGAGTCCGAGCTCCGAAAGGAAAGCAGCGACAACGTATTCCCAGCAGACTCCCGCTGGCAGTAGACTCTGGCTGGAGCGGGAGGGGTGGGCGCCGTGGCCGAAGGGGCGGCCAGCGACAAGGAGCTACCAGGGGCTAGCGTCAGCCGCTGGGGTCGGGGGCGACCGACACTCAGCGAGCTGGTGGTAGGCGTCGGCATCTCTCCATCGCAAGCAAGGATGTTCGATGGCACGGCAAAGGAGAGGGGTTGGGGAAGAGCTCCGGGGGCTGAACAGCAGCCGGCGAGGCTCGGGGGCACGGTGGAGTTTGCGTGGCAGGAGTGGATGGGGCAACAGAGATGGGCACCGGGACCGAAGTAGCCGCCGGTGAGGGGTGAGAGCTCTCCTCTTTAACACTCAGTCGCCACTCTGCCTCCACAGATGGAATGGTTTCTAGGAAGCGAGGTGCGGCGGCGGCAGGGAGCAAGGCCAAAACGGAGCGGGAGAGCGCGAAAGGCGAGAGAGTGGACGCCGGGGTCAGGGGGAGCGTCGGCAGGAAGGCAGGTGGCTGGGCGGGCTCCGATGGCGGAGCCGCCAGCGAGGGGTCGCTCAACTCACTCATCTCTGCTCCGTCCACCAGAAAACTGATCGACCAGCAGGCAACCTTGTATTGCGCTCTTGATTCCCTCTGTCACAGCGCAACTCGATCTGCCCCATGGACCGGAAGCAGTGCAAGCAGCTTCTGATGCATTTTCTATGCTGCGAAATTTTGAGCTTATTCAGCTCCTCTATGATTGTTCTCGTCAGTCACCAGCCAACATCAGCGTCAGCTTTACTGATGATGTTGTAGAAGTAAGGGAGTGCAAATGGGATCATTGCAGTTCAGGATCCAGCTATATTTTATTAGGATCTAAATCATATCCCTGTGCAATAAGTGCAATATGGAACAAGCTGTGACTACGCCGTTTCAGAATTCCAGGGACTGTCAAACGGGAAAAGTGATCTTGCTTATAGAAGCGACATGTTTGGTGAATTTCTGAAGGAGCGTAGTAGGAAGGTTCACGGGCATCAAACTGTTTATGCAAGTTGACAGAATAAAAAGAAAATGAAGCCAACAGAGAGATCGAGTGAAATTGATGCCTTGATGCTTGATGAGCTGACAGTTACCACTGATAAGCTACTATGTGCTGACCAGTTGCCCTTAAAAGCTTAAGCTTATGAGAGATGGCAGACAATTCACTTATATTTCAACACTCCTGAATGTAGCCTAGAGGGAGGGGGTGAATAGGTTTTTTAAACTTTTAGTCGGAACCTGAAACACTTAACAAACTGATCAAACACAGATAAATCGGACTAGTTTGGTTGTGTGTTGTGTGCAGACTATTCCGGTGTGCGCGGACTAGATCAGTGATTTCGATCTAAATACTTTACGCAGCGGAAATTGAGTTACAAATAGAGTGTATTGTTTCAACGAAACTAGATGTAGCACAAGTTAACTTTTGTTTCAAACTTTTAACGTAAATTAAACTAGATTGAGCAAACCCTAGATTTTAATGATTATTAAGAACAAGAACAAAGGACACAATAATTTGTATCCCGTGGTTCGATTCCACAGAGGAAATCTACATCCACGTTGAGGAGCCCACGAAAGGACCTGGTCTTCACCAACTCTACCCTCGTCGAATTGCCACAGAGGCCGATTCTCTTCCACTAATCACAAAGGGGTAAGAATAATCGTGTTTAAGGAGCCTTCTCACAAGTTGAGGGCTCACCAAGATTTACAATTCAAACACCACCAAACACACTCGAAAAGTATACAATGAAATAATGAGAGTGTGTGAGAGAATCAAACTCAGGAGCTCAAGACGTGAAGAACGTGTCTCTCCTTTGATCTATGGTTAATCCTCAAAGATTTGATCTTTCTTGCGTTGAATTTCATGGAGAGACGTGTTTTCTAGGCTCTTGGAAGGTGTGACGACACAGGGGGTCGAGAGTTTTTGATTAGGGGCCGTGCACCTCTATTTATACTAGGATTTCCAAAGGTTACCGTTAGGGTTTTCAAAGTTCGGACTAGTCCGTGGTGAACTCCGGACTAGTCCGATGTGCGGCGTGTGAGAAACCCTAAGTGTCCTGAATATCGGACTTGTCTGGCCAGGGGTGGACTAGTCCGATTTGGTCTCTGGAAATGTTCGGACTAGTCCGGCACATATCGGACTAGTCTGGTGTGGTGAAACCCTTGTTGAATTGAGGACAAGTCCGCACTTGGAGGACTTGTCCATTTTAGTCAGAATGTTTTCGAACTAATCTGTGCAGATATTGGACTTGTCCGATTTAGGTCAGAAAGATATCGGACTAGTCCGTGGTGGTATCAGACTTGTCCGACTTTGTGCAAACTATGAAGTGTTGAGGATTAGTCCGCACTGAGAAGGACTAGTCCGATCTTAGTCAGAGAGATATCAGACTAGTCCGTGGTGATATCGGACTAGTCCGCTCTGTGAAAACTGGACTGTGCAGACAAGTCCGCTCTGGGAGGACTTGTTCGATTTTGGACAGAGAGAAATCGGATTAGTCCGGTGTAAGACCTATGTGTGCTGAATACATTGGCTTGTAGTGAATACACTTGGCTTTGATGATAAAAGTTTTGAATATCACCAAAACACCTTTTTATCAAGGTCCGACTCTAGCTCTGAGCTACAGCAAGGTCCGACGGTAGGTCCGGCTTGTTTTGGGTAGCTCCGGCTACGTTAGATGCTAGGTCCAGCTTCTTGGTAAGGTCCGACTAGCTTTGGTCAGCTCCGATGAGTTTTGTCTTTAGCTCCGACATGTCTTTGATAGCTCCCGCGTGTTTTTGTTAAAGCTCCGAGTTGATTTTTCTAGCTCCGGCTTTTGGGTTTACTAGTTCCGACTAGTTCTGGTTAGCTCCGGCGCTAGCTCCTGCTAGTTTTGTAAGCTCTGGCGGGAGCTTGGTTGTACTAGTTTTGGTAAGCTCCGGCGCTAGATTCTACTAGCTTTTGTTAGCTCCGGCTCAAGGTCCGGAACTTGACTGCAGTGCTTCTGCTTTTCATTTGCAATGTTTCGTACTTGCTTTACATTGTTGGAAAGATTGCTTAGTATTCATTTGCTAAGTTTTTGGTGCGTTTTGGTTGATATGGATGATATTGTGTTACTGTGGTTTTGCAACATGCTTATGTGAGGTTCTCACATACGGTGTTGTGTTCGGAACTGACGTGAGTCAAGTTGAGGACTTGGGCTCGTATGGATTGGTTGTTTATTTATGTGCAGGTGTTTCTTGAGTTCAAGACATGGCTGGTGAAGGGATCCATTGGACTAGTCTCAGGGAGGAGATGAGGTTCCAACAACCAAGTTCGGGAGGAACTGTGGTTGAGCTAATCAGGAGGTCACGCAGGATGATTGAATCAAGGGCAGTGCATATGAAGGTTACTGAACATCGAAGGAAGGTGTTCGCACGTATGCATGCGGTGCATGACGTGGCAACATGGTTCCGAAGATGAGATAAGGAAGGAAGGATCTGGTTGGAAGGATCGAATCGTACCGGTTGATGACTTTGGTTGCGGCGGAGTCGGTTATGGCTCGGTATAGAAAGTATCGAGTTGGTTATGTTAGGATTTCGTGTGTGTCACAAATTTGAGTTGTTTAGGAATGTGGGATATGTCCTAAGGTGTTTGGAAGTCTTAAGATTGCTTCTATTTGCATATAGAAGAATCTTAAGCAGTTATGGAAAGTTAGGATTCGTGATCTGAGTAGGATTGGAGTCCTAGTTGATATTGGGTTGGCCTAAGGGCTGGTTATATAAGCAAGGGAGCCCATAGCTCGTAGTAGACGACTTTGGGGCTGTTCCTCTTGTGTTCTATTGAATAAAATTTGTAGTTTGAAGGAACTTTTGTGCCTTGTTCGTCCGACTTGTTCCAGACAAGTTTTACTCGTCGAGTTTCTGGACAGCACTACATTTCGTCGGTAGTTTCATCATATCTCGAATTTTACAGATCCAATTGATGTGATTCTTTTTGGGTTGTCTTCACAACTTGATTGTCTATCATCTATCAAAATTTCACGGTCATTGGATTTGTGGTCTATGATCTACACAAGTTTCTTTGCAGCATTCCAGAACTGTTTTTCCTCGGGTAGGGCAGTTTGACCTGTGTTTGATCTTTCGATCATAGCTTGAGTTTTTCTCCACGGATTTGAGTGATTCTTTTTTTGTTTTCTTCGTGACTTGATTATCTCTGACATCTATCACTTTTATCACGGTGAAACACGTTTAGATTAGTCTCACACATGATTTCTTTAATAGATCGTTTTTCTGCCGAAAGGGTTTGGGGTTTTATTGTTTCCGCTGCGTAAGATTTTTAAATCTACCATTCACCCCCCCTCTGGTAGATTTTCACGTGATCTTCGATCCTACAATTAGTATATGAGCCACGGTGCTCTAATCTTTGATATTTGCATTTGTTTTTGACTAATCATCATGGAGAAGTACTCCGCAAAACCTTGTGTGTTTGCTGGTATTGATTTCCAGGTTTGGAAGGCACGCATGGAGGCTTTCATCCAGGCACAAGACTTTGCAATATGGGAGAAGGTATACAAGCCTTACGAAGTGCCATCAAACGATCAAGTTACAGCTACAAATCTGAGAGATGTCGACAACAACAACAAGGCTCGGAACTTGATCATACAAGGATTAACACAAAGCGACTTCGATCGTGTTGCACACCTCCGATCTGCATACAATGTGTGAAAAGCACTTTTTGACTACCACGAAGGATCCAACACAATCAAAGAGGTAAGGCAATACATGTTCAAAAAGGAATACATGCGCTTCAAGATGCAACCCGGTGAGTCAATTGATGACCTTTTTGCTCGCTTTAATAAGATTCTCAGCAACTTGCATAGTGTCAATGTTAATTTTTCAGATGCTGAAAATGCTAAGCAATTGCTAAGTGCATTAGATATGTCAATTTGGGAGATGAAAGTCACATCTATTCGTGAATCTACTGTCATGAGTTCTCTTACATTAGATGTACTCTATTCTAAACTAAAAACTCATGAAATTGACATTCTAGCACGTAAGAACCCAAATAAGTCTATTGCATTTGTTTCACAACGTGATATGTCTAGCTTCGGCCAATCATCATCTTGTAGTACACTTGCTTTGTTGTCCTCTCTAACCCTTGAACAGATTGAGGAGTTTCCAGAGGAGGAGCTAGCACTTCTCTCTACGAGGTTCTCAAAAGCATTGCAAAATGTGAGAACTAGAAGGAGAGGAAGCTCCGAACCTCAACGGTGCTTCGAATGTGGTAAGACAGGACATTTTCGTTCAGATTGCCCTAACCTTTTAGGTCCGAACACCTGGGAAGAAAAACAAAGCAAGGTCCGGACCTCCTCTGGAAATTCCAACAAGAAAAAGAAGGGTACCATAGGACGCAAGATGATTAACAGCTTCATCACTGCACTTCAAGAACTTAGTTCAAGTGATGTAGACTTTGAAAGTGATGAAGATGATGACGATCTGGCCAACTTATGCTTCATGGCGGGCAAAACAAGATCAAGTCAGGAGGATGCAGAACACAACAGTGAAGACGATGATGTATGTTCTACCTGCAATGAAATGTGTGATGCTATTTCTCGTGCAACTATTATTGTCAAGAAAAAGGACAAAAAGCTTAGGGATAATGTTGCTAAAATTGAATCACTAGAATCTGTAATTAACCGTTTAAAAACTTTGATTCCTAGTGATGATGCATGTCCCTCATGTGACTTAATCTATGAACAATTGTCCACATTAAGAAGTGCACACTCCTCCACTCTAGATAGACTTGATGAAGAAATTGAAAAGAACAAAGAGCTTGCTGCACTTAATGATAAAAACTTGAAAGATGCTAGCTGTTCTACAATTGATTTGCATTGTTTTACTTTTGAGAATCTTGATAAGAAACTACAGGATGCTATAAATGAAATTTCTATATTGAACAATGCTTTACGTTCTCATGAAGTTAAATTTTGTTCAAATTGCAAACTAAAAGGAAAAACTTCATGTGAAAATTGCCTTGATCTGTCCAATAAACTTGATGCCATGCATAGGACATTAGATCGGTTTTGTAATGGGAATAAGAACCTAAACTTGCTGCCGAATTCTTCCAAGTCTTGCAATAATAAAACTGGTTTAGGTTTTGATTCTCATGCTCATGCTAAGGCACATCCACATAAAATTGTGAAGTCATTAGGAAGTGGTTTGATTCAAACAGTTCCTAAACAAAAAGGAGTGGTTTTCAAATCTACAGGAGTGTTGTCTCATTCGGTTTCAAAAAAAAATATTGTTTGCTCATCTAGACATGAACAAAAAGTTAAATTTCATTGTACCTTCTGTGGTAGAGATGGTCATGTCATAGATTTTTGTTATAGACTAGCTAAACAACAAAAAAGGGAAAGAATGGTTGCTAGATCTCATAACTTTTATGCAATTAGAAAAACACAACCTGCTTTAGTGAGTCAGAAATTTGAAAAGGTAGCTTCCGGACCTTCTGGTAAGAAATCCGCAAAAGCAGCCCTGATAGTTCCGATAGCTCCGAGAGCTCCCAGACCTTCTGTTGTTTCCTTTGGAACTTCAACTTTTGTTTCTGGAGCTTCAGCCTTGTCTTTTAGAACTGCTGCTTTTACCTCCGGAGCTACTGGTTCTTGTGCTAAAAGAGTTAAGAATAGAAAACCTCAAACTTTGACTCATAAACCTGCTGTTTTATCTCAGCTTTCGCGTGTTTTTCCTACTGCACGTCGTGTGACTCAGTACTGGATACCTAAATGCCTGTTGACTAACCCCAGTATTGAGTCATCGAGGTATTGTGCTTCTATGTAGGTTACAAGTTTGAGGAAGGAGAATATTTGGATTTTGGATTAAGGTTGCTCACGCCACATGAACGGTAACAAAGATTGGTTCTCCTCCCTCTCTTTTGTGTCACGTGTAGAGAATGTTACTTTTGCCGATAATTCCTCAACTCCTATAATTGCTAAGGGTTCGGTTAGAGTAAATGATCACTACACTTTGAAGGATGTGGCACTTGTCAAAAATTTGAAATACAACTTGCTTTCTGTTGCACAATTGCTAGATGAAAATCTAGAAATTATTTTCAATAAAAACTGCTGCAAAGTTGTAGGTTCAAATAGTGAGCTTATTTTTAGCATGTCTCGGTTTGGAAGAGTTTTTAAAGCTGATTTTGATATGTCCTCCTCTAAGCATAGGTGTCTAGTTGCTAATGATTCAAAGGACTTATATTTTTGGCATCGTAGACTTGGTCACGTAGGCTTTGATCACCTAACGCATGTTAGTGCTCTTAATCGCATACGTGGGCTGCCTAAGCTTAAAGGGGACAAAGAAATTGTGTGCTCTTCTTGTAGACATGCTAAGATGGTTGCAGGTTCACATACTCCTCTCACAATGATCATGACAACTGAACCATGTCAACTTCTGCATCTTGACACCGTAGGACCTTCACGTGTTCAATCCTTCGGAGGTAAATGGTATGTTCTTGTTATTGTTGATGATTAGTCTAGATACTCTTGGGTTTACTTTATGGCGTCTAAGAATGAAGCTTTTAGTCACTTTAGAACTTTATTTCTTAGATTATCAATCGATCACCCAGGATCATTAAAAGCAATAAGAAGTGATAATGGAACTGAATTTAAAAATCAATCTTTTGATCACTTTTGTGCTGAAAATGGAATAGATCATCAATTCTCTTCACCATATGTACCTCAACAAAACGGTGTTGTAGAAAGAAAGAACATAACCTTAGTTGAGATGGCTAGGACTATGCTTGATGAATATCAAACTCCTAGGAAATTTTGAGTTGATGCGTTAGCAACCACTTGTTATGTCTCAAATCATGTTTTCTTGCGTGCTAAGCTAGGTAAAACACCATATGAGCTTCGGTTTGGACATAGGCCTAGTGTTACACACTTTCGGGTCTTTGGTTGCAAATGCTTTGTTAAGAAACATGGTAATCTTGATAAGTTTGAACCTCGATCCATTGATGGCATGTTTCTTGGTTATCCATCTCATACTAGAGGCTACCGTGTGCTTTTACTTGACACTAACAAAATTGTGGAGACTTGTGAAGTGTCTTTTGATGAAGCTAGCCCAGGTACTAGCTCCGGTGTTGCAGGACCAGATCGTATCCTCAGGGGGAGGGTATTTTAGAAGATGAAGAAGAGCCGGTGATACTGCCTAGTAGTTCCGAAGTTGACACTTGTCTAGCTCCGGACATTGAACAAGCTCCGGCTATCACCTATGCTGGTCCTGATCGTCCACAAGTCACAAGCTCATCAATCTACGATGAACCTAATGAAGAAGAAGCTTGTGAGACATCTGTTCCCCTACGTTTTTACAAAGATCATCCCCCACAAAAGATTATTGGAAGCTTGCACGAACGAGTCACACGGTCCAGGTTTTGCGATCCAAAGTCTCATGCTCATTCTGCTTTTGTTGCTTCTTTTGAACCCAAAGATATATCACATGACTCACTAATGAATCTTGGATTATTGCCATGCAAGAAGAGTTAGAAAATTTTGAAAGAAATAATGTTTGGAAACTTGTACCTCCACCTCAAGGTCACACTTTAATTGGAACTAAATGGGTATTTAAAAATAAACAAAGTGAGGATGGGGTTGTGGTTAGGAATAAGGCTAGGTTGGTTGCTCAAGGGTTCACTCAAGTTGAAGGTCTAGATTTTGATGAAACTTTTGCTCCTGTCGCTAGATTAGAAGCCATAAGAATTTTGTTAGCTTTTGCAGCATCTAAAGGTTTTAAGCTATTTCAAATGGATGTTAAAAGTGCTTTTCTTAATGGCTACATAGATGAGGAGGTTTATGTCAAACAACCACCGGGTTTTGAAAATCCAGATTTTCCTAATCATGTTTACAAACTGTGCAAAGCCTTATACGGTCTCAAACAAGCCCCTAGAGCATGGTATGATAGGTTAAAAACATTCTTACTTGAAAAGGGGTTAACCATGCGCAAGGTTGATAAAACTCTTTTTGTGCTTAAACATGGCAATGATTCATTATTTGTTCAAGTGTATGTGGATGATATTATCTTTGGTTGTGCTTCTCATGATCTTGTGTCCAAGTTTTCAGCAATGATGAGTTCCGAATTTGAAATGAGTATGATGGGTGAACTCACTTACTCTTTGGGGCTGCAAATCAAGCAAACCAAGGAGGGTACCTTTGTGCATCAAACGAAGTATACCAAAGACCTCCTAAGGCGCTTCAACATGGACAAAAGCAAGCCTCTTCGGACACCAATGGGAACAGCAACAACACTTGAACTTGATGAAGATGGTGAATCCGTGGATCAAAAAGAATATAGAAGCATGATCGGATCACTTTTGTACCTCACGGCATCAAGACCGGACATACAATTTAGCGATGTCTTTGTGCACGGTTTCAAGCTTCCCCACGTGTTTCACATCGTCAAGCCGTCAAAAGGATTCTCAGGTACTTACACGGAACTCAAGAATTTGGCATTTTTCTTCCTTCTTCCTCAACTGTTACTTTGAAAGCTTTTTCAGATGCTGATTTCGGGGGTTGTAGGATTGGTAGGAAAAGTACTTCTAGTGCTTGTCATTTTCTTGGTAATTCTCTTGTTGCTTGGTCCTCTAGAAAACAAAATTCAGTTGCACAATCCACAGCTGAATCTGAATATGTAGCTGCTGCTAGTGCTTGCTCACAAATTCTTTGGATTGTTCAAACACTTAAGGACTATGGGATTGATCTAGATAGTGTTCCACTGTTCTGTGATAACAGTAGTGCCATTTGCATTGCTAAAAACCCCGTGCAACATTCTAGAACTAAGCACATTGACATTAGGTATCACTTTCTCCGAGATAATGTTGAAAAAGAAAACATTGTTCTTCACCATGTAGATACCGAACAACAATTGGCTGACATTTTTCAAAACCTTTGGATTTCACTCGTTTTTGTTACATTCGTAGTGAAATAGGGGTTATGCATCCTCATGGCTTAAATTGAGGGGGAGTTTTGAAACTTGGGAAGTCTATGTGTGAATCTGAAATTAAAATAATATGAGCATAGTATTTCATACATATATGACTTTGTGATTCCTTTTACATGCTGAAAGTTCTTACTACATTACTCGTGTTATACATTTTGTAGTTTTTGCCATGTCTAGTAATTGGAATAATTACTTACACTAAACCTGGCCATGGTCGAACTTTTTTGCTGTTTTGAACTTGTTACATGTTCACAAGTGCTTTTAATCATAAAGAATTAATCAAGTAATCAACTCACATGATTGAATTTTTATGAACAAATATAAACTGAGAAAAGATCAAGAGAATATGCTTGCATCACACTTCTTCTTTTGAGATGGCTTGTCATTGCACTTAGATATCAACTTGGAAGAAGTTGTGTATGACTAAAACCATGTCCTTAAGCTTCTGATTGTCAAATGACATAGGCTTGGCTTGGTTGGTTAGAATAAGGCATATGCGCATATAATCTCTTGCAAATATCATATGATATAAATTTATGCTTTGAAAAATAATAAAATGCAGCAACTAGTGTCATGCTATCAGGTTTTGAGATAGTTAAGTTTGTGAGATCATGACTTGCTTAAATTGAAAATTACATATGATCTCTAGCATGGCTTACACTACTTTATGTATCTCATTGATGTGATAGTGTAAGTTACTTGATAGTATGACTTGGATGAGCTTTGTTTATATGTATATGTTATAATATGCTCATAACAATTAAAGAGGGAGAGATAATTTCTTTATATGCTCATGACTTGCTGAATACATTATCAAAGGAGGAGAGATAAGCATAAAGAGAAAGAGAATATGTGCATAAGGAGAGATAATAAAGGGGGAGAGATTTTCTTCTCATTTTACTTTTGATTTACAAAAGGGGAGAAATTGCCTTCAAAACTTTTATTGAGAATAAGCCAATGTTCAGATTTTAAATGGTGTTGCCAATGCATTCATCAAGGGGGAGATTGTAAGACCTATGTGTGATGAATACATTGGCTTGTAGTGAATACACTTGGCTTCGATGATAAAAGTTTTGAATATCACCAAAACACCTTTTTATCAAGGTCCGACTCTAGCTCTGAGCTACAGCAAGGTCCGACGGTAGGTCCGGCTTGTTTTGGGTAGCTCTGGCTACGTTAGATGCTAGGTCCGGCTTCTTGGTAAGGTCTGACTAGCTTTGGTCAGCTCCGATGAGTTTTGTCTTTAGTTCCGACATGTCTTTGATAGCTCCGGCGTGTTTTTGCTAAAGCTCCGAGTTGATTTTTCTAGCTCCGGCTTTTGGGTTTACTAGTTTCGACTAGTTCTGGTTAGCTCCAGCGCTAGGTCCTGCTAGTTTTGTAAGCTCCGGCGGGAGCTTGGTTGTAATAGTTTTGGTAAGCTCCGGCGCTAGATTCTACTAGCTTTTGTTAGCTCCGGCTCAAGGTCCGGGTTGCTCTGGCAAGGTCCGGAACTTGACTGCAGTGCTTCTGCTTTTCATTTGCAATGTTTCGTACTTACTTTACATTGTTGGAAAGATTGATTAGTATTCATTTGCTAAGTTTTTGGTGCGTTTTGGTTGATATGGATGATATCGTGTTACTGTGGTTTTGCAACATGCTTATGTGAGGTTCTCACATAAGGTGTTGTGTTCAGAACTCACGTGAGTCAAGTCGAGGACTTGGGCTTGTATGGATTGGTTGTTTATTCATGTGCAGGTGTTGCTTGAGTTCAAGACATGGCTGGTGACGGGATCCATTGGACTAGTCTCAGGGAGGAGATGAGGTTCCAACAACCAAGTTCGGGAGGAACTGTGGTTGAGCTGATCAGGAGGTCGCGCAGGATGATTGAATCAAGGGCAGTGCATATGAAGGTTACTGAACGTCGAAGGAAGGTGTTCACACGTATGCATGTGGTGCATGACGTGGCAACATGGTTCCGAAGATGGGATAAGGAAGGAAGGATCTGGTTGGAAGGATCGGATCGTACCGGTTGATGACTTTGGCTGCGGCGGAGTCGGTTATGGCTCGGTATGGAAAGTATCGAGTTGGTTATGTTAGGATTTCGTGTGTGTCACGAATTTGAGTTGTTTAGGAATGTGGGATACGTTCCTAAGGTTTTTGGAAGTCTTAAGATTGCTTCTATCTGCGTATAGAAGAATCTTGAGCAGTTATGGAAAGTTAGGATTCGTGATCTGAGTAGGATTAGAGTCCTAGTTGATATTGGGTTGGCCTAAGGGCTGGTTATATAAGCAAGGGAGCCCTGAGCTCGTAGTAGACGACTTTGGGGCTGTTCCTCTTGTGTGCCGTTGAATAAAATTCGTAGTTTGAAGGAACTTTTGTGCCTTGTTCGTCCGACTTGTTCCAGACAAGTTTTACTCGTCGAGTTTCTGGACAGCACTACCTTTCGTCGGTGGTTTTATCATAACTCGAGTTTTACAGATCCAATTGACATGATTCTTTTTGGGTTGTCTTCACAACTTGATTCTCTATCATATATAAAAATTTCACGGTCATTGGATTTGTGGTCTATGATCTACACGAGTTTCTTTGCAGAATTCCAGAACTGTTTTTCCTCGGGTAGGGCAGTTCTACCTGTGTTTGATCTTTCAATCATAGCTTGAGTTTTTCTCGACGGATTTGAGTGATTCTTTTTGTGTTGTCTTCGTGACTTGATTTTCTCTGACATCTATCACTTTTGTCACTGCGAAACATGTTTAGATTAGTCTCACACACGATTTTTTTAATAGATCGTTTTTCTGCCGAAAGGGTTTGGGGTTTTATTATTTCCGCTGCGTAAGATTTTTAAATCTACCACCCCCTGGTAGCCTTTCATGTGCTCTTCGATCCTACAGGTGAGTCAGACTAGACCGGACCTGTATAACTTTGTGCAGTGAGAGTGATTAAAATTTGCTTGAGCTCTTGGGGAGTGTTTCTCCAACACACTCCATACACAAAGAGTATTATAATCATTTCTTGAGCTCCTTTCAACTTGATTTCTCACTCTCCTTTCTCTTTACGCTTTCTTCATAATTTCATTAAAACCTGCGCTCATCTCAACAATTTAGTTAAGATCTCATTTGCTTGTCATAAATCCACAAAAACCCAGAAGGGATGCCTAGATGCACTTTCAATTTCCCCCTTTTTGGTGATTGATGACAACCAATTGAGATTTTACAAATATGATTAAAAGTGCAAAATTTTCATTAAGCGTGCACATATGAGTTTGGAACAAATTAAGCAATGAAAACATGAGACATATGTGCACTCTTTATGGTGGGATGCAAAACTACATGTGCGTGAACAATAATTTTGATATGAATAAGATAAATGGCATAATCATGACAACATCAAGGTTATCAAGCATGAATATCAAATTCAGAGCATAACACATAACTCATAAGCATAAAAAAGTCATAGTTTCACACCACATGTCCAATAGCATAAGAGAGCACAACCAAAGTTTCACAACCCAAAAGAAAACACAAATAGAGCTCTCCTCTTGCAACCTATAGCTAGGACCTAGTGACTCCCCCTCAATCTCTCCCCCTTTGGCATCAAGGCACCAAAAAGAAGGAGAGGAGGGATCTAGAGGCTCATTCCTCGTTGTCGGTCCTCTCATCGTCTTCATCTTCAGGTTGAGGAGGAGGATGAGCGGATCCACTTGAAGTGCCCCCTATGCCAAAATAGGCAAGCTCAGAAGGTGAAAGGGGTGGAAGCTCCGAGAAGTCAGAGAGTCCTCAGAGATGACAGGAGATCCAATGGGCTCATTCTCCAGCTTCTGGCAGATTTGCTTGACATTTTGCTTTATGTATCTCATGTCTTCCTTTCTTGCCTTGTTCAACTTGTGAAGTTTCACCTTAGCCTTCTTGAAGGAGCCAAAGATGGCAACCAAGTACATCAAAATACCACTAGAAGACCCTTTTTGAGGAGGGTCCCTTGTAGCAGGAGCAGTCCTGACATCTCCTTGAGCTCTCCTCGAAGCCTCTTCACTAGACACCGGAGATGGAGCAGCTGAGAGAGTGGCTTGGGAAGGCTTCTGAGGCCTCAATGGAGTGTGCTCCACATCCTTCACGAACTCAATTCCCGTGACTTTTCTATCATGAACATGATGTAAGGCACATAGCCACACAAACGGTTCGGTGTGCAGGAGATATTTACCATATCATTCCAAATATAGTTGAAGACATCAAACTTTCTGTTCTTGCTTATCACCTTCATTAGTGTCCTTAGGTAGCCTTGGACACTTCCTGCATCTCCATCTTTTGGAGCTATCGTCTTCCTCAGCACCCTATTGAGAACCATGAAGAAATGCTTCACGTTCTTGGTCGATGGAGGGTTGAAATTCAAGCGAGTGTCATAATGGAACTCCATCTTGTCCTTCTCTAGGACACTGATATTGTGAATCACAACTGCATTTTTGTCGATGTTCTCTAGATGCAGCAATCTTGCAAACTCATCAGAAGTCATGGTGTACTTGGATCCGTGAGTCATCCAAGTCACCCTCTCCTCGTCATCACTGGCAAAATAGCAGGTCGCAAAGAATTGTGCAATGACCTCATCATTGTAGTCATACCTAAAGGCAAATAGGTCCTTGAGGCCATGTCTCTCCACAACCTCTATCACCTCATCAAAAGCTGGACAACTCTTCCTCTCAAAGTGACTCCAGTCAATCCATTGACTCTTGACCACTGGAGTCTTCATCTGCATGTACACAGAATTGTAGTAATCCGCTTGGAAGTTGCTCCAAAACCTTGCATCCGAAGCCTTCCTGGAACTGTTGTAGCAGTCAATGCCCCTGAGCTTTGAAGCTATGTCGCTTCCTTTGCCATTAAATCTCTTTTCAACGGGGTCTATGTTCCCCTGTCTCAGTGCACTCATCCAGAGGGGGCCAATTGGACTGGTGGCGACCCCTTTCCCTTTGCCCTTAGCTTGGCAAGGAGTTGCCAAGCTGGGGCCAGCTGCATCCTTTCCTTTTGATGCAGTCTTCTTGGCCACGACCTTTCGCCGCACCTGAGGTGGAGTGGGCGAAGGATCAGTTGCATGGTGTTGCCTCTTCTTGCTTTGGCTTGTCGAGGACCAAAGCAAAGACTCTTGGTCCAACTCGGCCTCAAAATCGGAGATTTCATCATTGGAGATCGACATTGTCCTGACATGAGGATTATACAATGCAATGGATGAGGATTGATGGCAAGGAGATGCATTGAGTAGTTGGAATTTTAGGTTGAGTTCAGTTAAAAATCGGACTTGTCCAGTGTTCAGGTGCGGACTAGTCTGGTATACCGAACTTGTCCGCACTAAGACCGGACTAGTCCGATATTCAGCTATAGGAACACTAAATTGCAAGGCAATGGTGGTTCTCAATGCGAAGATAGCTCAATAGAGATGTAATACAACAAGAAATCATGTGCGAACAAGTAGATCTAAGCTATTTGGTCCACAATACAAGAAATCGAAGGTTCTAGGGTTTTTGAGAAATATTACCAAAATCCTTCGATTCTTGAGGTTGAAGGCATTGTTGATGCGGACAAGTCCGTGGTCTTCGATCCTCTTGCGATGAAGATCGTTTTCCACGGAGATTTGAAGGGATTTGGTGGAGAAATTGCCAAATGGCCTTGGGAGCGCTCGAGTGAAGAGAGGAGGGAAGTTGTGAGGATGAAGGGGATTAGGGTTTGGCGGCCCTAGGGTTATGGAGTCAAAAAATCGGACTAGTCCGTCGTCAACCGGACTAGTCCGGACTACTAGACCTCTGCGGACTAGTCTGCACTGTGCGGACTAGTTTGTGGTTACCAGAACATATATAATTAGCCCATTTGTATATATTCGAAGGTACTTACACATAAATTAGGGGGGAAAACACACAAATAATCTTGATGAATATGATCAGTAAACATACAACAATCAAGCTATGACCATAAATCACCAAGATCAAGTAATTGAAATAGTTTTTCGTAGAAAATAGAGAGAGATGTTTTTCATAAAACAATCAATGGATTTTGAAGAAGCCATACAGGTATGCAAGTTTTCAAGCCACGTTCCAAGCATCAAGGATGTTTAGTTCATTTCGGAGCTCACAAAAATGTTTTTCATCAAGTGGCTTGGTAAATATATCAGCTAGTTTTTTTTCGGTGTTGACATGGGAAACGGCTATGTCTCCTTTCATTGAGTGGTCCCTCAAAAAGTGATGCTAGATGTCTATGTGTTTGGTCCTAGAGTGCTCGACAGGATTAAGGGCAATTTTAATGGCACTCTCATTATGACAAAGGAGTGGAATACGGCTTATATTGTAACCGTAATCCCTTAGAGTTTGTCGCATCCAAAGGAGCTGTGCACAACAACTCTCGAATGCAACATACTCCGCTTTGGCCGTGGATAGGGCAATGGAATTTTGTTTCTTGGAGGACCAAGAAACTAGGGATCTACCTAGGAATTGGCATGTACCAGAGGTACTTTTTCTATCAACTTTGCATCCGACATAATCTGCATCGGAGTATCCAATGAGATTGAATTTGGAACCTTTAGGATACCAAAGGCCTACGTTGGGTGTATGAACTAAATATCGCAAGATTTTTTTTACGGCTGTCAAATGACATTCCTTAGGATTGGCTTGAAATCTTGCACACAAACATACACTCAACATAATATCAGGCCTAGATGCACATAAGTAAAGTAGGGATCCAATCATGGAGTGATATACCTTTTGATCCACGTTTGGTCCATCTTCATTGAGATCCAAGTGTCCATTTGTTGCCATGGGAGTCTTTATAGGCTTCGCCTTGTCCATTCCAAACTCCTTGAGTATGTCTTGAGTGTACTTGGTTTGCCTTATGAATGTCCCTTCCTTTTGTTGTCTCACTTGGAATCCCAAGAAGTACTTCAATTCTCCCATCATGGACATCTCGAATCTATCTGTCATAATCTTACTAAATTCTTCACAAAATGATTTGTTAGTTGAACCAAAGATAATATCATCAATATAAATTTGACAAATGAACAAATCATTGTCAAAATGCTTAGTAAACAAGGTATAATCGGCTTTGCCAATCTTAAATCTATTTTCAATTAAAAAATCTCTAAGGCACTCATACAAAGCTCTAGGAGCTTGTTTGTGGCTGTAGAGAGCCTTACGCAGTTTGAACACGTGGTCGGGGAACTCTTGATCTTCGAATCTAGGGGGTTGCTCCATGTACATCTCCTCTTTGATTGGTCCGTTGAGGAAGGCGCTTTTCACATCCATTTGATAGAGATTGAAATCATGGTGAGTAGCATATGCAAGTAATATTCTAATCGATTCAAGCCTAGTTACAAGAGAAAAAGTTTTGTCGAAATCCAAACCTTCGACTTGTGAATACCCTTTGGCCACAAGTCGTGCCTTGTTTCTTGTCACCACCCCGTGTTCATCTTGTTTGTTGCGGAAGACCCATTTAGTGCCGACGACGTTGAACTTGGGCATTTCGACAAGTTCCCACACCTCATCCCGTTTGAAGTTGTTCAATTCTTCTTGCATTGCCACCACCCAATACGGATCTCTCAATGCATCCTCAATCCTACGCGGTTCCAAAAAGGATACAAACGAGTAATGTTCACAAAAGTTAGCTATTCGAGATCTATTTGTTACTCTCTTTTGGATGTCACCGATTATGTTACCGATTAGGTGGTCTCTTTGGACGCATCAGTGTACTATTGGATGTGGTACTTGTGGTCTTGAATCTTCATGTTCATCTTCATTAACCCCTAGATGGTTTCCTTTATTGTTGTATTGGTCACCTTGATCTTCATGAGGTTGATCTTGTGTAGAAGCTCCCCCTTGATCCATTACCTCTACTTGTGGTTCATTTTCTTCATTTTCATCTGGAGGTGACGCTTGTGGTCGAATATCGCCCAACGCCATTCTTCTCAATGCTTGACATGGAGCTTCTTCTCTATCTAGCACACATGGATCAACTTGCACTTCTTGAGAGCCGTTAGTTTCATCGAACACTATGTCATGTGCTAGTTCAACAAGTCTGGAGGCCTTGTTGAAGACACGATAAGCGTAAGAGTTCGAATCATATCAAAGCAAGGAACCTTCAACGGACTTCAAAGCAAACTTTAAAGTCCTAGGCTTCTTGTTCAAAATATATTAGAACCAAAAACTCAAAAATAGGAAATATTCGGCTTGTTACCGGTGAGTAGCTCATATGACATTTTCTTGAGAAGTCGATGAAGATAGAGCCGGATTATGGCGTGACAAGCGGTGTTAACCGCTTCTGCCCAAAATTGATGCGAAGTCTTGTACTCATCAAGCATTATCCTCACCATCTCTATGAGGGTTTGGTTCTTCCTTTCGGCTACTCCGTTTTGTTGAAGGAGTAAGGTGCTGAAAACTCATGTTTTATGCCTTCTTCGTCTAAGTACTCCTCAACTTTGGTGTTCTTGAATTCCATGCCGTTGTCACTACGTATATTCTTGATCTTCAACGAGAATTCATTTTGGGCACGCTTGAGTCCTTGAGTTTCTGTCTTATCATGTAAAAAGAAAACCCACGTGAAGCGCGAAAAATCATAAACAGTTACTAAACCATATTTGTTACCGCCGATGCTGATGTAAGCAATTGGACCAAATAGATCCATGTGAAGTAGCTCGAGCAGTTTTGTCGTTGTCATGACGTTCTTCGCGGGATGAGGTGCTCCTACTTGCTTCCCGGCTTGGCACGCGCTACAAAGCCCATCTTTCTAAAAAAAACATCCTTTAAACCTCAGATGTGATCGCCCTTAAGGAGTTTTGAAGATTCCTCATACCAACATGTGCTAGCCGTCTATGCCACATCCAACCCATGTTGGTATTTGCAATCAAGCATGTGTCATGTTCGGCTTTATCTTTGCCGAAGTAAACAAGATAGGGCTTTCCCTTTAACACACCCTTGAATGCAACCGAGTCATCACTCCTTCTAAAGACGGTCACACCCTCATTAGTGAACAAGCAATTATAATCCTTGTCACATAATTGAGATAAGGACAGAAGGTTATAATCTAAGGAGTCGACATGGAAAACATGAGAAAGCATGTGTTGAGATGATATTGCAAATTTACCGGTACCGAGCACCCTTCCTTGACTGTTGTCTCCAAAATAGATGCCCTCGCTTGTATCTTCATTTTCTTCATATTCAACAAACATCCTTCTTTCTCCGGTCATGTGGTTGGTGCATCCACTCTCTAGCACCCATTTTGATCCACCAGAGGAATAGGCCTACAAAAACAAATTATGCCTTGGTTTTAGGTACCCAAGCTTGCTTGGGTCCTTTGAGGTTAGTCACAAGTGATTTGGGCACCCACACATGGGACTTGGTGTTCCCTTGGCGTGGCCCAACATATTTGGCATACACTTTACCAAAGTTGCTTTTCATAAGAACATAAGATGCATCAAAAGTTCTAAATAAGAGTTGTTGTTCATGTGTGTTAACCATCTTAGACTTATCAACTTTATTGGGCTTTCTAGCTTGAGAGGAGTTTCCCTTGACAAAGACAATAGGCTCCTTGTTATTCTTATGGCTTCTAGCATTTTGCTTTTCACCATAAGAATATCCAATGCCATATTTGACATTAGGAGGTCTTGTGGCCAAATATGCACTGTGTGCATACTTGACCTTCTCCTTGTCAAATATGCCACTTCAGAAAGGATGCCTATCCTTGGTCGAGTTTGACTTGTCTTTCAAGCTAGTTTCAAGTTTAGCACATGAACAAGTAATAGTAGTTTCAGATTTTAAGTGTTGAGTAGGTGAGCTTTGTTGACGGCTATTATATACCAATTTCATCCGTCAATTTAAATCAATTATGTGAAGGATTTGTCATTTCTTGCACACATCACCTTTCTACCTAACCCAATTCCACTTGGACTTGGAGAAATATGTTTATGCAGCATTTTATGCAGGAAATGAGGAAATGTAGAGGGACCAATTCTATAAAATACCATCCCAGCCAATCAGGCGACGACATGTGGCATCCCATGGATCAAATGGCCCATAAACAGAAGTATCCGAGGAGATCCAATGGTGTATCACCCATATACATCAATGGGACCCACCTGGCAGCCACCTGGAGAAAGCACACGAGAATTGGTGCAATGACCAGGTCGGCCGAACCAGGGGGTCGGCCGACCTGGTCTCTGCACCAAACTCAGTCAGCCTCCACGTGTTGGCTCCTCCCGGCTTCCTGGAGTCAATGGTGACTGATTCGCTCACTTTGGTGGCAGGAACCGACCTCGAAACTAGTATAAATAGGACCCCTACCCCTCACTTCAACACACACCACTTGAGCTTCATCTCTATTGTATACACTGTCATCCATAGTCTTAGAGGAGTTAGGTTGTAGAGAGGAGAGTCTCTAGTCCCGAGTCCAAATTGGGAAAGGAGTAAGGAGTATCTCTCTTCCCAATCCTACATTGGGAAAGATATGGTTCATGTATTCTTTCTTGTGTTTGTGACTTTATGCATAATAAAGATAGTATCTTTAGTCTCTACTTATACATATAATTGGGCAAAGTGTTTCTTGTTTGATTGTGGAGTCCATGTATGTGGAAGGTATAACTTCTATGACTGTTTCATCATGAACATATCTCATTATCATAGAACCTATAAACCCCCACTATAGTCTAGTTAATTATAACATAACTAGGTTAGTATGGAATGTTGTGTATCAACATAGGTTCAATGATGATTCAATTCATTGCCTTAGGATGGATTGTGCCTAGGCTCTTAAGGTAATTACTTAATATGCTAGCATGGTGCTAGGACAGCTAAGTAGCATTGAATGTCTCGTAGACCCACGGATTGAAGAGGTAGGCAGTAGGTGGTGACAGTCCTATCTGTCCTTTGTAATCCTGCACGTTTGGCTATGCCACAGGCTCTTGGCGGGAGTCGCCCTAGTATTGCTAGGGGTAAGCCTGTGCCCGATGTGTTGAACCACATATCATAAGTATTCACTATTGATCTAGCTTATGAATAATTAGTTTAGACTATGTATATGTACAATAGAGCATAGTAGGAGTACCTCCATAACTCTCAACCTTAACTAACCTCGAGGATCCTCTTACCCCCCTTAGACTTGAAAGCTTTTGTGTGTGTCACACTACCTCCACTATTATTTTATCCATCCTTACTAGATTATTATCTAGACCTTTCTACCCTTTCCACTTGATGATTGTTATATCTCTACCCCGCCTTCCTTTGTGATCAAATAAATGACACCCTTGGGAATACTCTTAAGGGGAAATGCTACAATGAAACCTCCGTGCGCTTGCGGAATTCACTCTATGATCCAATAGAACCATTAACAAGCATTTCTAACACATCAATTGGAGATGTTTAGTTAATGGTGCATAAGTAATACCAACAAGCATTTTTGGCACCGTTGCCGGGGATGATTTGTTAGTATATCTTAGGAGCCGTCAACAAGCATTTCTGGCGCCGTTGCCGGGGAAGGAAAATAGATATAAACATGACTAAGTGAATAGGATAGAACCCTGGGTAGGATTTTAGTAGGATAACCATTCTTTGTTTTCGCATTTTAAATGTGAAAATTGGGTAGTCTATGTCTGGTTTCCGCCTGCCGGAACACTTTGTTGATGATATCAAATCTCTTCTGAGAGACCGACCTCGTGTCGTTACTCCTCAGAAGATTCGAGCGGCAAAGCAAGCCAGCATTTCTGCACCAATAATCCAAACGCCAATGGCTCAGAAGACCCTTCGTGAGTTCTCAGCTCCCTCTGCTAACAATGTCGGCCGAACAGGGAGTCGAGCCAAATTGGCTCCCCTTCCTCCAACGGCTAAATTTTGAACCCCAAGTGACTGTTGGAGGGTGCACCCTATAAATTGTGGCCGTGAGGAGCACCTCTCTTCACACACCACATCATTTTACACCTCTCCAAGTCACTCTCTAGCTCACCTTGTTTTGTTTGCTTTTCATTGCAGTACTCTTGCTCAAATCCATCCCCGAAAAGATTTTCTTTTGTTTGCATTTGCATTTTACACTCATGCTTTCAAGAGGAGAAAATTCGTTGAGAGTTTTGTTTTCAAAACATCGCTTCTTTTCGGAATTTTCTCGCCTTGTTTTGTTATTGGTTGTTGAACTCAAAAAGACATGAAGAGGTTGTTTGGAAAGAGGAAGGAGGCTGCAAGCTCAAGCCATGGTGAAGGTTCTAGTGCACGCCTCTCTTCCATGGGTACAAGCCCAAGGAGGAGAAGTGTGTGTGATGACACTCCCATGGAAGGGAGAAGCAACCCAAACCAACTTCTTCATGACAACGACCTCGACATACGAAGCGAAGTTGAAGATCAAGCACGCAGGCTTCTCCAAGATCGTGAGTTCCGCCACACCAAGGCTTACAATCCACATTTGATCTCCAAAATAGGTATGGACTCCGAATTTCTTTCCATTTGGCATGCAATTGGATTTGATGACTTTGCTCACATAGAGGATAAAGGTTCACGCCTTCTCACTATCCAATTCCTTTGCACGCTAAGAATAGGATTTGATGGTATTACTTTTAGATTATTTCAAAAAGAATACAACATCCTATGGAAAGAATTAGGTAGCATCTTAGGCTTCCATAAACGGTGTTTGCTAAATTTAGACAATTTGCCTACGTTTAACAAACAAAGTTTTTGGCATGAGCTAACTAGTGAGGTCACATGTAGGGCTCCTAGGAATAGCCACATCCAAAACCCTACCTTACGCTTCATGCATAGATGGGTGGCTATGACTATGTTCCCTAGGGGAGATGTTAGGGTTGTGCGAGATGATGAATTGAAAATTTTGTTTACCATGACTAAAAAGATAAAATTTGCTCCAGTCAAAGCCATGATGACACAATGGTTAGATTACATTTCAAAATCAGGACCAATTGAATGCACTTCATTGATTACACATATTGCTGACAGAGTAGGAGCACTTAAATACTCTTCATTTGAATACATTGAAACTGAAAGAGAATTCATTGATGAAGACTATTTAGTGCAAGGACATACCCTTAAGCATGATCAAGATGGGTCCTTGATATTTTTCTATCCCGCCTTTGTCAATGAAATTTGATTATCTAACCTGGATTTTTAGTTGTACAAATGCCGGAGGCTAACCATTAATCTTCTTCCCCTTGAGGAAGCAAGAAGAAGTAATGTCTCTGGCAGGGTAACAAGGAATCGTGCGAGGGCTGCAGCCAAAGGCATGCCACCGATAATCTCTCCGGTCCATGAATACCAAGAGGAAGAGAACCCAACGGGTTGTGAGATCGGATGGACTCAACCTCCGACGTATGAGACTGGGGGATCATCTTGGCAAGAATGGCAAAGGGATCCACCCTTATCCACTTCAAGCTCTAGCAGCTTGCCCCGAACTTCCATGAGAGGACGTCGTTCCTTTTCGGCTAGAAGTCATCATGGCTATAGCCAAGGAATGACGGACCTCACTAGACGTATGGGCGAACTTGAAGTGAGAATGGATGACATCTACAGCACACTCCAAGAGCATGTTCAAGGTACCCAGGATTGGCAACAACACATGGATGCTCAATTCACCAAATTCAACACGGCGCGACAACAACAACTAGCCGATCTTGCAGTGTACTTCCGTCATCAAGGGTTCAACCCTTAACACATAGGTAGTTGAAGAACAAGCTTGGGAGAGGACCCCCACTTGAGGTAACATGTATCACATTCTTTGCATATTTATTTTCCATCCATCCATCATCCACCTTGCATTTAAAAAAAGGTTAGATTTGCTTTCATCAAATAAAGATGTGCGGTAAGAATGATTTAGAATTCACATAGATGAAATGATGAATAGTTGCTCTATTTTATTTTCCTAAGTCTCCAGTTTACAACTTGCTAGTCTCCGAATATTGCTTTCATTGGTTTAAAATACTTTTACCTTAATTTAGAAGTTGTGGGTAGCAAAAGCTTGATCTAATTCTAGGTTGTTGCAAGACTAGAATTGGTAATAGGGCTGCTAGTCCTAGTTTGAAAGTAAAACTTAGATTTCCGGAGAAATCCTAAAAAGATTTAAGTTTCCCTCATTTGATTGGAAATACCTACCAAATCCATATGATATTCATACATAGACAAAACCTTATGCATATGCTATTTGCTTTCACATTGAGCCTAGTCAAACTAGTATAGATATATGTGAGAAATGATTCAACTCTTTTTGAATTCAAGACTTCACTTGCACATGCTATACTTCTACACTAGAAGTAAGCAAAACATCCATCATATCCACCATACCACAATAAAAAGAGAAACTCCATGTTATTCATGTTTAGCACTCTCTTCAAAATTCATTGCAAAGAAAGGGAGTAGAAGACATGGCTACAAAAAGAAAATGAAAAAAAGCATGCTTACATAATAAGCATGAGAAAAAAAAGAGAGAGAGAAAAGAAAAGTAGCCATGTTTCATCCCTGCAAAAGAAAGAGAGATTATACTAGAAAAGGAGTTATCTCAAGTATCCACATCCACTTCCACCCCATCATACATGCACTAGTCTTGAATCAAAAAGTTTTGATTTGAATTCTCCTAAGGCTTACTCTTTTGACTTAGCAATATATGTGATGCAAATATGCCTGCTTACTTTCCTTACCAAGCTCCACATACAAGCCATATTCAATGAGTAGGAATAGTAGAAGCACGATGCTTTGGTGAGGAAATATTTCCACTATCCACAAAGGAGTGACTGAGAGAATCAAATTGAGGTACTTAATATCTAAATTGAATTATTTGGGGTTTAAGTGGAACTTGATTTCTAGGCTATGTTTGATCCATTTGCTATTCTACCTTTCAACTACTCATGAATATGAGAAAGCATAAGCCCCATGATAACTTAAGAAAGGTAGGGTATCATAGCCAATTTTTGCAATACTAGGTAGAGTATCTTATTGTGCATTAGATACTTTTGAAAAAAGACATTGTAACAACTCCTAATCATCAACTTAAAGTCTTGACTTTGCTTGGGACGAGCAAAGGATAAGCTTGGGGGAGTTTGTTGATGGCTGTTATATACCAATTTCATCCATCAATTTAACTCAATTATGTGAATGATTTGTAATTTCTTGCACACATCACCTTTCTACCTAATCCAATTCCACTTGGACTTGGAGAAATATGTGTATGCAACATTTTATGTAGGAAATGAGGAAATGTAGAGGGACCAATCCTATAAAATATCATCCCAGCCAATCAGGAGATGACATGTGGCATCCCATGGATCAAATGACCCACAAACAAAAGTATCCGAGGAGATCCAACGGTGTATCACCCATATACATCAATGGGACCCACCTGACAGCCACCTGGAGAAAGCACACGAGAATTGGTGCAATGACCAGGTCGGCCGAACCAGGGGGTCAGCCGACCTGGTCTCTGCACCAAACTCGGCCAGCCTCCACGTGTTGGCTCCTCCCGGTTTCCTGGAGTCAATGGTGACAGATTCGCGCGCTTTTGGTGGCGGGAACCGACCTCGAAACTAGTATAAATAGGACCCCCTAACCCTCACTTCAACACACACCACTTGAGCTTCATCTCTATTGTATACACTATCATCCATAGTCTTCGAGGAGTTAGGTTGTAGAGAGGAGAGTCTCTAGTCCCAAGTCCAAATTTGGAAAGGAGTAAGGAGTCTCTCTCTTCCCAATCCTACATTGGGAAAGGTATGGCTCATGTATTCTTTCTTGTATTTGTGACTTTATGTATAATAAAGATAGTATCTTTAGTCTCTACTTATACATATACTTGGGCAAAGCGTTTCTTGTTTGATTGTGGAGTCCATGTATGTGGAAGGTATAGCTTCTATGACTGTTTCATCATGAACATATCTCATTATCATAGAACCTATAGACCCCACTATAGTCTAGTTAATTATAACATAACTAGGTTAGTATGGATAATTATGTTGTGTATCAACATTGGTTCAGTGATGATTCAATTCATTGCCTTAGGATGGATCGTGCCTAGGCTCTTAAGGTAATTACATAATATGCTAGCATGGTGCTAGGATAGCTAAGTAGCATTGAATGTCTCGTAGACCCACGGATTGAAGAGGTAGGCAGTAGGTGGTGACAGCCCTATCTGTCCTTTGTAATCCTCCACGTTCGGCTATGCCACAGGCTCTTGGTGGGAGTCGCCCTAGTATTGCTAGTGATAAGCCCGTGCCCGATGTGTTGAACCACATAGCATAAGTATTCACTATTGATCTATCTTATGAATAATTAGTTTAGACTATGTATATGTACAATAGAGCATAGTAGGAGTACCTCCATAATTCTCAACCTTAACTAACCTCTAGGATTCTCTTACCCCCCTTAGACTTGAAAGCTTTTGTGTGTGTCACACTACCTCCACTATTATTTTATCCATCCTTACTAGATTATTATCTATACCTTTCTACCCTTTCCACTTGATGATTGTTATATCTCTACCCCGCCTTCCTTTGGGATCAAATAAATGACACCCATGGGAACATTCTTAAGGGGAAATGCTACAATGATACCTCCGTGCGCTTGCGGAATTCACTCTGTGACCCAATAGAACCATTAACAAGCATTTCTAACACATCAGTTGGAGATGTTTAGTTAATGGTGCATAAGTAATACCAACAAGCATTTCTGGCACCATTGCCGGGGATGATTTGTTAGTATATCTTAGGAGCCGTCAACAAGCTTGAAGAGGATGAAGGGTCACTTTGCTTGAGTGAGTCAACTTGTACCTCAAGGATCTTGTTAACTTTTGTTAAGTTAGCAAGTTCATCTTTGATGATAACATTTGAGTCACTTAACTTCAAGCAAGCTTCCTTGCTTGAAGCTAACTCAAGTTCTAGTGACTTGCTTCGCTCCTTTTCAAGTTCAAGGAGCTCATTGATCTTGCGATACTCTTCCTTTTGGATGATGATCATATCTTCTTGACGATCAATTAGCTCCTTCCTATCAAGAAGCTTATCCATCGAGAATTTCATTTTAGCAGCAATTTTCTTATCTAAGCCAACTAGGATATCTTCATCATCACTATAGTTATCACTATCACTATTATAAGAATGCGAGGAGGAAGATTTTGTTGTTACCTTTCTTTTACCTTCCTTCGACATTAGGCATGTGACGTTGCCCTTCCATGCACCGATAGTTGGGAAGAGGGTGGATTTCTTGGTTTTCTTCTCGATGGCTATGCTAGCCATCTCCTCTTCCTCTTCGGATGAGGACTCATCATTTGAGTCCCACTCCTTTAATAGTTGCGCTTGTCCAATTAGCTTTTTCTTCTTGAAGGTATTATTGGATTGAAGCTTTGCTTCCTTCGTCTTCTTCTTGTTTTCTTCATAAGGGCAATCAACTATAAAGTGGTCATATTCACCACAGTTATAGCATGCCCGCCTCAACTTTGGTCTTGATTTCTCTTTGTATTTTCCCTCATTTGATCTACCCCCTTGTCTTCTTTATATCATCCTCTTTAATTTCTTCATAAATAGGATCATGTCTTCTTCATCTATGTCGCTGCTCTCATCATCACTGTCATCTTCTTTTTGTGTCTTTTGAGCTTCTTTTGACAAGGGCTTGCAAGTGGACTTCAAGGTGACCCCCTTCTTCTTTGTCGAGGTGAGGTCAACGATCTCTTTCACATGTTTTGCTTGTTTTTCCATCATCTCAAAGTTGATGATCTTTCGAAGCAATTCGTCCGGGGTCATTTTCTTGTACCCGGCGATTTCTCTAATCATTGAACATAGAGTCACGTTGCGAGGCATGAAGGCTCTGAGAATTAGCTTCACTACCTCGTGATCATTCCAGTTCTTGCTTCCATATGATCGAAC
This sequence comes from Tuctoria greenei, assembly GCA_036927565.1. Taxonomy (NCBI): domain Eukaryota; kingdom Viridiplantae; phylum Streptophyta; class Magnoliopsida; order Poales; family Poaceae; genus Tuctoria; species Tuctoria greenei. The sequence goes on along the minus strand of JAYESD010000011.1, from coordinate 64,179,874 downwards.
TTTATTGATGAGAGTCTTTAACCGATTGTACATGTCTCGCGGTGACTCATCTTCTTCAATGGCGAATCTTCCCAATTCACCTTCGATCATCTCAATCTTGGCTTCTCGCACATGAAGATTGCCTTCATGTGCAGCTTGTAATGTGTCCCATATTTCTTTTGCAATCTCGAGTCCGTCCACGTTGGTGAACTCATCTCGACTCAATGATGATGTGATGACTGCTGCAGCTTGAGTGTTACAATGAATCGCTTGCTCTTGGCTTGGGGTGAGCTCTTCATCATCATCCGTGATATCTATTTCTGTACACACTATATGCCACAAGCTGGGGTTAAGTGAGATTAAATGCATCTTCATATTTTGCCTCCACATTGAGTAATCATTGCCATCAAAGTGTGGGGCTTTTCCTATAGGAATAGACAAGTAATGATTGTTGTTGGAATTCAAACGATCATAGTTGAAAGGATATCGGGAGTAGTCGGTGTGACTACACTACAAGGATTCCGACCTGTTGCAACGATTGTACTGCAACGAATACTAAATCGTTGCTGTAAGCTTGGCTTTTTGCCATGATTCACTAGTTCGTGGCACTAGGATCTATTGCCACAGAACACAATCGTTGTATTAGGATCTGTTGCCACGAATCACTAGTTCGTGGCGTCAGGATGCTAATGCAATGGACCACAATCGTTGCATTAGGATCTGTTGCCACAAAATACTGGTTCGTGGCGTTACAACTTTATTGCCACGGAAAACAGTCGTTGCATTAGGATCTGTTGCCACGAATTACTGGTTCGTGGTCTTACAACATTATTGCCACGGAACACAGTCGTTGCATTAGGATCTGTTGCCACGAAATACTGGTTCGTGGCATTACAGCTTTATTGCCACGAAACACAGTCGTTGCATTAGGATCTGTTACCACGAATCAGCAAACAGTTGCATTTGGACCGTAATGCAACGAAACAGAATTGTTGCATTCGGATGTGTTGCCACGATACTCTGGTTCGTGGTGTTACATCTTTATTGCCACGGAACACAATCGTTGCATTAGGATCTGTTGCCACGAATTACTGGTTCGTGGTGTTACAGCTTTATTACCACGAAACACAATCGTTGCATTAGGATTGGTTGCCACAAATACTGGTTTGTGGCGTTACAGATTTATTGCCATGGAAAACAGTCGTTGCATTAGGATCTGTTGCCACAAATTACTGGTTCGTGACGTTACAGCTTTATTACCATGGAACACAGTCGTTGCATTAGGATCTGTTGCCACGGATCAGCAAATAGTTGCATTTGGACCGTAATGCAATGAAACAGAATCGTTGCATTAGGATGTGTTGCCACGATACTCTGGTTCGTGGCGTTACAGCTTTATTGCCATGGAACACAATCCTTGCATTAGGATCTGTTGCTACAAATTATTGGTTCGTGGCGTTACAGCTTTATTGCCACGGACCACAATCGTTGCATTAGGATCTGTTGCCACAAAATACTGGTTCGTGGCGTTACAACTTTATTGCCAAGAAAAACAGTCGTTGCATTAGGATCTATTGCCACGAATTACTGGTTCGTGGCGTTACAGCTTTATTGCCACGGAACACAGTCGTTGCATTAGGATCTATTGCCACGAAATACTTGTTCATGGCGTTATAGCTTTATTGCCACGGAACACAGTCGTTGCATTAGGATCTGTTGCCACGAATTACTGGTTTGTGGCGTTACAGCTTTATTGCTACATAACACAGTCGTTGTATTAGGATCTGTTGCCACGAATCAGCAAACAGTTGCATTTGGACCGTAATGCAACAAACAGAATCGTTGCATTAGGATTTGTTGCCATGATACTCTAGTTCATGGCGTTACAGCTTTATTGCCACGGAACACAATCGTTGCATTAGGATATGTTACCACGAATTACTGGTTCGTGGCGTTATAGCTTTATTGCCGCGGAACACAAATGTTGCATTAGGATCTGTTGCCACGGATCAGCAAACAGTTGCATTTGGACCGTAATGCAATGAAACAGAATCGTTGCATTAGGATGTGTTGCCACAATACTCTGGTTCGTGGCGTTACAGCTTTATTGCCACGGAACACAATCGTTGCATTAGGATCTGTTTCCACGAATTACTGGTTCGTGGCGTTACAGCTTTATTGCCACAGAACACATTCGTTGCATTAGGATCTGTTGCCACGAATCAACAAACAATTTTCGCAGTCTCCTCGGCGCAGTGCTGATCAATGATGTTCATTACTTTTTGCCTCATGACGACTCAGTGCTGGACTAACGACGCTGATGATCCGTAACATACTCAACGATGTAAAACATCATGTATTAACGCATCAACAAATATGAGGGGGAGAATACCAACGCGCAGATTTAAAAGTATGTTGCGGATCATCAGCATCCTCAGTCCAGAAGCAGGGTAGAAGCAGCGCCGTGGTCGCCGCGAACTCGAGAACGGATGAGGAGAAGGCTCATCGCCAACAGATCGAGGGGACATAAGCTACACGACCGCTATGGGCGATGAGCCTTCCCCTCGATCCGTTCTCGAGGATCGCAGAAAATTTATTTCCGCCCGCCTAGGCCCAGAGCCAGGCCTGCCTTTAAGACCATCCGCAGTGGTTCACGGTAAAGCGGTGATGGGACGCGGAGCGGTTCCAATTGAATTCAAAGATGCGCATGCGGGATGCATAACCTCTACAGTACTGCAGGTGCAGTAAAAGTCACTAACATGTGGGCCCCTCGGCCAGCTGGACCCACATGTCAGTTACTGTTACTGCGCTTGTAGTACCGCAGGTGATTTCAGTGCATGCGCTGCGCGCGTCTAAGGCGCTTCGGTGATTGGCGCCCACGTAAGTTCGGTGCGCCCGGTCGCATCAGTCGCCTGTACAAATGGCTACGGCTTGAAAGAAGGACAAAACATTATGCGGCAAATAGCAACGTATAATACTTCCTCCGCCCCAACTCAACTCTATTTCTGTTTTGGTCGAACTAATTACCTTTGACAAATGATTTATATGGAATTTATTAACTTCAATAACATGTAGTACTAGATTGTATATTATGGAAATATTTTCATGGTGAATCTAAAAGTGCAATTCTTGTATTGTTAAAACAGATAAAAATTGCGTAAATCTGAAAGATAGATTTGACGAAACATGAGACTTCCCTTTGAAAAAGTTTTATACTTTACATTAGTTTTACATATGTAATATGCACATAGGATATATCCCTAAATAGTTTTGCAAAAAAAACATGCAGGAGAAATATGTATATCCCATATATATGATACTACTACGTAAATTAGGGGGGCAAATAAACCGAGACCGAAAAACCAAAACCGATAAAACCGAGACCGGAACTGAAAAGACCAAAATATCGGGTATCCGGTACTTTTCGGGTAGAAAATATAAATAACTGAAAAATAAATGTCAGGTTCAGACGGATGAATTCATTGTGGAGATACATGTGACGTACTTAATTATACTAAAAATCATCATCTTCGCTGTCGTCCCCCCACAATGGAGCTACATGACCATCATTGGTATATGTATCGTCGTCGTCGTCTTCATTTTCTGATGCAACTCCATCTACCTCAAACCGATCACCTGACGTTGTCATTATAAGAGTGGAAGCATCGCCGCTGGCTCCCTCAATGTCATTCCTAGCCCATGCGGTCGTATCCTCATTATTGATATCATCAGTAAGCGGATCATCATAAAATGTCTCAGCCTCCATCGTCTCAGTCACATTATTTTCACTGTCTCCAGGGGGCATGGCAAAAAGGTTCCGTGGCTTTGTTTTAACAACTGTAGCCCATTTAGGATGCTTCACACTTGGAACATAAAAAACTTGTTCTGCTTGGGTGGCTAGAATGTAAGGCTCATACTGTAATTGAAACAGAGTAGTGTAAATATCTATCATTCCGTATTGATCCTTTTTGTAGCCTCTGCTTTGGTTCTGACTGCTTCCAAAAGGCCGATCAAACCATTCACACTGAAATAACAGAACCTCTTGATTTTTTTCAAAATCAACAACAATGATTTTCTTGATTACTCCAAACCAATCATGATCAGTGCCCCGAACAACAATACCACTGTTTTGGCTCCGTAAATCTTTTTCCACATCTACAGTTCGAAAGAAGAAGCCATTGATGAATAACCGACTAAAAAAACATGCCCGATGATCAGGTCCTCTAGATAATGCATACAAATAATCGGTTGCTTTGCCTTCTTTGTGTAATGTCGTAATCTGTACACATTAGTATAACAGGGGTTATCGATGACAAACCAATTTCAGAACACATATTTGTTCAATATTTCATCAAAGTGCGAACTTGCATGTACTTACTCGTTTCTGAAACCAATCAACAAACTCATCTCTATGGCGTTTATCAACATCACGAGAATGACTCTTTTTCAGCTCTTCAATATGCTCATTGAAAAGGGTACAAAATTAAATTAGCCATCTACAATAAGCCATATATATAGTATACAACATCTGAGTTATACGTTATTACTTGATCCATGGAGCGGCCTCTTCAACATTAGTAATAAGATAATGCCTGATGTTATGTAGTTCCACCATAGTAAGTTGGTCCCATTTATACCCTTTTTTAGAATTATCAACTTCTGTAAATATGTTAGAATTATCAACAGAAGGTTCATTTGTAGCTGCAGCTTCATGACGTTCTGGCCTATTACACTTGGTGCTGATGTTATCCAAAAACTGACTACAAAAAGTCATACACTCTTCGGCAATATATCCCTCAGCTATAGAACCCTCCGGGTGAGCTTTGTTACGTACATACCTCTTCAATGTACCATGGTACCTCTCAATTGGATACATCCATCTGTAAGAAATAGGTCCACCCAACCGTGCTTCTTCGGCAAGATGGGTTGGAAGATGTACCATGATATCAAAGAAAGTGGGAGGAAATAACATCTCAAGCTTACAAATTGTTTCAGGAATTTGTTTGCTCATCTTGTCCAAATCTGGTTCCGCCAATTCTTTAGAACAAATTCCTGAGGCCACGAAAAACTACAACTAAAAACATGAAAAGAAAACACCTAAATACTATTCTACTCAGCCTCCACCTCCTCCTCCTCGGGTGGGTCCTCGGGCTCCTGACCCTCCTCTAGCGCCTCGGGCTCCGGCGGCGGAAGGTGAACCCGTCTCAAGGCCACCGCCACGACGAGGTTGCGATGACCCGCGATGCCGAGCTCGGCCGCCATCGTCTCCCAGAGGGAGTCGAGACGAGAGGCCACATGCGAGAGGCCAAAGACGTAGTGGCCCGTGGTGTCCATTCTAGTACTTTGTGGAAGGGTACTGAGCCCAAGGCGTTCCGTGGAGTGAGATGTATCCGTAAATACATCTCGGGCCATGTTGAACAGGAGGGTATCCTTCACGCGCGGCGTCGAGGGGGGGCGGGTCCAGCCGCGGCCGCTTACCGGCGGCCAGGTCACTCGGTGGGCTCGGTGGTGGAGGGTTGCTCAAGCTCGAAAGCATTTGCTGTATACTAGCCGCGGCTAGGTTTTGTGGAGAGAAGAGAGGATGTTGGAACAGTTGTGCGGAAAAGACAATGGTGCGGGTGACCATCTTATACTCCCTCCGTCCCAAGTGAACTCTATTTTTAGGATTCAAACCGCACATTAGTCAACACATAAAATTACCCTAACACCCTTCATCAATACATATCCTCCCACTTTCCATTCAGAGCCAGCAAGTTGCTATGGCAACAAAGGACAGTAGCTGAAAATGTGCAGAGCACACAGCTGACATGACCATACAGTGAAAGTAAAGTTGAGCTGGGACGAAAAAAATTGGCTGGAAATAACTGCCCACACACCACCATCCGTCTTCTCCGCGCGTACTAAAAATCACCGGGTGTCTCATCGTCTTCTCCGCGCGTACTAATAAAGAGTAGTAAGACGACACACCATCCTCTACTCCGCCACACACACCATCCTCTTCTCCACGCGTACTCTTCCTCTCCATCGCACGCACCCTCATTGGTTTCCTTCAAAGCCCATGGAGTTCCCCTTGCCACACGATATTGCGGTCCTGATTGCGGGGTGTGTCGCCACAACCTCCACCCAACCCATGGACGACCTCTCCAGTCTGCACGCCACCTGCAAGGCCATACACACGGCGTGCCGTGATCCCGCTGTGGGCAGGCGCGTGGCGCTGGAGCGGGAGAGCAGCTGGGAGTGGTTCCAACGGCACGGGAACGGGAGCTACGACGCCCTCGTGGAGCGCCTGGCCAATGTGGGCAACCCTCATGCGTGCTACATCACCGGGTTCAACCTCGTCTTCAACTACGGCCGCGCGTAGGCGCAGCGGGGCTCCCAGTTCCTTGCCCGGGCGGCCGCGAACGGCCACAAGGTGGTGGCCTACGTCCTCGCCATGCTCCACTACGACGCTGACCGCGGGGACCGCGACACCCTCGAGTATATCCGGCAGGTTGAAGGCAAGGCCCACACCGGCAACAACGCGGCCGGGTCCGTCGCGATGAAGAGGACCAACACGGAGTGCTGCCGGTGTCGGAATCAAGCCATGCAGAGGCTCGAAATTTTCGTGAGCTGGAGGTTACTGCGTAGGCCTCCTCCGAGACCGCCGCTGATGGCGCTACCCGAAATTGATGATTACGTTTGCTGCTGCCCAACAAGGGGGAACGAGGGGCCTGCCCGCTGCGGCCGGGGAGGGTGGTACGAGTGGACGGTCTTCTATACTGAGAACTGTAGGATGGAGCGCGAGTATGACATGTTCCGCCATAACGTGTTGTACTCTATGGGTTATATTCCCTCCATTCCTTTTTGGATGCGCTACCCCTAGTTCTCCCAATGCAAATGAAAAGTGAACAAAGGGAGTACTGTATATAAAATAGACTTGTATAAGGCATGTTGATGTGTTTCTCCTATATATGCATGCTCGTCTCTGATGAATGTTGCACTTGTTGTGTTTCCCGTATGCGCGCTCGTCTTTTGTTTAGCCCCATTTGCATCAAAGGAAACCCACGGGGCAGTTTAAAGGAATGGATTCCTCCGGAAGTGACACATGTGCTTTAGAAAATCTAGGTTCTATAAATTTTGGCTTCACTAATAATAAAGTTGTATAAATTGCTACTTCTATACAGGTTCGTAATTAAGTACTACTAGATATAAACACAGTGATATAAACAAGGATCAAAATAAAGCATACGCATGAAATCTCTTCAACCAGCAACACAGTGATATAAACAAGGATTAAATACTAGATATAAACATCGACGGAACCAAACAATAGTGTTCAACGTACCATTCCAGGCAACAAACTAATTAATTTGACAGTACTAGTTGTAACGTAATCAAAAAACACAAAATAAACTAATCAGCACATCTAGTCTGCACCACATCTCTTCAAGCAGCACCTTCAGTCCGTCATCTAGCTCCATGCATCGTCCTGCACCACCACCTTGCTTGGGTCTACCTCCATGCATCCTGCATCACGACAACCTTGCTTGGACCATCGTCATTGTTTTCAGCAGCGATTAGTTTATGGCATCATCAAATCTGGAGTAATTTTTCTAGATCATTTGGGGCCAAAAAATAGTTAACACGCTATATATGAGGAGAAAGATTAGGATATTATATGCTACCTGCGCCGTGGACATCATATCCGATGCTTCATTATTCTGTTTGCCAGGATCATTCTGCCCCAAGTCATCTAGGGCAGCAGGCGGAGTACCTTGATCATCAGGATAAGGACCAGGCAAGACTGGTCCGTGGTAAGGGTGGGGGTTGCCATTGAAAGGCGAAGGGTCCTCCTCATCACCCCGAAGGTGGTCCACAAAATCAAGACCTATGACGTAAACTGGTACAGTCCATGAACGTCCTTCCCCGCCGACTTCGTTGCCTCTCCTGAGAACAAGGCTTCGAGGGATGTCAAGTGGATTATCCAATCCGTGCAATAATAACATCGCAAGTCTCGCGACTATTCAGATTTTTGCAGGAAAACAACATGACAAAACGTGAAAAGAAAAAATATCAATAAAACAAGAGAAACACAACATCACGACTGGAGATGTTTTTCGATTCACGCACGAAGTGGGTTAAAGGTTAAAACTTGGCGTCGTTAAAGGAGATGTTTTTCGATAAAAGGAGAATTTTTCGATAATACATCAGACACATTGTTCATCAGCATAAAAGACATATTACATTAACATACTACCAACACATATATTAAAAACAAGAGTAAAGAAAACATGGACGAAAAACACATAGAAACAAGAACAAAACTACTCCTAATCCTGTTCTACTCGGAGGCCTCGTCCACCTTCGCCGCTGCGCGCGCCGTGGCCGACGCATCCTCCGGTGGCTCCGCCTCTGCCTCCGACGGTGGCGGCGACTCCACTTTCGTCTCCACACCGAGCTTATAGGCGACGCTGTGCAGAATCTTCCAGCGGCCCTGTACCCCAGCAACCTCCGCGATTGTCTCGTGGAGGGCGTCGAGACGAGCGGCCACAAAGCTTAACCCAAACAAGTAGTAGCCGACAGAGTCCATGCTGGGGAGCTGGGGAAGCATCCCATGACCCAGACGGCGACAGATGAGAGATGTATTGTTAAATACATCCTGCGACATTGTGTCCAGCGCTCTTGCATGTTCGACGACGCAGGACACGTCATCCTAGAATTCTTTAATTCGACGCATTAATTCATTGATGCGGGCGGTAAAGAGGCGGACAGTCTCCTTTAACCAGTCGGGCTGAGGAGATGCGGGCGCCGCCATCAGTTCCACCGGCATTGCCAGCGGCGATGGAAACGAAGAAGGAGGTTTGGAGGACGTCGATGGCCTAGAGCGCTTCGGCGGGGGCTACCCATTTGTGTGGCGGTGGAGGTGCAGAAAAAGAGCGAGAGGTGGTCGACGGTGGCGGGGGGAGAAGTTTGGAGGCAAGGATCTAAGGAGCGGTGCGGCGAAGAAGCAAGAGAATAGTGAGCCTTTATAGCGGGTCGTCGTCTATAGCGGGCATGTGGTGAGGGGTCCCCGTCTCGGCGTCGGTTTTTCACAGGCGGTTTTTAAGTTTATCTCAGGCGGGTTTTACTTACCAACCTCCTGATAAGATATTTAATCAAGAATAATAATTAAGAAGAAGTAAATATCTTCACAGGCAGTTGGTACTTAATAACCGTCAAGGAAGATTTTTATCTCATACGGGTATTACTTACCAACCGCCTGAGATAATGCCCGATACTCTTCTTCAGTTTCCTTATCCCTTGCTTCTTTTTTATTTGGATTCCAATATAAATACTCAAACATGTTTAGATTTTGCAAATTGTGTCCAAATTCGATGATTCTTTCTTCTACATTTGTATAAAATCAACATCTATCGCATGAACAAAATATTTTAAAACTTGTATAGCTGACATTGTAATGTTTTGGTAAATATCAAATTAATTTCTACTCACATATTATTCACATTTGTGTATCTCATAAAAAAGATCCTTCACTCAAATTTGTTTGTATGAACATATTTGTATCATTTATACATGTATGAATTTTGTTAATTTTTTTAAAAGCATTCCAACATGTCAAACTTCAATTATCCATCATTCTAACTAAATGCTCATATACATATGAGGCATTCATCAAATTATGAACACACATTGATTCAAAAAAATTTAAAAATCTGAAAAAATTCATAGAGGTTGGTATGATGAGTAAAAATGTCCACTAAAAAAATAAATGATAAAGGCATTATATTCATCAAGATAGAAAAATGAAAAATAGCATTTGTTGTATGTTTTTTATGTTCTGACCAATTTCAAAAGATTTATGAAGTGAAATTTAATGGTAACCTTTACTTATCAATAATATTACAAGAAAGTGGAATTTTGCTTTTTTAAAGGACCCACATTTAATCAAGAATATTAATTAAGAAGAAGTAAATATCTTCACAGGCGGTTGGTATTTAATAACCGTCTGAGAAGATGTTTATCTCAGACGGATATTACTTACCAACCGCTGAGATAATGCCTGATACTGTTCTTCAGTTTCCTTATCCCTTGCTTCTTCTTTATTTAGATTCCAATATAAATACTCAAACATGTTTAGATTCTGCAAATTGTGTCCAAATTTGACGATTCTTTCTTCTACATTTGTGTAAAATTAACATCTACCACCTGAACAAAATATTTTAAAACTTGTATAGCTGACTTTGTAATGTTTTGGTAAATATCAAATCAATTTCTACTCACATATTATTCACATTTGTGTATCTCATAAAAAAATGATCCTTCACTCAAATTTGTTTGTATGAACATATTTGTATCATTTATACATGTATGAATTTTGTTAATTTATTTTAAAAGCATTCCAACATGTCAAACTTCAAATTATCCATAATTCTAACTAAATGCTCATATACATATGAGGCATTCATCAAATTATGAACACACATTGATTAAAAAAAATTTAAAAAAATCTGAAAAAATTCATAGAGGTTGGTATAATGAGTAAAAACGTCCACTGAAAAAATAAATGAAAAAGGCATTATATTCATCAAGATAGAAAAATGAAAAATAGCATTTGTTTTTTGTTTTTTATGTTCTGACCAATTTCAAAAGATTTATGAAGTGAAATTTAATGGTAACCTTTACTTATCAATTATATTATAAGAAATTGGAATTTTGCCTTTTTAAAGGATCTACATTTAATCAAGAATATTAATTAAGAAGAAGTTAATATCTTCACAGGCGGTTGGTACTTAATAACCATCCGAGAAGATGTTTATCTTAGGCGGATATTACTTACCAACTGCTGAGATAATGCCCGATACTGTTCTTCAGTTTCCTTATCCCTTGCTTCTTTTTTATTTAGATTCCAATATAAATACTCAAACATGTTTAGATTCTGCAAATTGTGTCCAAATTCGATGATTCTTTCTTCTACATTTGTATAAAATTAACATCTACCACCCGAACAAAATATTTTAAAAATTGTATAGCTGACATTGTAATGTTTTGGTAAATATCAAATGAATTTCTACTCACATATTATTCACATTTGTGTATCTCATAAAAAAAGATCCTTCACTCAAATTTGTTTGTATGAACATATTTGTATCATTTATACATGTATGAATTTTGTTAATTTTTTAAAAGCATTCCAACATGTCAAACTTCAAATTATCCATCATTCTAACTAAATGCTCCTATACATATGAGGCATTTATCAAATTATGAACACACATTGATTCAAAAAAATTTAAAAAAATCTGAAAAAAATCATAGAGGTTGGTATGATGAGTAAAAATGTCCACTGAAAAAATAAATGAAAAAGGCATTATATTCATCAAGATAGAAAAATGAAAAATAGCATTTGTTGTATGTTTTTTATGTTTTGACCAATTTCAAAAGATTTATGAAGCGAAATTTAATGGTAACCTTTACTTATCAATAATATTACAAGAAAGTGGAATTTTTCCTTTTTAAAGGACCCACATTTAATCAATAATATTAATTAAGAAGAAGTAAATATCTTCACAAACGGTTGGTACTTAATAACCTCTGAGAAGATTTTTATCTCAGACGGGTATTACTTACCAACCGCTTGAGATAATCTTCTTCTCAGATGAGTTTGAATTACCAACCGCCTGAGATAATTACCTTATGATACCCGAGTCTGAGCAACACGATGAGCACACTACACATTCATTCATTCACACAGTTGAAGAACACACAAGATACTCATTCATTAACAATATTCAATCACACATCTCACAAAAGACCACACAAGATACACAGTATTTACACAAGAACACACAAGAACACACAAGATACACAAGTAATATTCAATCACATAGATGAACAAAGATAGATTTCATTCATTAACAATATTTACAAAACAGAAGCAACTAAAAACAACAAAGAAAAACTAATTAAATCCTACTCCTACTCCTACTCCTACTCCTCCTCCTCCTCGTCCTCCGGCGGCGACTCTAACGCCGGTGCAATAGGAGACAGGGCCGGCTGCACCGGCTGTACCAGCGGTGCAACCACGAGGTTGCTAGTCGTCGCCTCCACCAGCGTTCTGTGGCCCTCGGGGCCAAGAACGTGGGCCATCGTCGTGAACAAAATATCGAGACGATCAGCAACCCCCATGAGGGCGTAGAGGTAGTGGCTGATGGTACCCATTCCAGGATACTCTGGAAGGGTACCCAGCTCCAAGGCACTCATGGCGCGAGACATATTGTTGTACGCCTCTCACGCCATGAGGAGGCGCTGCTGGATGTTGATCCTCTCGGGGGAGCTGCAACATAGTTTCTTGCAAGGTGGCTCCCTCGGAGGGCTTGGCGGCGGAAGGTCGGCCATAGTGGTGTTGGGTCGTCGGAGCGGAGGAAGACGAAGAAAAGAAGAGGATTCAAAGTGAGCGACGCACTTGTGGAGAACTAACGGGTGATAGCGCGTCTTTAAGGCCGCGCGGAGTGGAAGATGGAGCAGTTGGTTTACCGCGCATTGAAAGGTCGTGCCTCGGGGAAAAGAAAGGTCGCGCACGGTCTTCGACACGTCTTCATAGGCAGTTGGCGAGGGGTCTTTATGTAGGTGTTCATCAAATTATGAACACACATTGATTCAAAAAAATTTAAAAAAATCTGAAAAAATTCATAGAGGTTGGTATGATGAGTAAAAATGTCCACTGAAAAAATAAATGAAAAAAGCATTATATTCATCAAGATAGAAAAATGAAAAATAGAATTTGTTGTATGTTTTTTATGTTCTGACCAATTTCAAATGATTTATGAAGTGAAATTTAATAGTAACCTTGACATATCAATAATATTACAAGAAAGTGGAATTTTGCCTTTTTAAAGGACCCACATTTAATCAAGAATATTAATTAAGAAGAAGTAAATATCTTCTCAGGCGGTTGGTAAGTAAAACCCCTCTGGGGTAACCATTTTCTTAGGCGGTCGGTACTTAAAATCCACCTGAGACAATTGGAGTTTATGTATACCCCTCGGCAGCGTAGGAAAAACCTAACCCGCGCAAAACACTTACACGCCGTTAGGCTACCAAAATTTCGTTTGCCGCCAAGTGTTCGCCCTCGTCACTTCCAGGTACGCTGCCGAGCTTCGCTGTCACCGCCGAGCTTCACCCTCGTCACTTCCAGGTACGCCCTCATCGCTTAAAAAGAGTGTCTCTTCTCGCCTGCAACTACCTCGCCTCGCCTCACCTCACCATCCAAATCCAAGTGCCACACTTTGCGATTCTTGATACTAGAAAAAGGCTGGAGGATTTGCTTTTTGTCCCTTGCTTGATCAGTTATATGTCCTGAGCTAGGCGCCGCCTAGTAAACCTCAAGAACGTGGTCGCCACTCTGAATGAATCTAGCCTATTTAGAATAAGAAGATAAAATTGCCATTGCCGGTGAGCAACTTTAACATGCTTGTCACCCTAGAATGCCTTATCAAATCCTAGAATGCTTCCATATTTTTCTTCATGCAACACTTCATGTAGAGTTAATATGCCATTTATTATATTTTTTGTCTTATTAGTCCTAGCATGGAAAGCCCTAAGAAGACTAGTCCTGGTAGTAACAATAAAGAAGACAATATGGAGTTTACTGACTCCAGTAGTTCAGGCTCCTATCACAGTCCATCAGATCCTTTTCCGAATATAATAATTAAAAAGACTTTAGTGGATCAAGACCCGGAATATGATCTTGCCGACAAGGTATGGATCACGAATCTTAACTTCAGCAGTTCAAGTTAATGTTGGTTGTCAAGTATACGAAGTCTTATAATTTTTTTCTACCTAGATTAATCGCAAAGACAATGAGGTGACATCGGCTCCTAAAACCGCAGAAGGTTCTCCAATGGATGAATCCTCAACTTCACTCAAGCGGAAACGAGGGCAATGAGGTCCCAATAAGGGTCCATTGGACTGCATCATGTACATAACAAGGGTCGGTCCAGGTGGGCTTCCCCAAGAACCACCGGATTTAGTTACCAAGTACCGTAATGCATGCGGTTTTCTTGTTAGGGAGGTTGTGCCGATCACAACCAAGAATTGGAGGAAATTACCCGAGCAGACCAAGAATGAGTTGTGGGAAAGGATAAAGAAACAATTCAAGTTCCCAAAAGGCACATAAGAAGCTATAAAGAAAGCAACATTGGTCTCTTGTGGCAAGAAGTTTCGATGCTGGAAGAGTGAAATGAATGCTTATGTTAAGGCTGATAAGGTCCCTAGCCCGAGGAAGATGGGAAAAATCACACAAGCTCAGTGGCAAGAGTTTGTTCATCAAAAGAGCACACCTGATGCTAAAGCTCTAAGTGCAACTAGGTCAGAGCTTGCAAAAAAGAACAAATACCATCATCGCTTGGGGTCTGCCGGATATGCCCCCAAAGTCCAGAAATGGAATAAGATATTAGACGAAATTACCATTAAGGGCAATCCTCACCCATTAGAAGGGTGCGATGAGCGAACTCAATGCTGTGTCTTTGCTCGGTCAGGTTTGACCAGCGAGGGCAAACTTGAAAAAGCCCGACTCTCTGAATGAAGTAGAGGATAAAATGAAAGAAGTAATTGAAAAGCAACAGAAAGGTCTCTTCAAGCCGAAGAGGGAGAATGACCAACTTACCGCTATCTTAGGAAACCTTGAACACGGCGGACGGGTTCGAGCGGTCTCTTCTCAAATGTCTTGGCTAGATGGTTTCCCTAAAGATAAAGACACATATAGAAGACGTGAGAAGTTTATGAAAACATTTGATGAAACGATTGCTCAAAAGGTCAAAGAAAATATGCAATAAATAATGGAACAACTTAGACAATCGGGACAATTAGTGGCACCGAGTACAGTGATGGTTCCGGTGCAAAAGGAGCAATTAGTATCTCCAACTGCCTACCCTAGCAGTGTTGGTTCTATGCCAGGCTCAGGGTCAACCCATAAGTTCCCTGTCAATGATATTGCTAACGAAAAATCTTGTCGTCTTCTTGTCCCGATAGGCAGAGCAGGGAACAAAACCAAACAGGTTGCCACTGCTATGGCAAAGCCTGATCGTGACTTCAACGGGAATCCACTTCCGTTGTATTATGCTGTGGTGCAAGTTCTTCAGATCATTGATAATGATTATGAAGATTATGAAATAGACCACGTCACGCCTGAGGGGATTGCGACTCTGGGGCAGGCTATCAACCAATTAATCCTTTGGCACCGACGGGATACCGTGTTGGACGACGAGACAATTTCTAGCCCTGTCGCATCTCCAAATACTGCAACCCCATCTTCTAAGGCGAAAGTGCAAGAAGATCCACTCCCAGTCCAAGAAGATCCACTCCCCCTATGTCTCAGCAAGGATGATATCCAAGATGGACAACAGCTTCAAGCAGTACTAGAGCAAGCTGTTGCTAGTAAAGAGCAACCAGTTGAGCAACAGCTTGAAGTAGTACTAGAGTCAAATGCTGGGAGTAAAGAGCAATCAGTTGAACAACAGATTCAACAACAAGCAAGTGTCCAACTTCCGACGACTACTCCTCGATCATCAGTGCCTATCAAAGTTACCTCATACGAAAATAAGAAACCTTCATCAGAAGTGTCAAAATATTTGGAAACTATGAAGGAAAATATTATAAAATCGAGTGCATCTCGTTCTTCTCATGAGCCATCATTAGGAGATATCGAGGAGTGGGAAGAAGACGGTGTCATGTATAATCAGCGGACGACTTTAGTTAAACCAGGAGTTCCAATATACAAGCTTGAGGATGTTCCTCCTGAATTTAAGGATGGGAAGCCATTCATGACATCCGTACAACTTAGCAAACAACCTGTCCAGCTCAGAAGAATGCATGAGTGGTACATCCTTGCCAGCACAAAATATGGTCTTAATTGCGTCACATTTCGTATTCCAAAAGAAGCATTCTGTAGCACTGGAGTGGATAGACGAGTCATTTTATTTGAAGAGTTGTGTGCCCTTTTCCATCGGGGCATGCTCGAAATCAACCTGCTGCTCGTCTGGAGCTTGTAAGTGCTCTAATATTTTGTATTTGCTTTTCTTACTACACATATAAGCATTTCATGAGATTATAACAATTCTAGACTTCTTCAATAGGATGCAATACATGGATAATGAAAAGTTGGAGCGCAAGACATGTATCCTTGACCCTACTAGGATTGCAAAGGTGCTATTCGACGTCCACGCGGATCGAGACTCAACACAGTTCAAACACATGAATAAAAAAAGATTTTGAAAAAGCAATCGCAAAACTTAAGAAGGATAAAAGGACAGAAGTTGCAGCTTACATAGGACATGCGATGTTTAACTTTGTCAGAGACGGCAAGGACCTCGTAAAGGCTCCGTACCACTTCGAGTAAGTTCGACACATGACATTGAAATAGCAATTATTGGTAATTGTTAACACGTGTGTTTGTATGTTTGCAGTAATCACTACATAATGATCTTCATCAAGCCAACGCAGGGAATGGCAACAGTCTTGGACTCAGCCGATTTCTCACCAGATCGTTACAAAGATTTCCTTTCCATTTTGAAACTGTACGTTTATTCAATAATTTTAATTTACGCATATTTAGAATGTGTTGACAAGTTTTATATGACATTTCTTGTATTACAGCGCTTGGCGGTTTTACGCCGAACGGCTTGGCGGTGAGAGACCTTCCAATACGAATGCATTGGACATTAAAACATATTATGCTTGTCCGAAGCAGCCTACTGGGAGTGTCTTATGCGGATATTATATATGCGAGCATCTTCGGACCGCCGGCGTATACAGAGTGAATCGTGAGGATGTAAGTTATCCTTAATGTCGATACCTTATTTTCTTACTTTTGTGTTTCATTTTCATTGTAACTAGCATAGTTTAATACTTATATTATCTGCTGTTCAATATTACCAGAAACATTATTTTCATATTTTGATTCCAACTTCAAAATTCAATTGCTCATAGTACAACTGCTCCAAAAATACCAAATAAATTCCTGTATACTCTCACTTTGATCTATACTATGAGATTGTTCAAACCAATACATTCTAAACCTTGTTATGTGTTATATTGCAGCACACGAAGAATCTGAACGAAGAATAGCCGATTTGTAGAAGTATTCCTAGTGGAGGAGCCGATAGGATTGCTGCTGATCTCTGTCAATTCATTCGTCACAAAATTTTGCACAAAAGAGGGGAGTTCTTTGATGAGGATGGTGCAACAGCTGATGTGCCAGAACTTTGCGACTATGCCAATAGAAACAGTTTTTAGTGAAAACTTATAAACTTTGAGATGAATTGTATCTGTAACTTGTACATATGTATATTGTTTTAGTGAAATTGACTTCTGTGATGATAATATTGTTGACTTTTGTTCTGTGATGATATTATTGATTTTTGTTCCGTGATTATATTGAATTGAATTGGAAATTAGAAATAACAGCAGTAGTACTGCATAGGTTATACCTTATCGCAGACGGTTATTAACCAACGGCTAGGCATGTTTGTGAAAAACAATTATCACAGACGGCTAGGTACAAGTAAAGAACCATCTGTAATAACCTAATTATCTCAGGCGGTTACTGTTATGGTAGAAACCGGCTGCGGTAAAAGGTCTTCACAGACGGCTTGATGTAGGTAAACATCCGTCTGTGATAACACCATTATCATAGGCGGTTAGTTATGCTGCAAGACCTGACCCTGATAAGACAATTATCACAAGCGGATATATATGCTGCACGGTCCCAACGGCTCGACGCATCCCATCTGCGTAAGAGAAAATTAACACGTGTACGCCACACGAGGTCTGCGGAGAAGTTAAGAAGCCGTGGTGCAGGGACGCGTGCGCGACATCGTCGGTTATGTACAAGCGCATAACTTTTGCACTCCTTTCTTCTTCTTCCATCGTTCCACCTTCTAGCCCGGCGCCGACGAAGCACCACAGCCATGGCCAACCTTCTGCCTCCTAGCCCGCCGAGGCAGCCACCCTGCAAGTGGATATGCTGCAGCTCCCCCGAGAGGGTGAACGACGACCAGCGCCTCATTATGGCGCGAGAGGCGTACAACATTACGTCTTGGGCCATGGACGCCTTGGGTCTTGGTACCCTTCCCGAGTTTCTGGGAATGGATACCAGCGGCCGCTACCTCTACGCCCTCACGGGTGTGGCCGATCGCCTGGACATCTTGTCCGGGATGATGGCCCAGGAGCTCGATGCCGAGGGCCGTAGTGCCCTGGTGCCGGTGGAACTTCCGTCGAGCGGGGTTCCACCGCCGGTGCAGCCGGAGCCACCGGTGCAGCCAGAGCAATCGGCTCAGCCGAAGCAGCCGACCCACTCTCCTACTACATTATCGCTAGAGGAGGAGGAGGAGGAGGAGGAGGAGGAGGAGGAGGAGGAGGAGGACGACTACGATGATGACGACGACGATGACGATAACGACGACGACGGCGACCACCACCACCACGACGACGACGAGGAGGAGGAGGACCGCTTGTTGTGGTTTGAGAAGTTGGGGGAGAGGGCAGAGGAGGCGAGGCCGGCAGAGTAGTTTTTAGGAGTTCTTGTACATATTTCTTTTGTAGTTTTAGGAGTTCTTGTACATGTTTAGCTTCAATTCTGTTCTTGTACATATTTCTTGTGATTTGTAATATATATGTGTTCATTCATGTCAATGAATACTGGTGTGTTAGAATTCTGGATTTCAATCAAGTGAATGTGCTCTAAGTTTAGTGATGTGTTAATCTGTCACAAGTGAACCGAGCAAATTGGACAAAAACAAAAGATCTTAGGGTTTGAAGCTCGTCTCAATCTGTAATTGCAAAGCTAAAGGAGACAAACAATGACTTTAAGCGCGTCTCGCATCGCTTTGTGATCGATAGACATCCAATCTGTCGCCCTCGTTGTCTCCTATTTGGGATTCTTACGTAGTGTAATTGGTTGATCATGTTTGCGGTCCGAGCATGTTAGACATAGCTAGAATTAAAACACCTCGGTCCTCGGTCATGTTTAACAACACTAACATGCATGCATATATATATATATATATACCTCAAACAGTACACGACGATCTTTCAACAAAAAGAGAAAACACACATATAACATCATGAAACATGATCGTGGATCGAGGTCGCACATGCATGTTGAACATAGAACAGAAATAGTATTAGACAATAGACAGAGAAGAAAAGAACATATGGATCAGGTGCGAAGGATTAGTCCCACCACAGAAAGTTGAGGTCGGTGCACCGACGTTATAAGGCATGGCGCACAGTTGCAGTTAAAAATCCGAATGAAAGTAATGCGTGCAGGACTAGGCCCATGTTCGCTGCAAGGCGTCCCCTGGCACGGTCGCGCGGTCACGAAGTTGGCTTAGGCGTGTACAGACGGATTTTTTTTATATAATGAAAAAATTGTTTTTCCCCGCGTGTAAATTTACTCCTAATGGGACGCGTCGAGCCGTTGGGACCGAGAGGATGCAAACTGCGGTTTCGAGGAAACTGGGGCCACCGACCGGTTCATAATTAAGCGGGGTTTTCTCTAGCGTCCGATCATCTCGACACGCCAGCTTAGATGATGACCCGCTATAAAGGCTCACCATCCTCTTGCTTCTCCGCCGCACCACCCCTCAGATCCTAGCCTATAAACTTCTCCCCCACCACCGTCGACCACCTCTCGCTCTTTCTCTGCACCTCTGTCGCCACACAAAAGGGTAGCCCCGCGCTGAAGCGCTCTAGGCCATCGACGTCCTCCGAACCTCCTTCTCCGTTTCCATCGCCGCCGGCAATGCCGGTGGAACTGATGGCGGCGCCCGCATCTTCGCCCGTGGCGCCTGCACTTCCTCATCCCGGTTGGGTTGAGCAGACTCTCAGACTTCTCACCGACCACATTGACGAACTCGATCGGCGCCTTAAGGTGGCCACCGACGCCAAGTCCGCCGCCGCTCATAGCGCACTAGCGCTCAATGCAGTGGCGCGGAAGGTCTTTTCCGACACAGATCGCTCATGTCGCCGTCTGGGTCTTGGGACCCTTCCCCTCCACACGAGCATGGACACCACGGGACACTACTGATACAGGTTGATGACTGTGGCCGATCGTCTCGACGCCCTCCATGAGACGATCGCAGAGGTTGCTGGGATAGAGGGCCTCTTGAAGATTAAGCACCGCGTCACCAGGAAGCTTCGGACTGTGACGGAGGTTGAGGAGTTTGAGGCGGCTTGGGCAGCGGTGGCAGCGGAGGAGGCGGAGCAGGAGGCATCTCTTGAGGCAGAGGTGGACGCAGCTATGGAGGCGGCGGCAGCGGCGGAGGAGGAGCAGGAGGAGGCGGCAGTGGCGGCGGAGGCGGCAGCAGCGGCGGCAGCGGCGGAGGAGGAGGAGGAGGAGGAGGAGGAGGCATCGGCGGCGGAGGAGGCGGCAGCGGCGGAGGAGGAGGACGTGGTTTTCTCCCAGTAGAGTAGTATTAGGAGTAGTTTATCTATTTCGTGATCTCTGAGTAGAGTAGTATTAGGTGTAGTTTATCTTGTTCTTGCTGTCTACTACGTGTTTTCCTATTACTTGTTTGTTAATGAAATATGTATTTATGTTCATGAACAATGTGTTCTATATATGCAGTATCGAAAAACTTCTTTTATCGAAAACATCTCCTATATGTTTGTAACTTGGGACCGTCTATATTTCTTGTGGCTGAAGAATCCGGTAAACATTATCCTTACAAGTAATAGAACTAACAACAGACATGATGCATAATTAACTTGATTAGGAAATTACGTCATCTACATTGCTAACTAGTCCATCACCTGATGCAACAGGTGCATGAAAAGTACTTTATCCATTGTAACTAATATCCGATGACATTGTTGATATATATATCGTATGTACCTGTGATACTCGTATCACAGGCAGCTTTGGATCGACAGCCTGAAGATTAGACATCACAGGGGAAAATGTCTTTTTTTGTAGTAGTATATACTCTGTATATGTTATCATTTCATTGCAATGAATGTTATATATAAAATGCTGATTGTTTACCTTTTACTAGACCATGGATTTTCCGTCCTCCTTTCGTGGACTTCAGTGTTATGTATTTGCATGTCGTTTGCATTAGCACAATGATACATTTGGCGATTCATATTTTTGTTCGTATTTTTTTTGGAATGTCCCACTACCACATGACTCCTTTTACATCTCCATGAAAACAAAGATGAACGGCAGGTAGCGGTCCCTCGAAAAAATTTTCATTCTTCTTGGCGCACACAATTGAGATTTTCACAATTGAAACTTCACCCCGTGCGCCCAAAATTCCAGTCCCGCCCATTTGTAGCTAGCCACACGAATATATATGTGTGTCTCCCTCTAATCCTGCAGTGGCTTCCGTTCCCGGCACACATGTTCTCCTCTTAGTGCTATGTTCCAAACTTGTATTCCTAAGAAATTCCCGTGTGAATGGTGGTGGTAACTGTGGGTACAACGTCGAGCGACCAAGTTTCACGGGCTCTACGAAACCTCTTCGTCGCCGACCCCGCCTTGCGACATCCTGAACTCCAGCTGTGTGCTACATAAGTTCTACACGATCCATGCCGTCTTTTTATAGAGCTACTCCCTCCTTATCGCTTTAGTTGTCGTCCCAACAGCTGCAGCTAGTTCATTCCTAGTTGTTGTCCCAACCCCTTATATGCTCTTATGTTTCATGAATGTCTAGTATAAAATCTGATTAATGGTGCAATCATGCAATCAACTATCCTCAATCGTTAGATCTGCATCCTACAGTTGATTCATCTTTTTATATTACCCTAGCATCTGATTGCATTCTATTTTTTTCCATATATAAAATACACTACACCTCTGCCCCGAAATAAATGTCGCTCCGACAGTTTATGGTAGTGTATTTCTAGTACATTTCCATGTCAGGAAAGATAACTATTAAAAACAGCATGTACTATGTAATTTCTTGATTTAGAAGTAAATGACGCTAGGGTTATCTTATCAACCACTCCCAATGTTGTACTCTCATTCCTGTGTTCCAAACTTGTATTCCTAAGATTTTCAGTTCCCACGGTTTATACACGTTTTTCTTGTTTTTCTTTCTCAGATTGTACGGTTTTTTTCCTACTCCTTCATTTCTAATTCCTCCGTTCAAAACAAACATTTTCAGTTCATAGCAACCACACCGCCCGATCTAAAATACACATCCTCATGTAATCTGACGTTATCACTGTTACTTACTATATATACTCTTTACTTTAGGAACAAGACACCAAACAGTCATGTCGTCTACAAGTAATCATGACGGGCAACAAGCACTTGGTATAACTATAAATGTGTTTACTATCAAAATACACATATTTATAACACGTTAATTCCTTTGCATCGTATGCAGAGAATATTACAGCACCTAATGCTCAGGAACCCCGAGATTCATCATCCCATGCTGGTACTACGAGTATAAATATATACCGGGCTCAACTAAATATTTTAGCATTGCGATTGTAGTTTCCTAGTCCCAGTTAACAGTTAATCTGTATATGTGATGGCGTGATTTATTGATGCCTACACACGCACGATGGGCTCTCTCGCCGCCGGCCACTCCGGCACCGGCGACCACACCCTGCTACTGCTCACTTCAGTGAGCCTCCCTGACGCGTCTCCCTCCACCATCGCCACATCTCATCCTTCGCGTGTCATGATGACCCTGCCGCCCGCAAACCCCTGTCGCCGCCGGTCACTCCGGCGCCCACGCCCTGCTGGTGAGTATATGTGATGGCGTGATTTATTGATGCCTACACGCGCACGCTGGGCTCTCTCGCCGCTGCCACTCTGACACCGGCGACCACGCCCTGTTGTTGCTCACTTCAGTGTCCTCAGAAACGCGTCTCCCTTGACCATCGCCACGTCCCATCCTTCGTGTGTCATGATGACCCCGCCGCCCACAAACCCATGTCGTCGCTGGTCCTTCCGGCACAGGACGGTGCCCACGCCCTACTGGTGGTCACTTCACTGTCCTCCCCGACGTGTCTCCCTCCATCTCCACGTCCCATCGTTCGCATGTCATGATGACCCCGCCGCCCGCAAACCCCTGGCCATTACGACGTACCTACATGCTATGCCCCATATGACATGGCATACCCTGGA
This sequence comes from Tuctoria greenei, assembly GCA_036927565.1. NCBI lineage: Eukaryota > Viridiplantae > Streptophyta > Magnoliopsida > Poales > Poaceae > Tuctoria > Tuctoria greenei. The sequence goes on along the minus strand of JAYESD010000011.1, from coordinate 64,156,773 downwards.
AAAAATAGTCCAATATCATTAACCCCTGTCCACTAAGAAATGTTAGTATCATATAGTTTAGAGATGCATGTACATGAGGGTTCATTGCTGCTTATATGATCTCAATTCCGTTTTTTACACTACCAAATGCGTTGCTGATGTCTAGTAATTAACACAAGATTATATTTATGTATCCGTTCTAGTAGCACTTTAGGGCGAGATGCTAACATGTAGAGCAAAATATCAGTATGCAAACCACCTAAATTTAATTCCTAGATCCGCCACACTGTCCTCCTAGCCTCGAGACTTGCTCCAGGGTGATATCAATGGACATAGATCACCTGACTTATACGTTTTTACTGCACGCGATGCAGTAAAGATCCAACGGAATCACACCGTTGGATCTTTACTGCATCGCTTGCAGTAAAAACGTAAGTCACGTGAGATCACCAGTGTGATCTGGATGTCGATCCTCTAACTTAAATGTGGTCACTGCACTGCCAGACCGAACCCTAGCTTTGTTAAACGTCGCAAGCTACCCACCTCATCTGTCTTGCATCCTCTACCTACTAATACCGCTGACGTCCATGACTCGCCCTGCCACCAATTCGCCTCGAGACGCGCTCCTGCTGATGTCGATCAGATCGAACCGGCAGTATTTCAGAGGATGAGCACCCGGCGAACCCTCTCTTTCTCTAGCATCGCCAGCATGCTTCGCAGCTGGACTGAAAATCCCCTACAGTACTACGGGTGCTGTAGCGCCACTAACTACTGCCTGATGCCTGATTGTAGGGTATGAACAGCAACAAAGAAGTCAACAAGTCGATGCATCACCCAATATGGAGCAAAATGCTGTTGCGACGTGGTGTTCCCACGCTCGTATTTGCCGCACTCATTCTGAAGATGGTAAAACATCAGACTTCTTCTTCTTTCACACTATTTGTACATGATACTAGGACTGGTCAGTTGCTAATTTGCTTTAAACGTTTACCGTTTAAATGACACTAACAGAAGGAAAGAAGTTTGGAAGAGGGGTGGCTAAAGGACATAAGGTTGCTAAATTGCGCTATCTAGCATCTGCAAATAGAACGAATGATCAGAATCGGAAGCTACAAATTCAGTGGTCCGATAGGTTGGGTGCTGTGGTTTGTCCTAATTAGCGGCACTTTGTCGATGATGTGGTTATTAAAACAAAAAAAATGCACCCCTCGCTGGTGTAAGGAAGTGGGCAGAGGTTGGCGATACTTGGAAGAGCGATATAGTGAGAGACATTCTGGTTAGTGTTATGACACCCCACATACGTATTTTTTTCTAGCAACCTCCATCTTGTACGTTTATAACAGTGTGATATACAATGTACAGAATGCCTGGGACTTGGAGGACACATATGATACCAGAAGAAAAATATTAAAGATTGCTGGTGAGCGCTACAAGGGGTGGCAATCAACATTGCATGCCACCTATAAGAAGTATTCGACCAATGAGGAATGTATACAAAACAAGCCTGTTGACGTAGCAGATTCCGATTGGTTGGCGCTTATGGACTATTTTGGGTCCGAGCGATTCAAGGTCAGCTAGCTTTCTAATACCTTCGTATCCTGCAAAAACTATTTGATAACACCCATTCGTGAAATTAATTCTTAAAATTGCAGTCAATAAGCAGAACCAATTCACGAAATCGAAGTACTCAAAAGACAAAACACTTGCTTGGCTCGAAATCCTACGTCCAACTTAGTTACGAGAAGGTATGAAAACTAAATCATGCTTTTACTTTGCACTGCAATCATTCAATCAAATTTTACTTGTATTTGATGTAGCGAGACCCAGAGACCGGAAAAGAACCCAATGACATAGAACTGTGGGAGGCAAGCCATGTGAAGAACGGTCAATGGGCAAACAAGCAGGCAGAAGCTGTACATGTGAGAAACACTTCAAACAGTCCCCATTTAAATAAATATTTGCAATGTACATGTGACTTTTCTTTTTGTATATAGACCCAGGCACATGCCCAAATCAACGTCAACGAAGCTGAGCTGGGAGTCCCAATCTCAGATGTGGAAAGAAACAACATCTTCCAGCTTACATATATATCCGCAACCGGTTCTGGAGGATCACAGTTTCGGGGGCGTGGTTATATGGCTAAACCTAATGTTTCTGAAAGACTGCGTATTCAGATATGTGACCAGCTCGGCCAGCAAGTTCGATCCTTGGAAAATAGAAATGAAGACCTCAGCTCTCAGGTGCAAGAGTTGGAAGGAAGAAATGATTATATGACCTCCCAGATGGATGGCTTCGTCCAGGCAAATGAACAGCTCAACCAGGAAATCTAGGCTTTACATGATCAGATGGCAGCCAATTCTGCACGGCAAGAAAAGGAGCTAGCAGAATGATGGAGAGCTTGCAAAATCAACAACGGCTAGCAGCAACTCCACAAAAGGCTTTTGCTCGCACCAAGTAAAAGCTGGATGTTCAAGAAACTATTCCTAATACTACAACTCGTCGCGGTGCTATTTTAATGGGTACAATGTTGCAACCTGAAAAAACTGTAAATAACATCATCTCGCAACGACACAAGGGTCCTTGAGCGTTGCATCAATTGCTGGATGTTTGTTGTTAAGTCGACAGACGTATCGTGTGCGAATAAATTGATTCTGTTACCACTAATTTTCAAACCTGGTGCATTAGGATTCTAGTGCTACTAATTATAAAACATGGCATTAATAGATTATTGTGACGAAAATAAACTGTGCAATAGGAAGCTAGCTATTGCCACAAATTATAAAACGTTGCACTACAAACATTTGTCTATGACCAAAAAAGCGTTGCACTAGACTGCTATTGCCACCACCCAGAGAACGTCGCATTACGACCCAGTTGCAACAGATTTGAATATGTTGCATTACGAACCTATTGCCACACATCAGAAATCGTTGCAATACAATACTGTTGTCACGGTTTTGAAATCGTTGCAATACCGTACTATTCGCCATGAACGTGAAATCGTTGCATTACCGTATTATTGGTCACGGCTGTGAAATCATCACGATACCATATTATTCGCCACGAGTGTGAAATCGTCGTAATACCGTACTATTCGCCACGGAAGTGAAATCGTTGCAACACCGTAGTATTCGCCACGAATTTGAAAACGTCGCGATACGATATTATTCGCCACGAGTGTGAAATCATCGCGATAACGTACTATTCGCCGTGGATGTGAAAATGTCGCGATACCATATTATTCACCACGAGTGTGAAGTCGTCGCGATACCGTACTATTCGCCACGGATGTGAAATCGTTGCAACACCATACTATTCGCCACAAATGTAAAAACGTTGCCATACCGTACTATTCGCTACGGATGTGAAATCGTTGCAACACCGTACTATTCGCCGCGAATGTGAAAACGTCGCGATACCATACTATTCGCCACGAGTATGAAATCGTCACGATACCGTACTTATCGCCACAGATGTGAAATCATCACAAATAACGTACTATTCGTTGCAATACGTTAAATCATCGCAATACGTTAAACCGTTGCAATACCATACTATTTATCACGAACGTGGAGTTGTTGCAATACCACACTTTTTGCCACGAATGTGGCATCGTTGCAACACCGTTATTTTTGTTGCAATACGTTAAATCGTCGTAATACGTTAAACCGTTGAAATACTATACTATTTGCCCAGAATGTTGATTCATTGCAATACCATACCTTTTGCCACGAATGTGGCATCATTGCAACACCATTATTTTCGTTGCAATACGTTAAATCGTCGCAATACGTTAAACCGTTGCAATACCATACTATTTGCCACGAACGTGGAGTCGTCGCAATACCATACTTTTTTGCCACGAATGTGGCATCGTTGCAACACCGTTATTTTCGTTGCAATACGTTAAATCGTCGCAATACGTTAAACCGTTGCAATACAATACTATTTGCCGCGAACGTGGAGTCGTTGCAATACCATACTTTTTGCCACGAATGTGGCATTGTTGCAACACCGTTATTTTCGTTGCAATACATTAAATCATCTCAATACATTAAACCGTTGTAATACCATACTATTTGCAACAAACATGGAGTTGTTGCAGTACCATACTTTTTGCCACGAATGTGACATCGTTGCAACACTGATATTTTCGTCGCATACGTTAAATCGTCGCAATACATTAAACTGTTGCAATACCATACTATTTGCCACCAACGTGGAGTCGTCGCAATACCATACTATTTGCCACGGATGTCAAGTCGTCGCAATAACCTATTGCCACGGCTGTTATCGCCACGAGTCGGAAAAACTATCGCGATGTTCTATTTCGTTGCGACAACAACCTATCGCGATGAATTTCGACCTATTGCAATGATTTTTTTCGTCGCAATAAACTGGAATCCTGGTAGTGCTACTCCCCTTCTTCTTCTTTTCATCTTCGATCTTCATCTTCCCTTTGGAGAGTGCTTTCTTCCTTAGGAGCGTCTTGAGTTCAAGAGTCTCCTCATCATCATCTTCGAAGTCTTGAATTGCGTCGAGGAGCTTCTCCGATTTTTGAGCCTTTTCATCTTTAACCTTCTCTTGATTGAGGCTCTTGTGCGCATCCTTCATGTCCGACATCTCCTCTTCGAGCGATTAGTCTCTTTTTGAAGAGTCCCGCTTTGATACCAATTGAATGTAGATTAGGGGGGGTGAATAGGCTTTTTTAACTTTTAGTATGAAACTGAAACACTTAGCAAACTGATCAAACACAGATAAATCAGACTAGTCCGGTTGTGTGCGGACTAGTCCGGTGTGCGCGGACTAGATCAATCAATTTGATCAGTGATTTCGATCCAGGTACTCTACGCAGTGGAAATTTAGTTACAAATAGAGTGTATTGTTTCAACGAAACTAGATGTAGCATAAGTTAACTTTTGTTTCAAAGTTTTAATGTAAATTAAACTTGATTAAGCAAACCCTAGATTTCAATGACTATTAAGAACAAGAACAAAGGACACAATAATTTGTATCCAGTGGTTCGATTCCACAGAGGAAATCTACATCCATGTTGAGGAGCCCACGAAAGGACCGGGTCTTCACCAATCCTACCCTCGTCGAATCGCCACGGAGGCCGATTCTCTTGCACTAATCACAATTGGGTAAAATAACCGTGTTCAAGGGGCCTTCTCATAAGTTGAGGGCTCCCCAAGATTTACAATTCAAACACCACCAAACACACTCGAAAAGTATACAACGAAACAGCGAGAGTGTGTGAGAGAATCAAACCCAAGAGCTCAAGTCGTGAAGAATGTGTCTCTCTTTGATCTATGGTTAATCCTCAACGATTTGATCTTTCTTGCGTTGGATATGTGGAGAGACGTGTTTTCTAGGCTCTTGGAAGGTGTGACGGCGCAGGGGGTCGAGAGTTTTTTATTAGGGGTCGTGCACCACTATTTATACTAGGGTATCCAAAGGTTACTGTTAGGGTCTTAAAAGTCCGGACTAGTCCGTGGTGGACTCCAGACTAGTACGGTGTGCGGCGTGTGGGGAATCCTAAGTGTCCTGAATTATCGTACTTTTTCGGCCAGGGGCGGACTAGTCCGATTTGGTCCCTAGAAATGTTCGCACTAGTCTGGCACAAATCGGACTATTCTGGTGTGGTGAAATCCTTGGTGAATTGAGGACAAGTCTGCACTTGGAGGACTTGTCTGATTTTAGTCAGAAGGTTTTCGGACTAATCCGTGCAGATATTGGACTTGTCCGATTTAGGTCAGAAAGATATCGGACTAGTCCGTGATGGTATCGGACTTGTCCGACTTCGTGCAAACCGTGAAGTGCTGAGGACTAGTCCGCACTGGGGAGGACTAGTCCGATCTTAGTCAGAGAGATACCAGACTAGTCCATGGTGATATCGGGCTAGTTCGGTCTGTGAAAACTGGACTGTGCAGACAAGTCCACTCTGGGAGGACTTGTCCAATTCTGGACAGAGAGAAATCGGACTGGTCCGAGGTAAATCGGACTAGTCCGGACCTGTATAACTTTGTGCAGTGAGAGTGGTTAAAATTTGCTTGAGCTCTTGGGCTGTGTTTCTCCAACACACTCCATACACAAAGAGTATTATAATCATTTTTTGAGCTCCTTTCAACTTGATTTCTCACTCTCCTTTCTCTTTGCGCTTTCTTCATAATTTCATTAAACCTGTGCTCATCTCAACAATTTAGTTACGATCTCATTTGCTTGTCATAAATCCACCAAAACTCACAAGGGATGCCTAGATGCACTTTCAACTCCCCTCACGTGCAGGCTCCTTTGGGCTGCATAAGTGGAATAGAAGTCGACTACAATTTTATTTTATTTTTTGAATAAATTGCGTCCGCCAGGATTCAAACTCGAGACCTCTGACTCTGATACCATGATAAGCTACTATGCACTGACCAGTTGCCTTTAAAAGCTTAAGCTTATGAGGGATAGTAGGTAATTCACTTATATTTCAACAACTACAACTTTCGGCCACGACTAACACCCCACTTATTTGGTTGTGCAGACCCAAATTAACCACTTTTTTTCGATAATGTGTACTTTATTTAACTTAGGAATAACAAGATGATACAGTAGAGTCAATACTCCGCTTCTCCATAACTGAGATGCATGCAACTACACAACACTAGAAAATACCCATGGCACACCTACAAAAAAATTTCTGCGCCTATAACTATGTAGAATTTATCCGTACAATATAACAACATCCATGTTGGATAAAGACATGCCTTGTCATCTTCCTGTGTAAGCTCTATGTATTCCAAATGCTGCAAAGGTGAACATGAACTGAGCTAAGAAGTACACATGTAAATAACCTGCAACAAAGATGATTCTTTACCATTAAAAAATAAATCATTTGTACATAGTGAGAATGACCAAATAATGGTGATACCGACTGAAACTATAGCAGAGACTCGAAGCATATATGAAGCCACATTATATTTCACATCACATTGCACAGCGTAGTTATCGTGACTGACCGTGTGCCTGAGATGTGGGCAGCCAGCAAGATGAATCATACATAATGGACTGACATGCATGACATTGCATTCATTCCAAACTCTTTTCTCTTTTTCCCTTTGTCAGACCTCTTTTACAATAAACATCGTAAAACCCCATGATTGGTCATTATATCTCATACTACATAAAAACTGCAAATAGGAGACAAAGATTAGAGACGAGCGCAAAGGTGATCGTCACTGATATAGGTAAACGAGGCGAGCCCGCCTCAGCAAGGATGCTGGTTCACGAAAGAAAGGTGCAGCTAAGCGTAAAAGGAGATGAGATACTATAAGGTGTGTCTTATTTAATGAAATATCCGAAACGCGACAGATCCTCTGACAAATGGGAGACGAGCGACTAACAAAGCACATCTCCTATCTGCGAAAGAAATGAGACGAACTTTATAGAAAGCACGTTGCTTTTGACTTCGGTTACAGACAGCTACAGACAGACATGAACACATCGCATAACGAATGTAGAGCACATTCACTTGATAACTAAATAATCATTCCGATGTAGAGTACTTTCACTGTAGTATTTTAAATCCAAAAAATAATTAAATCTCTCCTTATGAATTGTCATTCATGAGGAACACGATGAACACACCATTCATTCATTCACTGTTGAACACACAAGATAATATTCATTCATACAGATGAACACAGATAACACATTCATTTACTAAAGATATATTACATAACACAAGAAAAAAGTACAAAACACAAGAAAAAAATAATATCAACTAAGAACAACAAAAGAAAATCTAAATCCAACTCCTCCTCTGGCGGCAACTCCGGCTCCACCACAACAGAAGTCCTGGCCGGCTGCTCCGACGGTTGCTCCGACTGGTCCGTTAGTGCAACCTCGCGACCGAGGTTCCTCGCCATCGCCACCACCAGGTTACTGCGACCCTCGGCACGGAGCACCTCGGTTATCGTCTCGAACAGCCTCTCGAACAGTCTCTCTAACAGCCTCTCGAGCAACTGGGCCATTGTCTCTAGCAGCTCATTGTTGAGCCTCCCTAGGGAGCCGCATCACTATTTCTTGCAGGGTGGCTCCCTCGGCGGGCCTGGCGGCAGAACATTGTCCATGATGGGTTATCTGCTCGGAGAAGATGAACGAAGAATAGGAGAGGCTGATACAGAAGGAGAAAATGCGCTTGTGGAGAACTGATGGCGCGCCTTATATAAGGTCTGGGCGGAGTACACGATGCAAAAGGGAGACGAGCTTAATAACGAAGCTCGTCTCCTATTTTCGACGTCACCCTCACCTCTGCCAAAATGGAGACGAGCTTAACGTCAAAGCACGTCTCCTATTTCCCGCATCTCCTTTAGCTTCGTGATTTTCTCCACTTTGCTTCGGTTGACTGTTGATATCACACAGACAACACATCACTGAACTTAGAGCACATTCACTTGATAAATAAATCATTCATTTGTCCAAAAAATAATCAAATCCTTCCTTATGATTCCTGAGGAACACAATTAACACACCACACATCCATTCATTCACACAGTTGAGCACACAAGATAATATTCATTCACACAGATGAGCACAGATAAATTTCATTCATTAACATAATATATTACAAAACACAAGAAAAAAGTACAAGAAGACACAAGAAAAGAAAAACATCAACTAAAAACAACAAAGAAAAACTAAATCCTACTCCTCCTCCTCCTCCTCCTCCAGTAGCGACTCCGGCGCCAGTGCAACTGGAGCCTGGGCCGGCTGCTCCGACTGCACTGGCGGTGCAACCTCGCGACCGAGGTTCCTCTCTGTCATCACCGCCAGGTTACTATGGCCCTCGACGCCGAGCACCTGGGCCATCATCTCGAACAGAATGTCGAGATGATCTACCACTCTTGTTAGGGCGTAGAGGTAGTGGCCGGTGGTACCCATTCCAGTAAACACTAGAAGGGTACCCAGACCCAATGAACTCATGGCGCGAGACATACTGTTGTACACCTCACACTCCATAACGAGGCCCTGTTCATTATTGATCCTCTCGGGGGGGGGGGGGGTGCTGCAACACTGTTTCTTGCAGGGTGGCTCCCTCGATGGGCTTGGCGGCAGAACGTTAGCCATGGTGGCGGTGGGTTGTCGACGCGGAGAAGATGAATAAGAAGAATAAACGGATGCAAAAGGAGAGACACACTTGTGGAGAACTAATGGATGATGGCACATCTTATATAAGGTCTATGCGGAGTTGATGATGGAGTAGTTGGTTTCATGCGCATTGATAGGATGATGGGACGCATCGAAACTGCCTTGGGGAAACGAAAGGTCGCACACGCTGATCTTACGTGTCTCTGCACCACCACCGCCGAAATTATGTTCTTTGAAGTCCTCGTGCCCCGCATCTCTCTTTGTCAACAATGGAACACGCGCTTTAATATCTCACTCATCCCGCTTCAGTCTCGCGCGTCTCGCTTTTATCTCCCGCATTACTCCTTTACTGATCGACCATTTCCAATGTGACCGCTGCCTCTGTTCGAGCAACTCTAGTGCGACCGCCACCTCTGTTTGTCATCGCTGTCATCGTCGTCGCCGTCCTCGTCATCATCACTGTTCATGGCTGGGTTTGATATCGACTTGGTGCATAACCGACTGAAGGAGGAGCGCTTGGCATAGTGCAAGAACCATCCTCATGTATGTATATATGCCACAACGGTCGCATGGTTGTATGTAGCTCTGCATTGGACTGATGAACTTAACTGTAGTTTTGTTTTTCAATCTTGTTTTTTTTTTGTATTTGCAACTTCATGGCTCGCGGCCATTTGCGTCACTTGTTTGTCCAATTTCTCCGTGTAGGGTTTTTCTACGAAGTCTGAGTCGGGAGATTTATTGAAGTGGCAGTGCATCATCCCCGGTAAAAAAGGGGTAAGTCATGAAGAACAAGCACAACAATATCCAATATAACATCGTCCCCTTATTAATGAATTTCATTTGTAAACTGACTGGGAAGGCGGTTACTACCCCCTGACAATCTCCTTCTCGGAGGACTATCCCTTTGGTGCCTCCAAGATGCGCCTTTCCACGTGGTTTCTTCCACTTGAATGTCCATGGCTCAGGAGCACTCTGCCTTGGGGTACTTGATCAAGAGACTGTAAGATAGACTTATTTCGCACAAGTAGTTAGTAATTGTTGCCGAACTTATTTGAACTAGTTTCTTATGTTGCTTAAATTGATATTTCATAGAGGTGGTGGTCTGGTTTTACAATCAAAACTATACTGCTAGAAGTTTAGCGTTTGCTTCATCAATCAAATTTTGACCTACTTTTAGCTCTTGCGCGCTCTCTAGCAAAAATTTTCGCGAAAAAGTTACTTGCGCATTCTCGACCTAAGGGAGACACTCAAATGAGAGACGGGTGTTATAGAGGCTCATCTCTGAGTTTTGCTATTTTTTTCTCTCGCGCGCTCTCTCCAAACAATTGGCAAATATTTTTAGATCACGCGCGCTCTCTCGACATAGAAATCGCAGCTCCTGAGCATGCCGCCACTGTCCCTCTTCATCAACTCGCTCTTCATCATTGTCGCGATGCCGCGGTTGACCCTGACCCTGGCGTCGACCCCGACCTTCGTCATTAGAGAGTTGAGCACGCTGGAGCACACCGCCTCGTCCCCTATCCTCGGAGCATGCCATCGCCTTGACCCCGACCTTGGTAATCGATATGAGCACACCGTCGCCTTCACATAAGTGCAAATGTTCTCCCTGGTTGGTGTCCTGGAATACATTCATCTTCCTTGTTTATGTCCAATGCAGAAGTAATGTATTTTTTTTACTATCAATGTATATTATGAATTCTGATTCACAAACCCTTTAAACTGTAGGAACTGTGGTTGACACTAGCATTTTCCATCCCATTGAGTTTGATTTCTACCTCTGTAGCCATGCTGGAATCAAAGTACCTATGCGACAATTGGTGTTGCTCTCATGATTTTTTGATATCGGGCTATTAATGCGTCAGTGGAATGTAAATTGTTTTTTTTTCAAGGGACAAGCACACTAGCTCACTACCATGTCCTTTATGATGAGAACAATTTCTCTGTTGATGCTTTGCAGATGCTCACTGAAAGTTGCCTAGAGGGGGGTGAATAGGCAACATGACCTGAAATTGCTTAATCAAATGAGATTAAAACTCTGAGGACAGACTAGTCTAGTCAGGGCCAGACTAGTCTGCTAAGCACAGGGTGAAAACCTAAAAAAATGATTTCTACAAGTTATTTGCGGAATTTAGGTCCACGAAAGATAGATGTAAGGTCTAGAAACCTAGTACAACTTAGATTCATAGATGTCAACTATTAGGTTGCAAGATTTCAATGAAGAACAATGCAAAGAACGATATGAACCCTAAAAGCAATTCTAGTGATTACCAAAAAGTAAAGCAAGAAGAGAGACATGATTTATCCCATGGTTCAGCTTCACAAAGAAGCCTACATCCACGTTGAGAAGTCCACACAAGGACCGGGTCTCACATGACCCTCTTCCCACAAAGCCACCACAAATGGTCGGCTTGATTTCCACTATAACAAAGGGTAATCACCAAGTTTTTGGGACTGCTCACAAGTTGAGGCTCCCACAAATGAATACAACAATGAGCACACGAAGCTCAACTCAAACAAGACACAAAACGCAACACCAAGCGCAAGATATCAAACCGAGAGCCAAAGCACGATGATCTTCCTTCACTCTCATTCCCAAACCCTAATCTCTTCAAGATCTGGTCTTAGAGGGAAAATAGGCAAAGGAGAATGCTTTGGAAGGCTCAAGGATGGTTGTGTCGGCGCCAGGGTTCAAGATTCTTCAAATAGGAGCCGGGGGTCCCCTATTTGTAGGGGTCCCGGCAACTAACCGTTGCCAACAACTCAAATCGGACTAGTCCAGCCCTGCACCACGGACTAGTCCGGCCTCTTGGGACCACCTTCGATTCGACGTCACCAATCGACAAAAGAGGTGATGTACCTGCCAAACATTTAAATTTCAAACGGTCCTGGCAAACACGGACTAGTCTGGCCATAAATGGACTATTCCGAATTCGGACTGAATGCTTTAGTTTGGCTGAAAACGGATTACTCTAGGAGAGCCCGGACTAGTGTGGCCCATGAGGAGGACAAGTCCGGACTCCCAGGACTTGACTTCGTGATCTCACACTATGGCCAAAATGGACTAGTCCGTAACGAAATGGACAAGTCCAAACTCGGACATAAACATTTAGTCCGTCCTAAAACGGACCACTCTGGGGGGTTCGGACTAGTCCGGCCTTTGTGGTGAACAAGTCCGACCTCCGAGAACTTAGCTCCACGAACTCTCACCAAGGAAGAACAGAATAGTAAGTACCAAACGGACAAATCCGAACCCGAAGAAAGACCTTTAGTCCATCCTAGAACGGACTAACCTGCCCACCCGAACTAGTCCGACCTTTGGCCAGGACAAGTCCGGTCCCTGCGGATTTTCTCTCAAAGGCTTGTAACTTAGGTTTTTCCCTCAACCACAACTTTGAGCCCTCTTTGATGATCTCAATGCACTTGATACACACACCCTCACACTGATATGACTAGTCTAAACTCAACACAATAGAAACTCTAATTTCTATGCTTGAATCTTCGATGCCCGTTTAAACCTTTTCCTTTTTGAGGGATTTGTCTCATTTCAATCGTTACACCTGTGCTTAATATCAACTCAGCCCATTAGTCTTTTAATTGCCATCATCAATCATCCAAAACCCACGGGGATGTCTAGATGCACTTTCAATAACCCCCTTTTTGGCGATTGATGACAACACATTAAGCTTCAACAAAAAGGATATTAATTGGTTTTCATAACATGTATGTGTATAAGTAACTCCCCCTCAATGTATGCATTAAGAATAAAGAAATTGAGAGAGTTATCATACATATACATTTTATGGTGGGGTGCCTAAGTGATGTGTTTATAATTTGTGATAAGGCAATGAATATGAGTGATAAATAAGTCATTTCAAGCATCACATCACAGTTAAGTATGACAAACAAAGTAAAGTGCATACAACCCATAATATATTAAGTCTTACACAAATTGAAATGCAATAGTTTTTAAAACATAATACACGTCCATAGTAGGATCCAAAGAGACAATGAAAATAACACTAAGTAACCCAACTAAGTACCCCCTTCCAATCTCCCCCCCCCCTTTGGCATCACAACACTAATAAGCAAAAGAGAGGAGGAGAGCCCTAAGAACTACTCTTCATCGTCATTGTCGTTGTCCCCTTGTTGCTGCTCATTGTCGCTCTCCGTAGCCGCCGGATATTCTGCGTCTTCATCATCGTCTTCTTCTTCGGGGGCTTTCACCGTGGAGGTGCCAACGTCACCAAATTGAGCGAGTTCTTCAGCGGTGAACTCGGGGAATAGAGTCAACTATCCATCACTCTCCACGGTGGGAGACATGGGAACCTCGACCTTGCCGCACATCGCCTAGAGGTACTTCTCTTGGCGAAGCTCCATGCAACGTTGCCGAACTTCCACTTTCCGGCAAGTGGCGAAATCGCCTTGAAGCACTTGAAGCAGCCACTTCCGGAATGTGATGGAGGAGGAGGAGGTGGAGAAGGAACGGGATGAAAGGACGAGGCAGGAGGATCGGCATTCTTCCTTCTTGGTGCAACAGGCTCTGGAGGAGGAATCTGAGGATGAAGTCTTCTGTGAGAGATATCCTTCTTGAAAGTTAGCCCGGACACCTTCTCAGTCAAGTACATAATATAAGGTGCATAGCCACATGATCGGTTGGGTGTGTGAGAGATGTTGAAGATGTCATCAAAGGTATAGTCCACCACATTGAATCTGACATCTCCATCAATATGCACCATTAGATGTCTATAATTGCCTTGAATGATGCCCACATCTCCATCCTTGGGGGCTATTGTCTTCTGGAGCCCACAGTTGAGCACACTATAAAAAGGCTTGGTGTTTCGAATGTGTCCCGCCTCATAAACTACATGGCTTGGCTACATGTAATCCAAGACATCTCGATCAACTGCCTTAAGGTTGGAAATGATGATTCCATTTTGAAGCTGACTTTCGAAATCAAGAATCTGAGCAAACTCAAAAAGTGATAGTGTATTTCTCTCCATTCTTCATCCATGTGATCTTCCGATCTCCATTGGTGTGAAAGTAAAGAGTGGAGTAGAACTGCATAATAACTTCAACATTCCAATCATAGTTGAATGCCATAAGTTTTTTAGTCCATGACACTGTATGGCCTCAATCATGGCATTGAATGCAGCATGGTTCTTCTGTGCCATGTAATCCCAATCAATCCATTGGGCATCCATCACTGGAGTCTGCTTCGACATGTAGACGGCCCAATAGTAGTCACAATGGAAATCACACCAAAAGCGAGGGTCGGCGGTGCTCTTTTCACGTTGACACAGAATAACCATTCTGAGTCTTCTTGCCTTCTCTGCCCCTTTGCCTCTGAATATGTTGGTTTCAACGGTAGCTTGGCGATTGGGGTTTCTTGCAGGTGAAGATATTCTCGAGGGACCTATGGGTTGAGAGGGTCGCTTCTTAGCTTTGCTGGCAAGCTTTTTAACTGCAGGAGCTTTCTTCTTTGGTGCATCATCAACTGGTTCTTTGCCCTTGTCCTTTGATCCTCTAGCCTCTTGAGTTCTTGTTTTCTCTCCCATTGTCACAAGCCTCTTCTTCCTTGGGGCTATCTCGGTTGCAGCTGAGTTGTGTGCCTCTCTTTGCTGGTTCATGGCATTCCTTGATTCAGACCTTGATTCGAGGAGAGCTATAGCAAGCTTTCACTCCTCTCGAGCACGACGATGAAATTATTTCCTTGCTACCTCACGCTCGGGATCGGATAGAGGCGAGTAGTCTGGGTCTGACATCGTCCCTGAGAAGAGATGCACAAGAAAGTATATGAGTACATGGAAGTGGAATATTTTGCTAGAGTTCACATAAACGATCAAGGTTAGGTTTTTCACTGTGAAATCCGAAGTTGTCCCCTCAAGGGTCGGACTAGTCTGCAGGAGCTGGACTTGTCCGCCCTACGGCCGAACTAGTCCGGTTTACACAGTAAAAACCCTAATCTTGAGGATTTTTGCAAAAACTACGGATCCAGCCACAATACTCCAAGGATAGGATCACAATGACATATAGAACAACTTTTGTGAAGAGGTTTCTAGCAAAAGACCTAAAAGATTTGAGTTTCGAATGATTTAGGGTTAGGTCAAGAATACCTCTTTAAATCTTCAAATTGACGAAATGTGGATGAAGAATCAGACTAGGATGCTTGGGAAGAGTTCCCACGCACTTTGGGGCTTCAATCCACGGATTGGAACCAAGTTTTGGTGGAAGGAATCGAAAATCGCCGATTTTGGGGTGCTTTTCGTGCTTCGAGGAGAGAGAGAGAGAGAGCTTGAGTGGAAGTGAGAGGTCGAAGGGTCCCTTGAGGAGGTTTAGTCCCCGGGGGCCAGACTAGTCCGATTGGAGATCTGGACTTGTCCGCCCTACAGACTGGGTCCGAACTACTTTGATGGGCTGGACTAGTCTGGCCTGGGGACGGACAAGTCCGTTTGGGACATGTCCATCAGAGCCCAGCGAAGCTGGACTCCGGACTTGTCCGGCCAGAGGGGTGGACTAGTCCTGTCCAAAGGCTAAAAACACATATATATTGAGTTTTTACCGAATATTTGAACCTTTTGGACTAGATTTTCACAAAAGATCTTTGAGAACATGGTCATTAAGCAGTCAACAACCAAACTATGACCATAACTCACAAAGATTCAATAATTTCAAAATAGTTCCATAGAAAATTGAGGGGGAAGAGTTTTTTGGAAGCATGTGTGAATCTTGAAGCAAATACAAGTAACAATTAGATGTGCAAGACTCAATCCACATTTTGATAATCTAAGATATTGAGCTCACTCCTAAGATCACAAAATCTTTTCTCATCTAGGGGCTTGGTGAAGATATCGGCCAATTGTTTTTCGGTTCTCACATGGTAAATTGCTATGTCTCCTTTGATGGAGTGATCTCTAAAGAAATGGTGGCGGATATCAATGTGTTTGGTCCTTGAGTGTTCCACTAGATTGTGGGCTATTTTGATGGCACTCTCACTGTCACATAGGAGAGGGATATGGCGCAAGTTTATGCCATAGTCCCTAAGAGTTTGTCGCATCCAAAGAAGTTGTGCACAACAACTTCTGGTGGCGTCATACCCCGCTTCGGCTGTGGAAAGAGCAATGGAGTTTTGTTTCTTTGAGGACCAAGACACTAGGGATCTACCAAGAAATCGACAAGTCCCAAAGATACTCTTTCTATCAACTTTGCACCCCGCATAATCCGCACCGGAATATCCAATGAGATTAAACTTGGAGCCCTTGGGGTACCAAAGTCCTAGGCTTGGTGTGTGAACCAAATATCTAAGAATTCTCTTAACTGCAGTCAAATGACACACCTTAGGAGCAGCTTTGAATCGAGCACACATACAAACACTTAGCACTATATCGGGCCTAGATGCACATAAGTAAAGCAATGAACCTATCATGGAACGATATACCTTTTGGATCACATTTGGACCATCTTCATTAAGGTCGAGGTGCCCATTGGTTCCCATTAGAGTCTTGATTGGTTTGGCTTTGTCCATGTCAAACTTCTTGAGTATGTCTTGTGTGTACTTCAGTTGACTAATGAATGTGCCTTCCTTGAGTTGCTTCACTTGAAAACCTAGGAAGAACATCAAATCCTCCATCATGGACATCTCAAACCTTTCAGTCATTATCTTGGAAAACTCATCACAAAAAAATTTGTTAGTAGAACCAAATATAATGTCATCGACATATATTTGGCAAACAAACAAATCATCATTGAAATGCTTAGTGAACAAATTGTAATTGACCTTCCCAATTTTGAAACCATTTTGAGTTAGAAAGTCTCTAAGGCACTCATAGCAAGCTCTAGGAGCTTGTTTGAGGCCATAGAGAGCCTTACGCAATTTTTAGACATGGTTTGAGAAGTCTTGATCTTCAAAGCCGGGGGGTTGCTCCACATACACCTCTTCCTTGATTGGACCATTGAGAAATGCACTCTTGACATCCATTTGATACAGCTTAAAATCATGGTGAGTAGCAAAGGCAAGTAATATACGAATTGATTCAAGCCTAGCTACGGGAGCAAAGGTTTCATCAAAATCCAAACCTTCGACTTGTGAGTACCCCTTGGCCACAAGTCATGCTTTGTTCCTTGTAACCACCCCGTGCTCATCTTGTTTGTTGCAGAACATCAACTTGGTGCCCACAACATTCGCATTTGGTCTCTTCACGAGCTCTCATACTTGATTTCTATCAAAATTGTTGAGCTCTTCTTGCATGGCCATCACCCAATCCAGATCTTGTAGTGCTTCTTCAACCTTGTGAGGCTCCAAAAAGGAAACAAAAGAGCAATGTTCACAAAAAATTGCAACAAGACATCGAGTAGTTACCCCCTTGGACATGTCTCCAAGGATGTTGTCAACAGGATGGTCCTGTTGAACGCTTTGATGTACTCTTGGGTGTGGTGCTTGAGATCTTGGATCTTCATCTTCATCGTCCTAATTTTCTTCATCTCCCCCTTGATCGATGCCTCCATTTTCATCTTGTTGAAGCGCAACTTGAGGGTCTTGAGCTTGATTATTTGAGGAAGAGCTTGCTTGATGTGTGGGATGATCACTTGAGTCTTGAGGTTGTTCTTGTGGTCAAATGTCTCCAAGTGCCATCCTTCCTATCACCACTTGTGGGGTTTCTTCTTGATCTAGCACATGACGATCAACTTGCTCCACTTGGGAGCCATTAGTCTCATCAAACACTACGTCACGTGCTACTTCAACAATTCCAGAGAATTTGTTGAAAACACGACAGGCGTAAGTGTTTGAGTCATAACCAATCAAGAAGCAAACTTCAAAGTCATAGGCTTCTTGTTGAGACTATATCATTTGCCCCCAAAACCATGAAAATAGGAAATATTAGGTATGTTACCGGTTAGGAGTTCATATGATGTCTTCTTCAATACGCGATGGAGATACAACCGGTTTATGGCATGACAAGCGGTGCTAACCGCTTCCACCCAAAACCGGTCCGACGTCTTGTATTCATCAAGCATGGTTCTTGACATCTCAATAAGTCCTATTCTTCCTCTCGGCCACCTCATTTTGTTGAGTGAAGTAGGGGGCCGAGAACTCATGCTTGATGCCTTCTTCATCCAAAAACTCTTCAACTTGAGTGTTCTTGAATTCGGTGCCATTATCACTCCTTATAGTCTTGATCCTTAAGGAAAACTCATGTTGAGCTATTCTCAAGTATCTCTTGAGGACACCTTGAGTCTCACTCTTATCATGCAAAGAGAACACCAAAGTGAAACGTGAAAAATCATCAATAATGACAAGGTCATATTTGTTACCGCCAATACTTATGTAGATTGGACCGAAGAGGTCCATGTGTAGAAGCTCCAATGGTCTTGTTGTCATCATGATGTTCTTGGATGGACGTTGAGCTCCAACTTGCTTTCTGGCTTGGCATGCACTACATGGCCTATCCTTTTCAAACACATCATTCTTTAAACCACGGATGTGCTTGCCCTTAAGAAGTTTTTTGCAAATTCCTCATCCCAACATAGGCTAGTCTTCTATGCCAAAGGCATCCCATGTTGGTTTTTGCAATTAAACATGTATCAAGTTGGGCTTTATCCGCGGAGAAATCCACAAGATAGACCTTTCCCTTGAGTACACCCTTAAAAGCAATTGAGTCATTGCTTCTTGTTGTGACGGTCACACCCTCATTAGTGAAAATACAATTATAACCTTTGTCACATAGTTGTCATATGGACAAAAGGTTATAATCAAGTGAATCAACATGTAAAACATTGGAAAGATTATGATTAGGGGATATACGATTTTACCGGTGCCAAGGATTTTCCCTTGGATATTGTCCCCAAAGTAAATTCCCTCTCTTGGATCTTCAGTTTGCTCATACTCCACAAACATCTTCCTCTCTCTGGTCATATGATTTGTGCATCCACTATCAAGAACCCACTTGGTTCCACCGGAGGAGTATGCCTACAAAATTGAATTAAGCCTTGGCTTTAGGTACCCATGAAGTGTTAGGTCCTTTGATGTTAGTCAAAAGGCACTTGGGCACCCACACACAAGGTTTTGGACTCTTGCTGTGTGGCCCAACATACCTAGAATAAGGCTTTCCAGACTTGTTTCTTAACAAAACATATGAAGCATCGAAATCATGAAACTTTGGATGAGGTTTCTTTTTAGGCATGTTATGAGATGTAGCAATGTTCTTTCCTTTGTCATTGTTATATGAACTTCCTTCGCAAAAAACAATCAAGTCTTTGCCATTCTTTGGAGTTTTAGCGTTTTGCCTCTTCTCCCTAGAATAGTCAAGACCATCTTTGATAAGAGGATGTCTTGTGTTGGTGTATGAACTACGTGCATATGCCATCTTATCCTTGTCAAAGGTGCCACCTTTTAGTGCTTGGTTGTTTTGTGCCACCTTAAGCTCATCTTTAAGTTTTAGGATCAAGTTAGAGCACTTGCAAGCTTGAGGTGTTTCAGATTTGACATTTGTGGAAGGTGAGCTTTTAGAGGAAGAAGGTGCATTGATCTTGAGAGACTCCACTTGTGTTTCAAGGATCTTGTTAACTTTTGTCAAGCTAACAAGTTCATCCTTTAGCACAATTGTAGTGTTCTCAAGGTTTGAGCAAGTTTCCTTGATCAAAGCGAGTTCATGCTCAAGTGCATTGCTTCTTTCTCTTCAATCTCCAAGAGCTCCTAAAACTCTTGACATCTCTCCTTTTGTTGGATGAGCATGTCTGTCGAAGTGTTAGAGCGACACTTCCCCCGGATCTGCTAAGGAGCAGCACGCGGAGGTTCTTTGTTCGGTGGGGCCCATGCCTCAATCAAGTGTACTAGCGGATGGAGTTAGAGACAGTGGTTTTTACGTGGTTCGGGCCGCCAGGAGCGTAACACCCTACTCCACGGTGGACTGTAATGCTGGTGAGTGTGTATGCGTGTGCGTGTGTGTGTGTGTGTGTGTCGGGGATTCTGAGTTTGGTCCTCTGTAACAGTGGCAGTCCGGGCCTTTTATAACCAAGAGTGCACACCTTACAAGTGGGGTCCCAGGGCCCGATAGGTGGTCTCAGGGTGATCTTATCCTAGTGATCTAACGCTTCTCGCATAAGCTTCTTCTTAGTGTGGCAGTGAAGACTCGCTGTCTTGCTGCCTCCTTTGTCAGTAGCCCATGCGCAGTTGCTGACATTGGCAGAAGGTGTCCTGTCAGCCTATCTTGTTGCCGCAAGCTACCCACTTGGCTGAGTGGGATAGGCCTGCAGCGCCTTCACAGTGATGCGATTGGTCATAGCACTCTCTGACCGTTGGCGTGCCCCGCGTCATGCGCCGGAGGTGGTTGCAGATCTTCAATGCTTGACTGGAGCGAAGCGCACCATCTTTTAACTCCCGCACCTTATTGTCTGGGGCAAGCTGCAGGACACGTGGCAGCGTCGGGGCAGGTCCTCGATGGGGAGGCAAGCCCCGATCCTTTGTGACGTGTGGCAGCTCCGGGGCTCCCCAGGGTACATGGCAGCTCCGTGCTTTTCCCGAAGGGAGGGTGCTTGGTCCGGCGCTCCAGGCTACGCAGCAGCTCTGGAGCTCTCTGCCAAGGTTGGGTGAGGTCCCGTCCAAACACGGGGCGCCTTGGGAGGCTGTCTCTCCTGAGGGTCCAAATCCCATTCTTCGGATCCCACGTGGTAGCACTGGGGCTGAATCTTGCGGGAGGCTGAGGCCTCAGCACCCTCAGGACACGTGGCACCATCAGACATGCCCTGGTGTCTTCATCTTGTGTGCGAGGGTACTGGTCTGCAGGGTACCAACAGTGGCCCCTGGGTCCACCTTGGTGCAAGATGGAGAGCCCAAAGGTGGAGCCCCTTCCTTGTTTTCCCGCACCGTGCTTTGAATTTTGTCTTGGACAGCCGAAGCAGTGGGTGCTTCTTCCAATCGTCGCCACACGTCTTCTTCCAGTTTGAGAGACTACAGTGACAGGATCTTTGCTTGCTGTAATATCTCTATCTTCCGCGGTGCCTTTAATTGCGGCAGTTCCCGATGCAGCTTATATAACTTTTGCTTGCTCTGCCACTATGGGAGTTGCCTCAACGACTTCCCCTGGCGGCTGACCGACTGGGCCAGTTCATCCGAGTGGGGACGTAGGACCCATTGTCATGGGTGCCGTGTGTTGAGCGGTTTTGTCTAATCCTTCGCTCGGAGTACTCAGGCATCATGGAGATGATCAAAAAGGAAAACCTCCGTTAGAGGGAAAAGTTCCTTCCTTACTCAAACCCCGCAACCTGAGTTTTCCCCTTCTTCCTCGGGTGCCCGAACCTTCTCCACCCTTTTGCCAAAGCTCTCACCTTAGCTCGCTCCAATGGCTTCCCTACTGCCTCCTTCCCGCTTCCGATCAGCTAGAGATCTAGTGTCGATGAGGCGGCTCCTTGGTTGGGCGGCTTCAGAGTGTGGATGAATGATCCGCTGTGGGTCTTTAGATCTTCAGGATCTGCGTGAGGACGAGACTGTTTTCTTCGTCACCTACACCACTGCTGGGCTCACACTCCTGTTTTCAAGGTTCTTCCTTGCAGTGCTGGGGGAGTATGGGTTGCAACTTCACCACCTATTGGCGAACTACATCGCCTTGGTGGTTGTGCTCGTCCACCTATACGAGGCGTTCGTGGGCTGCCCGCCCACAATGGAGCTGTTCCGGCATTTATTCGTGATGAAGACAAATGGAAGGAGCGCAATGACTCAAGTGGGGGCCTACTACTTCCGCCATCGGGACAATACCTCCCGGGGTTACATTGCCTCATTCAAAGGGGGCAAATGGAGTGAGGGGTGGGAAGACTGGGCGATTGTGAGGACAGACCAGCATACCTTGCTGAAGATGTCGTTCGGCGGTCCAGGCTCTAACCCTACCACCTGGGAGGCATCCCATGGGTTGCCACAGGAATACTGGCCCGCCCTGAGGAGTATCCGGTTCTTGGCTAGCAAGCGCTTGTCCTCGATGATGGTGTTGGTAGACTTCCTGCTCCGCCGTACCGCCCCTCTCCAGCAGCGTCTGTACTGGGCCTGGGTTTACAACGGCAAATATGACGAATGCCAGCCAGGTCCGGACACCCTGACACACATACACGAGTGCATTCACAAAAGAGTATACAAAAAATTAACACAGAACAAGATTAATTAACCAAATTTTATTACACGAACCATACTCGAATACAAGTTCTAATGAATATTAATGACAAGTTCGACTAATGCAGTGGAAATAAACTAATTAAGCAAAGTAAACAGCTAGGCAGCATAAGCAATAGGGTAGCGCAGCTCCAATCAACACCACAGGCAAAGCTGACGGTAGAGACCGCATTGTCATCGTTATACTCCCAAATCTGACCTGCAACTGGTGGGGGAGGGATTGCAAGGGTAAGTAAATGTCATACTCAGCAAGTGTGAAAAGTATGACATATAGCTGATACAAATGACGACAATAATAATGGCTAAGTGCTAAAAAGTATATTAAAACATCTGAAAAGCAATATATTATATGTATGTGAAGTAAACCCATTATAAGACATGTAATCATCATAATACCAGTTCATATTCCATATCCATGATCATATACAAATATCCATATTCAATACCAGAATTTAATTCATAACCATCCATAACTATAAGACCAACCATAACCATAATACCAACCATAACCATCCCTAATACCATCCCAATACCGAGTTCCCTCTAATCATGGAAGTTGTCCAGGTGCTCATAACCGGGAGCACGACTATCATGATAGTTTTATTAGACACTCTGCAGAGTTTGTACAGCTTTACCCACGTGTTTGTGATTTCATCACCCGTTAGCGACTAAAGAACCTCCCTTATGCCAATTACACTTCCTTTGGTGTATGGCCAAGAGATCACAAAATAGCCTTTACAAAGGGATTACTAGCCTATTTATACCCCACTGAGGTTTCACCGGTGGCGATGTCTCCAACTGAGCACGTCTTCAACCAAGGGCCCCCTCTTGAGCCATTCGGATCCCAGGGTAGTCCCACCAGTCATCAACAAATCCAATCCGACTACCCCTTCCACGAGCATCCTCAGTGGTCCAAATAGCACTGGCAAAGCCCTAATTAATTAGCTACGCCGCACCCATACTTGGCCTCATGGTGGCACTGTAGTCCTGGCTTATTCTCGCATGAACCGGTCTTAGATCTAAAGCAAGCAAACCACCATAACATCCAACCCATCCACATACCAAGCTTGCTTAGATCACCCATTACCATATCATATTAACCAATTCACGTTAATGACAATTTCATAATTACATAATTAAGTTAAGTGGTATAGTTGTGTTCCCATCCCAATTGATTAAGCGAAGCAAAAATGTAAAAATCCCATCCCGACTCTCTACCATAAATTCCAGGTGACAAGGGTGGTCAAACAAAACTAGTAAACTTCCTATCATAGGATTTCCCATCAAAATTGAGACAAGCATGCAATTTTGCAAACAAAACATTTATTTTAAAACAGGATCAATATGCTTCAAGGACACTTGCCTTACTCTTGGGATTGATTCGGGTCAAAGCCTTCAAACTCTTGGTGCTGGAGATCCTCAACGGCACTCTCTAACGCAAATTCGTCTAATCCGCACAATAAACATACAAGACAAGAAACACAATCAAAGAGTGCACAAATATTACTCAATATGACATGATATGCATGATTGATGCAAATGCAAGGTAGAAATTGTTAATAGTTTGCTTTTAAATGATCACTATCTAGTTCTAATAGATTTTAACAAGTTTATACAGGTTTGGATGTGATTAGATCTAATTTTAGAATTAATTCAACAGAAATTAACCAGGAAAATCGGACAAGTACGCTAGGGACCAGACAAGTCTGCACTTTACGAGATCAGCAGATATGGGTTTTCTAGATCGATGTGAATTTGGAGACTTGGGGTTGAATTCATGTAAGAAAAAGAGAATAGAAGGTATACCAGGTGTTTAGAACTCCAATGAATCAAGGATCTTGGAGGTAACACTTGGATCTTGATGATCTAGGGTTGGTGATGAACTTGGGGATGAATTGGTGATGAAGAACGAAACTTGATGGAGAGATTGATCCTCTTTCATTTCCTCCTCTTCTTCTTCTTGCTCGGGATCTCCTGCTCCCTCCTTGATGGTGGCTCTTCATGAACTAGGGTTCGGGTGGGGTGGAAAAGTGGCAAATAGAGGTCAAGCCAAGGGGTGGGGTTGTTTATATAGAGGTGGAGGCTAGGGTTAGATGGATTTCGAGTTTGAGACGAGTAGAGGTCGGTTTAGAGTCCCACATGGGCTCTAAAAGAGTTAGGCACAACATTTCTAGGCCCACTTAACGTGAAACCCAAGAAACAAGTTGTAAAACAAAGGATTAATTTAGAGTCACGAAATATCGGACAAGTTCGAAAAGGACCGGACTAGTCCGAAGTTGTCCAGAGAGAAATCGGGACAACTCTGGCCAAAAATAGGACAAGTCCAACTTTAGTCAGAGAGGAAAACATACAAGTCCGCTGGAACACCGGACTAGTCCGGAGAAGTCCAAGGACTTAGCAAATTTCCAAGGATTCTTGGAACACCAGACTAGTCTGCATAGGACTGGGCAAGTCCAAAAGTGTTCAGAGGCAAAAACGGACTAGTCCGCAGCAAAAACAAACAAGTCCGATCAAGTTCGGAGAGAAATCAGACTAGTCCTCACCAAAATCGGACTAGTCCGCACTTTCCAGAATTTTAAGTGCGGTTTGTTCCAAATCAATTTTAAACTCATTCCTCTTTATGTGGATTAATGTTAAATATGTATATGAATGTATGTAGGATATGATGCATGAGAATGAGGGTGTTACAACTCCCAAGGTGCTGGAGGAGATGCTGAAAGCTATGACCTCTGACGTTTTTGATGATGAGCACATCTCCATTCCTGATGACTGCAAGCCGCTCCACATGACCACCGACGTGAGGACTGAACTGCGGAGCTCAATGCCGAAGGTCAACATGTTCTTCCTCGCTCGCCTGCATCCCGAAGACACGGCTGGCGCCTCAACAGTCCTAAAGCGGTGCCGTGAAGCTGCGCATCCAGGGCCGGGGTCTTCCTCGCGTCCTTTGGCAAGGGCGAAGGCAGAGCCCTCAACTACTTCCGACAGGGCAGAGGTCAGCCAGCTGGCGGCAGCTCTAGAGCCGAGAAAGCGTACCCGCATGCTGGTCGCGGTCTTTACTACTTCTATGCCGAAGAAGCAGAAGCTATTTTGGGTGGACGGTACTCCCATCTCCAATAACCAGGGAGCTGACGGGGCTGAAGCTTCTGTCGTAGACTTAGCCTCTGATTCTAGCAGTGACCCTGGTTCTGGAGGTGCCGAGGGGCTTGCGTTGATGCCGCCGCGGGTTGGCCGGGAGTTCGTAAGAGAGATGACGGCGCCAGCCTTGTTATCTGGTCCCGGCGACCTTGATCTATCGCGCGGGGTGGGAGGCCAGGGTCATTGGAGTGGCCCGACTCACCGGTAAGTTGCGGCTTCTTTCCTCTGCTATTTCTCTTCTTTACATTTTTGTTCTAGACAAAGCTTTATCTTGGTTTCTAAGTACTTTGTCATCCAATTTGGTGCCATTGGAGCTTCCAGGGGTGGGCTTGATAGCTCCTGCCTTTCCCGACACTAGAACGGGGTATGCCGCGCCGCCTCCTACGCCCGAAGGTGCATCGGCCTTAAGTGCCGGGCGAGGAGGTGCCCGACGTAGAGGTGCCGAGCGAGGAGGTGCCCCACGCGGAGGGGGCTACCTTGGCCGTGGTTGCCTCCCTTGGTGGGGCTGACTCGCTAGTCGTTCAAGCAGTGCCGGCGTCTGACATCATCGGCGTGCAGTGTGGCGACTCGCCACCGGCTGTCAGCGACACCATTGTAGTGGAGGAGGGGACTTTGGCGCCAGGCTATGACACAGTGGTTCTCAAGGATCCAACCGGGGAAGCTTCTGATCCTCGGGAGCTTGTGTCTGCTATGGCGTTAGTATGAGGGGCAGAGGGGCAGTCGTCGGTGGCAACGGTTAAGCAAATCCCTCTCACCGACACTATTGCCGCGGCTCAGTCCATTTTGCAATAGACGCAGGCTGCTTTCAACTGAGAGTGGGATTAGCTTGGGGAAGAGCGACGCTTGGTGAAGCTTGTTGACGCCAAGAAAAAAGAGAGGTTAAGTCTTTGAAACCCATGCTACTGTCGATGCCTGCCTGAAACTGTGTGAGGATCATTGGATGGAGTTGGTCTGCCGCGAAGTTGTCGTTGTTGATGCAGAACGGGGCTTGGCAGCAAAGGAGGAGGTCTCCTAGAGCTTGGAGGAGAAACGCCAGGCATTGTAGGACTTCGAGCAGGCCATTCAGCGAGAGGATGACCTGGAGCGTCGTGTTCGGGAGCTCGCCGATCGGGAGGAGATTGCTCGAAGGGAGATGGAGAGCCTCCAGGCCTCCCGCTCAGCTGAGGCGCAAGGGGTCCGGGACTTCCTGGCCCGTGCTGGGGCGGTGCTGGAACCCCTCGGCCTTGGTCTCGTGCCATGTGGGGAGCCATCTCAGAGTGTGGCCCATCTACTTTCATCCTTGGTCTCCCTCTGTTCGTCATTGGGGTCGGTGGACACCGTCCTTGCAAGGCGACAAGAGGCCGAAGGAAAGGAGCTGGCTGAGCTGGTGGCCTGCCACGTCCTAGTATGCTTCTGAAGCTGGTACCCGAAGATCCCACTGGAGACGGTTGAGAAAGGTCCCCTTGATGAGCGGGTAGATGAGGCTAGGGCCAAAGTCCAAGACCTTACCAAGGAGGTCGCTTCTTTGTTCCAGCGGAGTTGAGGCCGGCGGCACCTAGGCGCCATGTTTTTGTATCCGAGGTTGACCCCCTTGTGTAAATAACTATCACATGAAATTTGATTTATGTTATTTTGCTTGTTGTCTTGTCACGTGCTTCCAAATTGTTGCCCCAATTCCTTCTCTTATGTAAGGTCTTGGAGAGCCTTTGCTGATGCCGTTAGCCTTTTAGGGACCGGTGCTTGCACAGTCGACACCACAAACCCTAGTTCGTGGAGAGCTGCCATCAAGGAGAGAGAAGGAGATCCCAAGCAAGGATAAGAAGAGGAGGAAACGAAAGAGGGTCAAGATCTCCATCAAGTTTCATTCTCCATCGCCAATTCACCATCAAGTTCTTCATCAACCTAGATCGTCAAGAACCAAGTGTTGGGATGAGGACATCACTCCTATGGATATACACAACACTCCATTGAACATACAAGATGCAATCAATAAAATTCGCACACAACAATTAATTTCAGAGGTGAGCTCGTTCTTATATGTTTCCTTATATGTTTTTGAGAATAGATTGCTACCTAATAAATTAATTGTGATTAGGATACATGGAGTGATTCAAGTGTAATTGGGGAAGGTTTAGGGGCGTGGAGGACCAGAGGATACGTTCAAAGAAGTTGGAAACCGACCCCAACTAAAAATCGTGTCCAACTTAGAGTCCAGGAGCAATACACACTAAAATGGATGTCCAGGACGCATACAAACTCCGTTTTGGACGTTCTACATATGAACGGAAAGGGGAGAGGATAACCTTTCCAATGGCGCTGGTCCCATGTCAAAATTCTTTTGGTGTCGACAGGATTGTCGAAACAAAGTCAAGTTCAGAATCTGTCAGTGTGCTGCGCCACCGTATTGGGCCATTGACCCTTGTATCAAGTCTAAGTCCATTATTTTCGGTCCTAGGGTTAGGTCACGACTCTAACACCCTCTTTGACGTCCTCCCAGCCATATATACTCCATAGTAGCCGCTATGAACAATTGAGTTTTGCTTCACTACAGGAAAAGCGACAATAGACGACGGGGCTGTCGTCTTTTACATTATTGACGACAGTCAATTTCAGCCGTCGTCAATAAGCCTGTAATTAACGACGGTTAAGCATGTACCGTCGTCAATTAATTAAAGACGACGGTTGACCGTCGTCTATTATGGCCCGTCGCCAAAGTGGGCCGAAACCCAGTCCACCTGAGACTGTTATTGACGACGGTTAACCTAGCACCGTCGTCAATAAATTGAGGACGACGGTGAACCGTCGTCAATAACAGACCGTCGTCAATAATGGCCGAAACCTGGCCCACCTGAGCGCCTATAGACGACAGCTAGGGTACACCGTCGTCAATAAGTCCATAATTGACGACGGCAGGCATGCTACCGTCGTCTATTATAGTTAGGGATTATTTGCCGCCCGCACCTCTTCGTTTTCATTTACGCGCCGCCGCTTCCTCGCTAATCGTCGCCGCTGCCACCCCCGCTCCTCGCCGCGCCGCGCCGCCGCCTCCGCTCCTCGCCGCGCCGCGCCGCCGACCCCGCTCCTCGCGTGCTGCGCCGCCGTCCCCGCTCCTCGCCGCGCCGCGCCGCGCCGCCGCCCCTGCTCCTCGCCGCACCGTGCCGCCGCCCCCGCTCCGCGCCGCCGCTTCCGCTCCGCGCCGTCGCCTCCGCTCCGCGCCGTCATCACACCGCCGCTGTCAACCGGGAAGGACGTGACAACTAGGTATGCCTCTACCTTTTAAATTGCTAGGTTATATGTGATTAAATGGTTATTAGAACTATTGTGGTTTGAAGTTCTAATTCACTAGTCAAACTGCTTTTAACAGCTAGGTAAATAAGATAAGGCTTGTGTTGTCAGCTTCAAATTTTCATTTAGATAAAGAAATATCTCCTTCACACATAACATTAATGCATCAATTCTTCTCTCTGATTGTGGGAATGCTGCCTACGATTGAACAGAAAATAAGTGTGAAGTGTGAACAACTGAACATGTTCTGAAGAATAAAGTAATACTCGTTAAAGTAGCCGGCTCGAAACAAAAACGAAATCTCCAGCTGCCGGGACTGCTGCAACTCTTGATTGATTCTTCAAAGGGGAATTAGGGTTGCTGACCAACCAACAGTGAATTTTTAAACCTGTACTGTACTCGATGCTTCCTGGTCCTGCAGGCTGATTTCATGGATGCAACGAAATGGATTGAACCATGCTTGATCGAGCTTCTAGAATCTTATCAGTAGAAGGGAAGAGTTAGTGCTAGCTGTTAATTAAGGTGACAGAAAATGAAAGGCAGGTGCAAAGGGAGCACTTTAGAGCGACAATGCATGCCTTCTGGACATTGCTGAATATGTTGGCACTAGGCAAGGTCCCAGATATTCATTCAGTGTTGTAGTGGAGTTACTGCATGTAACTTTTTCTTCATCTCTTTTTTTTTTCAGATAAAGGAGTAGAACTATATATCCCAGCCTACTTCTGTTGTTTTTTTTTTTACTTTTTCTCATTGCCAAACATTGATTTTCTTCCTACCAAATACAGTGTTGGCATAATACATACTTTTTTAATGAGCATGTTATTAAATCCAAAAGTATCACAGTGATACAATAGAGTTTGCATAATATGATGCATGCATCCAACATAGTACTAAAAAAACTCGACGACACAATGCATGCATGATCTTTTCTTATAATAGATTTTTTTACACTATGCAGAATTGACCCATAGATTATGATGTCACATCATGTCGGGTAAACATATTACTATAACTTTTAGTAATATTTGCATTCGTTGCGAGGCTGAACAAAGTGACATTGACGTTCCACTTGTGTCGAAATGGTTTTATGCAACGTTATGAGTTATGGACCTCTCACGGCGAGACACCTTCTCAAGCCGTAGAAGATCGAGATGGGGATGATAGCACTGGTGTCAATAGGATGGCCGAGATGCTTGACGCCATAAATCCTGAATTGACGGAGGATTCTCCTACAACGGAGGCAAAGGAGTTCTTGGAGCATCTCAAGACATCAGAACAATCGGTGCATGAACACACCAAAATGACGGTCCTCAATTTCATGACTAGATTTATGGCAATTAAGTCTAAGTATTTTTTCTCCAATAATTGCTACAATGACCTCATCAAATTGATCAGCGATGTCCTTTCGCAGCCCCATAAATTGCCTAAGGATATGTATCATTCTAAGAAATTGATTTCTGATGTTGGTATGAACTATGAGAAGATTGATATGTGTCCAGACCACTGCATGCTTTTCTGGAAAGAGCATGCCAACGAGAACAAGTGCTTAAAATGTGATAAGGCAAGATTTGTCGAAGTTATTAATGAAGACGGTACAAAAATAATGACTGAAGTTGCACAGAAGCAGCTTCGCTACTTGCCTGTCACACCTAGGTTGAAGCGCTTGTTTCTCTCAAAAAAAATAGCCAGACACATGAGGTGGCACAAAGAAGGTGTACGCGAGAATGACAAAATGATGGTGCACCCGTCCGACGGTGAGGCATGGAAAGCGCTTGACCGCTTCGATCCAGATTTCGCCAATGACGCGAGAAATGTTCACATTGGGTTGACGACAGATGGCTTTTCACCGTTCAGTACAAACGCAACACCATACTCTTGTTGTCCTGTGTTCGCTATTCCGTACAACTTACCACCATCTCTTTGTATGAAGTACGAGTTCATGTTCCTTTGCCTTATTGTACCTGGACCGGATCATTCCGGTTCACGACTAAACGTGATGTTGAAGCCGTTGATTGAAGAGTTGAAAATGTTATGGATAGGAATTGAAGCGTACGACTGCTACAAAAAACAGAAATTCAACCTTCGAGCTGCATACTTGTGGTTTGTCCATGATTTTCCAGCTTACGACATGGTTTCTGGCTGGAGCACTCATGGTCGTTTGACATGTCCAATATGTGCTTCGGACACGGAATGTTTTCGTTTAAAGCATGGTGGCAAGATTTGCTACTTTGATTGCCACAGACGTTGGTTACCGCCCAATCACGTATTTAGGCAACAGAGAAATGCCTTCAGGAAGGACACCGTTGTCAAAAAAGGACCACCACAACGTCTAAACGGGTCGGAGATTGTTGAACAGTTGAACAACTTAGTGCCAGATGAAGATCGTTCTGGATATTTTGTTGGTTACGGAGAGGACCACAATTGGACTCATATATGTGCACTATGGGAGCTACCGTATGTTAAGTCCTTAATCTTAATGCGTAACATTGATGTCATGCATCAGGAACGTAACATGGGCGAATGCATCATAAGCACATGCTTCGATGTGACTGGCAGAACAAAAGACAATATAAAGGCTCGTAAGGATTTGGCAGAGGATTGTAATCGTCCAACTCTTGAGCTATCTAAAGCTGGTGGCAAACCGCGTGCTTCTTTATGTCTTCGACCAAAAGAAAAGAAAGAAGTCTTTGAGTGGTTGAAAAGTTTGAAATTCCCAGACGGTTATGCTGCTAGCCTGAGTCGAGCCGTAAATGTTAAGATTGGAAATCTCACAGGGTTGAAGAGTCATGATTATCACATAATCATGGAAAGACTACTGCCAGTTATGTTTCAAGGCTACATTGACGATGCGGTGTGGAAGGTGTTAGCCGAGCTTAGCTACTTTTATAGACAGCTTTGTGCTAAAGAAATCACAAGGGAGATGATGGAGAACTTGGAAAGGGAGATACTAGTGCTTTTATGTAAGATGGAAAAAGTTTTCCCTCCAGGGTTCTTCAATCCAATGCAACATCTCTTGATTCATCTTCCATATGAAGCTAAAGTGGGCGGCCCTGTGCAATATAGGTGGATGTATCACGTTGAAAGAGCACTCGGGTGTCTTGAACCAATGGTTCGCAATCGGGCAAGGGTTGAAGGATGCATCGCCGAAGCATACACCATTCAAGAGATAGGATACTTTTCAAGTGTATATTTTGCAGAAGAAAACAATGTTAATGCCTCCACGTTGCGGTACAATATGGATGAAGCACCCTCTTGTAGCAACCTCTCAATTTTTCGAACGAGAGGCACTACTGTTGGTAGCGGCACGAGCTACGATATTGAAACAGATGACAAGACGGCTGCTTTGCTATACATGTACGCTAATATAGAGGGGATGGAAGAATATTTTCAGTAAGTATTTGTTCAACATCTATAATAATTAGCGTGTTGTGTTATACATCTATGCTAATTATTCTCTTTTTTTCCTTATTTAGTGAGTTCGATCAACAAAATTGGAAATCGAAGCAGCAACCTACGCTTCGACAAATACAATCGATGTGATATTATGGAGTACAAGGAGGGCCTAACTTCATATCCTGGTTTCATGCACAAGTAACGTGTTCATGTTTTGTTTCTCTTAGTAATTACATGTATAACATAAAATAATCTTCTAACTTCGTATGTTGAACAGTGCAAAAAACGAGCCGGTGTCCATGAAGATTTGCGACAACTGTCCTACGGATCCATTAAAATTAAAAGTTACGGTCGATACGACGTCAATGGGTTCCGATTTCGTTCCACTCAATTTGAAACTCAACGTCCTTTCAGGGCAACATGTAATACCGGAGTTGTGACGAGGGTAGTTGACGCCGAAGGACGTGAAACTAATTATTATGGGATCATTAAAAATATCCTTGAATTCAGTTTTGCGGGGAATAAGGTCCTTAAAGTAATCTTCTTTGATTGCGATTGGTTTGATCATAATCATGGAACTCGACAAAACTAATTTGGCATGGTGGAAGTAAAATACAAGGACCGACTACAAAGCTGCGACACCTTCGTCCTTGCACACCAAGTCGAGCAAGTGTAATATTTACATTATCCATGTGAAAAGCTTAATGCTTGGTGGGTTGTACACAAGATGAATCCTCGTGAGCGGTTATATACACCAGACAATGATGGATACCTTGATGATGAGGTTGATGTTGTTTACCAAGAACAAGAGTTTCCGGACTCTTTTGTCGTCGAGCCTGGTTTAGGACTCGATGACTTAGTTGGAGATGCAGAAGATGTAGAAACTCCTGAGATGCGAAAACGAAAATGAAAACAGGCAACTTCCACTACAGTAGATCAATGGTTCGGTTTATGGAGTAGAGTACATGAGCGTGATGCTGATGAATTTTAAAATTGAGTACAAGTAACATTCGCTTCATCTCTTCTTTCTTCTTCTATATTTTCCATTACATTCTTTAACAATTTTTTATTAAACAGGATGTCGTCGAGGAGCAGCAGACGACGAGGGACAGAGGCACGGAGCTTTCTGTCACCGAGAGCCACAAGAGGAGACGAGGTCTTCCAGGGCAGTCAGCTTAGCGGAGGTAGACGGGCTCAGTTGGTGAGCCATCTGCCGCAGTCGTCACGTGGACAGGTAAAGAACATTTAATTACATAAAGTATATAATTAATTCTTTATTCTCTAATATGAATCTTTGAAATTGTCAGGACGACTCTATGTCCGAGGACTCAGAGGCTAGGATGCCTCTTTCGGTGCCTGCTTTGGAGCCTCCTTCTTCGGTGCCTGCTTCAAAGCCTACTTCTTCGGTGCCTGCTTCAGAGCCTTCTTCTTTGGTGCCACCTTGTTCAGAGCCAGTGCAGTCGGGTGACCCCACTTCTGGGTCACCTGATGTGGAGCCAGCTGCACAGTGACGGACAAGGAGGAGCCACTACGTGGCTCCTCCTCCAGCTCCTGCAAACCCAAACGATCGGATCGTTATTCGTCCTATTGGTGAGAAGTAAGTAAATCTTTACCAATTCAGATATTTAAAGGCTTATATATATACTAATTGAGAATCATATATCAGGGCTTGGGAGGATTGTTCGTTCACAGGCAGGGACACCACAAGCAGGTGAATGGTGTCTTGGGCAGTCTAGTTCGTTTGCACTACCCCGGTGTAGTGAACGGACAACCTGCCACGTCTTGGGACCATTACGCTACGGCCCAGGACCTTGCTTACGGCAACCACCAGGAGGCTGTGTGGTATGACTTTATGGTAAGTATGAACAAATATTTGTGTAATACATATTTATTATAAATTAAATACATTTACTTGTATATTTGTTCTTCCAGGCACGGTACCGTTTGGAGAACGAGGCCGAGCAGATGGATCAAGCTTGTCTCGTCTTCCATAACTGCGCTAGGAAGCTCGTGACTCAGTCACTATCGACGGCTCGCATTCAAGCTACGAATGCGTATTTCAAGTTGCATCCGGAGGAGGGTCAGTCGGGGAATTACAAGGAAGGGGCCGACAAGTACTTGACGGAGGCGCAATACGCAGAGGTAAAGTGTCTATTGTACTTTACTTCATTATATGATTGTGATCAATGCTTTCATTTAATAATAAAATGTGTGCAGGTCGGTGTACCGTGGCTTGACAGCCGTCCGGACACGTACCGTGCCTTGTGTGCTCGTTGGGGGAGCCAAAACTTCCAGGGCGTGTCTAAAACCCGTCGAGAGAGTAGAGGGACAGACGGAAAACACTGTATGGGTGGGGACGGCTACATACGTCTTGCTAAACGGATGGTAAGTGTGACTTGAATTCTATTTAAGTAATTTTATAATCTTTCATTGTGCTAACATGTATCAATAGGAGCACGAGAGGGGTCAGGAGCCGTCACCTATTGTGGTGTGGAAGAGAGGTCACTTGGGAAGTGACCCGTCGCAGCCTGAGCAGCTGTCTTCTCAGACGGCGACTCAGACGTTGGTGAGTTATTTTGTTAACTTAATTGAATTTTCTTTAATAGTTTCAATAATGTTATTTTACTGTGTTTCCAGGCAAAGTACGGGCAGGAGGCGCGGAGGCTTTGAGGCGAAGAGTTCGATTGGCAGAGCGCGCCAATTGTCCCTGAAGCCGCGTATGCAATTGGTGGCGGGAAACCTCATGGACGGTGAGTTTTGTTAATTTTATTTTACTGTCGCGAACTTTGAGTTACAAAAATTTAATCATCTTACTTCGTTGTGCAGGTTGGCCATTTTCGATGGAGTGGTCGACTCGAGGCAGGCGCGGGCTTCCTCGAGAGCCTCTTCATCGCAGCAGGGCGGGTCCAGCAGCAGCCGTACGGGACGAGATCTGGAGCTCCAGAGTCTTTGGGAGGAGCTCCAGAGGACACAAGAAGCGCTTCGGACTAGGGACGAGATGCAGGCAGCGGCGCTCAGGGCTAGGGACGAGTATCAAAACTCGTACATGCTACAGTGGCAAGCTGCCTTCCAGGTAAGTTCTGAATGTTGTACTTAACATTTGTAATATACAAATGACAGTTATAATGATTTGATTTGTATTCGCAGGCTATGAGCGCAGGACAGCCGGCTGTGTTTCCGCAGTGGGCGCCGCCATCGGTGGAGTTGCCACCAGTCCCGACGACAGGAATACAGGTACAAAATTATTCAAAATATCTGAAACTAGTTAAACTTATTCAAATTTAGTAAAATATGCATTTTTGTACTTATAACTTGTCTAACCACGCTTGCATATCATAGGGATCGGGGACGGAGGCTCAAACTCCGTCGCCCCAGATTCCGGCGCTTGGATGACTGCCGGAGGACGACTTTCTAAACTCCGGCGGCAGCGGACAGGGTAGCGTGTGATAGTCAGTCAGCCGATTTGAAATCTACTTGCATGTTAATTCTTATCATTTTCTTACCGCCGTCGAGCAAACACCAGTCCCCTATACCACACCTGCTGCTTTGCCCAGTAGGGTGAATTCACGGCTCTGTGATCCAATAATAAGCCGCCGACCTGTAGGAGTCCACTTTATCAACAAATAGCATTGTATTATACTCCAAGAGACCACATGGTTAAAAATAGAAAAAACAGAACATGGAAGTGATAATTCTACCACATATAGTTCAGAAACGGTCAAAACATCAAAATAACAAAAAATTTGCATAAATAATAGGGGAAATTGAAGTATACCAGACTCTTACTTCGCTGTTGCGTGTCATGCGCCTCCCTCTTTGGTGTAGCAGATGAGGAGTAAGCAAAATAGGTTACATATTTAGGGTATTTGTTGGAGGCTGTTTTTTTTTCATTTTTAAGACCCAAAATGAAGATGGGATCTCATTTAGGGCTCCTGTTGGAGATAGCCTAAGAAAAAGGTAACCATGATGATTTGTTATTGTAAGATTACAGCGTTGGGGATATTCCTGACACTTAGAGCTTCTGTAATTATTTTTTGCTAGAATAACCGTCTTGTACTACTGCAGTACTGCTCATGATGCATTTTGTCATCTGAATTACTGAGTATTGTTCCTTCAGTTATTTTGTTCAGTTCTCGGCATTCATTTGACTATAGTTCCTGCTGCAGTAAGGAATTTAACGACCTGTTGCTGATTATTAACTTTGTGTTGTTGCTTTGAAGCAGGGGCAAGGCAAGGCAAGGCAGCGGGAGGTTGGCAAAAAAAACCATAGCAATCTTCTATTTTGAACATGGAAAATTTCTAGTGTTTCTGTGGTGTTTCGAAGTGTGATAGTGTTTCTGTATAAAATCTGTGGTTATGTGGTTCTGTGTGTTTGCGAAACCTGTATAATACCTAATTTCTGTTTTTTTTAAAACAATAATAATAGACGACGGTGTATCTTTGGCCGTCGTTTATAAGGAACACTTATAGACGACAGCCCCAAGAGAAACCGTCGTCATTTGGGTTCAATATAGACGACGGCACCTCGACCACCATCGTTTATAAGGAACACCTATAGACAACGGTTACCGTCGTCTATAAGGTTTCTATCCTGCCACGTGGTGGAGCTAACTTATTGACGACAGCTAAAGTTGGCCATCGTCAATTAGTTAATTGACGACGGTAACCGTCGTATATAATGTTATAGACGACAAATAATCGTAGATGGCCGGTTACCGTCATCTATAAGCTTATACCATCGTCTATAGGTTATTGACGACGGTGAAGGCCTTATAGACGACGGTTCCTGGCCATCGTCTATTATCGCGAATGTTGTAGTGCTTAGATTAATCTGTTATACACAGTTTCACCGTTCATCGGTTTGTGAGACCCAACTTAGCAATTCAGATTGCTTCTACCTTGTTCTTGATTGTGTTATCGGTTTCATTTGCAGGGATTAGCCTTCTTGGCGAGGTCAATCATGTGAAGCAAGGTTGATAACCAACAGAGCGGTGTTGTAGTGATTACAGGGGTTTTTCGTGTTCTACTCGAGAGCCTCAGATCATCAACGTCGGGATCTCCATCAATCGACTTATCCATTACCTTTTGGAAGGTCGGGACTCATCCTTACTCATCAATTGGTATCATATTCCCAGGTTGCTCGTTAGGTAATTCATCTATCCTTTCAATTTGTTTGTTTTTCATACCTAG
The DNA here is from genome assembly GCA_036927565.1 of Tuctoria greenei. NCBI lineage: Eukaryota > Viridiplantae > Streptophyta > Magnoliopsida > Poales > Poaceae > Tuctoria > Tuctoria greenei. The sequence continues at coordinate 64,119,524 of JAYESD010000011.1, read as the reverse complement.
AGTCCACAAAAAAGCCAAAAAAAATTGTAGTTCCGTAGATCTATTCATCACTTTGTCCAAACCACCATTGAGCCTTTGCAACTTCGTTATTAAGTATGGTTTTGTTGAGTTTGTGTCCGTGGTTGAGTCATATTGCTGGTTTAGAAAGTGTTTTTGGTTTGAGTTTTGCATTGTGTTGATTCATCCTTTTGAATCACGTCATCACATCCAGATTAGATTCATCTCTATCCAGTTCGGTATTTTTAATCATATATCACACATACGAACTTGACTTTTGGAGTTCTTATACTTTCTAGAAAGATTAAGAAGTTCTATACAACTTTCGTATTCATAGTATTCCCATAAAATGTAGTTATCATTGTCAAAAGTGCATTAGTTCTGAATCTGTTCTCAACCTAGAATTTTTGAACAGTCTGTATTTCAGGGGCAATATCTCCTATTATTCTTGTCCAAAATAGGTCTTCCATATAATGTAATTAAAGAGGAGAGATATATCTACAATATTTCTGCTTTAAGTGTTTCTATTTTTAGCATCTAAGTGTTCCTAATTCTCCTTAGAAGATTGAGCAGAAAATCTGTGATAGACCTACGAGATATCTTTGATTGTCTTGCATTATGTTCGTCTTTTGTAGCACATTCTGAAAAAAAAGACAAAAGAAAAAGACAAGTGCAAAAATAAAAAGATACAAAAACCGCACAAAAAAAGAGAGAAAAAAAGGCAAAAAAAAAGAAGTGCTTGCATCCTTTGTGTCCTATAGTTTTTGTTTCATGTCTTGCAAGCTTAAACTACTAGGAACACATTTAGGCTACCAACTTTGATAAGTACTTTGGTCAATTATTCAACTTGAATCTATGATTTTCATTGTTGCTAATCCTTGCTACATATAAAGTGCCATCCAAGCTACACCTTACTCTTGAGCAGAATTGATACACCTTTACAATCATCCCACGCTTCATTGGTTTCTTCATACCGTCCACCGTTTGCCACCTGCAGTGTTAGTAAGAACACTTGTAAGAGCGTGGTAAGACGCTTGAGAGTGTGTGATTTCACTTCCACTTTGCCATTATCCTTTGTAGTTGATAGGGATAACATATTTTTTATTGTCTTATGTTTGCTACTAACAATGTCGGGTAAAAGCAAGAATCATGCATTATATGCCGAGATGATTGACATGATGAAGACGGTGATGGAGTTTCTTACTAAAAATCAAACATCAACCAAGGTTTCACATGACATTCAGACCACCTATACAACACCTTCCATAAGAAGTAATTACATTCTCCCATCTCTTCCTTCTTATGATGGTTTTGGTTATGATGAATATATTACTTGGGAAATAGAGATTGATAAAATTTTTGGACAATGTCGTATGTGTGAAAGGAAAAAAATTAGGATTATTGCTAGTGCATTAGTTGATTTTGCATTAACTTGGTGGGACAACTTAAGTGATTTAGAAAAACCTCGAACATAGAGAGATATGAAAATTCTTATGCGAGAAACATTTACTAATGTATCCAATTGCAAAGATGAAATACATGAGCTTGAGAAGAATTTTCTTGTTCTACCTCCTCCGATGCCTAACCATTTGCAGGAACAAGAACCAGTAATTGTAGAAAATCCAAAAGCGAATGAGGTGTTCAACAACTCCTGTGAAAATTCAAATCTATCAATTTATATTTCACCCACAATTACTGCTGAAAATGAGAATAAAGGTAACGAATATCACAACACACTTGTTGAAGGTGAGAAGTTTTTGGATGTTCTAAATTTTTTCACCACTCATGCTATTGTCGAGGAGCGACTAGTGGAATCTTTTATTGATACACCATTGCTACATGTTGATTTTCCTACTGATCCTTCTGTAAAAAATGAGTTGTGTGCTAATAATTATATTATACCTATGCTAGAACAACTGAATGAATTTGATACTTTATCGCCCACATGTGCTGAAATTAAGCATTTGATTCCAATTACATGTGAAAGGGATGAGGTGAAATTGTTGTCTTCTCTAAATACATTGGGTTATATTGAATTTAACACTCATTGTGATCTCGATATTCTGGAGAGAAGTATATTTTCTAAAACTGAATTACCTTTGTTTACAAGAAACACTTTTCATGCTATAGGCAAATATGAACATAGTGGTATGTTCATGGTGCATAAAGTTTACATATGTTCAGATGAGAAAGCTCCTTTTGTGCTGCAACAACATGGTCAAGTAAATGAATGTACTAACGCTAATAATGTCTTGTCAATTTTTTTCTAGTATTTTTTTCTTGCAGCACGGTCAACATATATTAGTGGAGCATTGTTTGTTGCGGTTGTTCAATATGGACAGCGCTCATTCTACCTCTAAAGCAAGCCTCTTTGCTAGACATACGAGCAAGCCAATGACGGCTTGTCCTAAAGAATGGGAGAATGATGAGATCAAGCACATTGTCAATGCACATACAAGCACGTCACGATGTTTACTTGTTTGGAATCCTGGCTCGAGTGAATGTGCATGCGTATTTGATGAAGAACATGGAGATGGTGCACTATGTCGTCCACCACCTTGGCCTCCTCCTTTGATGCACACAAGAGGATTTGATAGCGTTGCACATATGGACCCACACATGAGAGAAGATAAACTTGAGTCGAGGACGACTCCATTTTAAGAAGGAGGATGATGAGGACATCACTCCTATGGATATACACAACACTCCATTGAACATACAAGATGCAATTAATAGAATTCGCACACAACAATTAATTTCAGAGGTGAGCTCGTTCTTATATGTTTCCTTATATATTTTTTAGAATAGATTGCTAGATAATAAATTAATTTTGATTAGCATACATGGAGTGATTCAAGAGTAATTGGAGGAAGGTTTAGGGGTGTGGAGGACCAGAGGATATGTTCAAAGAAGATGGAAACCGACCCCAACTCAAAGTCGTGTCCAACTCAGAGTCCAGGAGCAGTACACACTAGAATGGACACCCAGGACGGATACGAAGAATGTTTTGCACGTCCTGCATATGCAAGGAAAGGGGAGAGGATAACCTTCCCAATGGCTTTGGTACCATGTCAAAATTCCTTTGGAGTCGACGGGAATCGTCGAAACAAAATCAAGTTCAAAATCTGTCAGGGTGCTGCGCCAACGTATTGGGCCATTGGCCCTTGTATCAACCCCCTTGGACGTCCTCCCACCTATATATACTCTATAGTAGCCGCTATGAACAATTGGGTTTTGCTTAGATTAATCTTTTATACATAGTTTCGCCGTTTATCATTCTGTGAGACCCCAACTTAGCAATTCAAATTGCTTCTACCTTGTTCTTGCTTGTGTTCTCAGTTTCCTTGCAGGGATTAGCCTTCTTGGTGAGGTCAATCATGTGAAGCACGGTTGATAACCAACAGAGCGGTGGTGTAGTGATTGCAAGGGTTTTTCGTGTTCTACTCGAGAGCCTTGGATCATCAACGTCGAGATCTCCATCAATCGACTTATGCATAACTTTCAGAAGGTTGAGACTCATCTTACTCATCATGTTGCCTCCAAAACCCTTGATTCTTTGGAGTCTTAGACAACTGGTATACCTTCTACTACCTTTTACTTACGTGAATTCAACCCCAAATCACCAAATTCACGTCGATCTAGAAAGCCCTAATCTGCTATTCCTGCGAATTGCGAACTAGTCCGGTCCCTAGCGGATTAGTCCGATTTTCCTAGCTAAATTGTGTTGAATTAATTCTAAAATTAGATCGAATAACCTCCAAACCTATGTAGACTTGTTAATAAGCATTACAACTAGTTAATAAACATCATTAACAACTCATTAACTAGTTTTGCTTTGCATTTGCATTAATCATGCATGTCATATTGAGTAATATTTGTGCACTCTTTGATTGTAATTCTTGTCTTGTATGTTTCTTGTGCGGATTAAACGGATCTGCGCTAGAGGGCATCGCGGAGGATCTCCAACACCAAGAGTTTGAAGTCTTTGACCAAGCTCAAGAGCAAGGCAAGTGTCCTTGAACATATTGATCCTATTTTGAAATAAATGTTTTGTTTACAAAACTGCATGCTTGTGTCATTTTGATGGGAACCCTATGATAGGAAGTTTACTAGATTTGTTGACCACCCTTGTCACCTGGAATACATGGTAGAGACTCGGGAAAGGCTTTTTACCTTTGCTTCACTTAATTAATAATTGGGATGGCAAAACAAATATACTGTTTAATTATGCATTAATGATATTATGGTTATTATGAACTAGTTAATATGATATGGTAATGGGTGATCTAAGAAAATGTGAATGGGTTGGATGATATGGTGGTTTGCTTGCTTTAGATCTAAGGACCGGTTCATGCGAGAATAAGCCAGGACTACAATGCCATCACGAGGCCAAATATGGGTGCGACGTAGCTGATTAATTAGGGCTTTGCCAGTGCTATTTGGACCATTAAGGATGCTCGGGGTAGGGTTAGTCAGATTGGGATTGTTGATGATTGGTGGGACTACACTGCGATCCGAATGGCTCAAGAGGGGGCCCTTGGTTGAAGATGTGCTCTGTAGGAGACATCGACACCGGTGAAACCTGAGTGGGGTCTAAATGGGCTAGTAATCCCTTTGTAAAAACTATTTTGTGATCTGTTGACCACTCACCAACGAAAGTATGTAATGTGACTGACGGGTCATAGGCATAAGGGAGGTTCTTAGTCACCGAAAGGTGATGAAATCACGAACACGTGGGTAAAGTGGTACGAACTCTGCAGAGTCAATTAAAACTATCATGATAGTCGTGCTCCCGGTTAAGAGCACCTGGCTGACCTACATGATTAGAGGGGTTTTTGGTTATGGAATGGTTATGGTTATGGTTATGGTTTGGTACTTGTTATGGTTGGGTATGGATTAAATTCTGGTATTGGTTAAAATTATTGGTAATGGTGAAATCTGTTATATGGATGATGGCAGTAAATATGGACTGGTACTATGATATTACTTATGGTTTATGATGGGTTTGCTTCACATACATATAATATATTGTTTTTCAAATGTTTTAATGTACTTTTCAGAACTTAGCCATTACTATATTCGTCATTTGAATCAGCTACATGTCATTCTTTCCACACTTGCTGAGTATGACATGTACTCACCCTTGCAATTCCCCCACCAACAATTGCAGGTCAGGATTGGGAGTTCAACGATGATAATACTGAGTTCTAGGCCGTGTTTGCTGTCATATTTGCCTGTGGTGTTGATTGGAGCTGCGCTATACCCTATTTGCTTATGCTGCTTAGTTGCTTAGTTTACTCAATTTAGTTTATTTCTGCTGCATTAGTTGAAACTTGTCATTAATATTCATTAGAGTTTGTATTCGAGGATATTCTGAATTGTGTAATAAAAATGGTTAATTAATCTTGTCTTGTGGTAATTTTCTATATATCCTTTTGTGAATGCACTCGTGTATGTGTGTTGAACGTCCTGTACACACATATGCGTTCACTTGGTTCATTATCGAGCACATAGGAACACTCAGGAATCGATGTGTACTTGCTTGGTGTGCCGCTTGCTATATATATTGGTTGCTTGTGTGCTTAATAGAGGATTTTGGGATGCTTTAGCATTGCCATGTCCATGTAGGCTACTTGGTAGTCTAGTTTCATATCCCTTGATGCATATAGTTGGGGACATTTTCTAATTCTTACCTATTGCTTTTCTCCATATGGTGAGGACTCGCAACCAGAGGGATGCTAATGATGAGGAGGAGAACCATGGAGCACCTCAGAACAACAATGGACACGGTCCTGCTCATGGGGCTATCAACATTGAGCAGCTTTTGGCCATGCAAAACCAGCTCATGCAGACCATGATACAAACTATGGGACAGCTGCAGGCTGGTAACAACAACAATCAGCCCCACATGCCTCCACCGCCACCCCACCTCCTCATAACCGGTTAGGAGAGTTTTTGAGGACTAGGCCGCCAACCTTTGCTCAAGCCGCTGACCCTATGGATGTTGATGATTGGCTCAAGTCCGGGGAGAAGAAGCTTGCTATTGTTCAATTCAGCGACCAGGAAAAGGTGCTATTCACATCTCATCAACTTGTTGGAGCAGTTGACGATTGGTGGGGTTCTTTATGCAATGCTCATGAGAATCAAGAGAGAATTACCTGGGCTGAGTTCAAGGAGAGTTTCCGATCTCATTATGTGCCCGAAGGTGTTATGATCTTGAAGAGGCAAGAATTTGAGAACTTGAGGCAAGGGAGATCGAGTGTGGATGAATATCTCAATAAATTCACTCAACTCTCAAGGTATGCGCCTGAGGATGTGAGTCGGGATAGCCGGAAGGAATACTTGTTCATGAGAGGCTTGAACAATGAAATCCAAGTACAATTGCTCAATTGTGATTATGCCAACTTCCAGAAGCTTGTGGACAAAGCAATTGTTGTGGAGAACAAGGTCCGTGAGATGGAGCAAGACAACAAGAGGAAGGCGCCATATCAAGGACAGCAACAAGGAAGTAATGTGTGCCCTCGCTTTGCGCCACCAAATGCGCTATATTACATCTCCTCTGTCCCTGTACAATACCCTGGAATTGCACCGCACCCAACTCAGTTTGTGCAGCAACTCCCTATCATGCAAGAACCTAGGCCTCCAATGCCTTATGCACCTCGTGCCAACTTTCCTGGTGCCAATGCAGAATCAAGTTCGTCCAAATTCTGGTGCAGCAAAGAAGTGCTATACTTGCGGAGAAGCTGGACACTTTGCACATAAATGTCCTAAGTCAGGCCTTGGTCAAGGAAGCAATGCGCCGAGGCAGAACCCAAGACCCAATGGAGGACAACTTCAAGGGAATCATGGACAGCAAAAATTTTCTCGTGGCAACATGAACCATGTCTCTACAGAGGATGCTCAACAAGCGGATGATGTGGTGATTGGTATGTTTCTCGCAAACTCCAACCCGGCGACTATGTTATTCGATTTTGTAGCATCGCATTTATTCATTGCATCGAAATATGTTGCCAATTGTAGTTTGCCTATCTCTCATATGAAGTTTACTCTATTGGTTAAGTCTCCTGGAGGAGAGATGAGGACAAATATAGTATGTCCAAAAGTAAGACTTAGAATAAGGGGGGTAGATTTCTTCGCCAACCTCATTTCTTGGATTCTCAAGGATTGGACATTATACTTGGTATGGACTGGTTGAGGAAGCACAATGGAGTCATCGAATGTGCCACAACGATGGTGAAGTTGACCAATAAGGAAGGGATCACCGTAGAATTTGAAACATCTCAACACGCACCGAAGCAATTGGAGCTGAACCACATGGACGGTGCCGCAATTGAGGAGATTCCAGTGGTGTGCAAATTTTTTTATGTGTTTCCGGATGAGTTGCCAGGTATGCCACCTGATCAAGACATTGAGTTTGTTATTGATTTAATACCTGGAACTGCACCTCTAGCTAAGAGGCCATATAGGATGCCTCCTATGGAATTAGCGGAGCTCAAGAAGAATATTTAAGAGCAACTAGAGAAGGGTTTTATTTTCTCAAGCTCTTCACCTTGGGGAGCTCAATTCTATTTGTGGATAAGAAGGATGGATCGCAAAGAATGTGTGTGGATTACCGAGCCCTTAACAAGGTGACAATTAAGAAAAAGTACACCTTGTCCCGCATAGAAGACTTGTTTGATCAGATGAAGGGTGCTTGTGTTTTGTCCAAGATTGATTTGAGGTCGAGATACTTTCAAATGAAGATCAGACCATCAGACATATCCAAGACCGCTTTCAGGACACGATATGGATCCTATGAGTACACCGTGATGTCCTTTGGATTGACAAATGCGCCTGCTTACTTTATGTACCTCATGAATAAGGTCTTCATGGAGTGCTTGGATAAGTTTGTAGTGGTGTTCATTGATGACATTATGATCTACTCGAAGGATTAGAAGGAACACAAGGAACACTTGAGGCTCACGTTGCAGAAGTTGAGAGAGCATCAATTGTATGCCAAGTTTATCAAGTGCCAGTTTTGGTTAAGGGAGGTGTCATTTTTGGGTCATATCATCTCAGGAGGAGGAGTATCGGTTGACCTAGGAAAAGTGAGATACGTGTTAAAATGGGAGCCCCCGCAGAATGTAAAGGAGATCCAGAGTTTTCTTTGGATGGATGGATATTACTGTTGATTCATCAAGGACTTTTCCAAGATAGCCAAGCCGATGACGGAGTTGCTAATGAAGGGTAAATCGTTTCAATGGACCCAAGCTTGTCAAGAAAGTTTTGAGGAGTTGAAGAAAAGGTTAACAACAACCTCAGTTTTGATACTGCCAGATGTGAGCAAAAGTTTTGATATCTATTGCGATGCATCAAGACAAGGACTTGGATGTGTATTGATGCAAGAAGGTCAAGTGGTCTCCTATGCATCAAGACAATTGAAGAAACATGAGCAGAATTATCCTACGCATGATTTGGAACTCGCAACCGTGGTATACGCAATGAAAATTTGGAGACACCACATTCTTGGTCATAGGTATGTGTCGGTGGTTTTGATCCGGCAGATCTCCCGACACTACTAAAGTGTTAGAGGAGTTTGAGGTTCGGTGTGGGCGCGCGGAGATTCAAGAAGGTGAAGTGTAAAATGACACAGTAGACACGATGATTTACGTGGTTCGGGCCGCCTGAGCGTAATACCCTACTCCACGGGATGTGTTGGTGTTGTATTGGTTGTATGAGCTCAACGTGAGTTGAGAGTGTAGGGTGAGCACGTAGTCCGTGTGTGTGTTCAGAGAGTCTCTCCTATGTATCGTCGACCTGTCCTTTTATTGTACAAGGGCAGGCCGTTACAAGTCAGCCTGGCCCGACATGTGGCCCCGGTGGTTACACGTTTGATGCGCTTAATTACTCTTAATAACCAAATTACAGGCTTTGATAGCACCGTTACTGGTAATTAAGGTCGTCCGATCGTGCGTCATTAATATAGTATTAATGACACTTAATCGGGTCTTGAAGTCCTTGATTCCCTTTGAAGATCCGGAGCCGTTGTGGAGTCTTCCGAAGGTTAGAGGTTGAAGGTCCGACGGTTGGACATGTGGCAGCTCCGGAGCATACTATGGGGAACAGATAGGTCCGGAGCTACCTCACACGTGTCAGTTCTGGATCTTCCCTCGTTCTGGGGTTAGGTCCGGGGGTGCCGCTATGGTACATGACCCGGAGCTTCCCCCTTGTGGGCGGTAGCTCCGGTTTGATAGTACACATGGCGACCCTGGGACTAACCATGTTGGAGAAGCGGGTCCGGTAATGTCTGACATGTGGGCCTCCGAAGGTCTTCAAATCAAGTAGAAGACATTCCCTTGAGATCTTTGCGATCCCAAGGGGTATACGGTACCCAGGGTACCGACAGTGGCCCCCTGGGCCCACCTCTGGGGAAGACTCCTTGGGTGAAGTCATTCCGCCGGAGGTGGGTCCATCCTTCGACTTTTGAACTGAGTCTTCAAAGGTCTTCAGATGTGCAGTTGGCAATAGTTCGGAGTTAAATCTTCGCTGTGTGGCATATCCCGTGTGCGGCAGATGAGATCTTTGGCGTGCGGGTCTCACGCAATTGAAGGTCGCCAGTTCCCGATACAAAATCGTATCGGTTCCGCGCGCCTTGTCAGGCCGCCGCCTTCGGGCTTCCCGCCTCATGATGACAACCGTTCGCCTGGGTAAGAACCTCGACTTGATCGTCCGGGTGGTCCCGGGCCCTCTTGTCATCGACTGGGTGGAATTTTTGAGTAGTTCCTTCAACTTCCTTGCGGTTTCCATCCAAGTGTTGCGAGGGCTTACTTAAGAAGGAAAGCGCGCAACGTCTGGGGTTCTTTACGCCTCTCATCTGATCTGGCGCTCAAACTCCCAACTTGTGCTCGCTTTTCCTCTCTTGCCTTGCTGTACCGCAAAGGAGTTGGGTCTCTGCGAGAGTCTCTTGAAGACCGACGGTGACCTGAAGAAGGTCCGGGCCCTCATGGGGTGGTCCCCAGACTTCTTCAACCGCCTGGTCCGCGCCGGGGGAGAGCTTCCGTTCGAGAAGGAGCACGCCGGCGAAATGGTGTACTTCTCTTCGTATGCCATGGTGGGGTTGATCCCACCTTTTTCCTCCTTTTTCTTGATGCTGCTAGACTTCTATGGTCTACAACTGTACCACCTTGGCCCCCACTCCATTCTTCTTGTGTTCGTCTTCGTCCACTTCTGTGAGATGTGGGTGGGCATCCCCCCTGCATTGAACTCTTCCAGACCTTCTTCACCGTCCATACCACCGGTAGGAGCAATGAGTACCTTGGCTTCTACTACTTCGTGAAGCGCAAGAAGTGCCCATTCAAGTACCTCCAGTCGTTTCCCTCTGGGAAATGGGATGATTGGAAGAAGGACTGGATAGTCATCCGGGTGGAGGAGCACGAGAAGCTGGAGCTGCCCGAAGGCCTCCCCAACATCGACACTACAGTCTGGAGTCAAGCTCTGGTGCTGGCGGATGCCTTCAACCCTGCTCTAACCAGGATCCGCCAGTGCGTGGAGGGAGGATTAACTCCTCAGGTGGTGTTTTGCAACTTCCTGTTCAACAGGTGGGCACCGCTGAAGAGGAGAGAAAAACTCGCTTGGGCCCTCAACAGTGTGATGGACGACAACCGGGTCGAGACCGGGCTGAAGTCCAACATGGCGGGGACAACCTTGGAGTTTCATCTCAAGAAGTTCCAGCACAGCATCGATGTCGCGGGTGACGAATTGACTCCGCCATCAGCTTTTCTCCCTCTAAACGTGGAAGTAGAGTTCAGCAGGGAGCTCCGGCGGAAGATGCCTGTGCTTGACGACCTTGGTGTCGTCGAGAGAAGATCGACCTCCAGGGTGGTGTCCCTGGGGCTTCTGAAGGTGGCTCCGACCCTGTCCCGAAGCCAAGGATCGAAATCGTCGGCAAGGGCAAGGAGTTGGCATACGAACCATTGAGCCGGAAGAGGAAGCTGCAGCATGCCGACGGAAGGTCCGTCAGGCCTGCAACCTCTGCATCAGATCCATCTCCCTGGAGGGGGGAGGTCTTCTTCAACTGCGGCGACTGTACCCGCAGTGGCGTCTTCCCGGGGTGCTAGCTCCGGGCATGCGACTCCATCACCAGGGCCAGTTGAGGCCTCTAGGTCCAGAGGTCCTTCCCAAACGAGGAGGGCCTCGACTAAGGAAGTTCCCGTGACCGCAACGAGTTCCGAGGGGCCTTCCGGAGCTTCCACACCGGAGGCGGCTATGGTCAGCCCAGAACGCCCGGGAAAGAGGTTTCGCGCAAGCTGGTGCGGAAGCCTCCCGAGGTAATTTTTAATTTTTACCTCAGACAGATGTTTTATTGTAGTAACTATTTTTTAAGTTTCTTCATCCATCATCTGCAGCGTTCCCAAGAAGAGGAGTGAGGCTCCACCCTCAGCCACAGCAGCTGGAGCTGTGAGGGTGGAAGCTCCTGCTCCTGTCCCGGTGCCGCCCCAAGTGGTGGCTGAAGCTGCGACAGCTCCAGCGCCAGCTGTCGTGGTCATGGACCTCGACTCATCCCCCGAGACTTCCATGGTAGCGCCGGACCGCGGGAGAGAAGATGCGCCAGCGGTACCTGTCCTGGAGGTCGAAGCTCCGGGTCCTGGTGTAGAGATGATGGAAGCTCTGGCCGTTGAGCTGGAGGAAGCAGTAATTCCGGCCCCAGAGCCGGAAATTGTCAAAGCCCCGGCGATTGAGCCGGAGGTAATTGTAGTCCCGGCGTGCGCGCCGGATGTTGAGGAAGTCCCGGCGGTTGGGCCGGCTACCTCTGAAGCTCCGGCCGTAGAGCCGGTCGTTGTTGGAGCTCTGGCCGCAGGGCTGGTTGATGTTGAAGCTCTTCCAGCGCCCGAGCTGGTCATTGCGGAGGCGTCAGCGCTAGAGCCCCCAGTAGAGGAGGTGCCCAAGCCGGAGCCAGAAGCAGCCCCTGCTCTGGGAGTGACGACGCCGGAGGTACCCGCGGCTGGGGCGGAGTGCCCTGATGAAGTCGCTGGCCCCCTGTCTGAGGGGGCAAATGAAGATCTGGCGGCTGGTCCTTCGGAACCACATCCGGAGGTTGGAACTTAATCAGCGGGACCTTCCTCGATGGCGACCAAGGCCATCCCGGAGGACAGCCCTAGTGCCATAGAGGCTCAAGGGACCACTCTTGTGCAGTGGGACCCAATTTTTGTAACTGAAAACCCGCTGGAACCAGTGGAGGAGACCCCAGCAGGTCCGGAACCTATCTTGTTGTCATTGTCTATTGACAACGCCTGCTCCAGTCTGCGTCAAGTGCAGCTGGCATTCTTCCACGATAGCAAGGCTCTTGAAGAGGAGCGCCAAACCCTTAGGCGGTGGCATAACCGGCTCTACTTCGAGACCAAACTGGCGCAGTCGAGGCTAGCAGATGACAAAGAGTGGATTAAGCGGGAGAAGGTCCGCCTGGAGTACTGGGGCAAATTATTGGATGACAGGGAGAGCATGACTCGCGCCCTCGACGCTCAATCCCGGGCCATTTATGAGCAGACCAAAGCAGCTAATAGTGCGGCTGATGAACGCCAAGAAAGGCTGGAAGCCATTAACACTACTCTCATCAAGCGCCGGAGGCACTTGAGGAGAGGGAGAAGAGGCTCGAAGATGAAGAGCAGAAACTCCTTGAGCTGCGGGATGACATCCTGAAGAGGGAGGAGGAGCTCACCGAAAAGGTGGCTCTGGCTGGCAAGGGCCTCAAAGAGCGTGCCAAGAAATTGGAAGAGCGCTGCGCTGAGGAGGAGGAGAAGGCCTGGGTGCGGGGGCAGGAACTCTACGAGCAAGAGTGTACCATCGCTGCCAGGGAGAAGAAAGTGAGGGGCAGGGAGAAGGACCTGATTGACCGCCGGAACAAGATCTATCTCCGGGAGGAGGAGCTCGGAAAACTCGAGAAGCAGGTTGCTGAAAAGATTCAACAAAATGCCAATGAGGTCGAGCGCCTCGCTCGCGAGAATTCTGAACTAGCGGCGGCCAGAAGATCCTTGGAAGAATTGAAGGGCTTGAGGGTTGCGGACTCCTTACAGGTTTGGGAGTTCCTGAGCAAAGCCAAGGACGCGCTGACACCGATGGGCTTCAGTCCCATGCGTCCGGATGATCTGGAGCCGGAACCAGACCTGGCGTTGCAGGCGTTGAGCTCAGCAGGCAGCAAACTCTCCAAGGTGGGAGACGTCATCGCGGACCAATTGGAGGTTTAGGGGCAATCCCTGGCGAAGAGTGTCGCAGAGTATGTGCTGACGTGCTACACCAGCCAGAATCCCCAATTCCCTCTGGACCCGGTGCTTGAAGGTCCCATCGAAGGAGAAGGTGAAGCCGCCCGAGCCAACGTGTCGAAGGTTGCTCAGAAGGTCGCCCAGTTCTTCCATAGGGTCTAGGACCATCTCTGTAGCTCCCACTTGTATTCTCTCTTTTTCTTCCTCAATTTTGTAATCCCTTGTCTCCAGATGAATGAAATCCCCAAATTTTTGTGAATTTCATTTTTTGTCTTCAACACTTTTGTCTTCACTTGGCCCCCTGGTAGATGTACACAATTTGATTGTGAACATGTACCAAGAGGATATTTTGTTTTGTTGAAGACTCATTTGCTTCGAACTTGTAGAGTGTAGGTCCGAAGTCTTCGATAGTGAAGGCCCCCTGAGGTTATCGGAGCTTAGAAGCTCCGACATTGTCTATCGTCGGAGCCTAGTAGCTCCGGCAATAGTCCCTATCAACGCGTAGAGCATCGATAGTTAGCCCTCCGGGGTGTCGGAGCTAGTAGTTTCGGCAGTGACCTTTGCCAACACGTAGTTTGTCGGCAGCAGACTCCGTTTGTGGGGTCTTCTCACCATCTTTTATTTAGCGTCGACGGCTGGCCCCCCTAGCTTTATCGGAGCTTGGTTGCTCCGGTGATGCTCGTTTTCAATGTTTAACATCAATTACAGGCCACCTAAGGGGAGTCGAAGCTTCGTTAGCTCCGGCTTTCTTCCATCAACATGGATTATTTATTTTTCCTGCACACTGAAGCCAAGAAAAATAGTAAAATTTGCTCCTTGCCTATAACTTCATCGTGACTTATGATTCTCAAGAAAATATTAGGTCAAATATGGTTCTGAATGCGACCGAACGCATTGCCTTCTTTCTTCCGGATCCAATTGTACTTGGACCCACCTTACTTCGGCCTGTCTGTGTGTATGTAGAGTGGTGTACTTAGGGTGCTTGACCAGGCTAAGTCGATAGCACACTCCGGCCCTAGGTTGGCTTGGCGGCATTCACGCGAGTGGGCCATGAACAATATTTGAATCCAGAAGAATCGACAATACAGCTCGAATCGTATATGAACCAGTCGAACTAAAATTTCTTTAGAATTGCACGTCTTTGTTATAGACAAGAAAGAGAAAAATAAAAATGTTGAGCCTGTACAAAGTAAATGCACGTGGAGTCTGTTTCACATGAAGATGTCTTTCATTATAGGTCCGGGGTACATGGGAAACAAGTACACTCTTAGGGTACGGAACCAGGCTAAGCGTGTTTCATTTCTCGTTTGACCCAGGGTAGCTAGCCACACTTTTAGTCCTGAGACTATGACAAGCGTTGCATGAACTTTGCGGACCTTCCGGGAAAGGTCCGGCTGTTCTCTCGGAGGAACTACCTGACTTTGTACAATGACTCTATAACATACATCTCAAGTTACTACAGACTCACCTCCGTGATATTAGGTGTAGAACTTACGAAGGTGCTCAATGTTCCAAGGATTTGGGAGAGGTGTCCCATCCTCGGTTGCCAACAGAACGCTTCCGGGACGGGATACTTTAATCACTCGGAAGGGTCCTTCCCAGTTGGGGGAGAGTTTGTTTAACCCTTCTCTGGATTGTATTCTCCGTAGCACCAGATCGCCTTCCTCAAGCTGTCGGTTGTGTACATGCCGCTGATGATAGCGCCGAAGTGCTTGGCGGTATCGGGCACTCCGAACAGCTGCTTGGCACCTTCCCTCCTCGAGGAGGTCTAGGTCTTCACGCCGGAACTGGTCCTGCGTGGCTTCGTCGAAGGTCCGGACCCGGAGTGACCCCAAGGTGATTTCCGGAGGAAGGATTGGTTCAGCTCCGTACACCACGAAGAAGGGTGTCTCTCCAGTTGACCGGTTTGGAGTTGTCCTGTTGGCCCATAGAGTGGGCGGAAGCTCTTCAATCCAGTTGGCTCCATGTTTTTTCAAGCACTCATAGGTGCGCGTTTTGAGTCCTTTCAGGATTTCAGCATTTGCTCTCTCGGCCTGGCCATTGCTTGCCGGGTGAGCTACGGAGGCGTAGCAAAATTGAATGCCGAGGTCTTCTCAATACCCTTGAAATGCAGAGCTTGTGAATTGGGTCCCATTATCAGTGATGATTTTGTTTGGGACTCCAAATCTGCATACAATGGACTGCAAGAAGTTGATAGCAGACTGCTTGTTGATTGTCACAACTGGAGTTGCTTCCGGCCACTTGGTGAATTTGTCAATGGCGACGTACAGGAACTTGTAACCTCCGACGGCTCTTGGGAAAGGTCCCAAGATGTCCATCCCCCACACAGCGAAGGGCCATGTAGGAGGTATCATTTGTAGGGGCTGAGCCGGTGTGTGAATTTGCTTTCCATGAAATTGACATGCTTCGCATTTCTTCACCAGCTCAGTTGCATCCTGGAGTGCTGTAGGCCAGTAAAAGCCATGCCGAAAGGCTTTACCAACCAGCGTGCGGGAAGACGCGTGGTTCCCACATTCGCCTCCATGGATTTCTGCGAGGAGCTTGCAACCTTCTTCCCTTGTGATGCACCGCATTAGGATGCCGTTGGCACCGCGCCGGTAGAGATCCCCTTCTATCAACGTGTATCTTTTAGCTAACCTGACTACCCGGTCAGCGGATACATCATCGTCAGGAAGGATGTTGTTTTTCAAGTAGTTCCGGATCTCCGAGATCCATGCATCAGAACTAACTTGAGCACTTAAGTCTTGCGTGCTGGGTTGCTCGGAGCTTCCGACAGCACCTACGACCCTTGATGGCTGCCATGGTAACAGGGCCATCGGGACCGTCAGCTTCGGGATGCTGATCTCGCCCCCTTCGCTCAGTTCGGCAGGCTGAGCTATGGGTTTTGACAACCTCCGAACAAAAATTCCGTCAGGAGCCGGAGCTCTGGTTGACGCTTTTGTCGAGAGTTCATCAGCTTCAGCATTGTGGACACGCTGGGCATGGTGGAGATCTAGGACTTCGATGTCCTTTTGAAGCATCTGGACTTCAAGGAGGTAAGCAGCTAGCTGGAGGTTGTTACAGGAGCATTCACCCTTCACTTGCTTAATGATGAGCTGTGAATCTCCCTTGACCAGTAGCTGCTTGACACCGTATGACAGTGCCACCTTTAGTCCGTAGATGAGTGCTTCGTACTCTGCCATGTTGTTGGTCGCCTTGAAGTGAAGGTGTACCATGTATTTTACCTTCTCCCCGGTTGGTGCGAGGAGAAGGATTCCAGCTCCGGCCCCCTACTTTTGCATGGAGCCGTCAAAGTAGAGGGTCCAGTGAGGCTCGGTGAAGACCAGAGCTTTGTGTTCCGGCTTCTACTCACTGGGGCCCCCAGGGTTTGATGGAGAGGGAGTCCATTCCACCACGAAGTCTGCCAATGCTTGACTCTTGATTGCTTGCCTTGAAATGAATTCGAGATCGAATTCGGCCAATTCCGCTGCCCACTTTGCAATATTCCCAGTTGAGTTGGGATTATGCAAGATTGCTCGAAGTGGGTAAGAAGTCACCACTGAGATTTTGTGAGCTTGGATGTAATGGCGAAGCTTCCTGGAGGCAATAAGAACTGCATAGAGCATCTTATGCACCTCCAGGTATCGAGTCTTGGCATCATGTAGTACTTCACTAATGAAGTACACTGGGCGCTGAATGGTTCGGACCCTCCCGGAGGGGCCCGGAGTTTCCTCTTCACTGACCCGGATCCTCCTGGAGGGATCCGGATTTTCTTCGGGGACCTCCGGGTCCTTGCTGGAGGAACCCGAAGCTTCTTCAGAAGCGACCTGGACCCTCCTGGAGGGGTCTGGGTCTTCTGAAGTGACTTCTTGTGGAATCAAGTCTGGGAGCTGGGACCCAGACTCGCTTTCAGGAACCTTCGGACCCTTCCGAAGGGGTCTGGACTCCAGGGTTTGGAGCTACCAGAGTTGGTAGGGTGGTGAGGAACTGTTTGAGCTCCTGGAATGCTTTTTCTGCTTCTTCAGACCATTGGAATGGTCCGGACTTCCTCAATAACTTGAAGAAGGGAAGTGCCCGTTCCGCCAGTCTTGAAATGAACCGGCTGAGGGCTGCTAGACATCCAGTTAGCTTTTGGACATCTTTGATGCGAGCTGGTGGTCGCATGTCTTCAATGGCCTTGATCTTCGCCGGATTAGCTTCTATGCCCCGGTGACATACCAGGAAACAAAGAAGTTTTCCGGAGCTAACCCCAAAGACACACTTGTCTGGGTTTAGCTTTGTGCGCGTGACCCGCAACTTGTCGAAGACAGCCAGTACGGTGTCAAGGAGTGATTCCTTGTTCTTGACCTTGACCACGATGTCATCGACGTACACTTCCACTATGTCTCTAATGAGTTCTTCAAAAGTTTGGTACATAGCTCGTACAAAGGTTGAAGCTGCATTCTTGAGACCAAATGGCATGGTTGTATAACAGTACAATCCATCTACTGTGATGAAAGAGGTATGCTCTTCATCTTCCCTAGACATTTTGATTTGATGATACCCAGAATATGCGTCTAGGAAACACAGTAATTCACACCCGGAGGTGGAATCCACTATCTGATCTATTCTAGGTAGTGGGAATGGATCTTTTGGACATGCCTTATTTAGTGTTGTGTAGTTGATACACATCCGAAGCTTCCCGCCGGCCTTGGGCACAACGACTGGGTTTGCCAGCCATTTTGGATGGAAGACTTCTCGGATGAATCCAGCTTCGAGCAACTTCTTCACTTCTTGTCGAATGAAGTTCTGTTGCTTCACGGATTACTTCCGAGGCTTCTGGTGCACGGGCCGGGCGTCGGGGTAGATCTTCAGATTGTGCTCAATCACTTCCCTGGGGATCTCAGGCATTTGTGACGGTTGCCAGGCAAACACGTCGACATTAGCCCGGAGGAAAGTGATGAGCGCGAGTTCCTATTTGTCGTTCAATCCCCCCGATATACGGGTGGTCTGAGCGGCATCAGAACCAATTTGGACGACTTTGACGGGAATGTCGGTGTCATCGCTTGGCTGCACACGAGGTGCAAAAGTCGAGCCTCGCTGACGAATGCTCGGGGGTTTTGGATCTTGCTCCTGTCTGGAGTCCTCCTCTTGCGCTGTAGTAAGCGCATGGAGTTCTTCCAGAGTAGTTACTCCGGTAGTGCGATGTCCACGGATCCGGAGAACACCTAATGGTGTTAGCATCTTCAACACCAGGTATCCATAATGAGCAGCTGCCATGAATTTGTACAAGGCAGGCCTACCCAAGATGGCATTGAAGGGTAAGTTGATCTGAGCAACGTCAAAGACCAACTTCTCGGTGCGATACTTCTCCCGGGTCCCGAAGGTGACGGGGAGGGTAATAGCACCAAGTGAGGTAATGGCTCCCGGACCTACTCCGGAGAAAGGTCGAGAGGGGTGGAGATCTGAAGGTCAGAGCTGAAGCTTGGTAAACGCTTCGAAGCTTATGAGGCTGAGCCCCGAACCTCCGTCTACCATGACATGGTGGAGCTGGATGTTATTGATGGTAGGAGATACCATCAAAGGTAACTGTCCTGCTCCAACCATGCTTCGAGGGCAGTCCGAAGCATCAAAAGTGATGGCTGTGTCCATCCACTTTCGATGAGGCTCCGCCCTAGCTGTAGGAGCTACAGCAGCCATGTCCCGACGCATAGTCTTGATGACGCGGCGGGAGGTGATGTCCCATGATCCACCAAAAATGGTGTTCATGGTCTTCCGACGCTAGTTGTCAGAGACGTCAGAATCGTCGTCGACGGAGGTGTAAACGGCCTTCAGGACCTTTTTGGGATCCTAAAAACCTAACTCCTCTTCAGTCGGAGCTTCGTCAACTTTTTGTTTTCCTTCCCTCTGTTGGAAAGGAGCTTCTTCCTGGTGCTTGTTGTAGCGCTCGGCGAGGTTTTGGACCTCCCGGCAGTCTTCCAAACTATGGTTGTCCATTTTGTGAATTGGACACCACACTTTGGGTTTGCCACCGTCTTCAGAAGACGGTCGAGGTCGCTTCTCGGGGCGTGGCCCCCGACCACCCGGAGCTGCAGCAGCTGCACCATTGGATGCACTGGCCGACGGCTTCTTCTTGCCGTTGGTCTTTTTCTTCTTCTTGCCACTTCCGGAAGTAGTGGATTCGCCTTTGGAGGATTTTTTGTGATCCTCCGGAGGTGGTTTGGAGTGCATTTCACGGCCCTCTGCTGCTCTGGCACATTTGTCAGCCAAGCTGAAGAGTTCTGTGACACTGGTGATCTCCTTGATCGCCAGTTTCTCCAACATCTTCTTATCTCGTACACCCTGTCTAAATGCCACAATAACAGAAGCGCTAGAGATAGAAGGGATAGTGTTTCGTACCTGAGAGAACCTCTGAATGAATGATCGTAGGGATTCTCCCCCTTTTTGCATGACTGCAAAAAGGTCCAGTTCAGTGCCTCGTCGAGTGTAAGAACTCCCGAAGTTGGCGGTGAACTGTCGGCACAACTCCTCCCAACTATTGATGGAGTTGGGTGGAAGGCTCATAAACCAGGACCGGGCGGTCCCAGTTAAAGCCATTGGAAAATAATTGGCCATTACGGCCTCATTTCCTCCAGCTGCCAAGATAGCAGTGGAGTAAATCTGAAGAAATTCGACGGGATTAACGGTCCCGTCAAACTTCTCCGGCAGGTGAGGCCGGAATTTCTGTGGCCACCTGACCATACGCAGATTGGCCAGGGCCAAACAGCCTCCTCCTACTCCTTCAGGAGCAGGAATGTCCTGAGCTTCTCGTCTTTCACGAGCACGCTCAATATGGACTCGGCCATCTTGTTGACGATATCGGCGATCAAGCTCCGCCCGGAGGTCATGAGTTGAAAGCCTTGATACCGTGTGCGTGCGTCGTGCCCCGGAGGGCAATGCCGTCACCTGCTATGACGCAGCAGGTCTCCTGTTGTTGGAAACATGCGGACCAAGTCTGCCAGACAAGGTCCGTCACTGCGACGGGGCCCGTCCTGAAGGAGGAGGACCCTGGTTGCTGATGCGGTCGGCTGCTGCTGCAACCAAATGTTCCACATCGGCCCTCCACTGCTCCAGTGCGTCCCGGGATGCATCTGGAGGTGGTGGGCGTTGAAGAAGAGCACGTGCTGCATGGAGAGCGTGCTCCGGGTTGTTGTGATTCTCCGACGCTGTGATTGACGCTGGTGCACCATCGCGCTGCCCAGCTTGATTTGCTGGTGGAGGCGGCGGTGGTGGAAGTGTGACTCCTGCTGGAATCGTGGTTCCTGCTGGCGGCTGCATATTGGAGGGATTACCCCCAACAGCTTGAACAGCAGGATGACCATTGGATGATCCAGCGGCTGAGTTCACCATTCTTGAAATCTCATGCACCCCTACCTGGCGCGCCAACTGTCGTTGGTTTTGATCTGGCAGATCTCCTGACACTACTAAAGTGTTAGAGGAGTTTGAGGTTCGGTGTGGGCGCGCGTAGATTCAAGAAGGTGAAGTGTAAAATGACACAGTAGACACGATGATTTACGTGGTTCTGGCCGCCAGAGCGTAATACCCTACTCCACGGGATGTGTTGGTGTTGTATTGGTTGTATGAGCTCAACGTGAGTTGAGAGTGTAGGCTGAGCACGTAGTCCGTGTGTGTGTTCAGAGAGTCTCTCCTATGTATCGTCGACCTGTCCTTTTATAGTACAAGGGCAGGCCGTTACAAGTCAGCCTGTCCCGACATTAGGCCCCGGCGATTACACATTTGATGCGCTTAATTACCCTTAATAACTGAATTATGGGC
Organism: Tuctoria greenei; assembly: GCA_036927565.1. Classification (NCBI taxonomy): domain Eukaryota; kingdom Viridiplantae; phylum Streptophyta; class Magnoliopsida; order Poales; family Poaceae; genus Tuctoria; species Tuctoria greenei. The sequence continues at coordinate 64,098,519 of JAYESD010000011.1, read as the reverse complement.
TTTGATTGCACCGTTACTGGTAATTAAGGTCGTCCAATCGTGCGTCATTAATATAGTATTAATGACACTTAATCGGGTCTTGAAGTCCTTGATTCCCTTTGAAGATCCGGAGCCGTTGTGGAGTCTTCCGGAGGTTAGAGGTTGAAGGTCTGATGGTTGGACACGTGGCAGCTCCGGAGCATACTGTGGGGAACAGATAGGTCCGGAGCTACCTGACACATGTCAGTTCTGGAGGTTCCCTCGGTCTGGGGTTAGGTCCGGGGGTGCCGCTATGGTACATGACCCGGAGCTTCCCCCTTGTGGGCGGTAGCTCCGGTTTGATAGTACACGTGGCGACCCTGGGACTAACCATGTTGGAGAAGCAGGTCCAGTAATGTCTGACATGTGGGCCTCCGAAGGTCTTCAAATCAATTAGATGACATTCCCTTGAGATCTTTGCAATCCCAAGGGGTATACGGTACCCAGGGTACCGATAGTATGAAATTTACACGGATCATAAGAGTCTCAAGTACATATTCACACAAACGGACCTAAATTTGAGGCAATGAAGATGGTTGGAGCTCATCAAAGATTATGATTTGGGAATCAACTATCACCCAGGAAAAGCCAATGTAGTGGCTGATGCTTTGAGTTGGAAAGGAGTAAGTCACCAACTCACGGTTCGAGGGTTGCCATCTGAGTTATGCAAGGAGTCTGAACGGTTGAACCTTGGATTTGTGAATGAGATGGGAATGATGAAGTTAAATCCGACTTTGGAGCAAGAAATTCGAGAGGGTCAAACGAGGGATGAGGAAATCCAAGAAATCAAGGAAAGGACCCAAGAGGGGAGAGAATTCAGGTTTGATGAGGATGACCATGGTACCCTATGGCTTGGAAAAAGGATTACCGTGCCCAATGTGAAGAATATTCGGGAGACAATACTAAAGGAGGCACATGACTCGCCTTACTCAATTCATCCCGGTTGTACAAAGATGTACAAGGACTTGAAGACATGCTATTGGTGGGCTAGCATGAAGAAAGACATAGCTGAATACGTAGCCTTATGTGATGTGTGCCAACGAGTCAAGGCGGAACACCAAAGGCCAGCCGGATTATTGCAGCCATTGAAGATTCCGGAGTGGAAGTGGGAAGAGATCGGGATGGACTTTATAGTTGGATTACCACGTACTCAGTCTGGTTATGACTCAATTTGGGTAATCGTGGATCGATTGACCAAATCAGCTCATTTTATTCCTGTCAAGACCACCTACACCACCACGAAGCTGGCAGAGTTATATATGGAGCACATTGTGCGTCGACATGGAGTCCCAAAGAAGATAGTATCGGATAGAGGTTCTCAATTTACCTCTAGGTTCTATGAGAAACTGCATGAAGCATTGGGTATGAGGTTGAATTTCTGCTCAGCATATCACCCTCAAACGGATGGACAAACCGAAAGGACAAATCATATTTTGGAGGACATGTTGAGAGCTTGTGCCTTGAAACATGGGAAAAGTTGGGACAAGAGCTTGACATATGCAGAATTTTAATATAACAATATTTCTCAAGCAAGTTTGAAGATGTCACCTTATGAAGCACTATATGGAAGGAAGTGTAGGACACCTTTATTCTGGAATGAGAAAGGAGAAACTCAAGTATTTGGTCCGGATGTGTTGCTAGAAGCTGAAAAACAAGTTTAGGTTATTTGCGAGAACTTGTGGGCTGCTCAATCAAGGCAAAAAGGCTATGCGGACAATAGGAGAAGGGAATAGCCTTTGAAATAGGAGACTTCATTTACCTCAAGGTGTCACCAATGAGAGGTCGTAAGAGGTTTAACATAAGAGGCAAGCTAGCACCTCGCTATATTGAAGTAGCCTATAAGATGGAGATGCCAACTCACTTATCGGATGTTCATGATGTCTTTCATGTTTCCCAGCTCAAGAAGTGCTTGAGAGTGCTAGAAGAACAGGTGCCAATGGAAGAGTTGGAACTAGAGGCAAATTTGACTTATGCCGAGCAACCAGTCAAAATCCTGGAAACCATGGAGAGGGTCACAAGGAACAAGATTATTATATGGTGTAAAGTGCAATGGAAGCATCATACAAAATCAGAAGCAACATGAAAGCTGGAGGATGATCTCAAGAAGGAATTTCCCTATCTCTTCTGTTCCGCGTCGAATCTCGAGGGCGAGATTCATTTTAAGGGGGGTAAGTTTGTAACACCCTCATTTTCATTCAACATGCATTGCATACATTCTAATACATGTCTAACACTAACCCACATAAAAAGGAATAAGTTTAAAATGAATTTAGAGCAAAACCGTACTTAAGAGTTCTAAGAAGTGCGGGTAAGTCCGTTTTTGGTGCGGACTAGTCCGATTTCTCTCTGACTTCAATCGGACTTGTCCGTTTTGCTGTGGACTAGTCTGTTTTTCTCTCTTTACACTTTCAGACTTGTCTTGTCCATTACGTACTAGTCCGGTCTACCAAATCCATGGAAATTTTGCTAAGTCCCTGGACTTGTCTGGACTAATTCGGTATGCCAGTAGGCTTGTCTGTTTTTCCTCTGACTAAAGTTGGACTTGTCCGATTTTTGCCAGACTTGTCTGTGTTTCCCCTCTGGAAAAGTTTAGACTTGTCCGATGTCTAGTATGAACTTGTCTAATATCTCTCTGTCTAACTTCAGACGATTCCGACCCTTTTAGGACTTGTCCGATAAATCACGACTCTGAGTTGATCTTTTGTTTCACGGCTTGTTTTCGGGTTTTACCTTAAGTGGGCCTAGGGACGTCGTGCCTAACTCTTTTAGACCCATGTGGAACCCTAAAACCGACCCCTACTCACCCCCCAAACTCGAAATCCATCCAACCCTAGCCTCCACCTCTATATAAACAACCCCACCCCTTAACTTGACATCTATTTGCCACTTTCGAAACACCACCAAACCCTAGTTCGTGGAGAGCTGCCATTAGGGAGGGAGAAGGAGATCCCAAGCAAGGAGAAGAAGAGGAGGAAACGAAAGAGGGTCAAGATCTCCATCAAGTTTCGTTCTCCATCGCCAATTCACCATCAAGTTCTTCATCAACCCTAGATTGTCAAGATCTAAGTGTTGCCTCCAAAACCCTTGATTCTTTGGAATCTTAGACACCTGGTATACCTTCTACTACTTTTTCCATACGTGAATTCAACCCCAAATCACCAGATTCACGTCGATATAGAAAATCGTAATCTGATGTTCCTGCGAAGTGCGAACTAGTCCGGTCCCTAGCGGATTAGTCTAATTTTCCTCACTAAATTGTGTTGAATTAATTCCAAAATTAGATCGAATCAACTCCAAACTTGTGTAGACTTGTTAGTAACCATTAGAACTAGTTAATAAACATCATTAACAACTTATTAACTAGTTTTGATTTGTATTTGCATTAATCATGAATGTCTTGTCATATTGAGTAATATTTGTGCACTCTTTGATTGTAATTCTTGTATTGTATGTTTATTGTGCGGATTAGACGGATCTGCGCTAGAGGGTGTCACGAAGGATCTCCAGCACCAAGAGTTTGAAGTCTTTGACCCTAACCAAGCTCAAGATCAAGGCAAGTGTTCTTGAACATATTGATCCTGTTTTGAAATAAATGTTTTGTTTACAAAATTGGATGCTTGTGTCAATTTGATGGGAACCCTATGATAGGCAGTTTACTAGATTTGTTTACCACCCTTTTGTCACCTGGAATACATGGTAGAGAGTCAGGAAGGGCTTTTTACCTTTGCTTCACTTAATTAATAATTGGGATGAGAAAACAAATATACTATTTAATTATGCATCAATGAGATTATGGTTATTATGAACTTGTTTGATATGGTAATGGGTGATCTAAGCAAGCCTGGTATGTGAATGGGTTGGATGATATGGTGGTTTGCTTGCTTTATATCTAAGGACTGGTTCATGCGAGAATAAGCCAGGATTATAGTGCCACCACGAGGCCAAATATGGGTGCAGCGTAGCTGATTAATTAGGACTTTGGTAGTGCTATTTGGACCACTAAGGATGCTCGGGGAAGGGGTAGTCAGATTGGGTTTGTTGATGATTGGTGGGAATACCTTGGGATCCGAATGGCTCAAGAGGAGGCCCTTGGTTGAAGATGTGCTCTGTACGAGACATCACCACCGGTGAAACCTCAGTGGGGTCTAAATAGGCTAATAATCCCTTTGTAAAATCTATTTTGTGATCTCTTGGCCACACACCAATGGAAGTGTGTAATGTGACCGACGGGTCACAGGCATAAGGGAGGTTCTTAGTCACAGGAAGGCGATGAAATCACGAACACATGGGTAAAGTGGTACGAACTCTGCATAGTCTATTAAAACTATCATGATAGCTGTGATTCCGGTTAAGAGCACCTGGATGACCTACATGATTAGAGGGTTTTTTGGTTATGGAATGGGTATGGTTATGGTTATGGTTTGGTGCTGGTTATGGATTAAATTCTGGTATTGGTTAAAATTATTGGTAATGGTGGAATCTGGTATATGGATGATGGTAGTAAATATGGATTGGTACTATGATCTTACTTATGGTTTATGATGGGTTTGTTTCACATACATATAATATATTGCTTTTCAAATGTTTTAATATACTTTTCAACATTGAGCCATTACTATATTCGTCATTTCAATCAGCTACATGTCATACTTTTCACACTTGCTGAGTACGACATGTACTCACCCTTGCAATTCCCCCATCAATGGTTGCAGGTAAAGATTAGGAGTTTAACGATGATAATGCGGAGTTCTATGCCGTGTCTGCCGTTAGCTTTGCCTGTGGTGTTGATTGGAGCTGCGCTATACAATATTTGCTTATGCTGCTTAGTTGCTTTATATACTCAATTTAGTTTATTTCTGCTGCATTAGTTGAAACTTGTCATTAATATTCATTAGAGCTTGCATTCGAGGATATTCTGAATTGTGTAATAAAAATGGTTAATTAATCTTGTCTTGTGGTAATTTTTTGTATATGCTTTTGTGAATGCACTCGTGTATGTGTGTTGAACGTCCTGGCACACATATGCATTCACTTGGTTCAATTTCGGAACCAGGTGTCACAACAGGAGAGTGTACTCACTTGTCCGCGCTTGTTGCTGTCGTTGACGTGCTGGGACGTCGATGGCAGGCCCCTTGGAGGGTGTTGGAGCTGGATGCTCCGTCATCACCCACCATCACCCTTGAGACGTCGACGGTAGGCCCCTTGGGAGGTGCCAGAGCTGGCTGCTCCGGCATCGCCACCATCATTGTTGAGACATCGACAGCAGACCCCTTGGGAAGTGCCAGAGCTGGCTGCTCCGGCATCGCCACCATCGTCATTGAGACGTCGACAACAGGCCCCTTGGGAGGTGCCAGAGCTGGCTGCTCCGACATCGCCCACCATCATCGTTGAGACATCGACGGCAGGCCCCTTGGGAGGTCCCGGAGCTGGGTGCTCCGGCGTCGTCCACCATTATCGTAGAGTCGCCTACGCCAGGTCCCTAGTGTGTAGGCTGTCGTAAGAGAATCCTATTAGCGACAAGAGCGAGGTAGGAGAGTTTACTCATTTGTCCATGCTTGTTGCTGGTGTTAACGTGCTTGGACGTCAATGGCAGGCCCCCTGCAAGGTGTGCTCCGGCGTCGCCCACCATCTTCGTAGAAAAGTCGATGGCAGGCCCCTTGGGAGGTGCCGGGACTGGGTTCCCCGGCGTCGACCACCATCGTCGTAGTGTCGTTGACGGCAGGCCCCTTGCAAGGTGTGCTACAGCATTGCCCACCATCTTCATAGAAACGTTGATGATAGGCCCTTTGGGAGGTGTCGGAGCTGTATGCTCTGGCGCAGCCGACCATCGTCGTTGAGACGTCGACGGCAGGCCCCTTGAAAGGTGATGGAGCTGGGTGCTTCGGCGTCATCTACCATCTTTATTGAAATGCCGACGACAGGTCCCTTGTGGAGTGTCGGAGCTGACAGTTCCGTCGCAAACTGCTTTGTAGGTCCTGCACACATAACAGGGTTGCATATTGTTTTGCTCGCTGGTGATCTTTTCTATTCTTTAGTATTGTTATGTCTTATGGTCCTGGGCTGGTACGCGGGGTTTGGGTAATTCAGCGCATTGGCGCTCGGGATCTGGCTTCCTTCTTATTCGGGGTGTGGCCGTCCTGGTCCTCGGTACTTAGCTGTAGCACTGGGAGGCAAATCGCACATGCTTAGGGTACATGACCAGTCTATGCAGGCTACACACTCTGGACCTCCAGCACAACATTGGCCTTTCGCGGGGGACCATTTGGCACCACAGGACCCCAAGTAAGAGGGCAGCAATGGGGTTCCAAGACACCTTGCGGGTAACTCAAACACGTCCGCCTGCAGCAGGGTTGCATAACTCTACTAGTGGCGATATAGAAAATTTTTTACCAAGTATATGAAGATGATATACGAAAGATGAGACTAGCTTGATTGATGACAAAATTAATAGGTAATTTAAGTGAACATAAGAGAAAGCATATGGTAAGACAGTAAATTCTTCTCATTGGTGTTCACGGGAGTGGATTAGCTTTACAATAAGGCAACGACCCACTACAGTTGGCTAGGGAGGCAGAGTGTTCATGCTTAGGGTATGGGACCAAGCTAAACGGCTGAACACTCTAGACCTGTCCCTCCCAGAGCTTGGTTGTCCTAAGTGTCGTTCCTTGGCACCATGACACCCTACACTGTCCTACAATTTATGCTTAGGGATAGAACTTACGGAGGTGCTCTATATTCCAAGGGTTGTGGAGGGGCTCTCCTTCTTCTTGAGCTAGGCGGACACACTCGGGGCGGGATACTTGCGTTACTCTGAAGGTGCCCTCCAAGTTGGGGGAGAGTTTGTGCGAACCATCTCGAGAAAGTATGTGCTACAACACCAGGTCACCTGCCTGGAGCTCTCTACTCCGCATGAACCGCTCCAGGTAGCACCTCAGTGCCTGCCAGTAGTGTGCGTTTCAGATGGTGGCGTGCCACCTTGCTTCGTCGACGAGGTCGACATCTTCTCGCCAGAGCTGGTCCTGTGAGGCTTCATCGAACGCTGAGACTTGTAGTGAGCCTATTGCGATCTACGGGGGGAGGACGGCCTCAGCCCCGTACAACAAGAAAAAAGGTGTTTCTCCAGTGGCTCAGCTGGGTGATGTCCAGCTTGCCCAAAGTGCACATGGGAGTTCTTCAACCCACTTGGCACCATGCTTGTCCAGGTTGTTGTACGTACGCGTCTTGAGGCCCTTGAGGATCTCAGCTTTGGCCCTTTCAACTTGGCCGTTGCCCTTTGGATGATCCATGGATTCATAACAAACTTGGACGCCAAGGTCTTCGTAGTAGTCCTGGAAAGCTGCACTGGTGAACTGGGTCTCGTTGTCAGTGATGATCCTGTTCGGGACCCAGAAACTGCAGATGATTGACTTGATAAACTTGACTACGGAGTCCTTGTTGATGTTGATCACTAGGGATGCTTTGGGCCAGTTGGTGCACTTGTCTACAGTGATGTAGAGGAACCGGTATCCTCCGACCGCCCTGGGGAAGGGCCCCAGTATATCCAGCCCCCAGACCACGAAAGGCCAGGAGGGCAGGATCATCTGTAGTGACTGCGCCGGAGTGTAAATTTGCTTGGCATGGAACTAACACGCTTTGCGTTTCTTGACTAGCTTGACGCCGTCTTGTAGTGCTGTTGGCCAGTAGAAGCCATGACGGATGGCTTTGCCGACTAGCGTGCGGGAGGCTGCGTGATTCCTGCATTCTCCTTTGTGGATCTCTACGAGCAAGTCGCGGCCTTCCTCCCGAGTTATGAACCGTAGCAACATGCCGTTGGTGCCACGTCGGCAGAGGTCACCTTCTACTAGCGTGTAGTGCTTTGCCATCCTCACGATCTTCTCAGCAAATACTGGATCCTCCGGGAGGATGTTGTCCTTCAGATAGTCTCGGATCTCCGTTATCCACGCATCAGGACTCTTCTAAGCTTCTGGACCTTGGGCAACGAGTAATATGGTGTCCCCGGTGGCACACAAGATCCTCGGGGCCCCCATGGTTGCAGGGTCGCCGTGGTCACTAGCTCTGAGGAGCTGGGCTCGCCTTCTTTGCTAGGCCCCACAGGCCTTGCAATGGCTACACCGACCTCTTGCCGAAGACCCCTTCAGGGATTGGGGCCCCCCGTGGACGCCATGGTGGACAAGGCATTGGCGGTGGAGTTGTCAGCGCGTGGTAAATGGTAGAGGTCCAAGGCCTCGAAGCTAGCTTCCAACTTCTTGACGTGTAGTAGGTACACCGCGAGCTGTGGGTCGTTACAGCAGCACTCTCCCCAGACCTACTTGATGATTAGCTAGGAGTCACCTTTGAGCATCTGCTGGACACCGAGACTCTGTGCAGTTGTGATTCCGAAGATGAGGGCCTCGTACTCCGCCATGTTGTTGGTCGCCTTAAAGTCGAGGCACGCCGCGTACTTGGACTGCTCCCCTGTTGGAGAGGTGAGCAGTACATCGGCTCCTGCCCCTTGCTTCCGCGAGGATACGTTGAAGAAGGTTGTGCAGTGAGGCCCGATAAGCGCCAGTGCTCTGGGCTCCGGCTCGCTGATTTCCCGGCCCCCTGGATTGCTGGGCGAAGGAGTCCACTCAGCAACAAAGTCTGCCAGAGCTTGGCTCTTGATTGCGTGTCATGGTATGAAGTCGAGCTCGAACTTCGCCAGTTCGGCAACCCATTTGGTGATATTTCCTGTTGCGTTGGGGCTGTGCAGCACCGCACCCAGTGGAAACAAAGTCAACACTAAGACTCAGTGCGCCTGAAAGTAATGGCAGAGCTTTCTCGATACAATTAGTACCGCATGGAGCAGCTTGTGCACCTCAAGGTACCTTGTTTTTGCTTCATGTAGGACTTCGCTAATGAAGTAGACCGGGCGTTGGATTGTCCGGGACCTTCTTGGGAATCCGACACACCTTCTTCCCTCTGCTCCGAGCCCAGAGACTCCATGTTTACAGGGCCTGGCGCTTCCTTTGGGGGCTGGGACCCAAAGGCTTCTTGACCTTCAGGGCCTCCTAGGGGGACCTGGACATCCTCCGGGGATTGTGACCCCGAGGCTCCTTGCACTTCGGGGCCCCCTTGGGGGACTCGGACATCCTCTAGGGGCTGGGCCCAGAGGCTCCTTGCTCTACGGGGCCCCCTTGTGTGACCCGGACATCCTCTGGGGGTTGGGACCCAGAGGCTCCTTGCTCTCTGGGGCCCCTTGGGGGACCCAGACATCCTCTAGGGGCTGGGACCCAGAGGCTCCTTACTCTCCGGGGCCCCCTTGGGGGACCCGGACATCCTCTAGGGGCTGGGACCTAGAGGCTCCTTTGTCATTGGGCTCTCCTGCAAGCTTCAAGCCCTGGGGCTCAGAATCAGCGGCAGGGGCCCCTTCCTTTCGTCGGGGCTGCTGGTGCCCAACCCGCTCTGTAATCAAAACCATGCTTACCACCTCTATTTAGGCGGCGATGTAGACGTACAGGGGCTCCTTGGGCTCTGGTGCCACCATTATTAGCAGCGTCGTCAGCTGCTGCTTTAGCTCACTAAACGCTTTCTCCGCTTCTTCGGTCCAAACGAATAGTCCAGACTGGCGCAGGAGCTTGAAGAACGGGAGGGCCTGCTCAGCCATCCTAGAGATAAACCAACTGAGCACTGCGAAGCACCCTGCAATCTTTTGCACGTCTTTGATGCGGGTTGGAGGCCGCATTAGTTCCACTGCCTTGATCTTCTCTGGGTTGGCCTCAATCCCTCGTTGTGAGACCAAGAAATCGAGGAGCTTCCCAACTTTGACTCCGAACACGCACATGTCTGGATTGAGCTTCATGCGTGTGGTTCGCAATCTATCAAAGACTAGGGTGAAGTTTTCAAGCAATGATGTATGGGTTTGGATCTTAACTACAATGTCATCGACATATACCTCTATCAGGTCCTAAATGAGGTCCCCAAATGTTTTATGCATAGCTCGTACAAAGGTGTGGAGGGCATTTCTAAGATCATAAGGCATGGAGACATAGCAGTAAAGGCCATCTACAGTTATAAATGTGTTATGTTCTTTGTCCTCTCTAGACATCAGGATTTGGTGAAACCCTGAGTAGGCATCTAGAAAGGATAGCATATCACATCATGAGCTTGAATCTATGATTTGATCGATTCTAGGGAGAGCGAAAGGGTCTTTAGGACATGCCTTATTGAGGTTGGTGTAGTCGATGCACATCCGGAGCTTACCACCGGCCTTGGGGACAACAACAGAATTGGCCAACCATCTGAGATGGTGAACCTCAAGCCGGCATCGAGGAGCTTCTTGATTTCTTCGCGGATGAAGTTTTGCTGCTCAATGGACTGCTATGGGGCCTCTGTTGTTGTGGCCGGGTGTCGGGGTAGATCTTCAGACGGTGCTCGATCACCTCCCTGGGTATACCTGGCATCTGTAACGGCTGCCAGGCGGAGACATCAACGTTAGCGCACAGGAAAGTGGTGAGCTTCGATTCCTACTCGCTGTCCAGACTCCCCGTGATACGGGTGGTCCGGGATGCATCAGAGCCAATCTGGATTGCCTCGATGGGCATGTCGTCGTCGTCGGAGGGCTGCACTCGTGGTGCAACAGTGTGACCACGCGCGCGGGGGTCTGGCGGAGGCTGACTCGGTCCAGCACCGCTCGGGTCAGGTGTTGGGGCTGTTGCCAGTGCTCGGAGCTTCTCCAAGGCTGTCACCGCAGCAGCGCGGTCACCACAGATCTTGAGGAAGCCAGAGTATGTCAGCATCTTAATGACGAGGTAGCCGTAATGGGCTACAGCCATAAACCAGTATAGGGTTGGCTTGCCGATAATGGCATGGTAGGGGAGGCTAGCCTCCGCGACGTCGAATAGGATATTCTCCATCCTGAAGTTCTCGGGTGTCCCGAGGGTCACCCAGAGGTGGATGCTACCGTACGGGATAACACTCTCCGGTCCTACCCTCGAGAATGGTCTCGATAGGGCAAACTTGGACACGTGGATCTTCAACTTGTCAAAGGCCGCACGACTGATGAGGTTGAGGCCAGCTCCACCATCTACCAGGACGTGGTAGAACTCTACATTGGCGATGGTGGGGGCAACCAGGAGGGGTAGCTGCCCGACTCCAGCCATGTTCTCGGGGCAGTCAGAGGCGTCAAAGCTGATCAGCATCTCCATCCATCTGTGATGCAGTGCCGGGGCATTTGTAGAGGCTGCCGAAGCAATTGCCCGACGCAGGGTCTTGACCGCATTCCTGGATGCGGGTTTCCAAGATCCTCCACAGATGACGTGGAGTGCTTTGTGACGCTCGTGGTCACCGTTGAGGTCGAAGTTCAAAGCTTGTGGACCGTTTCCACGGCTCGTTCTGGCCTTTGGAACTCCATCTCCACGTCTTTGTTGACACCCTGGTCGACCTCTTGCGGCTCGATCTTGTCGCTACTCAAAGGCTTGATGAATACCATGATTGGTGAAAGCGCTACCACTCTTTTGAGGGAAAAAGCCCCTACCTGGTGCGCCAAATGTCGAAGTGTTAGAGCGACACTTCCCCCGGATCTGCTAAGGAGCAGAACGCTGAGGTTCTTTGTTTGGTGAGGCTTAGGCCTCAATCAAGTGTACTAGCGGATGGAGTTAGAGACAGTGGTTTTTATGTGGTTTTGGCTGCCAGGAGTGTAACACCCTACTCCACGGTGGATTGTATTGCTGGTGAGTGTGCATGCGTGTGTGTGTGTGTATCGGGGATTTTGAGTCTGGTATTCTGTAACAGTGGTGGTCCCGGCCTTTTATGACCAAGACCGGACGCCTTACAAGTGGGGTCTCAGGGCCTAACAGGTGGTCCCGGGGCGATCTTATCCTAAAGATCTAAGGCTTCTCGCATAAGCTTCCTTTGAGTGTGGCAGTGAAGACTCGCCGTCTTGCCGCCTCCTTTGTCAGTAGCCCATGCACCATTGCTGACAGTGGCAGAAGGTGTCCCGTCATCCTGTCTTGTTGCCACAAGCTACCCATGGCTCAGTGGGATAGGCCTGCAACACCTTCACTAAGATGTGATTGGTCATAGCGGTCTCTGTCTGTTGGCGTGCCCTGCGTCGTGCGCCGGAGGTGGTTGCAGATCTTCAATGCTTGACTGGAGCAGAGTGCACAATCTTTTAACTCCCGCACCTTACCGTCTGGGGCGAGCAATGGGACACTTGGCATCGTCAGGGCACGTCATCGGTGGGGAGGCTAGCCCCAGTCCTTCGTGATGCATGGCAACTCCGGGGCTCCCCAGGGTACGTGGCAGCTCCGTGCTTTCCCCGGAGGCAGGGTGCTTGGTCCTGTGAGACATATGTGTGCTGAATACATTGGCTTGTAATGAATACATTGGCTTTGATGATAAAAGTTCTAAAATACTTCTAAAACACCTTTTTAGCAAGGTCTGCTAGCTCCGAGCTTTTGCAAGGTCCGATGATAGGTCTGACTTGTTTCAGATAGATCCGACAAGGTCCGATGTTAGGTCCGACTTGCATTGGCTAGGTCCGACTTGTTTTGCTAGGTCTGACTTATGTTGATAGCTCTGACAAGTCTTTGTTAAGATCTGACATGTTTTTCTAGCTCCGGCTTTTGGGTTGGCTAGTTCCGAACAGCTTTGGTAAGCTCCAGCGCTAGGTTGTGCTAACATTGGTAAGCTCCAGCGCTATGTTCAACTAGTTTTGGTAAGCTCCGGCTCAAGCTCCGGTTAGCTTTGGCAAGATTGGGAGCTTGATCACAATGTTCCTACTTTTACTATGAAATGTTTCGAACTTGCTTTACATTGATGGAAAGATTACTTAGTATTCATTTGCTAAGTTTTTGGTGCGTTTTGGTTGATATGGATGATATCGTTTTACTGTTGTTTTGCAACATGCTTATGTGAGGTGTTCACGTAAGGTGTTGTGTTCGGAACTAACGAGAGTAGAGTCGCAAACTTGGGCTCGTACGGATTGGTTGTTTATTCATGTGCATGTGTTGCTTGAGTTCAAGACATGGTTGGTGACGGGATCCATTGAACTAGTCTTAGGGAGAAAATGAGGTTCAACAACCATGTTCGGGAGGAATTGTGGTTGACTTGATCGGGAGGTTGTGCAGCATGTTTGAATCAAGAACAATACATATGAAGGTATTGTGGATGTCGTTGGAAGATGTTTGCACGTTTTCAAGGAGTGCATGGACGTGGATACATGGTTTTGAGGCGTGATGAAAAGATGTGGACGTAAAGAATTGGTCGGAAAGGTCCAACCGACTAGGTTATGGACTCAGGCTGCGGCTGAGTTGTGTTTGACTCAAATATGGAAAGTTTTGAGTGGATTATGAAAGGATTTCGTGTCGGTCACGAATTTGAGTTTTTTTAAGAAATGTGGGATACGTTCCTAATGTTTTTGGAAGTCTTAAGATTGCTTCTATCTGCGTATAGAAGAGTCTTGAGCAGTTATGGAAAGTTTCGATTCGTGAACTGAGTAGGATTAGAGTCTTAGTTAGGTTTGGGTTGGCCTAAGGGCTTGTTATATCAGCAAGGAAGGCCAGAGCTCGTGGTGCAAAACATTGGGCTGTTCCTCTTGTGTTCTATTGAATAAAATTCGTAGTTGAAAGGAACTTTTGTTCTTGTTCGTCCGACTTTTTTTCTTCAATTCTTTCCCGTCAAGTTTCTGCACAGCACCATCTTTCTTCGGTGGTTTTATCATAACTCAAGTTTTACAGATCCAGTTGACATGATTTTTCTTGGGTACTATCATCTGTCAAAATTTCACGGTCATTGGATTTGTGGTTTCTGATCTACACGAGTTTCTTTGCAGTATTGCAGATCTATTTTTTACTCGGTAGAACAGATTGACCTTTGTTCGATCTTTCGATCGTAACTTAGTTTCTCTCAACAGATTTTCGTGATTCTTGTTGTGTCATATTTGTGACTTGATTCTCTCTGATATCTATCACTTTTTTCATGGTTAAACACGTTTAGATTAGTCTCACACATGATTTCTTTAATAGATCATTTTTCTGTCGAGGGGTTTTCATTGCTTCTGCTAAAAAGGTTTTAATCTACCATTCACCTCCCTCTGGTAGATTTTCACATGCTGTTCGATCCTACAATTGGTATCAGAGCTACAGTGCTCTAATATTTGTGATTTGCACGTGATTTTGACTAATCATCATGGAGAAATACTCCGCCAAACCTTGTGTGTTTAGTGGTGTTGATTCTCAGGTTTGGAAGGCACGTATGGAAGCTTTCATCCAAGCACAAGGCTTCGCAATATGGGAGAAGGTATACAAGCCTTATGAAGTGCCGTCAAACGATCAAGTTAAAGCTACAAATCCGAGAGATGTCGACAATAACAGCAAGGCTCGGAACTTGATCATACAAGGTTTAACTCAAAGCGACTTTGACCGTGTTGTACACCTACGATCTGCATACGATGTGTGGAAAGCACTTTGCGACTACCACGAAGGATCTAACACGATCAAGGAGGTAAAACAAGATATGTTCAACAAGGCATACATGCATTTCGAGATGCAACCCGGTGACTCAATTGATGATTTGTTTGCACGTTTTAACAAAATTCTCAGCAACTTGTGTAGTGTCAATGTTAATTTTTCAGATGCTGAAAATGCTAGACAATTACTAAGTGCATTGGACATGTCAATCTGGGAGATGAAAGTCACATCTATTAGTGAATCTACTGTCATGAGTACACTTACTTTAGATGTACTATATTATAAATTGAAAACTCATGAATTTGACATAATCTCACGTAAGAACCCCAACAAGTCTCTTGCATTTGTTTCTCAACGTGAGATGCCTAGCTCTGGCCAATCTTCATCTTGTGGTACACTTTCTTTGTTGTCCTATCTGACCCTTGAACAGATTGAGGATTTTCTAGAGGAGGAGCTAGTACTTCTCTCTACTAAGTTCTCAAAAGCATTGCAAAATGTGAGAACTAGAAGGAGAGTAAGCTCCGGACCTCAACGATGGTTCGAATGTGGTAAGACTGGGCATTTTAGTTCTAATTGCCCTAACCTTTCAGGTCCTACTTCCCGGGATAAAAAGCAAACAAGGACGAAACACTCCCCTGCAAAAGATACGAAGAAAAATAAGGGTTTTTTAGGACGTCTATTGGTGAGCATTTTTATCTCCGCACTACAAGAACTTGTATAAAGCGATGTGGACATTGGAAGTGACGGAGATGAAGATGATTTGGCGAACTTGTGCTTCATGGCGGGCAAGTCAAGATCAAGTATGGAGGAGGCTGAACACAACAACGACAATGAAGAGGTATATCCTACTTGCAAAGAAATGTGTGATGCTATTTCTCGTGCCACTGTTATAGTTACGAAAAAGGATAAAAAGCTTAGGGACAATGCTGTTAAAATTGAGTCACTAGAATCTAAAATTAATCATTTGAAATCCTTGATTCCTAGTGATGATTCTTGTTCCTCATGTGATTTAATATATGAACAATTGTCCTCATTAAGAAGTGTGCACACCTCCACACTTATTAAACTTGAGTTAGAAATTGAAAAGAACAGAGAGCTTGCTGCACTTAATGATAAAAACTTTAATGCTAGCTGTTCTACAATTGGTTTGCATTGTTCTACTTGTGATGATCTTGATAAGAAACTACAAGATGCTATGAATGAAAATTCTATATTGAACAATGCTTTACATTCTCATGAAGTTAAATATTGTTCCAATTGCAAATTAAAAGGAAAAACTTCATGTGAAAATTGCCTTGACCTGTCTAATAAACTTGATGACATGCATAGGACATTACATTGGTTTTGTAATGGGAATAAGAACCTAAACTTGCTACTAAATTCTTCCAAGTCCTGCAATGATAAAACTGGTTTAGGTTTTGATTCTCATGCTCATGCTAAGGCACATCCACCTAAAATTGTAAAGTCATTAGGAAGTGGTTTGATTCAAACAGTTCCTAAAAGAAGTGGTTTTCAAATCTGCAGGAGTGTTGTCTCATTCGGATTCAAATAAAAATGTTGCTTGCTCATCTAGACATGAACACAAAGTTAAATTTATTGTACCTACTGTGTTAGAGATGGTCATATCATAGATTTTTGTTATAGACTAGCTAAACAATAGAAAAAGAAAAGAATGATTGCTAGATCTCATAACTTTCATGCAAAATTTGCTGCACTTGCTAAACCGAATGATAGGAACATGCAATCTACCGTAACAAGTCGAAAACATGCAAAGTTTTCTCCCAAACCTACTGTTTTCGTGCTACACTTGTAACATCTCGTAGGACAGTAGTTGGGTACAAAAATCCTCAAGCTTTGGCTCATAAACCTGCTGTTTTATCTCAGCGTTCACGTGTTATTCCTGTTGGACGTCATGTGACTCAGTACTGAATCCCTAAATGCCTTTTTACTAACCCCAGTATTGAGTCATCAACGTATAGTGCTTCTATGTAGGTTAAACGCTTAAGAAAGGAGAACGTTTGGATTGTGGATTCAGGTTGCTCAGGCCACATGACCAGTAACAAAGAATGGTTATCCTCCCTCTCTTTTGTGTCATGTGTAGAGAATGTTACTTTTGCCAATAATTCTTCAACTCCTATAATTGCTAAGGGTTTGGGTAGAGTAAATGATCACTACACTTTGAAGGATGTGGCACTTGTTAAAAATTTGAAATACAACTTGCTTTCTGTTTCACAACTGCTAGATGAAAATCTGGAAATTATTTTCACTAAAAATTGCTATAAAGTTGTAAATTCAAACAGTGAGCTTATTTTTAACATGTCACGGTTTGGAAGAGTTTTTAAAGCTGATTTTGATATGTCTTCCTCTAAGCATAGGTGTCTAGTTGCTAATGATTCCAAAGACTTATATTTTGGGCATCGTAGACTTGGTCACGTGGGCTTTGATCATCTCACGCATGTTAGTGCTCTTGATAGCACATGTGGGCTGCCTAAGCTTAAAGGGGACAAAGAAATTGTGTGCTCTTCTTATAGACATGCTAGGATGGTTACAGGTTCACATACTCCTCTCTTAATGATCATAACAACTAAACCGGGTCAGGACCTTCATGTGTTCAATCCTTCGGAGGTAAATGGTATGTTCTTGTAATTGTTGATGATTATTCTAGATACTCTTGGGTTTACTTTATGGCATCTAAGAATGAAGTTTTTAGTCACTTTAGAACTTTATTTCTTATATTATCAATTGATCACCCAGGATCTTTAAAAGAAATTAGAAGTGATAACAGAATCAAATTTAAAAATCAATCTTTTGATCACTTTTGTGCTGAAAATGGAATAGATCATCAATTTTCTTCACCATATGTACCTTAACAAAACGGTGTTGTAGAAAGAAAGAACAGAACCTTAGTTGAGATGGCTAGGACTACGCTTGATGAATATCAAACTCCTAGGAAATTTTAGGCTGATGCGATTGTAACTTCTTGTTATGTCTCAAATTGTGTTTTCTTGCACACTAAGCTAGGTAAAACACCATGAGATCTGGTCTAGACATAGGAATAGTGTTACACATTTTCGGGTCTTTGGATGCAAATGCTCTGTTAAGAAACATGGTAATCTTGATAAATTTGATCCTAGATCTATTGATGGCATGTTTCTTGGTTATCCATCTCATACTAGAGGCTACCATGTGCTTTAACTTGACACTAACAAAATTTTGGAGACTTGTGAGGTGTATTTTGATGAACCTAGCACAGGTACTAGCTCAAACATTGTAGGTCTGGATCCATATCCGCAGGGGGAGAGCATTTTCGTTGAAGATGAGGAAGAAATGGTGCTGCTGCCCAAAAATTCAGCAGCTAATGACATTGTTCCATCTCCTGATTTTGATTCACAGCCAGCACCGACGACCACCATTACTTGTCCAGATCCTCCTCAAGTCACAAGCTCATCGATTTGTGATGAACATGAAGAAGAAGAAGCTTGTGGAGTGTCCACTCCCCTCCGAGTTCTCAAAAGTCATCCTCCACAAAAAATTATTGGAAGCTTGCACAAACAAGTCACACGGTCCAAGATTTGCAATCAAAACTCTCATGCTCATTCTGCTTTTGTTGCTTCTTTTGAACCCAAAGATATATCACATGCACTCACTAATGAATCTTAGATTATTGCCATGCAAGAAGAGTTAGAAAATTTTGAAAGAAATAATGTTTTGAAACCTGTACCTCCACCTCAAGGTCACACTTCAATTGGAACTAAATGGGTGTTTAAAAATAAACAAAGTGAGGATGGGTCTGTGGTTAGGAATAAGGCTAGGTTGGTTGCTCAAGGTTTCACTCAAGTTGAAGGTCTAGATTTTGATGAAACTTTTGCTCTTGTTGCTAGATTAGAAGACATAAGAATTTTATTAGCTTTTGCTGTATCTAAAGGTTTTAAGCTATATCAAATGTATGTTAAAAGTTCTTTACTTAATGGCTACATAGATGAGGAGGTTTATGTCAAACAACCACCGAGTTTTGAAAATTCAGATTTTCCTAATCATGTTTACAAACTGTCCAAAGCCTTGTACGGTCTCAAACAAGCCCCTAGAGCATGGTATGATAGGTTAAAAACATTCTTACTTGAAAAGGGGTTTATCATGGGCAAGGTTGATAAAACTCACTTTGTGCTTAAGCATGGCAATGACTCATTATTTGTTCAAGTGTATGTGGATGATATTATCTTTGGTTGTGCTTCTCATGATCTTGTGTCTAAGTTTTCAGCTATGATGAGTTCAGAATTTGAGATGAGTATGATGGGAGAACTCACATACTTTTTGGGGCTGCAAATCAAGCAAACCAAGGAGGGTACCTTTGTGCATCAAACGAAGTATACAAAAGACCTCCTAAGGCGCTTCAACATGGACAAAAGCAAGCCTCTTCGGACACCAATGGGAACAACAACAACACTTGAACCTGATGAAGATGGTGAACCCGTGGATCAAAAAGAATATAGAAGCATGATCGGATCACTTTTGTACCTCACAGCATCAATATCGGACATACAATTCAATGTATGTCTTTGTTCATGGTTTCAATCCTCTCCACATGTTTCACATCGTCAATCCCTCAAAAGGATTCTCAGGTACTTACATGGAACTCAAGAATTTGGCATTTTTCTTCCTTCTTCCTTAACCGTTACTTTGAAGGCTTTTTTGGATGCTGATTTTGGGGGTTGTAGGATTGATAGGAAAAGTACTTCTGGTGCTTGTCATTTTCTTGGCAATTCACTTGTTACTTGGTCCTCTAGAAAACAAAACTCAGTTGCACAATCCACAGCTGAATCTGAATATGTAGCTGCTGCTAGTGCTTGCTCACAAATTCTTTGGATTGTTCAAACACTTATGGACTATGGGGTTGATCTAGATAGTGTTCCACTGTTTTGTGATAACACTAGTGCCATTTGCATTACTAAAAATACTGTGCAACATTCTAGAACTAAGCACATTGACATTAGGTATCACTTTCTCTGTGATAATGGTGAAAAAGGAAACATTGTGGTTCACCATGTAGATACCGAACAACAATTGGTTGACATTTTTACAAAACCTTTGGATTTTACTCTTTTTTGTTTCATTCGTAGTGAAATAGGGGTTATGCATCCTCATGGATTACATTGAGGGGGAGTTTTGAAACTTAAGAAGTCTATGTGTTAATCTGAAGTTAAAATAATATGAGCATAGTATTTCATACATATATGACTTTGTGATTCCTTTTACATGCTGAAAATTATTACTACATTACTTGTGTTATACATTTTGTAGTTTTTGCCATGTCTAGTAATTGGAATAATTACTTACACTAAATCTGGTCATGGTCAAACTTTCTTTCTGTTTTGAACTTGTTGCATGCTCACTAGTGCTTTTAATCATAAAGAATTAATCAAGTAATCAACTCACATGTTGAGTTTTTATGAACAAATATAAATTGAGAAAAGATCAAGAGAATATGCATGCATCGCACTTCTTCTTTTGAGATGGCTTATCATTGCACTTAGATATGAACTCTTGGAAGAAGTTGTGTATGACTAAAATCATGTCCTTAAGCTTCTGATTGTCAAATGACATAGGCTTGGCTTGGTTGGTTAGAATAAGGCAGATGCGCATATAATCTCTTGCAAATATCATTTGGTCTAAATTTGTGCATTGAAAAAATAATAAAATGCTGCAACAAGTGTCATGCTTCTAGGTTTTTGAAATAGTTAAGTTTGTTAGATCATGACTTGCTAAAATTGAAAGTTACATTTGATCTCTAGCATGCCTTACACTACTTTATGTATCTCATTGTTGTGATAGTGTAAGTTACTTGATTGTATGACTTGAATGAGCTTTGTTTTATATGTATATGTTATAATATGCTCACAACATTTGAAATTTCTCTTTTGAACCTTGCTGAATACATTGTCAAAGGGGGAGAGATAATATGTGAATTTTTAAGAGAAGTATGCAAGGGGGAGAAATTGGTAACACATTGCACATATTCACAGTTTTACAATTTTTGGCACGATTCTTCTCAGAGGGAGAATTTGTTTTTATTATCATTTTATTTCTGATTTACAAAGGGGGAGAAATTGTTTTCAAAACTTTCAATGAGAATAAGCAAATGTTCGGATTTTAAGTGGTGTTGCCAATGCATTTATCAAGGGAGAGATTGTGAGACCTATGTGTGCTGAATACATTGGCTTGTAATAAATACATTGGCTTTGATGATAAAAGTTCTGAAATACTGCTAAAACACCTTTTTAGCAAGGTCCGACTCTAGCTATGAGCTTTTGCAAGTTCCAACAATAGGTCCAACTTGTTTTGGATAGATCCGGTAAGGTTTGACGTTAGATCCGACTTGCTTTGGCTAGGTTCGACTTGTTTTGCTAGGTCCAACTTATGTTGATAGCTCGGGCATGTCTTTGTTAAGCTTCGACATGTTTTTCTAGCTCCGGCTTTTGGGTTGACTAGTTCCGACCAACTTTGGTAAGGTCTGATGCTAGGTTGTACTAACTTTAGTAAGCTCAGGCGCTAGGTTCTACTAGTTTTGGTAAGCTCCGGCTCAAGCTCCGGTTAGCTTTGGCAAGATTCGGAGCTTGATCGCAATGTTCCTACTTTTACTGTGACATGTTTTGAACTTTCTTTACATTGTTAGAAAGATTACTTAGTATTCATTTGCTATGTTTTTGGTGCGTTTTGGTTGATATGGCTGATATTGTTTTATTGTGGTTTTGCAACATGCTTATGTGAGGTGCTCACGTAAGGTGTTGTGTTCGGAACTAACGAGAGTCAAGTCGCGTACTTGGACTCGTACGGATTAGTTGTTTATTCATGTGCAGGTGTTGCTTGAGTTCAAGACATGGCTGGTGACGGGATCCATTGAACTAGTCTTAGGGGGAAGATGAGGTTCAACAACCAAGTTCAGGAGGAATTGTGGTAGAGTTGATCGGGAGGTTGCGCAACATGTTTGAATTAAGAACAATGCATATGAAGGTATCGTGGACGTCGTTGGAAGATGTTTGCACGTGTGCAAGGAGTGCATGTACGTGGCTACATGGTTCTGAGGCATGATAAAGAGATGTGGACGTAAAGAATTGGTCGGAAAGGTCCAACCGACTAGGTTATGCACTCAAGCTGCGGCTAAGTCATGTTTGACTCAAATATGGAAAGTTTTGAGTTGGTTATGATATGATTTCGTGTGGGTCACAAATTTGAGTTGTTTTAGGAATGTGGGATACGTTCCTAATGTGTTTGGAAGTCTTGAGATTGCTTCTATCTGTGTATAGAAGAGTCTTGAGCAGTTATGGAAAGTTTCAATTCGTGAACTGAGTAGGATTAGAGTCCTAGTTAGGTTTGGGTTGGCCTAAGGGTTGGTTATATAAGCAAGGGAGGCCAGAGCTCGTGGTGCACGACTTTGGGGCTGTTCCTCTTGTGTTGTATTGAATAAAATTCATAGTTGAAAGGAAATTTTGTGCCTTGTTCGTCCGACTTGTTTTCTTCAAGTCTTTCTCATTGAGTTTCTGCACAACACTATCTTTCTTCGGTGGTTTTATCATAACTCGAGTTTTACAGATCCAATTGACGTGATTCTTTTTGGGTTGTCTTCACAACTTGATTATCTATCATCTGTCAAAATTTCATGGTCATTGGATTTGTGTTTTTGATCTACACGAGTTTCTTTGCAGTATTGCAGATTTGTTTTTTACTCGGTAGAACAGATTGACCTTTGTTCGATCTTTCGATCGTAACTTGAGTTTCTCTTGACGAATTTTCATGTTTCTTGTTCTGTCATCTTCGTGACTTGGTTCTATCTGATATCTATCACTTTTTTCATGGTGAAACACGTTTATATTAGTCTCACACAATATTTCTTTAACAGATTGTTTTTCTGTCGAGGGGTTTTCATTGCTTCCGCTGAAAAGGTTTTAATCTACCATTCACCCCCTCTGGTAGCTTTTCACGTGCTCTTCGATCCTACAGGTCCAGTGCTCCAGGCTACGTGGCAGCTCTGGAGCTCTCTGCCAAGGTTGGGTGAGGTCCCGTCCAAACATGTGGCGCTTTGGGAGGCCTTCTTTCCTGAGGGTCCAAATCCCGTTCTTCGGGTCCCACATGGCAGCACCGGGGCTGGATCTTGCAGGAGGCCGAGGCCTCGACACCCACGGGACATGTGGAGCCGTCGAACATGCCTCGGTGTCTTCATCCTGTGTGCGATGGTACCCGGTCTGCAGGGTACCGACAATGTCCTTTTGACGATTGATCAACTCTTCCTTCTCAAATATCTCATTCGACAATATCTCCAATCTTTTCAAAGTACTCTTACTCATATCTTTAAGCATATATTCGTTTTCACTACTACTATCAAAATAATCATGTGAAGAAATTGGAGAACATGGTTTAGATTTAACCTTTGATCTTCCCTCCTTGGCCATGAGGCAAGTTGGCCATGAGTTCTCCAAGTTGGGGAAGAGCTTGCTCTCTATGGTTGACTTCTTCATAGCAATAGTCGCTATCTTCTCTTATTCATCGGAGGAAGAGTCTTCATTTGAATCACACTCCTTCCCAAGGTGGGCTTGTCCCGATTGCTTCTTCTTTTTGAAGTATTTCTTCTCTTGTGACTTGCCCTCCATCTTCTTCTTGTTCTCTTCATGTGGGCAATCCATAATGAAGTGGCCGTATTCCCCACAATTGTAGCAAGCCCTCTTTGATCTTGTCTTGGGCTTGTCTTTGCTCTTGCCTTCACGATAGTACCTCCCCCTCGTCCTTCTCAACATTCTCTTGAAACTGTTGATAAAGAGTGTCTCTTCCTCATCGGTGTTGGGGCTCTCTTCATCACTCTCTTCTTTTTCATGGGATGTTGAGGGTGTTGACTTGAATGCAACATCTCTCTTCTTGGAGGAGGAGAGTTTTTGAAGGTTGTTGTAGAACATAGCCTCTTGCTTCATCATCTCATGGTTGATGATTCTCCATAGCACTTCTTCGGGAGTCATCTTGTGGAATCCTGAACTTTCACGAATTAATGAGCAAAGAGTAACGTTTTGAGGCATGAATGTCTGAATCACCCTCTTCACCATTTCGTGGTCCGTCCATCGGGTGCTTCCATAAGATCGAATTTTGTTGATGAGGGTCTTGAGGCGGTTGTACACGTCTTGGGGGGTCTCACCATCCATTATAGTGAACCTCCCAAGTTCTCCTCCAATCATTTCGATCTTTGCCTCCCTAATGACACGGTTGCCCTCATTTGCCATCTTGAGCGTGTCCCTTATTTCTTTGGCATCCTCCAACCCTTCAATCCGGTTGAACTCCACTCGAGTTAATGAGGAGGTGATCACTCCAACCGCTTGAGCATTGCGATCAAGTAGAACGGCTTGCTCCGGTGTAACGTCTTCCTCATTCTTGAGAAGATGAACACCTATCAATACAATTTGCCTCAAGCTCGGGTTTAAGGAAATGAGATGCATCATCATGTTATGCTTCCACATAGAGTAATTATTTCTATCGAATTGGGGAGGTTTCCCAATAGGAATAGACAAATAATGATTGCTAATAGTCTTGTGAACTACTCCCATTGTCGTTGTTGATTGGACCGATCACATTGGTCTCCTTCTTGGGAAGACCTAGCTTCTCACGAAGTCATGCCTTGAGTAGACGCACTTCCTCGTCATCATTGGGATCATCTTGGAGCACATCAACGTTCTTCATCTTGTCATTGTCGATGATCACTGGGACCTTATTGTCACCCCTCCGGCCATCTCCTCTCCGAGTTGTTAGACTCTTAGTGGAGATACCTGCTCTGATACCAATTGAAAGTCGCCTGGGGGGTGAATAGGCAATATGACCTGAAATTGCTTAATCAAACAAGATTAAAACTCTAAGGCCAGACTAGTCTGGTCAGGGCCGGACTAGTCCGTTCAGCACGGGGTGAAAACCTAAAAACTTAATTTCTACAAGTTATTTGCGGAATTAGGTCCACGAAAAATATATGTAATGTCTAGTAACCTAGTACAACTTAGATTCATAGATGTAAACTATTAGGTTGCAAGATTTCAACAAAGTACAATGTGAAGAACGATATGAACTCTAAAAGCAATTCTAGTGATTACCGAAAAGTAAAGCGATAAGAGAGACACGATTTATCCCATGGTTCAACTCCACAAAGAAGCCTACATCCACGTTGAGAAGCCCACACAAGGACCGGGTCTCACTTGACCCTCTTCTCACCAAGCCACCACAAATTTCCGGCTTGGTTTCCACTATAACAAAGGGTAATCACCATGTTTTTGGGGCTGCTCACAAGTTGAGGCTCCCACAAATGAATACAGCAAGGAGCACACGAAGCTCAACTCGCACAAGCCACAAAATGCAACACCAAGTGCAAGAGATCAAACCGAGAGCCAAAGCACGATGATCTTCCTTCGCTCTCCTTCCCAAACCCTAATCTCTTCAATATTTGGTCTTAGAGGTCAAGTGGGCAAGTAGAAGGCTTCCGAAGGCTCAAGGATGGTTGTGGCAGCGCTAGGGTTCAATATTCTTTAACTAGGAGTGAGGGGTCCCCTTTTTATAGGGGTCTCGGCAACTAACCGTTGCCAACAACTCAAATCCGGACTAGTCCAGCCCTGTACCATGGACTAGTCCAACCTCTTGGGACCACTGACAATTCAACATCACTGATCGATAAAATAGGTGACATCCCCGCCAAACGTTTGAATTTCAAATGGCCATGGCAACCCAGACTAGTTCATCCACAAACGGACTATTCCGAAGTCGGACATAATGCTTTAGTCCGGCTGAAAACAGACTACTCTGGGAGAGCCCGGACTAGTCCGGCCCATGAGGCGAACAAGTCCGGCCACCCAGGACTTGACTTCGGAATCTCACACTAAGGCCAAAACGGACTAGTCCGTACCAAAATGGACAAGTCCGAACTCGGACAGAAACATTTAGTTTGTCCCAAAGCAGACTACTCTGGAGGGTCTGGACTAGTCCGACCTTTGTGGTGGACAAGTCCGGCCTCCGAGGACTTAGCTCCACAAACTCTCACCAAGGAAGAACAGACTAGTCCGTAACCAAATGGAAAAATCCGAACTCGAATAGAGACCTTTAGTCCATCACAAAATGGACTAACCTGCCCACTCGGATTAGTCCGGCCTTTGGTCCGGACAAGTCCGGTCCCTGGGGATTTTCTCTCAAAGGCTTCTCATTTAGGTTTTTCTCTCAACCACCACTTTGAGCCCTCTTTGATGATATCAATGCACTTGATACACACACCCTCACACTGATATGACTAGTCTAAACCCAACACAATAGAAATCCTAATTTCTATGCTTGAGTCTTCGATGCCCGTGTTTCAACCTTTTCATTTTTGAGGGATTTGCCTCATTCAATCATGACACCTGTGCTTAAGATCAACTCAACTCATTAGTCTCTTAATTGTTGTCGTCAATCATCCAAAATCCACAGGGAAGCCTAGATGCACTTCCACTCACCAACTACCTGTGCTACAAGTAAGCTCGATTCTCTATTCACTAACAGTTCCTGAGTTTATTACAATTGTATACCAATTTGTTCCTAATCCTTCAAATATTTGCTCCCTTATGTGTCTATTTAAGCAAATGTGACTGCAATTTGATAATGTTTTATATGATTTAAGTGATTTTATAGAATTTGAGAATGTCTCAGTCGGATCATTAGAGGCTATGAGGGCTCATCGTTATTGAAGTCATTGATCGGAAGAATTTTTATTACGGTATACAGAATTAGATGATGACAGTTATGTTGTGTGTAATTAGTTACCTTATAATCAGGATGAATAGGGGGCATTCTTTGTGTAATTAGTGTACTTGATAACCACGTTTCACACTTTGTTAATATTTGATTGGTCAATATAATTTAAGGTGTGAACTTTTTGGCTATACATATGTTCATGTATGTGTATGTTGCTGATACTAGCAATGCGGCTGCCAAATCTTGACTAGCTTCAGGATGCAGCCGGCAACCAGGATAATCAGGGGTGGGGGCATTTGATAGGAGAAGCTGCATGTAACCAATCTGCAGCGATCTGTATCAAAGATCGTCTCGGATTACTTAAATTAAGGAGACCAGCTTCCTTAAATCCCATCTTAGATCAGTCAACAAATCTGCAATGCGCTGCGTTAAAGCCCGTCTCGGATCAATCAATAAATTTGTGGCGCGCTATATTACAGCTTGTCTCGCATGCATGTTGATTGGCGACGAGCTAGTTGCTCGTCTTCGAGGACTTCGTGAAGCACATCTGGTATGACTCAAAGAAAGGAGACACACTATATTTGAGCTTGTCTCGCACTTATGCTTATCAGTAATGCGCCTGCCGCACATCTCTGATGACTAAGTACTGCGAGACGTGACGATGGGGACGCACTGTTTGTTCGTCTCCGTTCTTCTATCGGGCTCGTCTCGGATGAGCCTTTCTTACATAGTGTCATAAACCTCATAATTTTTTTTGTCATCATGCTTTAAGATCATATATTGTTTTATAAAACACATTGCCTACAAAAATAGGAAGAATGGCATGTGGATTATATATTTGTTACGTGTAGCAATTTTCTATCTTAGATAAGAGGATGTTCTCCTCCTGATAAGTTCGACACTGACACTTTTTAATGATGGGTAAAGTTCTAATCTTCCCCTCCAATGAGATTATGGTCAACTTATTACAAGCAAATACAAATGCAAGCATTCACAACCTATTGTCTAGAACAAGATGACGATAATGTCTAAGCACACAACTACCAAGCAGACTTCAAAGACGACCAACATGTGCTATGTTTGTTCTCTCACATTTTTCATAAGTGCACCACAGGTTCGGCACCTATGAATTCCTCTGTAAAGTATTTGCATTTAGTATTATGAAGCTCATCCTGAAATTCGCTCATACCGGCATTCGAACTTAGGATCCGAGTAGTGCTACTTAGAGTACTTAACAACTCAGACTCAGAGTACATACCTGGATGTCTAGTTCGACACTGGCTCGACATCATAGAATACATTCTCCAATCTTGATTATTTGTCACATACTTGATTGAAAACAAAGCATTTTCCCTACCTTGATTCTGCACATGTGTGAGCTATCTAGCTCGATTGTGAATGATAAACAGATAGGTTCGGGCCTGATGGTGTGCAGCCTGTGTGACTGCACAGGACCCCCAATTTCCTAGGGGCCCCCTTTTCTCTATAGTCTATACCAAGCTTCTCTTATCTGTGACCTGTCCAGGAGTGCAATCCAATGCCCTAATCGACCAGCATGAGCTTCTCGCGGGAGGGGAGCTGCATCCTTGGCCAGCCCATGCGGCCACGGCAGTAGACTTTAGGCCAGATGCAGCCCAGCAAGTAGTAGCGACCGGCTCCGATCTAATACACGTACGAGCTTCGGACTCTGACTCGATCAAAGGAAACGAACTCTCGAACTCGGTGATCACATCGACGTCTCACTCCATCCTTGCGCCGTCATCGCCCGTTGCCTAACGGGGAAACAAATAAAGCATTGTACATCGAGTCGCCGAGAGGATCCTCACGGTGTGCCGGTGTCACATGATGGATCAGTCAGTCCGGTAAATTTTTTCTCTCTTCTGTCTTATAGCTCTCTTATAGCAGATTTGGTTATTATTTCATACGCTTGTATTCTTCATTATTTTATGAACAACAAGCAAAGTAATTTTCTTATTATACAGTGATGTCTTCTAGGAAGTATGAATCGGGATTTCAAAAGCATATAAAAACAAAGAATGGAAAGTATAACTCAGTCTCATAAATGGGCTATGGATGGATTTATTATTAGACCTGTGGATCAGTCAGCGAATCAAAATGATAATGATATTGATGATGTTCCTATTACTAGTACAAATGTTGTAAAGGATACTGAGGTGGAGAATATTCCTATTGACAGTACAAAGGTTGTCGTGGTAGTGAGGTTGAGGATTTTCCTATTCATAGTACAAATGATGGTTCTTTTCAGCCTGATATATTTGATCCAAGATACTGGGATTCTCTTGAATCTAAACAGGTTTATATTTTGGCACAAAAAGATCTGAAAAGAGACTTAGCAATTCAAAGAGGTCCTAAGAATAAATATTCTAGAAGATTTTCTGCATTATTCCATAACAAAGTCCTATCAAATGGGGAATATTGCGATAGAGATTGGCTTATTTATTCGAAAGAACTTGATAGTATTTTCGTAAATCATTTACACAAGGCCAAGGAAAAGGTCAACTGGCAAATGAGGGGTACAATGATTGGACGCATCTTGGAAATCGACTTAAAGAGTATGAGACAAGTCATGATCATATTTTGAATATGACCACTTGGTATGAGTTACGCAATAGACTACAAAAGGATCAAAATATTGATAAAGCTGCTCAGTGACAACTTGAGACAGAAAACGATCAATGGAGAAAAACTTTGTTCAGACATGTTTGCATTGTGAAATTTCTGGCCAAGTATAGTCTTGCCTTCCGTCGTACTAACAGCAATCTGTATGAAGATTGCAATGGACAATTATTGGGCTTGATACAGTTGTTGGCTGAATTTGACCCAGTTATGAAGAGCATGTTCATCATATCACAAGTAAGCAAACTCAAAGTCATTACCTCGATTATAAGATTCAAAATGAGTTTATACGCTGCTTGCTTCTGCTATTAAATCTGAAATTGTTATGAAAAAAAAATGCAAAGTATTTCTCTATCATTCTATATTGCACTCCTGATGCAAGTCACCAAGAAAAAATTTCTTTAATTATAATATATGTGGATTTATCTTCAAGTAATGTTTGCATTGAAGAATCATTTCTAGGATTTTTGGATGTAAATGATACGACGAGGCAAGGACTTTTCGATGTTGTCCAAAATGAATTAAAAAGCCTTGATCTTGACATAGATGATGTGAGAGGACAAGGATATGTCAATGGAGCAAATATGAAAGGATACAAATAAGGAGTACAAAAGAAACTTTTTGGATGTAATCCCAGGGCTTTCCATTCTACCTGCAGCTGCCATAGTGTAAGACCTATGTGTGCTGAATACATTGGCTTGTAGTGAATACACTTGGCTTTGATGATAAAAGTTTTGAATATCACCAAAACACCTTATTATCAAGGTCCAAGTCTAGCTCTGAGCTACAGCAAGGTCCGACGGTAGGTCCGGCTTGTTTTGGGTAGCTCCGGCTACGTTAGATGCTAGGTCCGGCTTCTTGGTAAGGTCCGACTAGATTTGGTTCGCTCCAATGAGCTTTATCTTTAGCTCCAGCATGTCTTTGATAGCTCTGGCATATACTTGATAGCTCCGACATGCTTTTGCTAAGCTCCAACGTACTTTGTCTAGCTCCGGTTTTGGGTTGACTAGTTTTGACTAGTTTTTGGTAAGCTCCGGTGCTAGGATTTACTAGTTTTGGTAAGCTCCGGCAGGTGGTTCATTGTACTAGTAAGCTCCGGGTCAAGCTCCGGCTTGCTGTGAGATGGTCCGGAACTTGACCGCAATACTTTTGCTTTTCATTTGCAATGTTTCGTACTTGCTTTACATTGTTGGAAAGTTTTCTTAGTATTATTTTACTAAGTTTTTGGTGCGTTTTGGTTGAATACGGTTGATATCGTGTTACTATGGTTTTGCAACATGCTTATGTGAGGTTCTCACGTAAGGTGTTGTGTTCGGAACTAACTTGAGTCAAGTCGAGGACTTGGGCTCGTATGGATTGGTTGTTTGTTCATGTGCAGGTGTTGCTTGAGTTCAAGTCATGGCTGGTGACGGGATCCATTGGACTAGTCTCAGGAGGAGATGAGGTTCCAACAACTAAGTTCGGGAGGAACTGTGGTTGAGCGGGTCAGGAGGCCGCGCAGGATGATTGAATCAAGGGCAGTGCATATGAAGGTCAAAGGAAGGTGTTCGCACGTATGCATGAGGTGCATGATGTGGCAATATGCTTCTAGAGACGGATTATGGAAGGAAGATCTGATCGGAAGGATTGGATCGTATCGGTTGAAGACTTTGGCTGCGGCGGAGTCGGTTATGGCTCGGTATGGAAAGTATCGAGTTGGTTATGTTAGGATTTCGTGTGTGTCACGAATTTGAGTTGTTTTGGAATGTGGGATACGTTCCTAAGGTGTTTGGAAGTCTTAAGATTGCTTCTATCTGCGTATAGAAGAATCTTGAGCAGTTATGGAAAGTTACGATTCGTGATCTGAGTAGGATTGGAGTCCCAGTTGTATTGGGTTGGCCTAAGGGCTGGTTATATAAGCAAGGGAAGGCCAAAGCTCGTGGGCACGACTTTGGGGATGTTCCTCTTGTGTTGTATTGAATAAAATTCGTAGTTTGAAGGAACTTTTTGTGCCTTGTTCGTCCGACTTGTTCCAGACAAATTTTACTCGTCGAGTTTCTGGACAGCACTACTGATGAGATCATGCATATTATTATTGCACTTACAAACATGACACAATGTTTATTTGTTTGGGATCCTGGCTCAAGTGAATGTGCACTCTTATTTGATGGACAAGATCAAGATGGTGCACTATGGCGTCCACCACCTTGGCCTCCTCCTTTCATGCTTACAAGAAGATTTGATGGCGTTGCACATATGGACCCACAGATGATAGAAGATGAACTTGAGTCGAGGACGACTCCAATTCAAGAAGGGGAGGATGATGAGGACATCACTTCTATGGATACAAACAACACTCCATTGAACATACAAGATGCAATCAATAGAGTTCATACACAACAATTAATTTCAGAGGTGAACTCGTTCTTATATATTCCCTTATATGTTTTTGAACATAAATTGCTACTTAATGATTTATTTGTGATTAGGATCCATGGAGAGGTTCAAGGAGTACTTGGAGGGAGTATTAGGGACGTGGAAGACCAGAGAATTCGTTCAAAGAAGATGGAAACCGAACCAAACTCCAAATCGTATCCAACTCGGAGTCCAGGAGCAGTACGCACTAAAACGGACGCCCAGGACGCATACGAACTCCGTTTTGGACGTTCTACATATGCACGGAAAGGGGAGAGGATAACCTTTCCAATGCCACCGGTCCTATGTCAAAATTCGGTCGGAGTCGTCGGGAATCGTCGAAAGAAAATCAAATACAGAATCTGTCAGGGTGCTGCGCCACCATATTGGGCCATTGGGCCTTGTATCAAGTCTAAGTCCATTATTTTCGTGTCTTAGGGTTAGGTCACGACCCTAACACCCCCTTGGACGTCCTCCCACCTATATATACTCCATGGTAGCCGCCATAGACAATTGGGTTTTGCATAGATTAATAATATCGTTGTTCTACAGTTTGTGAAACCCCAACTTCGCGATTTCAGATCGTGTCTTCTACGTTCTTGCTTGTGTTCTCGGTTGCACTTGCAGGGATTAGCCTTCTTGGCAAGGTCAATCGTGTGAAGCACGGTTGATAACCAACGGAGCGGTGGTGTAGTGATTGCAGGGGCTGTTCGTGTTCTATTCGAGAGCCTCGGATCATCAATGTCGAGATCTCCATGAATCGACTTACCCATTACCTTTTGGAAGATCGGGGCATCATCTTTTCTTATCAATTGGTATCAGATTTCCATGTTGCCCGTTAGGTAATTCATCTATCCATTAGATTAGTTTTGTTTTTCATACCTAGAGTCCACAAAAAAGCCACAAAAAAACTTACAGTTTAGTAGATCTGTTCATTACTTTGTCCAAACCATATTGAGCCTTTGCAACTTTGTTATTCAGTTTGGTTTTGTTGAGTTTGTGTCCGTGGTTGAGTCATATTGCTGGTTTAGAAAGTGTTTTTGGTCTTAGTTTGAGTTTTGCATTGTGTGATTCATCCTTTTGAATCACGTCATCACGTCCAGATTAAATTCGCCTCTGTCCAGTTCGGTATTTTCATCATATCTCGCTCATACGAACTCGGATTTTAGAGTTCTTGTACTTTCTGGAAATCTTAAGAAGTTTTCTATAAATTTCTTATTCATCACTCTCTCAGAAAATATAGTTATCGATGTAGAAATTGCATTAGATCTGAATCTGTTATTGTTCTAGAAATTCTGAACATTCTGTATTTCGGGGGCAATATCTCCCATTGTTCTTATCCAAAATAGATCTTCCATATACTTAAATTAAAGAGGAGAGATAGATCTATAATACTTCTGTTCAAAGTTTTTAGATTTGGGAACTATAAAGGTGCTTAATTGTCCTTAGAACATTGAGCAGAAAATCTGTAACAGACATACAAGATATCTTTGAGTGTTTGCATTGTGTTCTTCTTTTGCAGCACATTCTGAAAAAAAAAAGAAGAAAAAAGAAAAAGGCAAGTGCAAAAGAAGATACAAAAGCCGCACAAAAAAGGAGAAAAAACAATAAAAAAAAACAGAAGTGCTTGCATTCTTTGTGTCATCTAGTTTTGTCTCATGTCTTGCTAGCTTGAACTACTAGGAACACATTTAGGCCAGCAACTTTGACAAATACTTTGGACACTTATTCAACTTTACTATCTGATTTCATTGTTGCTAATCCTTGCTACAAATAAAGTGCCATCCAAGCTACACCTTACTCTTGAGCAGAATCGATACACCTTTGCAATCATCCCACACTTCATTGGTTTCTTCATACCGGCCACCGTTTGCCACCTGCAGTGTCGGTAAGAACACTTGTAAGAGCGTGGTAAGACGCTTGAGAGTATGTGATTCCACTTCCACTTTTCCATTATCCTTTGTAGTTTATAGGGATAACATATTTTTTGTGTTATCTTCTCTTTGCTACTAACAATGTCAGGTAAAAGCAAGAATTATGCATTATATGCTGAGATGATGGACATGATGAAGACGGCGATGGAGTTGCTCACTAAAAATCCAACATCAACCAAGGATTCACATGACATTCAGACCACCTTTATAACACCTTCCACAAGAAGTAATTACATTCTCCCATCTCTTCCTTCTTATGATGGTCTTGGTTATGATGAATATATTGCTTGGGAAATAGAGTTGGATAAAATTTTTGGAAAATGTCATATGTGTGAGAGGAGGAAGATTAGAAATATTGCAATTGCATTAGTAGGTTGTGCATTAACTTGGTGGAACAATTTAAATGATTTAGAAAAACCTCGAACATGGAAAGATATGAAAATTCTTATGCGTGAAACATTTACAAGTGTATCCAATTGCAAAGATGAAATACATGAGCTTGAGAAGAATTTTCTTGTTGTACCTCCTCCTATGCCTAACCTTTTGCAGGAACAAGAACCTATAATCGTAGAAAATCCAAAACCGAATGAGGTGTTCAACAACTCCTGTGAAAATTCAGATCTATCAATTCATATTTCACCCACAATTACTGCTGAAAATGAGAATAAAGGTAACGAATATCACAACACACTTGTTGAAGGTGAGAAGTTTTTGGATGTTCTGAATTTTGCTACCAATCATACTATCGGTGAGCAGCAACAAGATGAACCTTTTCATAATACACCTTTACCATTAGTTGATTTTCCTACTGATTCTTATAACAAAAATGAGTTGTGTGCTGATAATTATATTATACCTATGCTAGAACAACCAAATGAATTTGATACTTTATTACTCACTTGTGCTGAAATTAAGCATTTGATCCCAACTACATGTGAAAGGGATGAGCTGAAATTGTTATCTTCTCTCAATACTTTGGGCTACATTGAATTTGACACTCTTTGTGATCTAGATATCGTAGAGAAGATAATATTTTCTCAGTCTCAATTGCCTTTGTTAATTAGAAATATTTTTTATGCTATAGGCAAATATGAACATAGTGGTATGTTTATGGTGCATAAAGTTTACATATGTTCAAATGAGGAAGCTCCTTTTGTGTTGCAACAACATGGTCAAGTAAATGAATGTACTAACGCTAATAATATCTTGTCAAGTTTTTCTAGTATTTTTTCCTTGCAGCAGGGACAACAAAAACATTTTTCGCCGCGGTTGTGCAATATGGACAGTGCTCACTCGGGCCTAAACTCTACCCCCAAAGCAAGACTTTTTGCTGGACATACGAGCAAGCCGAGGACGGCTTGTCATAAAGAAGGGGAGAATGATGAGATCATGCATATTATTATTGCACTTATAAACATGACACAATGTTTATTTGTTTGGGATCCTGGCTCAAGTGAATGTGCACTCTTATTTGATTGACAAGATCAAGATGGTGCACTATGCCCTCCACCACCTTGGCCTCCTCCTTTCATGCTTACAAGAAGATTTGATGGCGTTGCACATATGGACCCACACATGATAGAAGATGAACTTGAGTCGAGGACGACTCCAATTCAAGAAGGGGAGGATGATGAGGACATCACTTCTATGGATACAAACAACACTCCATTGAACATACAAGATGCAATCAATAGAGTTCATACACAACAATTAATTTCAGAGGTGAACTCGTTCTTATATATTCCCTTATATGTTTTTGAACATAAATTACTACTTAATGATTTATTTGTGATTAGGATCCATGGAGAGGTTCAAGGAGTACTTGGAGGGAGTATTAGGGACGTGGAAAACCAGAGAATTCGTTCAAAGAAGATGGAAACCGAACCAAACTCCAAATCGTATCCAACTCGGAGTGCAGGAGCAGTACGCACTAAGACGGACGCCCAGGACGCATACGAACTCCGTTTTGGACGTTCTACATATGCACGGAAAGGGGAGAGGATAACCTTTCCAATGGCACCGGTCCTATGTCAAAATTCCGTCGGAGTCGTCGGGAATCGTCGAAAGAAAATCAAATACAGAATCTGTCAGGGTGCTGCGCCACCATATTGGGCCATTGGGCCTTGTATCAAGTCTAAGTCCATTATTTTCGTGTCTTAGGGTTAGGTCACGACCCTAACACCCCCTTGGACGTCCTCCCACCTATATATACTCCATAGTAGCCGCCATAGACAATTGGGTTTTGCATAGATTAATAATATCGCTATTCTACAGTTTGTGAAACCCCAACTTCGCGATTTCAGATCGTGTCTTCTACGTTCTTGCTTGTGTTCTCGGTTGCACTTGCAGGGATTAGCCTTCTTGGCAAGGTCAATCGTGTGAAGCACGGATGATAACCAACGGAGCGGTGGTGTAGTGATTGCAGTGGCTGTTCGTGTTCTACTCGAGAGCCTCGGATCATCAACGTCGAGATCTCCATCAATCGACTTACCCATTACCTTTCGGAAGATCGGGACTCATCAATCAATTTACTTATCAACTACCTTTCGTCGGTGGTTTTGTCATAACTCGAGTTTTACAGATCCAATTGACGTGATTCTTTTTGGTTTATCTTAACAACTTGATTGTCTATCATCTGTCACAATTTCACCGTCATTGGATTTGTGGTTTCTGAGCTACACGAATTTCTTTGCAGCATTCCACAAACTGTTTTTCTCGGGTAGGTCAGATTGACTATAGTCTGATATTTCGATAATAACTTGAGTTTTTCTCGACGGATTTGAGTAATTATTTTTGTGTTGTCTTCGTGAATTGATTCTCTCTGATATCTATCACTTTTGTCACGGTGAAACACGTTTAGATTAGTCTCATACACGATTTCTTTAACAGATCGTTTTTCTGCCGAAAGGGTTTGGGGTTTTAATTGTTTCCGCTGCGTAAGATTTTTAAAATCTACCATTCACCCCCCCCCCTCTGGTAGCTTTTCACGTGCTCTTCGATCCTACAATTGGTATCAGAGCCACGGTGCTCTTATCTTTGATATTTGCACGTGTTTTTGACTAATCATCATGGAGAAGTACTCCGCCAAACCTTGTGTGTTTTCTGGTATTGATTTTCAGGTTTGGAAGACACGCATGGAGGCCTTCATCCAGGCGCAAGGCTTCGCAATATGGGAAAAGGTGTACAAACCTTACGAAGTCCCGCCTAATGATCAAGTTATGGCTACGAACCTCCGGGACGTCGACAACAACAACAAAGCACGAAACTTGATCATCCAAGGACTCACTCATAGCGACTTTGATCGTGTCGCACACCTTTGATCAGCATACGATGTTTGGAGCGCTCTCTGTGATTACCATGAAGGCTCCAACACAATCAAAGAGGTAAAACGAGATATGTTCAAAAAGGAATATATGCGTTTTGAGATGCAACCCGGTGAGTCTATCGATGACCTCTTTGCTCATTTCAATAAAATTCTCAGCAACTTGCGTAGCGTGAATGTTAATTTTTCAGATGCTAAAAATGCTAGACAACTCCTTAGTGCATTAGACATGTCAATTTGGGAGATGAAAGTAACGTCTATATGTAAATCAACTGTCATGAGTTCTCTTACATTAGATGTACTCTATTCTAAACTAAAAACTCATGAAATTGACATCCTAGCACGTAAGAACCCAAACAAGTCTATTGCATTTGTCTCACAACGTGATATGTCTAGCTCCGGCCAATCATCATCTTGCAATACTCTTGCTTTGTTGTCCTCGCTAACCCTGGAACAGATCAAAGAATTTCCAGAAGAGGAGTTGGCACTCATCTCTACTAGATTCTCAAAAGCATTGCAAAATGTGAGAACTAGAAGGAGAGGAAGCTCCAGACCTCAACGCTGTTTTGAATGTGGTAAAATAGGACACTTTCGTACATAATGCCCTAACCTTTCAGGTCCGACCACTCAGGAAGAAAAACAAAGCAAGGTCCGGACCTCCTCTAGAAACTCCAACAAGAAGAAGAAGGGTACCATAGGACGCAAGATGATTAACAGCTTCATCACCGCACTCCAAGAACTTAGTTCAAGTGATGTAGACTTTGAAAGTGATGAACATGATGACAATCTGGCCAACTTATGCTTCATGGCGGGCAAAACAAGATCAAGATCAAGTCAGGAGGATGCAGAACACAGCAGTGAAGATGATGAGGTATGTTCTACCTGCAATGAAATGTGTGATGCTATTTCTCGTGCAACTATTATTGTCAAGAAAAAGGACAAAAAGCTTAGGGATAATGCTGCTAAAATTGAATCACTAGAATCTGAAATTAACCGTTTAAAAACTTTGATTCCTAGTGATGATGCATGTCCCTCATGTGACTTAATCTATGAACAATTGTCCACATTAAGAAGTGCACACTCCTCCACTCTAGATAGACTTGATGAAGAAATTAAAAAGAACAAAGAGCTTGCTGCACTTGATGATAAAAACTTGAAAGATGCTAGCTGTTCTACAATTGACTTGCATTGTTCTACTTGTGATGATCTTGATAAGAAACTACAGGATGCTATGAATGAAATTTTTATATTGAATAATGCTTTACGTTCTCATGAAGTTAAATTTTGTTCCAATTGCAAATTGAAAGGAAAAACTTCATGTGAAAATTGCCTTGATCTGTCCAATAAACTTAATGACATGCATAGGACATTAGATCGGTTTTGCAATGGGAATAAGAACCTAAACTTGCTGCTGAATTCTTCCAAGTCTTGCAATAATAAAACTGGTTTAGGTTTTGATTCTCATGCTCATGCTAAGCCACATCCACCTATAATTGTAAAGTCATTAGGAAGTGGTTTGATTCAAACAGTTCCTAAACAAAAAGGAGTGGTTTTCAAATCTGCAGGAGTGCTGTCTCACTCGGTTTCAAATAAAAATATTGCTTGCTCATATAGACATGAACACAAAGTTAAATTTCATTGTACCTTCTGTGGTAAAGATGGTCATGTCATAGATTTTTGTTATAGACTAGCTAAACAACAGAAAAAGGAAAGAAAAATTGCTAGATCTTATAACTTTCATGCAATTAGAAAAACACAACCTGCTTTAGTGAGTCAGAAACTTGAAAAGGTAGCTTCCGGACCTTCTGGTAAGAAATCCGCAAAAGCAACCCCGATAGTTCCGATAGCTCCGAGAGCTCCCGAACCTTCTGTTGTTTCCTTCGGAACTTCAGCTTTTGTTTCCGAAGCTTCAGCCTTGTCTTTTGGAACTGCTGCTATTACCCCCAGAGCTACTGGTTTTTGTGCTAAAAGAGTTAAGAATAGAAAACCTCAAACTTTGGCTCATAAACCTGCTGTTTTGTCTCAGCTTTCGCGTGTTTTTCCTACTGCACGTCGTGTGACTCAGTACTGGATACCTAAATGCCTTTTGACTAACCCCAGTATTGAGTCATCGACGTATTGTGCTTCTATGTAGGTTACACGTTTGAGGAAGGAGAACATTTGGATTGTGGATTCAGGTTGCTCACGCCACATGACCGGTAACAAAGATTGGTTCTCCTCCCTCTCTTTTGTGTCACGTGTAGAAAATGTTACTTTTGCCGATAATTCTTCAACTGCTATAATTGCTAAGGGTTCGGTTAAAGTAAATGATCACTACACTTTGAAGGATGTGGCACTTGTCAAAAATTTGAAATACAACTTGTTTTCTGTTTCACAATTGCTAGATGAAAATCTGGAAACTATTTTCAATAAAAACAGCTGCAAAGTCGTAGGTTCAAATAGTGAGCTTATTTTTAACATGTCTCGGTTTGGAAGAGTTTTTAAAGCTGATTTTGATATGTCTTCCTCTAAGCATAGGTGTCTAGTTGCTAATGATTCAAAGGACTTATATTTTTGGCATCGTAGACTTGGTCACGTAGGCTTTGATCACCTAACGCGTGTTAGTGCTCTTGATCGCATACATGGGCTGCCTAAGCTTAAAGGGGACAAAGAAATTGTGTGCTCTTCTTGTAGACATACTAAGATGGTTGCAGGTTCACATACTCCTCCCACAATGATCATGACAACTGAACCATGTCAAGTTTTGCATCTTGACACCGTAGGACCTTCACGTGTTCAATCCTTCAGAGGTAAATGGTATGTTCTTGTTATTGTTGATGATTATTCTAGATACTCTTGGGTTTACTTTATGGCATCTAAGAATGAAGCTTTTAGTCACTTTAGGACTTTATTTCTTAGATTATCAATTGATCACCCAGGATCTTTAAAGGCAATTAGAAGTGATAACGGAACTGAATTTAAAAATCAATCTTTTGATCACTTTTGTGCTGAAAATAGAATAGATCATCAATTCTCTTCACCATATGTACCTCAACAAAACAGTGTTGTTGAAAGAAAGAACAGAACCTTATTTGAGATGGCTAGGACTATGCTTGATGAATATCAAACTCTTAGGAAATTTTGGGCTGATGCATTAGCAACCGCTTGTTATGTCTCAAATCGTGCTTTCTTGCGTGCTAAGCTAGGTAAAACACCATATGAGCTCCGGTTTGGACATAGGCCTAGTGTTACACACTTTCGGGTCTTTGGTTGCAAATGCTTTGTTAAGAAACATGGTAATCTTGATAAGTTTGAACCTAGATCCATTGATGGCATGTTTCTTGGTTATCCATCTCATACTAGAGGCTACCGTGTGCTTTTACTTGACACTAACAAAATTGTGGAGACTTGTGAAGTGTCTTTTGATGAAGCTAGCCCAGGTACTAGCTCCGGTATTGCAGGACCAGATCCGTATCCTCAGGGGGAGGGTATTTTCCAAGATAAAGAAGAGCCGATGATACTGCCTGGTAGTTCCGAAGTTGACACGTGCCCAGCTCCGGACATTGAACAAGCTCCGACTATCACCTATGCTGGTCCTGATTGTCCACAAGTCACAAGCTCATCAATCTACGATGAACCTAATGAAGAAGAAGCTTGTGAGACATCTGTTCCCCTACGGTTTTACAAAGATCATCCCCCACAACAGATGATTGGAAGCTTGCACGAACGAGTCACACGGTCCAGGTTTTGCGATCCAAACTCTCATACTCATTCTGCTTTTGTTGCTTCTTTTGAACCCAAAGATATATCACACGCACTCACTAATGAATCTTGGATTATTGCCATGCAAGAAGAGTTAGAAAATTTTGAAAGAAATAATGTTTGGAAACTTGTACCTCCACCTCAAGGTCACACTTTAATTGGAACTAAATGGGTATTTAAAAATAAACAAAGTGAGGATGGGGTTGTGGTTAGGAATAAGGCTAGGTTGGTTTCTCAAGGTTTCACTCAAGTTGAAGGTCTAGATTTTGATGAAACTTTTGCTCCTGTCGCTAGATTAGAAGCCATAAGAATTTTGTTAGCTTTTGCAGCATCTAAAGGTTTTAAGCTATATCAAATGGATGTTAAAAGTGCTTTCCTTAATGGCTACATAGATGAGGAGGTTTATGTCAAACAACCACCGGGTTTTGAAAATCCAAATTTTCCTAATCATGTTTACAAACTGTCCAAAGCCTTATACGGTCTCAAACAAGCCCCTAGAGCGTGGTATGATAGGTTAAAAACATTCTTACTTGAAAAGGGGTTTACCATGGGCAAGGTTGATAAAACTCTTTTTGTGCTTAAGCATGGCAATGACTCATTATTCGTTCAAGTGTATGTGGATGATATTATCTTTGATTGTGCTTCTCATGATCTTGTGTCCAAGTTTTCAGCAATGATGAGTTCTGAATTTGAAATGAGTATGATGGGTGAACTCACTTACTTTTTGGGGCTGCAAATCAAGCAAACCAAGGAGGGTACCTTTGTGCATCAAACGAAGTATACCAAAGACCTCCTAAGGCGCTTCAACATGGACAAAAGCAAGCCTCTTCGGACACCAATGGGAACAGCAACAACACTTGAACTTGATGAAGATGGTGAATCCGTGGATCAAAAAGAATATAGAAGCATGATCAGATCACTTTTGTACCTCACGGCATCAAGACCGGACATACAATTCAGCGTATGTCTTTGTGCACGGTTTCAAGCTTCCCCACGTGTTTCACATCGTCAAGCCGTCAAAAGGATTCTCAGGTACTTACATGGAACTCAAGAATTTGGCATTTTTCTTCCTTCTTCCTCAACCGTTACTTTGAAAGCTTTTTCGGATTCTGATTTTGGGGGTTGTAGGATTGATAGGAAAAGTACTTCCGGTGCTTGTCATTTTCTTGATAATTCTCTTGTTGCTTGGTCCTCTAGAAAACAAAATTCAGTTGCACAATCCACAGCTGAATCTGAATATGTAGCTGCTGCTAGTGCTTGCTCTCAAATTCTTTGGATTGTTCAAACACTTAAGGACTATGGGGTTGATCTAGATAGTGTTCCACTATTCTGTGATAACACTAGTGCCATTTGCATTGCTAAAAACCCCGTGCAACATTCTAGAACTAAGCACATTGACATTAGGTATCACTTTCTCCGAGATAATGTTGAAAAAGGAAACATTGTGCTTCACCATGTAGATACCGAACAACAATTGGCTGACATTTTTACAAAACCTTTTGATTTCACTCGTTTTTGTTTCATTCGTAGTGAAATAGGGGTTATGCATCCTCATGGCTTAAATTGAGGGGGAGTTTTTGAAACTTTGGGAAGTCTATGTGTGAATCTGAAATTAAAATAATATGAGCATAGTATTTCATACATATATGACTTTGTGATTCCTTTTACATGCTGAAAGTTCTTACTACATTACTCGTGTTATACATTTTGTAGTTTTTGCCATGTCTAGTAATTGGAATAATTACTTACACTAAATCTGGTCATGGTCGAACTTTCTTGCTGTTTTGAACTTGTTGCATGCTCACAAATGCTTTTAATTATTAAGAATACATCAAGTAATCAACTCACATGTTGAGTTTTTATGAACAAATATAAATTGAGAAAATATCAAGAGAATATGCATGCATCGCACTTCTTCTTTTGAGATAGCTTGTCATTGCACTTAGATATGAACTTGGAAGAAGTTGTGTATGACTAAAACCATGTCCTTAAGCTTCTGATTGTCAAATGACATAGGCTTGGCTTGGTTGGTTAGAATAAGGCAGATGCGCATATAATCTCTTGCAAATATCATATGATCTAAATTTATGCTTTGAAAAATAATAAAATGCAGCAACTAGTGTCATACTTTCAGGTTTTTAAATAGTTAAGTTTGTGAGATCATGACTTGCTTAAATTGAAAAATTACATTTGATCTTTAGCATGGCTTACACTACCTTATGTATTTCCTTGATGTGATAATGTAAGGTACTTGATAGTATGACTTGGATGAGCTTTGTTTACATGTATATGTTATAATATGCTCATAACAACTAAAGTGAGAGAGATAATTTGTTGATATGCTCATGACTCGCTGAATACATTGTCAAAGGGGGAGAGATAATCATGAAAAGAAAGAGAATAAGGAGAGATGATAAAGGGGGAGAGATAATGACAGATAATATGGGATAATTTTTCTTCTCATTTTACTTTTGATTTACAAAGGGGGAGAAATTGCTTTCAAAACTTTTATGTGAATGTTCGGATTTTAAATGGTGTTGCCAATGCATTCATCAAGGGGGAGATTGTAAGACCTATGTGTGCTGAATACATTGGCTTGTAGTGAATACACTTGGCTTTGATGATAAAAGATTTGAATATCACCAAAACACCTTATTATCAAGGTCCGACTCTAGCTCTGAGCTACAGCAAGGTCTGACGGTAGGTCCGGCTTGTTTTGGGTAGCTCCGGCTATGTTAGATGCTAGGTCCGGCTTCTTGGTAAGGTCCGACTAGATTTGGTTAG
The DNA here is from genome assembly GCA_036927565.1 of Tuctoria greenei. Taxonomy (NCBI): domain Eukaryota; kingdom Viridiplantae; phylum Streptophyta; class Magnoliopsida; order Poales; family Poaceae; genus Tuctoria; species Tuctoria greenei. Next base: position 64,055,524 of record JAYESD010000011.1, on the reverse strand, counting down.
CTCCAGTGAGCTTTATCTTTAGCTCCGGCATGTCTTTGATAGCTCCGGCATATACTTGATAGCTCCGGCATGCTTTTGCTAAGCTCCAAAGTACTTTGTCTAGCTCCAGTTTTGGGTTGAATAGTTTTGACTAGTTTTTGGTAAGCTCCGGTGCTAGGATTTACTAGTTTTGGTAAGCTCCGGCAGGTGCTTCATTGTACTAGTAAGCTCCTGGTCAAGCTTCGGCTTGCTGTGAGATGGTCCGGAACTTGACCGCAATACTTTTGCTTTTCATTTGCAATGTTTCGTACTTGCTTTACATTGTTGGAAAGTTTACTTAGTATTCTTTTACTAAGTTTTTGGTGCGTTTTGGTTGAATACGGTTGATATCGTGTTACTATGGTTTTGCAACATGCTTATGTGAGGTTCTCACGTAAGGTGTTGTGTTCGGAACTAACTTGAGTCAAGTCGAGGACTTGGGCTCGTATGGATTGGTTGTTTGTTCATGTGCAGGTGTTGCTTGAGTTCAAGTCATGGCTGGTGACGGGATCCATTGGACTAGTCTCAGGAGGAGATGAGGTTCCAACAACCAAGTTCGGGAGGAACTGTGGTTGAGCGGGTCAGGAGGTCGCGCAGGATGATTGAATCAAGGGCAGTGCATATGAAGGTCAAAGGAAGGTGTTCGCACGTATGCATGAGGTGCATGACGTGGCAATATTCTTCTAGAGATGGATTATGGAAGGAAGATCTGATCGGAAGGATCGGATCGTATCGGTTGAAGACTTTGGCTGCGGCGGAGTCGGTTATGGCTCAGTATGGAAAGTATCGAGTTGGTTATGTTAGGATTTCGTGTGTGTCACGAATTTGAGTTGTTTTGGAATGTGGGATACGTTCCTAAGGTGTTTGGAAGTCTTAAGATTGCTTCTATCTGCGTATAGAAGAATCTTGAGCAGTTATGGAAAGTCACGATTCGTGATCTGTGTATGATTGGAGTCCCAGTTGTATTGGGTTGGCCTAAGGGCTGGTTATATAATCAAGGGAAGGCCAAAGCTCGTGGGCACGACTTTGGGGCTGTTCCTCTTGTGTTCTATTGAATAAAATTCGTAGTTTGAAGGAACTTTTTGTGCCTTGTTCGTCCGACTTGTTCCAGACAAATTTTACTCGTCGAGTTTCTGGACAGCACTACCTTTCGTCGGTGGTTTTATCATAACTCGAGTTTTACAGATCCAATTGACGTGATTCTTTTTGGTTTATCTTCACAACTTGATTGTCTATCATCTGTCACAATTTCACCGTCATTGGATTTGTGGTTTCTGAGATACACGAATTTCTTTGCAGCATTCCAGAAACTGTTTTTCTCTGGTAGGTCAGATTGACCATAGTCTGATCTTTCGATCATAACTTGAGTTTTTCTCGACGGATTTGAGTAATTCTTTTTGTGTTGTCTTCGTGAATTGATTCTCTCTGATATCTATCACTTTTGTCATGGTGAAACACGTTTAGATTAGTCTCATACATGATTTCTTTAACAGATCGTTTTTCTGCCGAAAGGGTTTGGGGTTTTAATAGTTTCCGCTGTGTAAGATTTTTAAAATCTACCATTCACCTCCCCCCCCCCCTCTGGTAGCTTTTCACGTGCTCTTCGATCCTACACATAGTCTTAATTTAATACTGTGTTATGGCCCAGACTAGCAGTAAATCTAAGGAATTATTTGGAATCATGCAACGCATCTATACAACTTTTGCTCATTCTACTAAGAAATGACAGATCTTGAAAGATAATATAACAGGCTTGACTCTTAAGTCTGTGTCAGCTACATGATAGGAGAGTCGTATTGATAGTGTTAAAGCAATCATATTTCAATGTGAAGATATTCGGGAGGCTCTACTTCAAGTGCCTAATATTATCATATTTGTCCGTTACTGTAACTTATTAACTATAGCCAATTCTAACACATATTCTCTTTATTTCAATTTTAGGTGTCTGAAAGTGATAATGATACAAGAACTAGCAGTGAGGCTAGCGGATTGTCAAAATAAATGAACTTGGAGAGTATGCATTCATAGTGGCAATTGTTATTTGGTATGTGGTATTGTATGACATTAATTTAGTAGCAAACAACTACAATCAAATGATATGCTTATTGATGTTGCTATTGATAAAGTGCAAGGGTTGATTTGTTTTTTCAAGGAGTATAAAGAAACTGGTTTTTCATGAGCATTGGAGGCGGCCAGAGACATTGCACATGATATGGGCATTGATGCATCATTTCATAAAAGGCAGGAAATTAAAAGAAAGAGGCATTTTGATGAGAACCCAGATGACACAAATGTTAGCACGCAATTTGCAGAAGAACTATTTAGAATCAATCATTTTATAAACATTGTTGATCGAGCAATTTCCTCACATACAAATAGATTTGAACAATATCAGATTTTTCAGAAAGTTTTCGGATTCTTATTTACTTCCGAAGCACCACAATCATTGGACAGTAAGAGTCTAAAGTCCACTTGTGATGATTTAGAGGTTGCCCTTAAAAAAGATGGAAAATCTGATATTGGTGCCAATGAACTGTATATGGAGTTGAAGTTCCTTCAAGATTTTATGACAATGGAAAATATGGGACCTGTCCAAATTCTCAAGTTTTTAAAGAGACATGATTCTTTTTCCAAATTCAAGTATTGCATATTAAGTTTATTGACCATCCCGGCGATTGTTGCATCTGCAGAACGTAGTTTTTCTAAATTGAAGCTACTAAATGTCATATTTGCGTTTGTCGAAGTGTTAGAGCAACACTTCCCCCAGATCTGCTAAGGAGCAGCCCGCGGAGGTTCTTTGTTCGGTGGGGCTTAGGCCTCAATCAAGTGTACTAGCGGACGGAGTTAGAGAAAATGGTTTTTACTTGGTTCGGGCCGCTAGGAGCATAACACCCTACTCAACTGTGGATTGTATTGTTGGTGAGTGTGTATGCCTATGTGTGTGTATCGGGGATTCTGAGTCTGGTCCTCTATAACGCTGGCGGTCCGAGCCTTTTATAACCAAGACCGGACGCCTTACAAGTGGGGTCCCGGGGCCTGACAGGTGGTCCCGGGGCGCTCTTATCCTAAAGATCTAAGGCTTCTCGCATAAGCTTCCTCTGAGTGTGGCAGTGAAGACTCGCCGTCTTGTCGCCTCCTCTGTCAGTATTCCATGCATAGTTGCTGACGGTGGCAGAAGGTGTTTCGTCGGCATGTCTTGTTGCCGCAAGCTACCCACTTGGCTGAGTGGGATAGGCCTGCAGCGCCTTCTCTATGATGTGATTGGTCATAGCGGTCTCTAACCGTTGGCGTGCTCCGTGTTGTGTGTCGGAGGTGGGTGCGGATCTTCAATGCTTGACCTGAGCGGAGCACATCATCTTTTAACTCCCGCACCACATTGTCTTGGGCGAGCTGCAGGACATGTTGCAGCGCCGGAGCAGGTCCTCGCTTTGGAGGCTAGCCCCGGTCCTTCGTGACATGTGGCAGCTCCAGGCTCCCCAGTGTACGTGGCAGCTCCGCTCTTTCCTCTGAGGGAGGGTGCTTGGTCCGGCGCTCCAGGATACGCGGCAGGTCTGGAGCTCTCTGCCGAGGTTGGGCGAGTTCCCGTCCCAACACGTGGCGCCTTGGGAGGCCATCTCTCCTGAGGGCCCAAATCCCATTCTTTGGGTCCCAGTGGCAGCTCTTGGGCTTGATCTTGCGGGAGGCTGAGGCTCAGGTACCTTCGAAACACGTGGCACTGTCACACATGCCCTGGTGTCTTCATCGTGTGTGCGAGGGTACCCGGTCTGCAGGGTACCGACAGTGGCCCCTGGGTCCACCTTGGGGCAAGATGGAGAGCCCAAAGGTGGAGCCCTTTTCCTATTTTTCCCACACTGTTCTTTGAATTCTGTCTTGGACAGCCAAAGCAGTGGCCGCTTCTGCCAATGTCGCCACGCGTCTTTCTCAGGTTGAGAGGTCGCAGTGACAGGATCTTTGCCTGCTGTCGTTTCTCTGCCTTCTGCGGCGCCTTTAACCGCTACGGTTCCCGATGCGGTTATAGCACCTTCGTTCGCCCCGCCTTTATGGGAGCTGCTTCAGCTATTTTTCCGAGTGGCTGACCGCCTGGGCTAGGCTTCTTCCTGGAGGCGTAGGGCCTATTGCCATGGGTGCCGTGTTCTGAGTGGTGTGGTCGATCCTTCGTTCGAGGTACTCAGGCGTCGCGGGTGTGATTAAAAAGGAAACCTTTAGGGGAATCGTTTCCTTCCGTGTTCACACCCCGCATCCTAAGCTTTCGCCTTCTTCCTCGAGCACTAGAGCTTTCTGACTTTAGCCAAAGCTCCAACCTCCGCTTGCTCCAATGGCTTCCCCATTGCCTCTGTCTCACCTGCGGTCGACCGACGACCTATTGTCGATGCGATGAATGCTTGGCTGGTCGGCGGCGGAGCATGCGGGGATGATCTGCTACGGAGCTCCCGCTCTTGAAGACTTGCGCGAAGACGAGACTGTCCTCTTCTTCGCCTACGTGTCTGCAGGGCTTGGGCTTCTACTGTCGAGGTTCTTCTTTGCGATGCTAGAGGAGTACGGGTTGCAGCTTCACCACCTGTCGGCGAGCTCCATCGCCATGATAGCGGTGTTCGTCCACCTATGTGAGGTGTTCATGGGCTGCAAGCTGCCGGTGGAGATGTTTCAGCTCTTCTTCGTGATGAAGACCACCCAAAAAAGTGATACTACCTAGGTGGATGCTTACTACTTTCGGCACCGGGACAAATCCTACCGACACTACACCCCTTCGCTCAAAGTGGGCAAGTGGAAGACCTGGAGGGAAGAATGGGTGATCATGCGGGTCAAGGCCCATCCTGCATTGAAGATGCCCACTGCAAGTCCTACTGCTAATCCCACCACTTGGGAAGCATTCCAAGGGCTGCCAAAGGAGTATACGCTGATATTGAGAAGGATCTGATTCTTGGCGAGCAAAGTTTTGACCTCCCTCATGGTGCTGGCCGACTTCTTGCGCCGCCGTACCGCCCCTCTACAGAATTGCCGATACGAGGCCTAGTACTACACCGGTACCGATGATCAGTGCCGGCTGGCTCTGGACGACCTTACCCCGAAGGTGTTGGAGAGTTTGCTGAAAGTGGTGACCTGTGATACGGTTGACGACGAGCACGTCTCCATCCCAATCGAATGCTAGTCGCTCTTCATGACCTCGACGTGAGGGACAAACTTCTGAGCAAGATGCCGGCAGTCAATGTGTTCGGTGTCACCCGCCTGCACCCCGAGGAGACATCAGGGGTTTCAACGTTTCTAGCGCGGTGCTGCGTCATGTTGGAATAAGGTCGGATTCCTCCTGCTCGTCGGAGAAGGCAAAGATTGGGTCCCCAACATCTTCTATCGGGCTGGAGGGCAGCTAGCCCGTGCCATTTCCGTTGCCAGGAAGGCATTCCAGTCGTCTGGCCATGGAATCGCTACTCTTGCGTTGAAGAAGCGGAAGTTGACGCGGGGGGACAACACCCCTACTTCTAATTGTAATGGGGCCCGAACGGCCGAAGCTCCCATCATAAACTTGGTTTTCGATTCCAGCAGCAGCTCTAGTTCCGGCGTGGGCGCAGAGGGGTTTGCGCAAGAGACCGCGCCAGCGCGGGCCGATCAAGAGCCGGAGCCATAGATGGTGGCGCCGATCTTGAGGACAGGCCTCGATGACCTCTATCTATCGCTCAGGGTGGAGGGCCACGGTCACTGGAGCGGTCCGACCTGCCGGTAAGGCGCGGCTTCTTCCTCTTTTTTTTCCTTCTTTCCCTATGCATGCTATGACGGAGTTTTATCCTAGCTTCTCAGGGCGTCGTTAGCCGACTTGGTGCCCTTGGTGCTTCTAGGGGTGGGCTTGATAGGCCCTGCCCTTCCTGGAGCTGGACCGAGGTCTGCCATGTTGCGTCCTATGCCCGAGGCCACATCATCCCTAGGTGCCGTTGATGACTCTGCACCTCCATCCGTCGAGGAAGGTGGGGCTAAAGTGGTGCGAAGCATGGGAATGCCAGGCGAGGAGGCGCCCAGCGAGGATGTGCCCAGCGTGGGTGTGCCAGGCGAGAAGGTGCCTGGCGTCGATGTGCCAGGCTAGGAGGTGCCCGGCGTGGAGGTGGCTACACTGGTCTTGGCTGCTCCCCTTGGTGAGGCTGACCCGCACATTGTTGAAACAGCGCCAACACCTGACGTTATTGTTGCTCAAGACAGCGACTTGCCACTGGCGACAAGCGATGACCTTGTAGTGGAGCAAGGGGCTTCAACACCGGGTAGCGGCGCGCCGTTTCCTAGGGCTCTCATCGGAGCACTAACTGGTCCCCAGGTGCTGGTGTCTGTCGCGGCGTCGGCGGAAGGGGCAAAGGGACAGTCGTCTGTGATGACGATTAGGCCGATTCCTCTTGCCGATGCTGTTGCCGCGGCGCAATCCATCTTGTGCTAGGAGTAGGCTGATTTTGCCTGGGAGTGGGATCAGCTTGCCATAGAACGGCGTTTGGTGAAGCTGGCATATGCCAAGAATAAGCAGCTAGAGGTGGAGGCCTTAAAGACCCATGCCACTATCGATGCCCGCTTGAGGCTCTGTGAGGATCAGCGGCTGGAGTTGGTCCTCCACGAAGTTGCCATTGCTGATGTTGAACTGGACTTGGCGGTGAAGGAGGGGGAGGTCTCCCGGGGCCTAGAGGAGAAGTGCTGGGCTTTGCAGGACTTGGAGCTCACTATCAAGTGTCTGGAGGACAATCTGAGGCATCATGCTTGGGAGCTCACCGATCGGGAGGAGACTGCGCTGAGAGAGGCGGAGAGCCTCCAGGCCTTCCGTACGGCCAAGGCCCAAGGGGTTCGGGACTTCCTGGCCTGTGCTTGGGCAGTGCTGGAACCCCTCGGCCTTGCTTCGATGCCGTGTGGGGAGCCATCTCAGGGGGTGGCCAGGCTGCTTCCTGCCTTGTACTCCCTCTGTTCGTCATTGGGGTCGGTGAACATTGCAAGGCGGTTGGAGGCCGAAGAAAAGGAGCTGGCTGAGCTGGTGGCATGCCACGTCCTAGTATGCTTCCGAAGCTGGTACCCGAAGATCCTGCTGGAGCCTGTGGAGAAAGGTCCCCTTGACGAGCGGGAGGATAAGTCTAGGGCCGAAGTCCAAGACCTTGCGAAGGAGGTGGCATCTTTGTTCCAGTGGAGTTGAGGCCGGCGGCACCTAGGCGCTATGCTTTTGTATCCGGGGATGACCCCCTTGTGTAAATGAATTTGGAATCATGTTGTTTTTCTTGTTGGCTTGTCGCGTCCTTCCAAATTGTTGCCCCAATTCCTTCTCTTGTGTAAGGTATTTTTGAGCCTTTTTTGATGCGGTTAGCCTTTTAGGGACCGACACTTGCACAGTCGACACGACCAGTTTGTCACTAGATGACGTCCTGCCTATGGGACCCCCCTCAGAGTCCCCTTGGTAGGCGTGGCTAGATTGTTGGGTACGCCTGCCACTTTAACACATTATGTCTTCGACAGGCCCCCAACAGAGTGGGGGAGCACGACTGACTGGTCTCGATGTGCCCCTTTCGGGAGCGCCTGGCTTTTCCTGAGTGTTATTGTTGACGGCAGGCCCCCTGGGTGGTGTCAGAGCTGGCTGCCCCAGCGCCGCCATCTATTGCAGTGAAGAAGTCGACATCAGGCCCCCTGGGAGGTGCCGGAGATGGGTGCTCCGGCATCGCCCACCATCGCTGTGGAGTCATCGACAGCAGGCCCCTGGTGCACAAGATACCACAAGTGAACTTTGTTAGCAGCATCAGCAGGGCAGAGGAGTCTACTCACTTGTCCGCACTTGTTGTTGTCATTGACGTGCTAGGACGTCAACGGCAGGCCCCTTGGGGGGTGTTGGAGCTTGATGCTCTGGCGTTGCCCACCATTGTCGTTGAGATGTTGACGGCAGGACCCTTGGGAGGTGCCAGAGCTGGCTGCTCTGGCATCGCCCACAATCATCGTTGAGACATCGACGGCATGCCCATTGGTGTACATGCTGTCGCAAGAGAATCATGTTAGCGACAAGAGTGAGGTAGGAGAGTTTACTCATTCGTCTGTGCTTGTTGCACGCGTTAATTTGTTGGGACATCAACAGCAGGCCCCCTGTGAGGTGTGCTTCGAAATCACCCAACATCTTTGTAGAAACGTCGACGGCAGGCCCCTTGGGAGGTGCCAGAGATGTATGCTCCGGCGCCGCCCACCATCATCGTTGAGACGTCGACGGCAGGCCCCTTGGGAGGTGCCGAAGCTGGGTGATCCGGCGTCGTCCACCATCTTCGTAGAGTCGCCGATGGTAGGCCCTAGTGTATATGCTATCGCAAGAGAATCCTGTTAGCGACAAGAGCGAGGTTGGATAGTTTACTCATTTGTTCGCGCTTGTTGCTAGTGTTAACATGATGGGTCGCCAACGACAGGCCCCCTGCGAGGTGTGCATCAGTGTCACCCACCATCTTCGTGGAAACGTCGACGGTAGGTTGTTGGTATTTCTTAACACCACAGAGTTATCCGCAAGCGCACGGAGATACCGTTGTAGCACTTCCCCTTAAGGAGTATTCCCAAGGGTATCAAATCCAAATAATGTGTGTGCTAATCTTTCGAACTAGCTCACCCAAGGACACAAAGTTGTTTGGTAGGCAAGGAACATAGAGGAATTCAAAGTATTGATCCTAATTCAGGGTAGTTTGCAGTAGATGCTTGCTTCGGGCACGAGCTTACTCTTAGCAACACTAGGATGACTCCCGCCAAGAGCCTATGGCATAGCTGAACGTGGAGGATTACGAAGGACAGATAGGGCTATCACCACCTACTACCTACCTCTTCAATCTATGGGTCTACGAGATATCCACTGATGATTTATAATCTAAGCACCACACTTACGTTCTAAATCACTACTCTAGTTGTTTCGAACACAAAGCTACAACTAGAGCCTCTAATGAACTAAAGCAGTGAACCCACAAGTAACTACTTGTGCAAACTACGAAGAATAAAAGGTCAAACTTGTATTGAATTCACAAAGGCTTACTTGATTGAGTAAAACTTTTGTAGGGGTACAAGTGTAGAAGAGGGACTTGACAAGCCTAATCCTCCTTCTCCTAGACTCTTCACCACACTCTCCTTCTACTTTGGCAGCCTCTAGGACTACTCTAAACCTTTGGAGTGTAGCACTATTCTCAACTTTTGGTGTGTGTGAGAAGTGAGGTGAGGGGGTCTATTATAGGTGGAGAAGGGTCGGTTCTCGCCACAATTAACGCGCGAATCAGTCATCATTGACTCCAGGGTGTCGGGAGGAGCTAACACGTGTCATTTGACTCAGTTTGGCGCCAGGAAGAGGTCGGCTGAACCCCTGGTTCGGCCAACCTGGTCAAGGCTCCCCTCGGGGAGTGCTTCCTCTAGGTGGCTTCCAAGTGGGCCCCCTTGATGTATATGGGTGCAACACCGTTGGATCTCCTCGTATTCTTCTGTTTGTGGGCCGTTTGATCCATGTGTTGCCACGTGTCATCGCCTGATTCGTTGAAATCCATTTTCATGGATTCATCCATGCATGTTTTGGTATTTTGGGTAATAATTCACCTGCATACAAATAAACACCAACACTTGTGGAATTGGGTTAGTGTATAACCCTACCACTATGTTTTGGTTTTCTTTTATGCACATTATGAGGTGAATTGACGGTCAAAATGTGGTACTTAAGGACCGTCAACAAAACTCCCTCACACTTAGTCCTTCGCTCATCCTCGAGTGAAGGCAAGAAGAACTAGGGTGTTGTCATTAATTTGCTATAAGGTAGAGAATAAGGATACTAGATATTTCAACTTATACCTTAATTCATGGATCCCCTTTGTGTATGTGGCTACCACATCAATCTTGGGTGTTTGAAAAGTGGAACGGTTAGAATGAAGTTCCCTTGGACCATTCTCTGCTGAAATGATTTGGCAATTGCTATATTTGAAAGTCATAGGAACATTTCCCCTTGCCTTCTCTATTGGAATCTCTCAAATCTCTCAAAGTGTTTGAGTCCTCACCATGGCATGTTTTGCCAATTCTTGTCCCTATACTAAAAATGACTATATCTGGAGCTTGGTACGAATGAATGTGGCGCACATTCGCAATTCATATGTTACTAAGTCAAAAACTTGTCCTATGAGAGACTTATGCAATGAACAAAGTGAAGGGAAAATTCTTGTGCACATGAATGGAATGTAGGGGCGAGGTGATAACTCCCATGAATTTGCTCTCTCTTAAAGATGAAACATGGCTACTTTTTTTAGCACTCTTACTTTTTTCAAGAGTGGATGCTTTTTTCTTTTTCTTGTAGCCATGTCTTCTGCTCCTTTTTATTTTTTAGAGAGGCTTTCATTTGTATTGTATGGAGTTTCTTTTTGGGGGATGGGTAATCGATGGATGCAAACTCTCAATGTGAGAAATTTTGCATCAATGGAGTGCACAAGAGTTTTCAATTCAAAAAGTTCATGCATGTCAATCAATTGGGTCACGGGTTTGACAAAGTTCAATGAAAAGCAAAGTGGCATATGCTTGTGGTTTTCAGTGAATGTATCATATGGCCTTGGTGGGTATATAAATTTCCAATGAGAGATTTAGGCAAAGTTCAAGACTTCAAATAGTTACAAATGTCAAAATCAATTTCAAGCAAAAGGATGATTTCTAAAGAACTCATTTACCATATCACACTGGTCAAATACCTAGATGATGTGTTTTTCCTATTGAATTATGGGAATCATAAACAAGGTAATGAATTGAAATATAAAGTATTCAATTTTTCAGCTTAGGCAAATTCTTGACTACCAAATTTTATTTCAATTTGTTGAGTTGATTCATTTTAGATATGCAATGAAAATATGAAATCAACTCAAACAGCAGGGTAGCGCATAAAAGTGGGGATAGGAAATCCAAACCGATTTTCTGGTGCGAAACGGAGTCGTATGGAGCAGAAAACAGGTCGGCCGACCGGGGGTTCGGCCGACCTCCTGGTGGCTCTTCTGTGGCTCTGTTTCATTGGGTCTTTTTGCAAATTCGGTCGTGTTTTGATATGCAACGTTAATTTTTCACGTCGGGGTTTTGTGACTTGGGGACATGTTTCCCCACACTTGTTTCCTGAATTCTTTATTCAACAAAATAAACTAAAGTGGGAACTTTACCGGTGTTAGATGAACTGGTAAGTTCACTTTATTGAAATCAAAGTAGGAGGGGAACGATGCATTTCACCGAGGATTTTGTGGAGGATATCGAGGAGGATCAACACAAGAAAACAGAACGAAAACGGCGTGAAGGGAGAGTCGGCCGACCCTAGGGTTCGGCAGACCCCCTTCTGGCTCCGTTCGGGCCACATTTTCTCGGGTCCATTAAATGGGCCTCATAGATGAAGAATTGGATGGGACCATTAGTTGGACGTGGAGAATTTAAACAGAATTGAAAGAAATGGCATGGAAATCGATTAGACTTACCACGTCAAAATCTTTTTCTGTATCCTTTTGGGAATCGAGAAATAATTTGAGTCGGTGCCCGTTCACTTTGAATAGTTGACCGTCATCACCTTGTAGTGTGATTGCTCCATGGGATGAAGTCTCTACTACAGTGAAGGGTCCTTCCCATTTACTTCTAAGCTTCCCATGTCCAAAGAGTTTAACCCTAGAGTTAAAGAGTAAAACTTTATCTCCAGGTTTGAACTCTTTCGACATACTCCTCTTATCGTGCCATCTTTTGGTTCTCTCTTTATAAATTCTCGCATTGTGGTACGCCTTATCTCTCCATTCCTCCAACTCAGAGATTTGCTTCAATCGGTGATTTCCAGCTTTGTTAAGATTCATGTTCCACCGCTTGATGGCCCAATACGCTATATGTTCCAATTCTACAGGAAGAAGGCAAGTCTTCCCATAGACAAGTTGGAAAGGAGACATGCTGATAGGTGTCTTGTAGGCAGTACGATATGCCCACAATGCATCGGATAGCTTTTGCTTCCATCCTATTCCCATTTCCAAGACAGTCTTTTGCAGAATATTCTTCATTTGCTTATTAGATGTTTCTGCTTGACCACTTGTCTGTGGGTGGTATGGGGTAGCAATGTTATGCTGGACTCCAAGTTCCCTTAAAAAGTTCTGGAAGGTCTTATCTATGAAATGAGACCCTCCATCACTTATGACAATACGGGGAGTTCCAAAGCGTGCAAAAATGATCTCATGGAACATTTTCCTTGCTTTCTTGGAATCAGCATTTTTGCATGAAAATGCTTCTACCCATTTTGACACATAATCGACGGCAACCAGAATATACACGCAATCATAAGACCTAGGAAAAGGTCCCATGAAATCAATACCCCATACATCAAATAATTCCACTTGGAGGTTGTATGTTAGGGGCATCACATTGCGAGTAGAGATTCCTCCATGCTTCTGGCATTTCCAACATCTGCGAATGAATTCCTTGGTATCTTCATACATTGAAGGCCAATAGAATCCACTCTGTCAGATCTTTGCCTGAGTATGGTAAACACCGTAATGACCACCATAGGGGCCAGCATGGCATTTCTCTATAATTTTGGTGCCTTCGATTGATGGGACGCACCTTCTAAGAAGGCGATCAACACATACTCGATAGAGGTAAGGGTCATCCCAAAGGTGTCTACGACTCTCATAAATGAGTTTCTTTTTGTTCTCCCCTGGTGGTACGTATCCCGTGACCATAAAGTTCACGATATCCTCATACCAAGGGTGAGAGTCTGTCACCTTGAGGAGCATATCATCTTGTAGGAAGTCATTGATAGGTATGTCCATGGTTTGTGTGACTTCCATACGTGAAAGATGATTTGCTACTGAATTCTCTACTCCTTTCTTATCTCTTATTTCCAGATCAAATTCTTGGAGTAGAAGAATCCATCGAATTAGCCTGGGTTTAACATCCTTTTTGGTAAGACAATATTTCAAAGCAGCATGGCCTGTGTAGACTATGACCTTTGCTCCAACCAAATAGGATCTAAACTTGTCGATAGCAAAAACTACTGCTAGGAGGTCTTTCTCAGTTGTGGCATAATTGAGTTGGGCTCCTGTCAAAGTTTTGCTAGCGTAGGTTATCGCATGATGCTTTTTATATTTGGTTTGGCCTAAGACCGCACCAACAGCAAAGTCACTGGCATTACACATGATTTTGAATGGCAACGTCCAATCAGGAGGTTGGATAATTGGAGCTGAGATGAGTGCCTTTTTTAGTATATCAAATGATTTAAGGCATTCATCATCGAAATCAAAGGGAGCTTCTTTACCTAATAGGTTGGTGAGGGGTCTAGCGATTTTGGAAAAATCCTTGATAAATCGTCGGTAGAACCCCGCATGACCTAAAAAGCTGCGGATTCCCTTAACATTGTTAGGAGGTGGAAGTTTTTCAATAACTTCAGTTTTAGCTTTGTCCACCTCTATCCCTCTCTCGGACACCAAGTGTCCAAGAAAGATGCCTTCCCGGACCATGAAATGGCACTTTTCCCAACTAAGCACAAGGTCCTTCTCCTAACATCTTTGTAAGACCCTGTCTAAATTTTCTAGAATGATCAAAAGTTTTTCCATAGACGGAGAAATCGTCCATGAAAACTTCCATTATATCCTCGATCATGTCTAAAAATATAGACATCATGCATCTCTAGAAAGAGGCAGGAGCGTTACACAGTCCAAATGACATAGGACGGTAGGCATAGGTCCCGTAAGGACATGTGAACGTGGTCTTACTTTGATCATCGGGATGAATAGGAATTTGATGATATCCCGATACCCATCAAGGAAACAGAAGTAGGGGTGTTTTTCCAATCGATCTAACATCTCATCGATGAAGGGCAATGGAAAATGGTCTTTCCTTGTTGCCTTGTTGAGTTTTCAGTAGTCAATGCACATCCTCCATCCTGTGACGGTCCGTTGAGGAATTAATTAATTCCTCTCATTTTGAATGACTGTCATACCTCCCTTCTTAGGCACTACTTGAACTGGACTTACCCATTCACTACGAGGAACAGGGTAAATAATCCCCGCATGCTAAAGTTTCAAGACTTCTTTCTTGACAACTTCCCGCGTCGCATTATTCAATCGCATTTGAGGTTCCCTTGAGGGGACACTCTCAGTGTCAATAGGAATATGATGGGTGCATAATGCTGGACTAATTCCCTTGAGATCCTGAAGTGAATATCCAAAAACAGCTCTATGCCTTTCTAACATGGCTATGAGTTTGAGCGTTTCATCATTTGAAAGCTTGTCAATTATGATGACAGGGGCTTCTAAATCGCCATTTAGAAAGGCATAATGTAGGCTTGGAGGTAGAATCTTGAGCTCAACAGGAGGTTTTGGGGAGGGCTCTTCTTTTGGCAATTCAATTTCCTCCTGAAATTCATCCTCCTCTTGGACGAAGTCTTCTTCTCCTTCAATTTCAGGGGGTTCTAAAAATTGAAGAGTCCTAACCTCCTCCATTGGCTCATCTTGGATGGGAGATTCTGCAGATATGTTCTTTGAGCGCAGAATAGGCATGGAGAAATTTCTCCCTCCAAGATTGATATTGAGGCTTCCTTCCACAGGAACTTCCATGTGAAATTTCTCTATGGGAATCCCTATCATGATGTCGAAATCTTGGATTTCGAACACGTGAAAATCTAGGAGAGCCTCAACATCTTTGTGTCTAACAGACACTTGTTGCAGAACCCCACATCCTTCAAGAATGGTTTCGAATGAATCGCAAAGAATTTGCGTGTTGGTGCCAAGGGCACATCGCCAAGAATAGCGAGAGCACCAAAATCGGAAATGATATTTGCTCCAACGGTAGGGTTGTATAGGATTCTCATTGGTGTCCTTCTAATAGAACATAAAATGGTAGCCAAAGGTGAGGTCATCCGAAGAATTTCGGGTGAATTCTCGACTTCAGCTATCCATTCTCTGCTCAGGATAGAGTCAACTCCTTGACCGTCTGACGGACGAACACCCCGTCAGGTGGTTCAGGTGGAGTTGGTGGCAATGAAGGTTTCCTATAGCAACAATACTTCGAGGTATTTCCATAATCTTGAAAAAGCTCTTCCTCGAAGTAAAATGGAAACTGTGAGGGTTGAATTTCTTCTACCTTCGTAGTCCTAGGTTCGGGAGAGGATTCCTCTTGAAAGGCTTGGGGTAAACAAGAAATGGGTTCATCCTTGTCCAAGAGTGTATCCACCGTACTTGACACGACTTCCTCTTGGGGAGGCTCATTAAGACCCATAGTGAACAAAGAATTTTCTAGAATTCTGTCCAGAAGATCCTTGCCTTCTTCAGAAGTCTTATGGAGGAAAGATCCTCTAGCCGTAACGTCAAGATATAGGGCAGACTCTTTGTTCAATCCCATGAAGAAATGTTGCAAAAGCATTGGATCATGGATTAACAAATCTGGGCTAGAATTTTTCAAGAGAGAGAACCTGTCCCAAGCTGCACCTATGGATTCCTTCTCCATCCGCTGGAAGCATAGTACATCCTATCGTAAGGAAACAATTCGGGCAATGGGAAAGAAAGCAAGACAAAATTTGTCTCATAATTCACTCCAATCACCGTTTGTCTTCCCAACATAGTGGTTGTACCATTGTTTGGCTTTTTCCTTGAGGGAAAAGGGAAACAACTTCCATTTGAGAGTTTATTGTGTCATACCTTTGATTAGAAGGCATGAACACAGTTGTTCGAACTCTCGTAGATGGTGGTAAGGGTTTTCACAATCCGTTTCTGAGAAGGATTGTTCCCGAACCATGGCTATAAAGCCAGGGCAAAGTTCATAGATGGTTGAACAAATAGGTTCTGCCGAAGGCGGTGGCTCACAGAACTTGCCCTTCGGAGTAGAATAAGAAAGAATGGTGGGTTGCTCCATTTATATGGTGGTGGTAGTGTAAGAATAAGAAAGGTAAGATGATAGATAAAGGGGGATATGATACGAGGGTGATCTTGGTTCGAAGATTAACAGCAACCGTTCCCCGGCAACGACGCCAGAAATGCTTGTTGGTATTTCTTAACACCACAGAGTTATCCACAAGCGCACGGAAATACCGTTGTAGCACTTCCCCTTAAGGAGTATTCCCAAGGGTATCAAATCCAAAGAACGTGTGTGCTAATCTTTTGAACTACCTCACCCAAGGACACAAAGTTTATTGGTAGGCAAGGAACAGAGAGGAATTCAAAGTATTGATCCTAATTCAAGGTAGTTTGCAATAGATGCTTGCTTTGGGCATGGGCTTACTCCTAGCAATACTAGGACGACTCCCACCAAGAGCCTACGGCATAGCCGAACGTGGAGGATTACGAAGGACAGATAGGGCTGTCACCACCTACTGCCTACCTCTTCAATCCGTGGGTCTACAAGATATCCACTGATTATTTATAACCTAAGCACCACGCTTACGTTCTAAATCACTACTCTAGTTGTTTTGAACACAAAGCTACAACTAGAGCCTTTAATGAATTAAAGCAGTGAACCCACAAGTAACTACTTGTGCAAACTACTAAGAACAAAAGGTCAAGTTTGTATTGAATTCACAAAGGCTTACTTGATTGAGTAAAACTTTTGTAGGGGTACAAGTGTAGAAGAGGGACTTGACAAGCCCAAGCCTCCTTCTCCTAGACTCTTCACCACACTCTCCTTCTACTTTGGAAGCCTCTAGGACTACTCTAAACCTTTGGAGTATAGCACTATTCTCAACTTTTGGTGTGTGTGAGAAGTGGGTGAGGGGGTCCATTTATAGGTGGAGAAGGGTCGGTTCCCGCCACAATTAACGCGCGAATCAGTCACCATTGACTCCAGGGAGTCGGGAGGAGCCAACACGTATCCTTTGACTGAGTTTGGCGCCAGGAAGAGGTCGGTCGAACCCCTAGTTCGACCGACTTGGTCAAGGCTCCCCTCGGGGAGTGCTTTCTCCAGGTAGCTTCCAGGTGGGCCCCCTTGATGTATATGGGTGCAACACCGTTGGATCTCCTCATATTCTTATGTTTGTGGGCGATTTGATCCATGTTTTGCCATGTGTCATTGACTGATTCGTTGAAATCCATTTTCATAGATTCATCCCTGCATGTTTTGGTATTTTGGGTAAGAATTCACCTGCATACAAATAAACACCAACACTTATGGAATTGGGTTAGTGTATAACACTACCACTATGTTTTGTGTTTCTTTTATGCACATTATGAGGTGAATTGGCAGTCAAAATGTGGTACTTAAGGACCGTCAACACAGGCCCCTTGAGAGGTGTCGGAGTTGTATGCTCTGGTGCCACCCACCATCACTATTCAGATGTCGATGGCAGGCCCCTTGGGAGGTGCCAGAGCTGGGTGTTCTGGCGTCGTCCAACATCGTCATAAAGTCGTCGACGGCAGGCCCCTGGTGTATAGGATTTTGCAAGGGAATCCTGTTAGCGACAATATCGAGGTAGGACAGTTTACTCATTTCTCCGCACTTTTTGTTGGTGTTAACATGTTGGGACGTCAACGGGAGGCCCTCTGCGAGGTGTTCTCCAGCGTCGCCCACCATATTCGTAGAAACGTCGACAGCAGGCCCCTTGGGAGGTGCCAGAGCTGGGTGCTTCAGCGTCGCCCACCATCATCGTAGTGTCGTCGATGGCATGTCCCTGTGAAGGTGCTGGAGCTGGATGCTCCTGCATCGCCTACCATCTTTGTTGGAACACCGACACTAGGTCCCTTGGGGAGTGTCGGAGCTGATCGTTCCGTCGCGACCTGCTTTGTATGTCCTGCACACATAACAGAGTTGCATATTGTTTTGCTCGCTGGTGATCTTTTCTTATTCTTGAGTATTGATATGTCTTATGGTCCTGGGATGGTACGTGGGGTTTGGGTAATTCAGTGCATTGGCGCTCGGGATCCGACTTCCTTCTTATTCGGGGTGTGGGTGTCCTGGTCCTCAGTACTTAGCTACAGCATTGGGAGGCAAAGCGCGCATGCTTAGGGTACAGGACCAGGCTAAGCAGGCTGCACGCTCTGGACCTCCAGCTCAGCGTTGGCCTTTCACGGGGGACCATTTGGCACCACAGGACCCCAAGTAAGAGGGCAGCCATGGGGTTCCAAGAGACCTTGCAGGTACCTCAAACACGTCCGCCTGCAGCATGGTTGCATAACTCTACTAGGGGCGATATAGAAAAAATTCACCAAGTATATGAGGTTGATATACGAAAGACGAGACTAGCTTGATTGATAACAAAATTAACAAGTAATTTAAGTGAGCATAAGAGAAAGCATATGGTAAGACAGTGAGTTCTTCTCATTGGTGTTCACAGGAGTGGATTGGATTCACAATAAGGCAATGACCCACTCTGGTTGGCTAGGGAGGCAGAGTGTTCATGCTTAGGGTACGGGACCAAGCTAAACGGCTGAACACTCTAGACCTGACCCTCCCAGAGCTTGGTTGTCCTAAGTGTCGTTCCTTGGCACCATGACACCCTACACTGTCCTACAATTTATTCTTGGGGATAGAACTTACGGAGGGGCTCTCCTTCTTGTGTGGCTAGGCGGACACACCTGGGGCGGGATACTTGTGTTACTCGAAAGGGGCCCTCCCATCTGGGGGAGAGTTTGTGCGACCCTTCTCGAGAAAGTATGCGCTGCAACACCAGGTCACCTGCCTGGAGCTCTCTACTCCACAAGAACCGCTCCTGGTAGCGCATCAGCGCCTGCCGGTAGCGTGCGTTTCCGATGGGGGCGTGCCACCTTGCTTCGTCGACGAGGTCGGCATCTTCTTGCCGGAGTTGGTCCTGTGAGGCTTCATCGAACGCTCAGACTCGTAGTGAGTCTACTGCGATCTCCGGGGGGGGGGGGGGGGGGGGGGGGGGGGAGGACGGCCTCGGCCCCGTACACCAAGAAAAAAGATGTTTCTCCAGTGTCTTGGTTGGGTGATGTCCGGCTTGCCCAAAGTGCGCAGGGGAGTTTGTCGACCCACTTGGCACCATGCTTGTCCAGGTTGTTGTACGAGCGCGTCTCGAGGCCCCTGAGGATCTCAGCGTTGGCCCTTTCGACTTGGCCATTGCTCTTTGGATCAGCCATGGATGCATAGCAAACTTGGACGCCCAGGTCTTCGCAGTAGTCCTGGAAAGCTGCACTGGTGAATTAGGTCCCATTGTCAGTTATGATCCTGTTTGGGACCTCAAACCTGCAGACGATCGACTTGATGAACTTGACTGCAGACTCCTTGTTCATGTTGATCACTGGGGATGCTTCGGGCCACTTGGTGCACTTGTCTACAACGACGTAGAGGAACTGGTATCCTCTGACTGGCCTGCGGGAAGGGTCCCTGTAGGATCGAAGAGCACGTGAAAAGCTACCAGAGGGTGGTCAATGGTATATTTAAAAATCTTACGCAGCAGAAACAAATAAATTCCAACCCCTTTGGTAGAAAATCAAACAATTTATAAACCGTGTGTGCACATGGTATTAAACAAGTTCAATCATGAAAAAAACTGTAGATATCAGAGAAAATCAAGTCATGATGACAACATAATAAGAATCACTCAAATCCGTCGAGAAAAACTCATGTTACGATCAAAAGATTCAAAATATCAATCTGTTCTACCGAGTAAAAAACAGTTCTGTTTTTCGTCAAAGAAACTCGTGTAGATTATAAATCATAAATCCAATGACCATGAAATTTTAACAGATTATAGAAAATCATGTTGTGAAGACAATCCAAAAAGAATCACGTCAATCGGATATGTAAAACTCGAGTTATGATAAAACCACCAAAGAAAGGTAGTTCTGTGCAGAAACTCGACGAGAAAAACTTTTCTAGAACAAGTCGGATGAACAAGGCACAAAAGTTCCTTTCAACTACATATTTTATTTAATAGAACACAAGAGGAACAGCCCCAAAGTCGTCTACAACGAGTTCTGGCCTCCCTTTCTTATATAACCAGCTCGAAAGCCAACTCAACTTAAATCAGGACTCTAATCCTACTCCGTTCATGAATCGAAGTTTTCCATAGCTGCTCAAGACTATTCTATACGTAGATAGAAGCAATCTTAAGACTTCCTAACAAACCAGGAACACGTCCCATATTCCTAAATAGTTTGACTTTCGTGCGGCACACGAAAACTACTATAACTAACTCAATACTTTCCATATTGAGCCATAACCGACTCAGCCAGCAGCCGAAGTCATAATGCGATACGATCCGATCCTTCAGATCTTCCTTCCATAATCGATCTTCAAAACCATGTTGCCACGTCATGCACCGCATGCATACTGTGAACACCTTCCTTCGAGGTCCAGTAACCTTCATATGCACTGCCCTTGATTCAAACATCATGCACGACCTCCTGACCCGTTCAACCACGTTTCCTCCTGAATTTGGTTGTTGGAACCTCATCTCCTCTGTGAGACTAGTCCAAAGGATCCTGTCACCAGCTATGACTTGAACTCAAGCAACACCTGCACATGAACAAACAACCAATACATACGAGCCCAAGTCCGCGACTTGACTCAAATTAGTTCCGAACACAACACCTTACGTGAGCACCACACATAAGCATGTTGCAAAACCACAGTAAAACGATATCAGCCATATCAACCAAAAATGCACCAAAATCATAGCAAATGAATACTAAGCAATCTTTCCAACAAAGTAAAGCAAGTTCGAAACATTTCATAGTAAAAGCAGGAACATTGCGATCAAGCTCTGAATCTTGCCAAAGCTAACCAGAGCTTGAGCCGGAGCTTACCAAAGCTAGTACAACCTTGTGTCGGAGCTTACCAAAGCTAATACAACCTGATGCCGGAGCTTACCAAAGATAGTACAACCAAGCGTCGGAGCTAGAAAAACATGTTAGAGCTAACCAACATAAGTCAGACCTAGCAAAACATATTGGAGCTTGACAAAGACATGTCGGAGCTATCAAATAAATGTTAGAGCTAAAGACAAAGCTTATCGGAGCTACCCAAAAACATGTTGGACCTTGACAAAGCAAGTCAGACCTATTGTTGGACCTTGCAGAAGCTTGGAGCAAGAATCGGACCTTGCTAAAAATAGTGTTTTGGTAGAATTTTAGAACTTATATCATCAAAGCCAATGTATTTAGTACAAGCCAATGTATTCAGCACACATAGGTCTCACAATCTCCCCCTTGATGAATGCATTGGCAACACCACTTAAAATCCGAACATTGGCTTATTCACATTAAAAATTTAAAAACAATTTCTCCCCTTTTAGCAACACCACATAAACATTTTTTTCTTTTGAGAAAAATCATGCCAAAAATACTTGCGAATATGTGCAATGTGTAATCAATTTCTCCCCCTTGCATACTTCCCTTAAAAAATTCACATATTTTCTCTCCCCCTTTGACAATGTATTCAACAAGGTTCAAAAGAGAAATTTTAATTGTTATGAGCATATTATAACATATACATATAAAAAAAGCTCATCTAAGTCATACTATCAAGTAACTTACACTATCACATCAATGAAATACATAAAGTAGTGTAAGCCATGCTAGAGATCAAGTGCAATTTTAAATTTAAGCAAATCATGATCTCACAAACTTAACTATTTCAAGACCTGAAAGCATGACACTTGTTGCTGCATTTTATTATTTTTCAAAGCAAAAATTTAGATCATATGATATTTGCAAGAGATTATATGTGCATCTGTCTTATTCTAACCAACCAAGCAAAGCCTATGTTATTTGACAATCAGAAGCTTAAGGACGTGGTTTTAGTCATACACAACTTCTTCGAAGTTCATATCTAAGTGCAATGATAAGCCATCTCAAAACAAGAAGTGTGATGCATGCATATTCTCTTGATCTTTTCTAAATTTATATTTGTTCATAAAAACTCAACATGTGAGTTGATTACTTGATTAATTCTTTATGATTAAAAGCACTTGTGAGCATGCAACAAGTTCAAAACAGAAAGAAAGTTCGACCATGACCAGATTTAGGGTAAGTAATTATTCAATTACTAGACATGGCAAAAACTACAATATGTATAACATGAGTAATGTAGTAAGAACTTTCAGCATGTAAAAGGAATCACAAAGTCATATATGTATGAAATACTATGCTCATATTATTTTAAGTTCAGAATCACACATAGACTTCCCAAGTTTCAAAAACTCCCCCTCAATGTAAGCCATGAGGATGCATAACCCCTATTTCAGTATGAATGAAACAAAAACGAGTGAAATCCAAAGGTTTTGTAAAAATGTCAGCCAATTGTTGTTCGGTATCTACATGGTGAAGCACAATGTTTCCTTTTTCAACATTATCACGGAGAAAGTGAACCTAATATCAATGTGCTTAGTTCTAGAAGTTTGCACAGGGTTTTTAGCAATGCAAATGGCACTAGTGTTATCACAAAACAGTGGAACACTATCTAGGTCAACCCCATAGTCCTTAAGCGTTTGAACAATCAAAAGAATTTGTGAGCAAGCACTAGCAGCAGCTACATATTCAGATTCGGCTGTGGATTGTGCGACTGACTTTTGTTTTCTAGAGGACCAAGCAACAAGTGAATTACCAAAAAATGACAAGCACTAGAAGTACTTTTCCTATCAATCATACAACCCCCAAAATCAGCATCCGATTTTTTTTTTCAAAGTAATAGTTGAGGAAGAAGGAAGAAAAATGCCAAATTCTTGAGTTCCATGTAAGTACCTTAGAATCCTTTTGACAGCTTGACGATGTGAAGCACGTGGGGAGGCTTGAAACCGTGCACAAAGACATACGCTGAATTGTATGTCCGGTCTTGATGCCGTGAGGTACAAAAGTGATCCGATCATGCTTCCATATTCTTTTTGATCCACAGGTTCACCGTCTTCATCAAGTTCAAGTGTTGTTGCTGTTCCCATTGGTGTACGAAGAGGCTTGCTTTTGTCCATGTTGAAGCGCCTTAGGAGGTCTTTTGTATACTTCATTTGATGCACAAAGGTACCCTCCTTAGTTTGCTTGATTTGCAGCCCCAAAAAGTACGTGAGTTCTCCCATCATACTCATCTCAAATTCTGATCATCATAGCTGAAAACTTGGACACAAGATTATGAGAAGCACAACCAAAGATAATATCATCCACATACACTTGAACGAATAATGAGTCATTGCCATACTTAAGCACAAAAAGAGTTTTATCAATCTTGCCCATGGTATACCCCTTTTCAAGTAAGAATGGTTTTAACCTATCATACCATGCTCTAGGGGCTTGTTTGAGACTGTACAAGGCTTTGGACAGTTTGTAAACATGATTAGGAAAAACTTAATTTTCAAAACCAGGTGGTTGCTTAACATAAACCTCCTCATCAATGTAGCCATTTAGAAAAGCACTTTTTACATCAATTTGATATAACTTGAAACCTTTAGATGCAGCAAAGGGTAACAAGATTCTTATGGCTTCTAATCTAGCAACTGGAGCAAAAGTTTCATCAAAATCTAGACCTTCAATTTGTGTGAAACCTTGACCAACCAATCTAGCCTTATTCCTAATCACAACCCCATCCTCACTTTGTTTTTTCTAAACACCCATTTAGTTCCAAATAAAGTGTGATCTTTAAGTGGAGGTACAAGTTTCCAAACATTATTTCTTTCAAAACTTTCTAACTCTTCTTGCATGGCAATAATACAAGATTCATTAGTGAGTGCGTGTGATATATCTTTGGGTTCAAAAGAAGCAACAAAAGCAGAATGAGAATGAGAATTGGGGTCGGAAAACCTGGATCTTGTAAATCGTTCATGCAAGCTTCCAATTATCTGTTGCAGGGGATGATTCTTGTAAATGCATAAGGGAACAGATGTCTCACAAGCTTCATCTTCGTCAGCTCCATCGCAGATTGATGAGCTTATGGCTTATGGACAATTAGGACCAGCAGAGATGGTAGTCGTAGTTTGTTCAAGGTTCGGAGCTGGACACGTGTCAGCTTTGGAACTATCAGGCAATATCACTGACTCTTCTTCTTCTTCGAAAATACTCTTCACCCGAGGATATGGGTCTGGTCCAGTAATACAGAAGCGAGTACCTGGGCTAGCTTCATCAAAAGAAACTTCACAGGTCTCCACAATATTGTTAGTTCCAAGGAAAAACACACAATATCCTCTAGTGTAAGATGGGTAACCAAGAAACATGCCATCTTCGGATCTGGCTTCAAATTTATCAAGATTTCCATGTTTCTTAACAAAGAATTTGCAACCAAAAACCCTAAAGTGTGAAACACAGGGCCTTTGTCCAAACCGAAGTTCATAAGGTGTTTTACCAAGCTTAGTGCACAAGAAAATACGGTTTGAAACATAACAAGATGTTGCAATTGCCTCTGCCCAAAATTTTTTAGGAGTTTGATATTCATCAAGCATAGTCCTAGCCATCTCAACTAAGGTTCTGTTTTTCCTTTCTACAACACTGTTTTGTTGAGGTACATATGGTGAAGAAAATTGATGATCTATTCCATTTTCAGCACAAAAGTGATCAAAAGTTTGATTTTTAAATTCGGTTCCGTTATCACTTCTAATTGCTTTTAAAGATCCTGGGTGATAAATTGATAATCTAAGAAGTAAGGTTCTAATGTGACTAAAAGCTTCATTGTTAGATGCCATAAAGTGAACCCGAGAGTATATAAAATAATCATCAACAATCACAAGAACATACCATTTACCTCCAAAGGATTGTACACATGCTGGACCAACGGTGTCAAGGTGCAAAAGTTGACCAGGTTCTGTTGTCATTGTCATCGTGAGAGGGGCATGTGAACCTGCAACCATCTTAGCATGTCTACACGAAGAGCATACAATATCTTTGTCCCCTTTGAGTTTAGGTAAACCACGTATGCGATCAAGAGCACTAACACGAGTGAGATGATCAAAGCCTACGTGACCAAGTATACGATGCCAGAAGAATAAATCTTTTGAATCATTGGAAACTAGACACCTATGCTCAGAAGTTGACATATCAAAATCAGCTTTAAAAACTCTTCCAAAGCGAGAAATGTTAAACAAAAGCTCACTATTCGAATTTACAACTTTGCAGCAATTTTTAGTGAAAATTATTTCTAAATTTTCATCAAGCAATTGAGAAACAGAAAGCAAGTTGTATTTCAAATTTTTAACAAGTGCCACATCTTTTAAAGTGTAGTGATTATTTACTCTAACCGATCCTTTAGCAATAATAGGAGTTGAAGAATTATCGGCAAATGTATCATTCTCTACATCTGATACAAAAGAGAGGGAGGAGAACAATTCTTTGTTACCGCTCATGTGGCGTGAGCATCCTGAGTCCACAATCCATATGTTCTCCTTCCTCAAGCGTGAAACCTACACAGAAGCATAATACGTCAATGACTTAATATTGGGGTTAGTCAATAAGCATTTGGGAATTCAGTACCGAGTCATGCGATGTCCAGTAGGAACAACACGCGATAACTATAACAAAACAGCAGGTTTATGAGTCAAGAGTTGAGGTATTCAGTTCTTAACTACTGATTTAAAAGTTGTTATGCATTTAGTACAAAAACCAGTAGCTCTAGAGGTGGATGTAGAAGTTCTAAGGGAAAAGTCTGAAGCTCCAGGTGCAAAAACTAAAGTTCTGGAGGGAACAACAGAAGGTCTGGGAGCTCTCAGAGCTAACGGAACTACCAGGGAAAATTTCTTACCATAAGGTCCGGATGCTACATTTGCAAATTCCAGACTCATTAAAGCAGGTTGCATCTTTCTAATTTTCTATTTAGCAAGCATGCAAGATTTATAATGAAGGTTATGAGATCTAGTAGACATTTTATCCTTTTTAATTTGCTTAGCTAGTCTATAACAGAAGGCTACGACATGACCATCTTTATCACGGTAAGTACAATGAAATTTAATTTTGTAATCATGTTTAAATGAGCATCCAACATTAGAAACAGAATTAGAAAGCACTCCTGCAGATTTAAAAATCAGATCCTTTTGTTTAGGGACAGTTTTGATTAAACATCTTCCAAATGTTTTTACAACGTGTGGTGCATGTGTTTTAGGATAATGTGACAACCGGTTCCGAAAAAAAACCAAGTGAATGCATATGTGTGCCCAGGACGTTCAACACACATACACGAGTGCATTGGACAATAGCTAGCTTCTTCTCCACGACTTGAGCCAAGCATCCGCATCCATAGGGTCAGTGGCTTGAGCAATGGTTGGCGGCCTAGTTCTCATAAACTCTCACAACCGGTTATGAGAAGGTGGGGGTGGCGGTAAAGGCATGTGGGGCTGATTGTTGATGTTACTTCCAGCGTGCAGTTGTCCTATAGTCTGTATCATGGTCTGCATGATCTAGTTCTGCATAGCCAAAAGCTGCTCGATACTCATAGCTCTATGAGCAGGTCCTTGTCCATTGTTTTTTTTGGGTACTCCATGGTTCTCTTATTCATCATTGCCATCCCTCTGGTTACGAGTCCTCACCATCTGAAGAAGAGCAATAGGTAAGAATTAGAAAACCGTCCCCAATTATATGCATCAAGGGATATGAAACTAAACAACTCACTAGCCTAGGTGGACTTGGCAATGCTAAAGCATCCCAAAATCTTCTATTAAGCACACAAGCAAGCAATATATAGCAAACAGCACATCAAACAAAAAACACATCGATTCTGGAGTGCTCCTATGTGCTCTAAAGTGTCCATTCTATCTAGACTGCATCCTACGGTCAACCTGTGGCTCTGATACCAATTTGTGACACTCGGTTCCGAAAATTAACCAAATGTACACATATGTGTGCCCAGGACGTTAAACACACATACACGAGTGCATTCACAAAAGGATATACATAAACTTACCACATAACAAGATTAATTAAGTATTTTATTACACAAACCATATTATCCTCAAATACAAATTCTAATGAATATTAATGAAAAGTTCAACTAATGCAACGGAAATAAACTAAATAAGTGATTATGCAGCTAAGCAATAGGGTATAGCGCAGCTCCATGCAACACCACAGGCAAAGCTAACGGTCGACACGACCTAGTACTCCGTATTATCATCGTTATACTCCCAATCCTGACCTGCAACTGTTGGTGGGGGAGTTGCAAGGGTGAGTACATGTCGTACACAGCTGATACAAACGACGACAATAATAATGACTGAGTGCTGAAAAGTACATTAAAACATTTGAAAAGCAATATATTATATGTATGTGAAGTAAACCCATCATAAACCATGTAATCATCATAATTCCAATACATATTCATCACCATCATCCATATTCCAGATTTCACATTACCATTAACCATAACCATTGCCATAAACCATAATACCGTCCCATATCCAGTACCAAACCATGACCTTCCCAAAAACCATCCCAATACCAGGTTCCCTCTAATCATGGAAGCAGGTGCTCATAACCGGGAGCACAACTATCATGATAGTTTTTTTAGACACTCTGCAGAGGTTGTACCGCTTTACCCACGTGTTTGTGATTTCATCACCCGTCGACGGCTAGAGAAACCTTCCTTATGCCAATTACACTTCCTTTGGTGTTTTGCCAAGAGATCACAAAATAGCCTTTACAAAGGGATTACTAGCCTATGTAGACCCCACTGAGGTTTTACCGGTGGCGATGTCTCCAACTGAGCACATCTTCAACCAAGAGCCCCCTCTTGAGCCATTCGGATCCCAGGGTAGTCCCACCAATCATCAACAAACCCAATCCAACTACCCCTTCCCCGAGCATACTTAATGGCCCAAATAACACTAGCAAAGTCCTAATTAATCAGCTACGCCGCACCCATACTTGGCCTCGTGGTGGCACTGTAGTCCTGGCTTATTCTTGCATGAACCGGTCCTTAGATCTAAAGCAAGCAAACCACCATATCATCCAACCCATCCACATACCAGGCTTGCTTAGATCACCCATTACCATATCATATTAACCAGTTCACGTTAATCATAATCTCATAAATGCATCATTAATGTGTAGTATTGTTTTCCCATCCCATTTAATTAAGCGAAGCAAAAAAGTAAAAAGCCCATCCCGACTCTCTACCATAAAATCCAGGTGACAAGGCTGGTCAAAAAACTAGTAAACTTCCTATCATAGGATTTCCCATCAAAATTGACACAAGCATGCAGTTTTGCAAACAAAACATTTATTTTAAAACAGGATCAATATGGTTCAAGGACACTTGCCTTGCTCTTGGGGTTGATTAGGATCAAAGCCTTCAAACTCTTGGTGTTGTAAATCCTCCGCGACACTTTCTAGCGCAAATCCGTCTAATCCACACAAGAAACACAATCAAGGAATACACAAACATTACTCAATATGACATGATATGCATGATTAATGCAAATGCAAGGTGGAACTTGTTAATGAGTTGTTTTTAATGATCACTAACTAGTTCTAATAGCTTTTAACAAGTTTATACAGGTTTGGATGTGATTAGATCTAATTTTAGAATTAATTCAACAGAAATTAACCACGAAAATTGGACTAGTCCGCTAGGGACCGGACAAGTCCGCACTTTGCGAGATTAGCATATTAGGGTTTTCTAAATCGACATGAATTTGGAGATTAGGGGTCGAATTCACGTAAGGAAAAGAGAATAGAAGGTATACCAGGTGTTTGGAACTCCAATGAATCAAGAAACATGGAGGTAACACATGGATCTTGATGATCTAGGGTTGGTGATGAACTTGGAGATGAATTGGTGATGAAGAACGAAACTTGATGGAGATCTTGATCCTCTTTCGTTTTCTCCTCTTCTTATTCTTGCTTGGGATCTCCTCCTCCCTCCTTAATGGTGGCTCTCCACAAACTAGGGTTTGGGTGGGGTGGAAAAGTGGCAAATAGAGGTCAAGCCAAGGGGTGGGGTTGTTTATATAGAGGTAGAGGGCTAGGGTTAGATGGATTTCGAGTTTGAGATGAGTAGAGGCCGGTTTAGAGTCCCACATGGGCTCTAAAAGAGTTAGGAATGACGTCCCTAGGCCCACTTAACGTAAACCTAAGAAACAAGTTGTGAAACAAAAGAGCAACTCAGAGTTGCGAAATATCGGACAAGTCCGCAAAGGGGTCGGACTAGTCCGAAGCTAGTCAAAAAGAAATCGGACAAGTCCGGACTGGATATCGGACAAGTCTGAACTTATCTAGAGGGGAAAATGGACAAGTCCGCTGGAACACCGGACTAGTCCAGACAAGTCCAGGGACTTAGCAAATTTTCAAGGAATCTTGGAACACTGGACTAGTCCGCATAGGACCGAACAAGTCCGAAAGTGTCCTAAGGCAAAAACAGACTAGCCCGCAGCAAAAACGGACAAGTCCGATCGAAGTCAGAGAGAAATCCGACTAACCCGCACCAAAATCGGACTAGTCCGCACTTTACAGAATTTTAAGTGCGGTTTTGTTCCAAATCAATTTTAAACTCATTCCTCTTTATGTGGATTAATGTTAAGCATGTATATAAATGTAAGTAGGGCATGATGCATGAAAATGAGGGTGTTACAAACCTACCCCCCTTAAAATGAATCTCGCCCTCGAGATTCGACGCGGAAGAGAAGAGATAGGGAAATTCCTTCTTGAGATCATCCTCCAATTCCCACGTTGCTTCTTTTTCTATGTGGTGCTTCCATTGAGCTTTACACCATCTAATAACCTTGTTCCTTGTGGCCCTCTCCTTGATTTCCAAGATTTTGACCGGTTGTTTGGCATAAGTCAAATCTTCCTCTAGTTCCAATTCTTCCATCGGCACTTGTTGTTCCGGTACTCTCAAGCACTTCTTGAGCTGGGAAACATGAAGACATCATGGACATCTGAAAGATGAGCTGGCATCTCCAACTTATACGCTACTTCTCTTTTGTCCAAAATCTTGAATGTTCCAATGTAGCGAGGTGCTAGCTTGCCTCTTATGTTAAACCTTTTATAACCCCTCATCAATGACACCTTGAGGTAAAAAAATCTCTCACTTCAAAGGCTAATTTCCTTCTCCTATTGTCCGCATAGCGTTTTGGTCTTGATTGGGCAGCCCTCAAGTTTTCACGAATTATTTGGACTTGCTTTTCGGCTTCTTGCAACACATCCGGACCAAATACTTGAGTTTCTCCTGCCTCATTCCAGAATAAAGGTGTCCTACACTTCCTTCCATAAAGCGCTTCATATGGTGACATTTTTAAACTTGCTTGGTGAATATTGTTGTATGAGAATTATGCATATGGCAAGCTCTTGTCCCAACCTTTCCCATGCTTTAAAGCACAAGCTCTTAACATGTCCTCTAAAATCTGATTGGTCCTCTTGATTTGTCCATTCGTTTGAGGGTGATATGCCCAACTGAAGTTCAACCTTGTTCCCAATGTTTCATGCAATTTCTGCCAAAATCTGGAGGTAAATTGAGAACCTCTATCCGAGACTATCTTCTTTGGAACTCCGTGTCGACACACAATATGCTCCATGTATATTTCGGCCAATTGTGCAGCTGTATATTTGGTCTTCACAGGG
Organism: Tuctoria greenei; assembly: GCA_036927565.1. Lineage (NCBI taxonomy): Eukaryota > Viridiplantae > Streptophyta > Magnoliopsida > Poales > Poaceae > Tuctoria > Tuctoria greenei. Next base: position 64,025,099 of record JAYESD010000011.1, on the reverse strand, counting down.
ACAAAATGAGCTGACTTGGTTAACCCATCCACAATTACCCAAATTGAGTCATAACCGGACTGGGTATGTGGCAATCCAACTATAAAGTCCATTCTGATTTCTTCTCACTTCCATTCCGGAATCTTCAATGGTTGCAATAGTCCAGCTAGCCTTTGATGTTCCCCCTTGACTCGTTGACACACATCACACGATGCAACATATTCAGCTATGTCCTTTTTCATGCTATCCCATCAATAGCAAGTCTTCAGTCTTTGTACATTTTGGTACAACCGGGGTGAATTGAGTAAGGTGAGTCATGTGCCTCTTTTAATATTGTCTCCCGAATACGCTTCACATTAGGCATGACAATCCTCTTACAAGCCATGGAGTACCATGTTCATCCTCACCAAATCTGAATTCTCTCCCCTCTTGGGTCCTTTCCTTGATTTCTTGAATTTCCTCATCCTTAGTTTGGCCTTCCAGAATTTCTTGCTCTAAGGTTGGATTTAACTCCATCATCTCAATCTCATTTACAAATCCAAGGTTCAACCGTTCAAACTCCTTACATAACCCGGATTGTAACTCTCGAACTGTGAGTTGATGACTTACACCTTTTCTATTCAAAGCATCGGCCACTACATTGGCTTTTCCAGGATGATAGTTGATCCCCAAATCATAATCTTTGATGAGCTCCAACCATCTCCGTTGCCTCAAATTCAGATCCGTTTGTGTGAAAATATACTTAAGACTCTTTTGATCTGTATAAATTTCACACCTATGTCTAAGGATATAGTGTCTCCAAATCTTCAACGCATGCAAGTTATAAATCATGTGTGGGGTAATTCTGCTCATGTTTCTTCAATCGTCTTGATGCATAGGAAACCACTTGACCTTCTTGCATCAATACACATCCAAGTCCTTGTCTCGATGCATCGCAATAAATATCAAAACTCTTGCTCACGTCCGGCAATATCAAAATTGGGGTTGTTGTCAACCTCTTCTTCAACTGCTCAAAACTGTTTTGACAAGCTTGAGTCCATTGGAAAGCCTCTCCCTTCATTAGCAATTCCATCATTGGCTTGGCTATATTGGAAAAGTCCTTTATGAATCGATGGTAATATCCAACCATTCCAAGAAAACTCCTTATTTCCTTTACGTTTTGCGGGGGTTCGCATTTCAACACATCCCTCACTTTTCAGGGTCAACCAAAACTCCTCCTCCTGAAATGATATGACCCAAAAACGACACTTCCCTTAACTAAAACTGACATTTCTGAACTTGGCGTACAATCAATGCTCACTCAATTTCTGCAACATAAGCCTCAAGTGTTCCTCATGTTCCTTCTCATCCTTCGAGTAGATCATAATGTCATCAATGAACACCACGACAAATTTATCCAAGTACTCCATGATGACCTTATTCATGAGGTACATAAAGTAGGTAGGCGCATTTGTCAATCCAAAAGACATCACGGTGTACTCATAAGATCCATACCGTGTCCTAAAAGCTGTCTTGGGTATGCCCGATAGTCTAATCTTCATTTGAAAGTATCCCGACCTCAAATCAATCTTAGAAGACACAAGCACCCTTCATATGATCAAACAAGTCTTCTATGCGTGGCAACGTGTACTTGTTCTTGATTGCTACCTTGTTGAGAGCTCGGTAATCTATGCACATCCTTTGGGATCCATCCTTCTTGTCCACAAATAGAACGGGTGCTCCCCAAGGTGAAGAGCTGGGCCGAATGAAACCCTCCTCTAGTTGCTCTTGAATTTGCTTCTTGAGCTCTGCTAATTCCATAGGAGGCATCTTATACGATCTCTTAGCTATAGGTACAGTTCCAGGTATTAAATCAATAACAAACTCAATGTCTCGATCAGGTGGCGTCTGGAAAACATCCAAAAATTCACACACCACCAGAATCTCCTCAATTGCGGCAGCATCCATATGATTCAACTCCAATCGCTTTGGTGCGGTTTGAGATGCTTCAAATTCTACGGTGATCCCTTCTTCATTGGTCAACTTCACCGTCTTCGTGGCATACTCAATAACTCCATTGTGCTTCCTCAACCAGTCCATACCAAGTATAATGTCCAATCCTTGAGAATCCAAAACAATGAGGTTGACGGAGAAGTCTACCCCCCCTTGTTCTAAGGCTTACTTTTGGACATACTATATTTGTCCTCATCTCTCCTCCAGGAGACTTAACCAATAGAGTAAACTTGATATGAGAGATAGGAAAACTATACTTGGCAACATATTTCGATGCAATGAATGAATGTGATGCTCCAGAATCAAACAACATAGTCACGGGGTTGGAGTTGCCGAGAAACATACCAATGACCACACCATCTGCTTGTTGAGCATCCTCCGTAGAGACATGGTTCACGTTATCACGAGCAAAATTCTGCTGTCCACAGTTCCCTTGTGGTTGTCCTCCATTGGGTCTTGGGTTTTGCCTCGGTGCATTGCTTCCTTGACCAAGGCCTGACTTAGGACATTGATGTGCAAAGTGTCCATCTTCTCCACAAGTATAGCACTTCTTAACTCCACCAGGATTATTGGATCGAGCTTGATTCTGAACATTTGCACCAGGAAAATTAGCTCGAGGTGCAAAAGGCAATGGAGGCCTAGGTGCTTGCATAACGCGGCGCTGCTGCACAAACTGAGTTGGGCGCGGTGCAAATCCAGGGTGCTGTACACGAGTACAGGAGTTGTACTATGGCGCATTAGGAGGCGCAAAGCGAGGGCACACATTACTTCCTTGTTGCTGTCCTTGATATAGTGCCTTCCTCTTGTTGCCTTGCTCCATCTCACGGACCTTGTTCTCCACAACAATTGCTTTGTCCACAAGCTTCTGGAAGTTGGCATAATCACAATTGAGCAATTGCACTTGGATTTCATTGTTGAGGCCTCTCATGAACAAGTATTGTTTCCGGCTGTCCCGGCTCACATCCTCAGGCGCATACCTTGAAAGTTGAGTGAACTTATTGAGATATTCACTCAAGCTCGATCTTCCTTGCCTCAAGTTTTCAAATTCTTGCCTCTTCAAAATCATAACTCCTTCCACATAATGAGAACGGAAGCTCTCTTTGAATTCGGCCCAAGTAATTCTCTCTTGGTTCTCATGAGCATTGCTTAAGGAAACCCACCAATCCACAGCTGCTCCAACTAGTTGATGAGAAGCGAAAAGCACTTTCTCCCGGTCACTGCATCGGACAATAGCTAGCTTCTTCTCCACTGCATCGGACTTGAGCCAAGCATTCGCATCGGACTTGAGCCAAGCATCCGCATCCATAGGGTCAGTGGCTTGAGCAAAGGTTGGCGGCCTAGTCCTCATAAACTCTTCCAACCGGTTATGAGGAGGTGGGGATGGCAGTGGAGGCATGTGGGGCTGATTGTTGATGTTACTTCCATCCTGCAGCTGTCCCATAGTTTGTATCATGGTCTGCATGAGCTAGTTCTGCATAGCCAAAAGTTGCTCGATACTCATAGCTCCATGAGCAGGTCCTTGTCCATTGTTGTTCTGGGGTACTCCATGGTTCTCCTCTTCATCATTGCCATCCCTCTGGTTACGAGTCCTCACCATCTGAAGAAAAGCAATAGGTAAGGATTAGAAAACCGTCCCCAACTATATGCATCAAGGGATATGAAACTAAACAACTCACTAGCCTAGGTGGACTTGGCAATGCTAAAGCATCCCAAAATCCTCTATTAAGCACACAAGCAAGCAATATATAGCAAACAACACACCAAACAAAAAACACATCGATTCTGGAGTGCTCCTATGTGCTCTAAAGTGTCCATTCTATCTAGACTGCATCCTACGGTCAACCTGTGGCTCTGATACCAATTTGTGACACTCGGTTCTGAAAATGAACCAAGTGAACGCATATGTGTGCCCACGATGTTCAACACACATACACGAGTGCATTCACAAAAGGATATACAGAAACTTACCACAAAACAAGATTAATTAAGTATTTCATTACACAAACCATATTATCCTCAAATACAAATTCTATACTAATGACAAGTTCAACAAATGCAGCGGAAATAAACTAAATAAGTGACTATGCAGCTAAGCAATAGGGTATAGCGCAGCTCCATGCAACACCACAGGCAAAGCTGACGGTAGACACGGCCTAGTACTCCGCATTATCATCGTTATACTCCCAATCCTGACCTGCCAATGTTGGTGGGGGAATTGCAAGGGTGAGTACATGTCGTACTCAGCAAGTGTGGAAAGTATGACATGTAGCTGATACAAACGATGAGTGTTGAAAAGTACATTAAAACATTTGAAAAGCAATATATTATATGTATGTGAAGTAATTCCATCATAAATCCAATACATATTCATCACCATCATCCATATTCCAGATTTCACATTACCATTAACCATAACCATTGCCATAAACCATAATACCATCCCATCACCAGTACCAAACCATAACCTTCCCAAAAACCATCCCAATACCAGGTTCCCTCTAATCATGGAAGTTGTCCAGGTGCTCATAACCGGGAGCACGAGTATCATGATAGTTTTTTTAGACACTCTGCAGAGGTTGTACCGCTTTACCCACGTGTTTGTGATTTCATCACCCGTCGGCGACTAGAGAAACCTCCCTTACGCCAATTACACTTCCTTTGGTGTATGGCCAAGAGATCACAAAATAGCCTTTACAAAGGGATTACTAGCCTATTTAGACCCCACTAAGGTTTTACCGGTGGCGATGCCTCCAACTGAGTACATCTTCAACCAAGGGGCCCCTCTTGAGCCATTCGGATCCCAGGGTAGTCCCACCAATCATCAACAAACCCAATACAACTACCCCTTCCCCCAGCATCCTTAATGGTCCAAATAACACTAGCAAAGCACTAATTAATCAGCTATGCCAAACCCATACTTGGCCTCGTGGTGGCACTGTAGTCCTGGCTTATTCTTGCATGAACCGGTCCTTAGATCTAAAGCAAGCAAACCACCATATCATCCAACCCATCCACATATTGGGCTTGCTTAGATCATCCATTACCATATCATATTAACCAGTTCACGTTAATTATAATCTCATAAATGCATCATTAATGTGTAGTATTGTTTTCCCATCCCAATTAATTAAGCGAAGCAAAAAGGTAAAAAGCCCATCCCGACTCTCTACCATAAAATCCAGGTGACAAGGGTGGTCAAACAAAACTAGTAAACTTCCTATCATAGGATTTCCCATCATAATTGACACAAGCATGTGGTTTTGCGAACAAAACATTTATTTTAAAACAGGCTCAATATGCTTCAAGGACACTTGCCTTGCTCTTGGGGTTGATTAGGATCAAAGCCTTCAAACTCTTGGTTCTCTAGATCCTCCGCGGCACTTTCTAGCGCAAATCCGTCTAATCCACACAATAAACATACAACAAGAAACACAATCAAGGAATGCACAAACATTACTCAATATGACATGATATGCATGATTAATGCAAAAGCAAGGTGGAACTTGTTAATGAGTTGTTTTTAATGATCACTAACTAGTTCTAATAGCTTTTAACAAGTTTATACAGGTTTGGATGTGATTAGATCTAATTTTAGAATTAACTCAATAGAATATAACCAGGAAAATCGGACTACTCCGCTAGGGACCGGACAAGTCCGAACTTTACGAGATCGGCGGATTAGGGTTTTCTAGATCGACGTGAATTTTGAGATTAGGGGTCGAATTCACGTAAGGAAAAGAGAATAGAAGGTATACCAGGTGTTTAGAACTCTAATGAATCAAGAAACTTGGAGGTAAAACTTGGATCTTGATGATCTAGGGTTGGTGATGAACTTGGAGATGAATTGGTGATGAAGAACGAAACTTGATGGAGATCTTGATCCTCTTTCGTTTCCTTCTCTTCTTCTTCTTGCTTGGGATCTCCTCCTCCCTCCTTGATGGTAGCTCTCCATGAACTAGGGTTTGGGTGGGGTGGAAAAGTGGCAAATAGAGATCAAGCCAAGGGGTGGGGTTGTTTATATAGAGGTGGAGGGCTAGGGTTAGATGGATTTCGAGTTTGAGATGAGTAGAGGCCGGTTTAGAGTCCCACATGGGCTCTAAAGGAGTTAGGCACGACGTCTCTAGGCCCACTTAATGTAAACCTAATAAACAAGTCGTGAAACAAAATATCAACTCGGAGTCCGAAATATCGGACAAGTCCGCAAAGGGGCCGGACTAGTCCGAAGCTAGTCAGAAAGAAATCGGACAAGTCCGAACTGGATATCGGACAAGTCCGAACTTATCTAGAGGGGAAAATGGACAAGTCCGCTGGAACACCGGACTAGTCTGGACAAGTCCAGGGTCTTAGCAAATTTTCAAGGATTCTTGGAACACTGGACTAGTCCGCATAGGACCGGACAAATTCGAAAGTGTCCAGAGGCAAAAACAGACTAGTCCGCAGCAAAGACGGACAAGTCCGATCGAAGTCAGAGAGAAATCGGACTAGTCCGCACCAAAATCAGACTAGTCCGCACTTTCCAGAATTTTAAGTGCGGTTTTGTTCCAAATCAATTTTAAACTCATTTCTCTTTATGTGGATTAATGGTAAACATGTATATGAATGTAAGTAGGGCATGATGCATGAAAATGAGGGTGTGACAAATAAGCATGGGAATCAAAACCTAAACCAGTTTTATCATTGCAAGTTTTAGAAGAATTCAACAGCAAGTCTAGATTCTTATTCCCATTACAAAAGTGCTCTAGTGTCCTATTGAGGTCATCAAGCTTTTTAGACAAGTCAAGGCAGTTTTCACATGAAGCTTTACCCTTAAGTTTACAGTTAGAACAATTTTTAACTTCATGTGTTCGTAAAGCATTGTTCAGAATGGAAATTTCATTCATTGCATCTTCTAGTTTCTTATCAATATTATCACATGCAGAACAATGCAAATCATTTGTAGAACAAGAAGCATTTTTTAAGTGTTTAACATTAAAATCCGACAGCTTTTTGTTCTTTTCAACTTCTTCATCAAGTCTATCTAGAGTGGAGTGTGCACTTCTTAATGTGGACAATTGTTCATAGATTAAGTCACATGAGGGACATGAATCATCACTAGGAATCAAGGTTTTCAAACGGTTGATTTGAGATTCTAGTGATTCAATTTTAGCAGCATTATCCCTAAGTTTGTCCTTTTTCTTGACAATAATAGTTGCACGAGAAATTGCAACACACATTTCATTACATGTTGAACATACCTAATCATCGTCACTGTTGTGTTCTGCATCCTCCTGACTTGATCTTGATCTTATTTTGCCCGTCATAAGCATAAGTTGGCCAGATCGTCATCATCTTCATCACTTCCAAATTCTACATCACTTGAACTGAGTTCTTGAAGTGCGGTGATGAAGCTGTTTATCATCTTGCGTCCTATAGTACACTTCTTTTTCTCGTTGGAGTTTCCAAAGATGGTCTTGACCTTGTTCTGCTTCTCATCACAGGTAGTAGGACCTGAAAGATTAGGGCATTCTGTACGGGAGCGTCCTGTCTTACCACATTCAAAGCAACGCTGTGGTCTGGTGCTTCCTCTCCTTCTAGTTCTAACATTTTGCAATGCTTTTGAGAAGCAAGTAGAGATGAGTGCTATTCTTCTTCTGGAAATTCCTCAATCTGCTCAAGGGTTAGTGAGGACAGCAAAGTAAGAGTGTGGCAAGATGATGATTGGCCACAGCTAGGCATATCACGTTGTGAGACAAATGCAATAGACTTATTTGGATTCTTACGTGATAAGATGTCAATTTCATGAGTTTTTAGTTTAGAGTAAAGCACATCTAATGTAAGAGAACTCATGACAGTTGATTCACAAATAGATGTAACTTTCATCTCCCAGATTGACATGTCTAATGCACTAAGAAGTTCCCTAGCATTCTCAGCATCAGAAAAGTTAACATTGACACTACACAGTTTACTGGGAATTTTATTGAAACGAGCAAAAAGGTCATCAATAGACTCACTGGGTTGCATCTCGAAATGCATGTATTCCTTTTTGGACATATCTTGTCTCACCACCTTGATTGTGTTGGATCCTTCGTGATAGTCACAAAGCGCTCTCCACACATCGTATGCCGATCGGAGGTGTGCAACGCGGTCAAAGTCGCTCTAAGTGAGTTCTTGGATGATCAAGTTTTGGGATTTGTTGTTGTTGTCAACATCGCGTAGGTTCGCAACCGTTACTTGATCGTTTGGTGGTACTTCATAAGGTTTGTATACCTTTTCCCATATGCGTGTAACACCCCAGCCACTACGGGTCTTGCAGGCGTTACTCCTGCAGCTCTATAGGATCACAGACTAGCCCCACAGACCAACACTAGTCTTTTGTGCGCATTTTGTCCTCACTCGTGCGCACCCGGGAAAACTTCCGGGTCGGTCACCCATCCGTAAATTGCTCCAGGCCAAGCACGCTTAACCTCGAAGTTCTTTGCAAGTAGGCCTCCGAAAAAGAAGGTATACTATGAGTTATTCTATCAATCCTATTAAACCTTGAGCCAGAATGTCTCAATCTACCCCCCTTAGAAGACCGACGTCCTCGTCGGTCAACTCCCAAGCCAGGAACGTCTCCTCTTGGCCACTTCCATACATTCAGTACTGGCATACGTACCATACCGTGTCCCTCCTAGAGGACCCACGCGTCATGCGTACGTACCCACGTCCCTGACCCGTACGCACCCGTGAAACTGCGAGGGTCGACTCTGATACCATTCTGTAACACCCCAGCCACTACGGGTCTGGCAGGCGTTACTCCTGCAGCTCCATAGGATCACATACTATCCCCCCAGACCAACACTACTCTTTTGTGCGCATTTTGTCCTCACTCGTGCGCACCCAGGAAAACTTCCCGGTCGGTCACCCATCCGTAAATTGCTCCAGGCCAAGCACGCTTAACATCAGAGTTCTTTGCAAGTGAGCTTGCGGAAAAGAAGGTATACCTTGATGGTATGAGTTATTCTATCAATCCTATTAAACCTTGAGCCAGGATGTCACAATGGCGAAGCCTTGCGCCTAGATAAAAGCTTTCATGCGTGCTTTCCAAACCTGAAAATCAATGCCAACAAATACACAAGGTTTTGCGGAGTACTTCTCCATGAGGATTAGTTAAAAACACATGCAAATCATAAAGATTAGAGCAACCTTACTCTGATACCAATTGTAGGATCGAAGAGCACGTGAAAAGCTACCAGAGGGGGTGAATGGTAGATTTAAAAATCTTAAGCAGCGGAAATAATTAAATCTCAACCCCTTCGATAGAAAATTTATAAACCATGTGTGCATATGATATTAAACGTGTTCAATCGTGACAAAAACTGTAGATATCATAGAAAATCAAGTCACGATGACAACACAATAAGAATCACTCAAATCCGTCGAGAAAAACTCAAGTTACGATCAAAAGATTGAACTAATATCAATCTATTCTACTGAGTAAAAACAGTTCTATTTTTCGTTAAAGAAACTCGTGTAGATTAGAAATCACAAATCCAATGACCGTGAAATTTTAACCGATGATAGAAAATCAAGTTGTGAAGACAACTAAAAAATAATCACGTCAATCGGATCTGAAAAACTCGAGTTATGATAAAAGCACCCACGAAAGGTAGTGCTGTGCAGAAACTCGACGAGAAAAACTAGTCTAGAACAAGTCGAACGAACAAGGAACAAAAGTTCCTTTCAACTACGAATTTTATTCAATAGAACACAAGAGGAACAGCCCCAAAGTCGTCTACCACGAGTTCTAGCCTCCTTGCTTATATAACCACCTCAAAAGCCAACTCAACTCTAATCAGGACTCTAATCATACTCCTTTTCACGAATCAAAACTTTCCATAACTGCTCAAGACTCTTCTATACGCAGATAGAAGCAATCTTAAGACTTCCTAACAAACCAGGAACACGTCCCGTATTCCTAAACAGTTTGACTTTTGTGCGGCACATGAAAACTACCATAACCAACTCAATACTTTCCATAGTGAGCCATAACCGACTGAGCCAGCAGCCGAAGTCATAATGCGATACGATCTGATCCTTCAGATCTTCCTTCCATAACCCGTCTTCAGAACCATGTTGCCACGTCATGCATCGCATGCATACATGCGAACACCTTCCTTCTACCTCCAGTAACCTTCATATGCACTGCCCTTGATTCAATCATCTTGCACGTCCTCCTGACCCGTTCAACCACAATACCTCCTCAATTTGGTTGTTGGAACCTCATCTCCTCCCTGAGACTAGTCCAAAGGATCCTGTCACCAGCCATGACTTGAACTCAAGCAACACCAATTCCGCGACTTGAATCAAATTAGTTCCAAACACAACACCTTACGTGAGCACCACACATAAGCATGTTGCAAAACCACAGTAAAACGATATCAGCCATATCAACCAAAAATGCACCAAAATCTTAGCAAATGAATACTAAGCAATCTTTCCAACAAAGTAAAGCAAGTTCGAAATATTTCATAGTAAAAGTAGGAACATTGCGATCAAGCTCCGAATCTTGCCAAAGCAAATCGGAGCTTGAGCCAGAGCTTACTAAAGCTAGTACAACCTAGCGCCGGAGCTTACCAAAGCTAATACAACCTAGCGCCGGAGCTTACCAAAGCTAGTACAACCTAGCGCCAGAGCTAGAAAAACATGTCGGAGCTAACCAACATAAGTTGGACCTAGCAAAACATATTGGAGCTTAACAAAGACATGTCGGAGCTATCAAAAAAATGTCGGAGCTAAAGACAAAGCTCACCGGAGCTACCCAAAAACATGTTGGACCTTGACAAAGCAAGTCAGACCTATTGTCGGACCTTGCAGAAGCTCAGAGCTAGAATCAGACCTTGCTAAAAAGGGTATTTTGGCAGAATTTTAGAACTTATATCATCAAAGCCAATGTATTCAGTACAAGCCAATTTATTCAGCACACATAGGTCTCACAATCTCTCCCTTGATGAATGCATTGGCAACACCACTTAAAATCTGAACATTGGCTTATTCACATTAAAAATTTTGAAAACAATTTCTCTCCCTTTGGCAACACCACATAAACAATTTTTTCTTTTGAGAAAATCGTGCCAAAAATACTTGTGAATAAGTGCAATGTGTAATCAATTTCTCCCCCTTGCATACTTCTCCTAAAAAAATTCACATATTCTCTCTCCCTCTTTGACAATGTATTCAACAAGGTTCAAAAGAGAAATTTTAATTGTTATGAGCATATTATAACATATACATTTAAAACAAAGCTCATCTAATCATACTATCAAGTAACTTACACTATCACATCAATGAAATATATAAAGTAGTGTAATCCATGCTACAGATCAAGTGTAATTTTAAATGTAAGCAAATCATGATCTCACAAACTTAACTATTTCAAGACCTGAAAGCATGAAGCTTGTTGCTGCATTTTAGTACAATGTATTCAGTACAAGCCTATGTATTCAGTACAAGCCTATGTATTCAGCACACATAAGTTTCACAATCCAAATATATCCAGACCGTGAAAGGCTAGGAGGGTGGGATCATCTGTAGTGAATGCGCCGGAGTGTGAATTTGCATGGCATGGAACTTGCACGCTTTGCATTTCTTGACCAGCTTGACAGCATCTTGTAGTGTTGTGGGCTAGTAGAAGCCATGCTGGAAGGCTTTGCTGACCAGCGTGCGGAAGTCTGAGTGATTCCCGCATTCTCCTTTGTGGATCTCTGTGAGCAAGTCACAGCCTTCCTCCCGAGTTATGCACCGTAGCAGCACGCCGTTGGCGCCACATCTGCAGAGGTCACCTTCTACTGGCGTGTAGCGCTTTTCCATCCTCACGATCCTCTCAGTGGATACTGGATCCTTCGAGAGGATGATGTCCTTCAGATAGTCCCCGATCTCTGTTATCCATGCATCGGGACTCTCCTGAGCTTTTGGATTTTGGGCGCCGGGTAATATGGGGTCCCCGGTAGCACACACGATCCTCGGGGGGGGGGGGCCCATGGTTGTAGAGCCGCCGTGGTCGCAAGCTCTGAGGAGATGGGCTCGCCTTCTTTGCAAGGCCCCCACGCCTTGCAGTGGGCCGCACCAACCTTCTGCTGAAGACCCCTTCAAGGATCGGGGCTCCCGTGGATGCCATAGTTGACAAGGCGTCAGTGATGGAGTTGTCGGCGCGTGGTACATGGCATAGGTCAAAGGCCTAAAAGCTAGCTTCCAACTTCTTGATGTGTAGTGGTACGCCACGAGCTGTGGGTCGTTGCAGCAGCACTCTCCCCAGACCTGCTTGATGACTAGCTGGGAGTCTCCTTCAACCAGCATCTGCTGGACACCAAGACCCTACGCAGCTGTGATTCCAAAGATGAGGGCGTGCATCTAGGAATCCCTTGTGGGTTTTGTATGATTTATGACAAGCAAATTAGATCCTAACCACTTTGTTTAGATGAGCACAGGTTGTAATGAGAAAATGAGCAAAGTGCCAAAAAGAAAGGAGAATGAGGAGCAATGTGGAAACAAACTCAAGAAACAAGTGTAGTAGATCATTGTGCATGGAGTGTGTTAAGGAAACACACCCCAAGAGCTCAAGCACAATTATTCTCACACATTGCACAAATTCATACAGGACCGGACTAGTCCGAGTGACTCCGGACTAGTCCGATATCCTTCTGCACAAGATTGGACAAGTCCTCATAATGCGGACTTGTCCTCATAGTCCAGTTTTTCACTGACCGGACTTGTCCGATATCTCTCTGACTAGAATCAGACTAGTCCTTCCCAGTGCGGACTAGTCCCCCAAACTCTTCACAAGTTGCACAAAATCGGACAAGTCCGATCACACACCGGACTAGTTCGATATCTTTCTGATGTCAATCGAACAAGTCCGATATTAGCACGGACTAGTCCGAAAACCCTCTGACCTAAATCAGACAAGTCCTCCAAGTGCGGACTTGTTCCCCAAATTCACTTAGGGTTTCACTTATCCGGACAAGTCCGATATTGATCGGACTAGTCTGAAGATTTCCTGAACCAAAATCGGACAAGCCGCTCTCAGCCGGACAAGTCCGATATTTTGGGACACCTAGGGTTTGCTACACACAGCGCACCAGACTAGTCTGCTGTCCACCACGGACTAGTCCAATCTTTCTAAACCCTAACAGCAACTGTTGTAAACCCCATATAAATAGGTGTACACGGCCCATCTTTAAACTCTCTCGATCTCCTGCGCCGTCACACCTCCCAAGAGCCTAGAAAACACCTCTCTCCATGAAATCCAACACAAGAAAGATCAATCCGTTGAGGATACACTCTTGATCATTGGAGAGACACGATTCATCACTCATTGAGCTCTTGGTTTGATTCCCTAACACACTCCTGTGGTTTTCATTGTGATCTAAAGAGTGTGTTCTTGGTGGTGTTCAAATTGTAATCTTGGGGAGCCCTCAAAGTGTGAGAAGGCCCCTTGAATTTGGTTATTTGCCCTTTGTGATTAGTGAAGAGGATTGGCCTCCGTGGCGATCCGATGAGGGTAGGGTTGGAGAAGACCCGGTCCTTTTGTGGACTCCTCAACGTGGATGTAGGTTGCTTCTGTGGGAATCGAACCACGGGATAAAGTGCTTGTGTTCTTACTTTGCGCACATTGCTCTTACACTTCATATATATCTAGGGTTTCAATCAGTCTTTTTCACTTTACGTTGAAGCATTGAATATAAGATTAACTTGTGGTACATCCTAGTTCATAGTTGTGTAACACTTCAGTTACAAGTATATTTCCGTTGCATACATCCTAAGATCAAGATAATCGATCCAATTTGATCAACCTAGTCGGTACACACCGGACTAGTCCGCACTCTACCGGACTGGTCCGATATTTCAAGATTTGATCGGGTTGTTAAGTGTTGTAGGTTCCGACAGAAATTCAAAAAGGCCTATTCACCCCCCTCTAGGCAACATTCAATTGGTATCAGAACAGGACTCTTCAAAAGGAGATCATGTCGGGCATGAAGGACGTACACAAGAGCGTCAACCAAGAGAAGGTTGAAGAAGAAAAGAACCAAAAATTGGAGTGGCTCCTCGAGGCCATTCAAGACTTCGAGGATGACAATGAGGAGACGCTGGAACTCAAGGCGCTCCTAAGAAAGAAAACCCTCTCCAAGGGAAAAGTGAAGATTGAAGACGAGAGGAAGAAGAAGGGGAGTAGTCTCACCGACTACTCCCGATATCCTTTTAATTATGATAGCCTAAATTCTAACAACAATCATTATCTATCTATTCCACTTGGAAAAATCCCACACTTTGACGGCAATGACTACTCAATGTGGAGGCAAAACATGAAAATGCATTTGATTTCTCTCAATCCAAGTTTGTGGCACATAGTATGCACAGGAATAGATATCCCAGACGATGATGAAGATCTCACACCTAGCCAAGAGCAAGCAATCCATCGAAATGCCCATGCTGCTGCAGTCATTACCTCATCACTCAGTCAGGATGAGTTCACAAAGGTGGATGGACTCGAGATCACAAAGGAGATATGGGATACGTTGCAAACCGCACATGAAGGCAATAATCATGTGCGAGAAGCGAAGATCGAGATGATTGAAGGCGAGTTGGGAAGATTCATCATCGAAGAAGATGAGTCGCCACAAAATATGTACAACCAAGTAAAGACGCTCATCAACAAGGTGCGAGCTTACGGAAGCAAGAAGTAGAAAGACCACGAGGTGGTGAAGCTCATTCTTAGAGCTTTCATGCCTCGCAATGTCACCTTGTGCTCGATGATACGAGAAAGCCCCGTGTACAAAAAGATGACCCCGGATGAGTTACTTGGGAAAATCATCAACTTTGAGATGATGGAAAAGCAAGCCAAGCATGTTAAGGAGATTGAAGATCTTACCTCGGCAAAGAAGAAAGGAGTAGCTTTGAAGTCCACTCTCAAGCTCTTGTCTAGAGAAGCGCAAGAAGCTCAATTAGAAGAAGACAGTGACGATGAGAGCAGCGACTTGGATGAAGATGACATGATACTATTCATGAGTAAATACAAAAGAATGATGAAGAAAAGACAAGGGGCTAAATCAAGTGAAGGGAAGTATAAGGAAAAATCAAGACTGAAGCTGAGGCGGGCATGCTATAACTATGGTGAGTATAGCCACTTTATAGTTGATTGCCCATATGAAGAGAACAAGAAGAAGACCAAGGAAATGAAGCCCCAACCTAAGAAATTCTTCAAGAAGAAGAAGCAAGCTGAACAAGCGCATCTAGAGAAAGAGTGGGACTCAAATGATGAGTCCTCATCCGAAGAAGAAGAAGAAGAAGAAGAGATGGCTAGCATAGCCATCGAGAAGACATCCAAAAAGGTCCACTCTCTCCCCTACTCTCGGCACATGGAAGGGGAACGGCACTTGCATCATGGCAAAGGAAGGTAAAAGAAAGTTAACAACCAAACCCCCTTACATACATTCCTATTCTAGTGATAGTGAAATTGCTAGTGATAAGAAGATATGCTCATCGACTTAGATAAGAAAACAGCTGCAAAAATGAAATTTTTACTTGATCAACTTGTTGAGAAGGAGAAGTTGATAAACCGTCAAGAAGACATGATTATCTCCCAAAAGGTGGATTACGTTGAACTTGACAAGCTTCTAGAACTTGAAAAGGAGCGAAGCAAGTCACTAGAGCTTGAGTTAGCTTCAAGCAAGGAAGCTTGCTTGGATCTAAGCGACTCAAATACTACAATCAAGGACGAACTTGCTAACGTAATCAAGGTTAACAAGATCCTTGAGGTACAAGTTGAGTCACTCGAGCAAAGTGACCCTTCATCCTCTTCAAGCTCGCCTTCTCAACCCCTTAAAACTGAAACTGCTTCTACTTGTGCATGTGGTAAAGTTGACACCAGCTTGAAAGACACTACCAAGGACAAGCATCCTTCACAAAATGGCATATTTGACAAGGAGAAGATCAAATATGCACGTAGTGCATACTTGGTCACAAGACCTCCAAATGTCAAATATGGCATTGGTTACACTTATGGTGAAAAACAACATGCTAGAAGCCATAAGAATAACAAGGAGAGCATTGCCTTTGTAAAGGGAAGACCCTCTCAAACTGGAAAGTCCAAAGTTAACACACATGATCACCGGACTAGTCCGGTCGGGACACGGACAAGTCTGATCTCCCGAACTAGTCCTGTATATAAGCAACAACAGTTGCTTTTTAGAACCATTGATGCATCTTATATTTTAGTGAGAAGTAATTCTGGTAAGATTTATGCTCATTATGTTGGGCCACGCCATGGGAACACCAAGTCTCATGTGTGGGTGCCTAGATCCCTTGTGACTAACCTAAAAGGACCCAAACAAGCTTGGGTACCTAAAACCAAGGCATGATTTGTTTTTGCAGGCCTATTCCTCCAATAGATCTAAATGGGTGCTAGACAGTGGCTGCACCAACCATATGACCGGAGAAAGAAGGATGTTCGTTGAGTATGAAGAAAATGGGGATCCAAGCGAGGGCATCTATTTTGGAGACAATAGTCAAGGAAAGATGCTCGGTACCAGTAAAACTGCCATATCATCTCAACATACTCTTTCTCATGTTTTACATGTTGATTCCTTTGATTATAACCTGCTGTCCATATCTCAATTATGTGACAAAGGTTATACTTGCTTGTTCACTAATGAGGGTGTGACCGTCTCTAGAAGGAGTGATGGTTCCATTGCCTTCAAGGGTATGTTAAAGGGAAAGCTCTACCTTGTTGACTTCAACAAGGATAAAGCCAAACTTGACACATGCTTGATTGCAAAGACCAACATGGGTTGGCTGTGGCATAGACGGCAAGCACATGTTGGTATGAGGAACCTTCAAAAACTCCTCAAGGGCGATCACATCTGAGGTTTGAAGGATGTTGTTTTTGAGAAAGACAGGCCTTGTAGCGCGTGCCAAGACGGGAAGCAAGTTGGAGCACCTCATCCCGCTAAGAGTGTCATGACTACAACAAGAGCGCTCGAGCTACTTCACATGGACTTATCTGGTCCAATTGCTTACATAAGCATCGGCGATAACAAATATGGCTTAGTAGTTGTTGATGATTTTTCTCGCTTCACTTGGGTTTTCTTTTTACATGATAAGGCAGAAACACAAGGAACCTTGAAGAAATTTTTCAAGCGTGCTTAAAATGAGTTTTCATTGACGATCAAGAACATTCATAGCGACAATGGCACGGAGTTCAAGAACACACAAGTTGAGGAGTACTTAGATGAAGAAGGCATAAAGCATGAGTTTTCAGCACCTTACTCCCCTCAATAAAATGGAGTTGCCGAAAGGAAGAACCGAACCCTCATAGAGATGGCGAGAACAATGCTCGATGAGTACAAGACCTCGGATCGATTTTGGGCAGAAGCGGTTAACACCGCTTTCATGCCATAAATCGACTTTATCTTCATCGACTACTCAAGAAGACATCCTATGAGCTACTCACCGGTAACAAGCCTAATATTTCATACTTTCTTGTTTTCGGTTCCAAATGCTATATTTTAAACAAGAAGCCTAGGACTTCAAAGTTTGCTTCGAAGTCCGATGAAGGTTTCTTGCTTGGTTATGATTCGAACTCTTACGCCTATCGTGTCTTCAACAAGACCTCCGAACTTGTTGAAGTGGCACGTGACGTAGTGTTAAGATGAAACTAACAGCTCCCAAAAAGAGCAAGTTGATCCATGTGCACTATATAGAGAAGATGCTCCTTGTCGAGCATTGAGAAGAATGGCATTGGGTGAAGTTCGACCACAAGCACCACCTCTACATATGCATGAGGAAAATGAACCACAAGAGGGGGCCAATGATCAAGGGGGAGCTTCCATAAAGATCAACCTCAAGAAGACGAAAATGATCAACAAGTCAATGAGGGCAACCATCTAGGGGGAGAAGAAGATGACCATGAAGATTCAAGACAGCAAGTGCCACACCCAAGAGTACACCAATGCGTCCAAAGGGATCACCCAATTGATAACATCATTGGTGACATCCAAAAGGGAGTAACTACTAGATCTCGCATAGCTAATTTTTGTGAGCATTATTCATTTGTATCCTTTTTGGAACCACGCAGGTTGAGGATACATTGAAGGATCCGGATTGGGTAGTGGCCATGCAAGAAGAGCTCAACAACTTTAAACGGAACAAGGTGTGGTAACTAGTCGAAAGACCCAAATTCAATGTTGTCGGCACCAAATTGGTTTTCCGCAACAAACAAGAGGAACACGGGGTGGTGACAAGGAACAAGGCGCGACTTGTGGCCAAAGGAGATTCACAAGTCAAAGGTTTGGATTTCGATGAAACCTTTGCTCCCGTAGCTATACTTGAGTCTATTATAATATTACTTGCATATGATACTCACCATGATTTCAAGCTCTATCAAATGGATGTGAAAAGGGCCTTCCTCAACGGACCAATCAAGGAGGAGGTGTATGTGGAGCAACCCCCCCCCCCCCCCCAGGTTTGAAGATGAGGAGTTCCCCGGCCATGTATTTAAACTGTGTAAGGCTCTCTACGGCCTCAAACAAGCTCCTAGAGCTTGGTATGAGTGTCTTAGATATTTCTTAATTGAAAATGGTTTTATGATCGGTAAAGTAGATTATACATTGTTTACAAAGAACTTTGACAATGATCTCTTTATTTGTCAAATTTATTTTGAGGATATAATCTTTGCTTCCACTAACAAATCTTTTTGTGAGGAATTTAGTAAGATTATGACAGATAGGTTTGAGATGTCTATGATGGGAGAGCTAAAGTACTTCTTGGGATTCTAAGTGAGGCAACAAAACGAAGGGACATTCATAAGCCAAACTAAGTACACTCAAGACATACTCAAGAAGTTTGGAATGGACAAGGCGAAGCCTATAAAGACTCCCATGGCAATGAATGGCCACTTGGATCTCAATGAAGATGGACCAAACATCGATCAAAAGGTATATCGCTCCATGATTGGATCTCTACTCTACTTATGTGCATCTAGACCAGACATTATGTTGAGTGTATGCTTGTGTGCAAGGTTTCAAGCCAACCCAAAAGAGTGTCATTTAACAGCCGTTAAAGGAATCTTGCAGTATTTAGTTCATACACCCAACCTAGGCCTTTGGTACCCCAAAAGTTCCAAATTCAATCTCATTGGTTACTCCGATGCAGATTATGCCGGATGCAAAGTAGATGGAAAAAGTACCTCCGATACATGCCAATTCCTAGGAGGATCCCTAGTTTCTTGGTCCGCCAAGAAACAAAACTCCATTGCCTTATCCACGGCCGAAGCGGAGTATGTTGCAGCCGGGAGTTGTTGTGCACAACTCCTTTGGATGTGATAAACTCTAAGGGATTACGGTTACAATATGAACCATATTCCACTCCTTTGTAATAATGAGAGTGCCATTAAAATTGCCCATAATCCCGTTGAGCACTCTAGGACTAAACACATAGACATCCGGCATCACTTTTTGAGAGACCATTCAATGAAGGGAGATATAGCCATTTCACATGTCAATACAAAAAAGCAACTAGCCGATATATTCATCATGCCACTTGATGAAAAACGCTTTTGAGAACTCCGAAATGAACTAAATATTCTCGATGCTCGGAGTGTGGCTTGAAAACTTGTATACCTGAATGTTGTCTTCAAAATTCATTGATTGTGTTGTGAAAATCATCTCTCTCAATTTTTCTGAAAAACTATGTCAATTACTAGATCTTGGTGAATCATGATCATTGCTTGATTGTTGAATGATTACTAATCGTATTCATCAAGATTATATGATTTGATTTGCCTCCCTATTTTATTAATAAGTACCTTCGAATATATACGAATAGGCTAAGCATTTCTTTCCTGGTGACCACGGACTAGTCCGTGGTTACCCGGACTAGTCCGTCCGTGCAGACTAGTTCGCAGAGGGACAGTTAGGCCGGACTTGTCCGGCAGACCATGGACTAGTCCGATATAGTCTCTGGAAAAGTAAGGACTAGTCCGATCATTTTTGGACAAGCCCTATTTTTGGTGTCCATAACCCTAGCCTCCGCCAAACCCTAATCTTCCTCATCCCACACTTGCCTCAAGCTTTCTCTCTCCACGCTCGAGCTCCCCAAGGCGATTTGGCGATTCCTGCATCAAAACTTTGCGAGTTTGGGTGGAAATCAACCTCCATTGCTCAGGGATTGAAGACCACAGACTTGTCCGCTCCTTCAACACCTACATCTCCAAGAATCGAGCAATTTCGTTAAATTTTCCTCCCAAACCCGGGAAATAGCTATTTCCTTCGTTTGTGATCAACTAGCTTGGTTCCTTCCACCATATGCATTCTTCCTTGATGTATTAGATTGATGCTAAGCTAGTTGTGCATTAGGAATCACCATTTGTCTCATAGTTAGGGTTTTAGAGGTTGAACACCGGACAAGTCCAGTCCATGCACGGACAAGTTGGTCAACCAGACTAGTCCGTGCATGTACACCGGACTAGTCTGATTTTCTGAACTCAACCCTAACTTCTTAATTCTTCAATGCAATTCCATGTCATCTATTCTCATCAATACCTTGTGAAATCCATTCTTAGGACAATGTTGAGCACCAACGACGAAATCTCTGATTTCGAGGCAGAGATGGACCACGAAGCCGTGCTTCGGTCCTCGACGAGCCTAAGCAAGAAGCGCCAAGAGTGCCCATCCAAGCCGACTACCTCTCCTCCCCAGGCTCGACGGAAAGTGCTCGCAAAGAAGCCTGCCTCCAAGGCTTCTGCTGGAGGAGGCCCTAGCTCAGCAAGTGCCCGCCAAGCAAAACGCAAGGGCAAAGGGATTGCAACGGGCCCGATTGGCCCCCTAAAGTTGTCAGCTCCAAGGCAAGGGGCACGGGATCCCACGGAGGAAAGATTCAATGGCAAGGGCAGTGACACAGCTGCAAAGTTCTGGAATGTGGATTGTTACAGCCGTCCCAAGCAAGCTGCTGATGGGAGGTTCCGGAGTAACTTCCATGCAGACTTTTACAAGTCTGTATATCTTCCGATGAAGACCCCCGTGGTGCGTAGCCAATGGATCAATTGGGCGCATTTTGAGAAGAAGGGTTGCTCACCTTTTGTTAAGGTGATCGAGGCAGTCGAGAGGCATGGATTGAAGGACCTCTTCGCCTTCAGGAAAAATTGGAATGATAAGGTCATCGCGCAATTCTATGCAACGTGCCACTTTGCTAGTGATGAGGAATAAAGGGTGACTTGGATGACTAACGGATCCAAGTACACCATTACTTATGAAGAGTTTGCAAGATTGCTACATCTTGACACCTCCAGCAATGACAATGTGATCATCCACAACATTGGTGTCATTGAGAAGGACAGGATGAAGTTTCTTTATGAACCCAACTCAAAGTTCAATCCTCCATCCATGAAGAACATGAGTCCCTTCTTTGTGGTGCTGAACAGGGTCCTAAGGAAGACCATTGCCCCCAAGGATGGCTATGTTGGAAGTGTTCAAGGGTACCTCAGGACCTTGATGAAGGTCATAAGCAAAGACAGGAAGTTTGATGTCTTTGATTACATTTGGAACGACATGGTGAACATATCCTGTACCCCAAATAGGTCCTGTGGCTATGCACCTTACCTCATGTTTATGATTGAGAAGGTCACAGGAATAGAGTTCGTCAAGGATGTGGAACACCTCCCCTTGAGGCCCTAGAAGCCTCAAAAAGCAAGTGTTCGTGCTCCTACCTCTCCAGCTTCGAGTCCTGAGGCTCCAGTGAGAGCCAGTGGAGATGCTAGGGCTGCTCCCACCCCTAAGGCCCCTCCTCAAAAGGGGTCCCCAAGTGGCATCTTGAAGTATCTGGCAGCCATTTTACATCTTGCAAAAAGGCTGAAGTGAAAGCCCACAAGCTAAACAAGAGAAGAAAGGACGACATGAGATATGTCAAAGAGAATGTGAAGCAAATTTGCCAAAAGCTGGAGATCGAGCCCATTGGGTCTCCAGTCATTTGCAATGACTCAGATTCCGACTTCACCGAGCTCGGGCCCCTGACTCCCTCCGAGCTTGCCTATTTTGGCATTGGGGACTCGAGTGGTTCCATTCCTCCTCCCCCTCCTCATCAACCAGAGAATGAAGATGAAGATGATAAGAGGACCGACAGCGAGGCTTGAAGACCTTAGGTCCCTCCTCTCCTTCTTTTTGGTATCTTGATGCCAAAGGGGGAGAGATTGAGGGGGAGTCTTAGGAGTCTTAGGTTTTAGCTGTAGGATGTGAGGAGAGCTCTCTTTTTGTGTCTTTTGTCTATTTGTGGGTTGTAAGACTTATAATATGCTCTTTTAGTACTATTGGTCCTATGATGCAATGTTTTGAACTGTTTGTGAAGATATTGATGAAATCTGTGTTTTTGCTCTAAGAATGGCATATATGCTTGTTGTTAACATGTTGATGTCAATTATGTCATTCTCATCATGATTATTGTTTGTATACACTTAGTTCGGCATCCCACCATAAAGAGTGCACATATGGATCATGTTTTCATTGCTTAATGTGTTTTAAACTCATATGTGCACACTTTATGAAAATCTCAACTTTTTATCATATTTTTTGAAATCTCAATTTGTTGTCATCAATCACCAAAAAGGTGGAGATTGAATGTGCATCTAGGAATCCCTTGTGCGTTTTGGATGATTTATGACAAGCAAATGAGATCATAACCACTTTGTTGAGATGAGCACGGGTTCTAATGAGAAAATGAGCAAAGTGCTAAAAAGAAATGAGAATGAGGGGCAATGTGGATAAGAGCCCAAGAAACAAGTGTAGTAGATGATTGTGTGTGGAGTGTGCTAAGGAAACGCACCCCAAGATCTCAAGCACAATTATTCTCACACATTGCACAAATTCATATAGGACTGCACCAGTCCGACTAACTCCGGACTAGTCCGATATCTTTCTGCACAAGATCAGACAAGTCCTCACAATGCAGACATGTCCTCACAGTCCAGTTTTTTACTGACCGGACTAGTTTGATATCACCACGAACTGGTCTTATATCTCTCTGACTGGAATCAGACAAGTCCTTCCCAGTGCGGACTAGTCCCCCAAACTCTTCACAAGTTGCACGAAATCGGACAAGTCCGATCACACATCGGACTAGTCCGATATCTTTCTGTTGTCAATCGGACAAGTCCGATATTAGCACGGACTAGTCCGAAAACCCTCTGACCTAAATCGGACAAGTCCTCCAAGTGCGGACTTGTTCCCCAAATTCACTTAGGATTTCACTTATCCGGACAAGTCCAATATTGATCGGACTAGTCCAAAGATTTTCATAACCAAAATCGGACAAGTCTGCTCTCAGCCGGACAAGTCCGATATTTCGGGACACCTAGGGTTTGCTACACGCAGCACACCGGACTAGTCCGGTGTCCACCACGGACTAGTCCGGTCTTTCTAAACCCAAACAGTAACTTTTGGAAACCCCATATAAATAGGTGTACACGGCCCATCTTTAAACTCTCTCGATCTCCTGCGCCGTCACACCTCCCAAGAGCCTAGAAACCACCTCTCTCCACGAAATCCAATGCAAGAAAGATCAATCCTTTGAGGATACACTCTTGATCATTGGAGAGACACGGTTCATCACTCATTGAGCTCTTGGTTTGATTCCCTAACACACTCCTGTAGTTTTCATTGTGATCTAAAGAGCGTGTTCTTGGTGGTGTTCATATTGTAATCTTGGGGAGCCCTCAAAGTGCGAGAAGGCTCCTTGAATTTGGTTATTTGCCCTTTGTGATTAGTGAAGAGGATTGGCCTCCGTGGCGATCCGACGAGGGTAGGGTTGGAGAAGACCTGATCCTTTTGTGGACTCCTCAACGTGGATGTAGGTTGCCTCTGTGGGAACCGAACCATGGGATAAAGGGCTTGTGTTCTTACTTTGCGCACATTGCTCTTACACTTCATATATATCTAGGGTTCCAATAAATCTTGTTCACTTTACATTGAAACATTGAATATAAGATTAACTTGTGGTACATCCTAGTTCATAGTTGTGTAACACTTCAATTACAAGTATATTTTGGCTGCATATATCCTAGGTTCAAGATAATCAATCCAATTTGATCAACCTAGTCGGTACACACCAGACTAGTCCGCACTCTACCGCACTAGTTTGATATTTCGAGATTTGATCTGATTGTTAAGTGTTGCAGGTTTCGACAGAAATTCAAAAAGGCCTATTCACCCCCCCCCCTCTAGGCCACATTCAGGGCCTCGTACTCTGCCATGTTGTTTGTACCCTTGAAGTCGAGGCACACCGCGTACTTGGACTGCTCCCCTGTTGGAGAGGTGACCAGTACATCGGCTTCTGCCCCTTGCTTCCGCGAGGATCCATCAAAGAAGAGTGTACAGTGAGGCCCAGTAAGCGCCGGTGCTCTGGGCTCTAGCTTGCTGATTTCTTGGCCCCCTAGATTGCTTGGCGAAGGAGTCCACTCAGTAACGAAGTCTGCCAGAGCTTGGCTCATGATTGCGTGTCATGGTATGAAGTCGAGCTCGAACTCTGTGAGTTCGTCGGCCCATTTGGCGATATTTCCTATTGCGTTGGGGCTGTGCAGCACCACCCCCAGTGGGAGCGAAGTCACCACTGAGACTCTGTGCGCTTGAAAGTAATGGCAAAGCTTCCTCAATGCAATGAGTACCGCATAGAGCAGCTTGTGCACCTCAAGGTACCTTGTTTTCGCTTCATGTAGGACTTCGCTGATGATGTAGACCAGGCGTTGGATGGTCCGGCACCTTCTCGGGGAATTCGCCACACCTTCTTCCCTCTGCTCCAGGTCCGGAAACTCCATGTCTTCAGGGCCTGGCGCTTCCTTTGGGGGATGGGACCCAAAGGCTTCTTGACCTTCGGGTCCTCTTAGGGGGGACCCGGACATCCTCCGGCGGCTGGGACCCAGAGGCTCCTTGCTCTCCGAGGACCCCTTGGGGGACCCGGACCTCCTTTGGGGACTGGGACCTAGAGGATCCTTGCTCTTCGGGGCCCCCTTGGGGGACCCAGACATCCTCTGGGGGCTGGGACTCAGAGGCTCCTTGCTCTCCGAGCCCCCTTGGGGGACCCGGACATCCTCTGGGTGCAGACCCAGAGGGAGGCTCCTCTGTTGTTGGTCTCCCCCGCAACCTCCAAGCCCTGGGGCTCAGAATCAGCAGTAGGGGCCCCTTCCTTTCGTCTGGGCTGCTACTGCTCGGCCTGCTCTGCAACCAAAATCATGCTTACCACCTTTGTTGTGGCAGCGATGTAGAGGTAAAGGGGCTCCTTTAGCTCTGGTGCCACCATTATTATTAGCGTCGTCAGCTGCTGCTTTAGCTCGCGGAACGCCTTATCCGCTTCTTCGGTCCAGATGAATGGTCCGAACTGGCACAGGAGCATGAAGAACAGGAGGGACCGCTCAGCCATCCTAGAAATAAACCGATTGAGCGCTGCCAAGCACCCTTCAAGCTTTTGCACGTCTTTGATGCGGGCTGGAGGCCGCATCAGCTCCACCGTCTTGATCTTCTCTTGGTTGGCCTCAATCCCTCGGTGTGAGACCAAGAAACCGAGGAGCTTCCCAGCTTTGACTCCGAACACGCACTTGTCGGGATTGAGCTTCGTGTGTGTGGTCTGCAATCTATTAAAGACTAGGGTGAGGTTTTCTAGCAATAATGTATGGGTCTGGATCTTAACTACAATGTCATCGACATGTACCTCTACAAAGTCCCGAATGAGGTACCCAAATGTTTTATGCATAGCTCGTACAAAGGTGGGGAGGGCATTCTTAAGACTGTAAAGCATGGAGACATTGTAGTAAAGGCCATCTACGATTATAAATGCGGTATGTTATTCGTCCCCTCTAGACATTGGGATTTGGTGAAACCCCGAGTAGGCATTGAAAGCATAGCATATCGCATCCTGAGGTTGAATCTATGATTTGATTGATTCTAGGGAGAGGGAAAGGATCTTTAGGACATGCCTTATTGAGGTTGGTGTAGTCGATGTACATCCGTAGCTTACCACCGGCCTTGAGACAACAACAGGATAGGCCAACCATCTGGGATGGTGAACCTCCCGTATGAAGGCGGCATCGAGGAGCTTCTTGATTTCTTCGAGGATGAAGTTTTGTCACTCGATGGACTTCTTACGGGGTCTCTGTTGTTGTGGCCGGGCATCGGGCAGATCTTCAGACGGTGCTCGATCACCTCCTTGGGGATACCTAGCATCTGCGACGGCTGGCAGGCGAAGACGTCAACGTTAGCGCGTAGGAAAGCGGTGAGCTTCGATTCCTGCTCGCTGTCCAGACTTACCACGATACGGGTTTTCTTGGCTGCATCAGAGCCAATCTGGATTTCCATGATGGGCACATCGTCATCGTAGGAGGGTTGCACTCGTGGTGCAATGGTGCGAGTGCACGCGCGTGGGTCTGGCGGAGGCTGACTTGGTCCAGCATTGCGTAGGTTAGGTGCTAGGGCTGTTACCAGCGCTGGGAGCTTCTCCAGCAGCAGCGCGGTCACCACAGATCTTGAGGATGCTGGAGGATGTCTGCATCTTGAGGACGAGGTAGTCGTAATGGGCTACAACCATAAACCGGTACAGGGTTGGCCTGCCAATAATGGCTTGGTAGGGGAGGCTATCCTCCGCGACGTCGAATAGGATATTCTCCGTCCTGAAGTTCTCGGGTGTCGTAGGGTCACCCGGAGGTGGATGCAGCCGTAGGAGGTAACAGTCTCTGGTCCTACCCTTGAGAATGGTCTCGACGGGGCGAGCATGGACACGAGGAACTTCAAATGGTCGAAGGCCGCACGGCTGATGAGGTTGAGGCCGGCTCCACCATCTACCAGGATGTGGTAGAACATTACATTGGCGATGGTTGGGGCGACGAGGATGGGCAGCTGTCTGGCTCCAGCCATGTTCTTGGGGTAGTCGGAGGCATCGAAGCTGATCGGCGTCTCCATCCATCTGTGATGCGGTGTTGGGGCATGTGTAGAGGCTGCTGAAACCATTGCCCGACACTGGGTCTTGACCGTATTCCTGGATGCGGTTTCCCAAAATCCTCCACGGATGACGTGGAGTGCTTTGCGAAAATCATGGTCGCAGTTGAGGTTGAAGTTCAAAGCCTGGTGGACCGTTTCTATGGCGCATTCCGGCCTTCAGAACTCCATCTCCACGTCTTTGTTGACAGGCTGGTCGACCTCTTGCGGCTCGATCTTGCCGCTACTCGAAGGCTTGATGAACACCATGATTGGTGAAAGCGCGACCACTCTTTTGAGGGAAAAAGCCCCTACCTAGCGCACCAAATGTCGAAGTGTTAGAGTGACACTTCCCCAGGATTTGCTAAGGAGCAGCCCGCGGAGGTTCTTTATTTGGCGGGCCTACCCCTCAATCAAGTGTACTAGCGAATGGAGTTAGAGATAGTGGTTTTTACGTGTTTGGGCCGCCAGGAGCGTAACACCTTACTCCACGGTGAATTTTATTGCTGGTTAGTGTGTATGTGTGTGTGTATCGAGGATTCTGAGTCAGGTCCTCTGTAACAATGGCGGTCCGGTCCTTTTATAACAAGGACCGAACTCCTTACAAGTGGGGTCCCGGGGCGATCTTATCCTAAAGATCTAAGTCTTCTTGCATAAGCTTCCTCTGAGTGTGGCAGTGAAGACTCGCCGTCTTGCTGCCTCCTTTGTGAGCAGCCCATGCGTCGTTGCTGACAGTGGCAGAAGGTGTCCCGTCAGCCTGTCTTGTTGTTGCAAGCCACCCACTTGGCTGAGTGGGATAGGCCTGCAGCACCTTCACTATGATGCGATTAGTCATAGCGGTCTCTGACCGTTGGCGTGCTCCGCATTGTGTGTCGGAGGTGGGTGTGGATCTTCAATGCTTGAACTGAGCGGAGCGCACCATCTTTTAACTCCTGCACCTCACTGTCTGGGGTGAGCTGCGGGACATGTTGCAGCGTCGGAGGTCCTCGCTGGGGAGGCTAGCCCTGGTCCTTCGTGACGCGTGGCAGCTCTGGGGCTCCCCAGGGTACGTGGTAGCTCCGCTCTTTCCCCTGAGGGAGGGTGCCTGGTCTAGCGCTCCAGGCTACGCGGCAGCTCCAGAGCTCTCTGCCAATGTTGGGTGAGGTCCTGTCCCAACACGTGGCGCCTTGGGAGGCCGTCTCTCCTGAGGGCCCAAATCTCGTTTGTTGGGTCCCACGTGGAAGCTCCGGAGGCTGGATCTTGCGGGAGGCTGAGGCCCCGGTACCTTCGGGACATGTGGCACCGTCGAACCTTCCCTGGTGTCTTCATCATGTGTGCGAGGGTACCCAGTCTGCAGGGTACCGTCAGCGTTCTACAATGATGCAACAAAGACTTGTTGATCTGGCCACAATATCACTTGAGAGTGATTTTTGGAGAAGATTGGACATGAACATATTATTGAAAATTTCATTTCAAGAAATACTAAAAGAATGAGCCTATTTGAATAAATATTATGCATCAAGAGGTAAATTTTAATAATAGATATGTTATTGATATAACCTATTGTGATTTGAGATGTTATTATATATATTATATATAAATTTATGGTATTGTTTTCTATATAGATGTGAGCAATTTTAATAGTCGTAGAGGGTCGGAATTTTGCAGACAAAATTTAGGCATGCAGCTATTGTTGGTTTATTTTTAGAAACAGAGGCTTTTTTGTAAGTAGGCCCATGCATAAACATGTCCAGGTACCATCTTAGTCTCGGCCAATACAGCTCCGTTGTTTCCCATCTCCATTTCATCTCTTCACCATTTTCCTTCCTTAAAATGACAAAAAAAACTTCGAGTAACCTTATCATAATTCATATTTGCCACCAAGAAAATTTGTAATCCACGATTTACTATTAATGTGTCACTGACATGTGAGGTTCGTCTACGTCAGTAACACATGCCAAATCCTAATTCGTAACATCTTGACATGCCATGGAGAAATTAAAAAAACAAGGCCTGAAAGCCCATTTAACTTTTCTAGCCCATCCATCAACTAAATTTTGGTCCCTTGATTCATCCAATCTAATAGCCCAAAATACACAATATATAACCCTAATCATCACTAGGTTATTCACCAACCCACAAATTCATTCGTGCTCACACCTCCACTGCCACCTTCAGCACTGTCGAAGTCTACGATCGACACTTCCCCCGGTACTACTAGGTCGTAGCCCACGGAGGTTCTTGCTTGGCTGGGGCGGGTGAGATTTGGACAAGACAGTGACACAAGAGATTTTACGTAGTTCGGGTTGCCTAAGCATAACACCCTACTCCACGGGTTGTGTTGTTGTATGTATGTGTATGGTGCTTGTGATCATGTGAGCTTGGTCATCATGTACCATGCAGCGCAACCCTTTTATAGTCTAAGGGCCGGTCATTACATCAGCCTGGCCCGACATGTGGCACTGGTGGTAGTAAATTTCCTAATACACAATCTATGAATATTAAGCACAATTAACAGCATGATAACGTGCCTTAATGGTGGCGTTACCGTTGTTAAGAGTCCTCCGATCGTGTGTTATTAATATGGCATTAATGACACGCAATCAGGTCTTGTAATGGTAGATTTAACTGTCCCTTGAATGTCCGCACCATTGGAGATCCGTCAGACTCTTCGTTGTTGTCTTAGGTCTGGAGGCTTGACACGTGGTAGCTCCGCAGCTTCCCATCGTGGGAAGGCAGGTCCGGAGCCACTATACACGTGGCAGCACCGAAGCTTCCCTCTACTTTGGGTTAGGTCCGGGGTCATTGGACACGTGGCAAGACCAGCGCTTCCCTACAAGGGGAGTTAGCTTTGGCCTCGCATTACACGTGGCAGTGTCGGAGCTACCCAAACGAGGGAGGCGGGTCCAGTGTTGTATAGCACGTGTAGCCTTCGGAGGTCTTCAACTCGGACGGGTGTAACTCCTCAGTGTTTCTTGTGGTATCATGGGGTACCTGGTACGCAAGGTATCGACAGTCACCCTCGGGCCCACCTCTGGGAGAAATCCTTTGGGTTAAGTTATTTTACCAGAGGTGGGGCCATCTTCGATTTCTGCATTGCAGCTTCAAAGGTCTTCTGATGTGCCGTTGGGGCAATGGTTCTCTGTTAAACCATTGCCGCGTGGCTTCTTTTGAATGCGGCAGGTCAGATTCTCTCGTGCGGATCTCACGCAATTGAAGGTCGTCGGTTCCCAATGCGAAAACCATATCGGTTCTGCGCGCCTTGTCAAGCTGCCGCCCTTGAGCTTCTAACTTGACATCGTGACAACGGTTCACCTGGGTAATAACTTCGGCCTTTCCGCCGGAGTGGACCCGGGCCCATTCGTCATTGATAGGGTAGATTTTTGAAAATGTGATCTCGATCCAATTGCGCTTTCCATCCAAGCATTGTGGAGGCGTACCTAAGAAGGAAAGCCAGCACGGTTTGAGGACTCTTTACGCTTTTGATTAAACTTGCGTTCAAAGCCTCCAAACCTTCGCATAGCCTTCCAAATTTTGCTCCACTTTGCCATGATGGAGTTGGGTCTTCCCCACGGCAAGGTCAAGACCAACGAAGAGATGGCGAATGTCCGGACCTACATAGGGTGGTCCAGCGACTCCTGCAATTAGGACATCCGCTTTGGCAAGCTCCCCTTCAAGAAGGAGCGCACCAGGGAGATGGTGTACTTCTCTACATATGCCATGGTGGGTCTGATCCCGCCTTTTTCAAGCTTTCTCTTGATGCTGCTAGATTTGTACGGCCTCTAGCTCTATCATCTCGGCCACTGCTCCTTCTTGCTAGTGGCAACTTTCGTCCACTTCTGTGAGATGTGGGTGGGCATGCCTCCCTACATCGAGCTGTTCCAGACCTTCTTCACAGTCCACACCAACAATAAGGGGACGGAGCTCATCAACTTCTACTACTTTGTGAAGCGGAAGAATTGCCCCTTCAAGTACTTGAAGATGTTCCCCTCCGGCAAATTGGATGATTGAAAGAAGTATTGGATGATCATCACTGTGGAGCAGCACGAGAGGCTGGAGTTGACCAAGGGCCTTCCCAATGTCAACACCGATGTCTGGAACATAGTTCCAGAGCTGTCGGATGCGTACAAGCCCATCCTGGAAAGGATCGAAGAATGCATAGAGGGAGGAGTGACCCGGTTCCGAAAATGAACCAAGTGAACGCATATGTGTGCCCAGGATGTTCAACACACATACACGAGTGCAATCACAAACGATATACAGAAAATTACCACAAAACAACATTAATTAACCAAATTTTATTACACAATTCATAATATCCTCAAATACAAGCTCTAATATATTAATGACAAGTTTGAACTAATGCAGCAGAAATAAACTAAACTGAGCAAACTAAGCAACTAAGCAGCATAAGCAAAAGGGTATAGTGCAGCTCCAACACTCCACGGGCAAAGCTGACGGTAGACATGACCTAGAAAAAGAACTCCGCATTATCATCGTTATACTCCCAAATCTGACCCGCAACTATTGGTGGGGGAATTGTATGGGTGAGTACATGTCGTACTCAGCAAGGGTGGAAAGTATGACATGTAGCTTATACAAATGACGAATATAATAATGGCTAAGTGCTGAAAAGTACATTAAAACATTTGAAAAGCAAGATGTTACATTTATGTGAAGTAAACCCATCATAAACCACAATTAATAACATAGTACCAGTCCATATACTTCATTACCATTATCCATATTCCGGATTTCTCATTACCAATAATCATATCCAATATCATAAACCATAATACAATCCATAACCAGTACCAGACCATAACCATAACCGTCTCAATACCAAGTTTCCCCTAATCATGTGAGGGTCCAGGTTGCTCATAACCGGGAGCACGGCTATCATGATAGTTTTTAGACTCTGCAGAGGTTGTACCACATTACCCACGTGTTTGTGATTTCATCACCTTGCGGTGACTAAGGGATCTCAATTATGCCGTCTCACACTTCCTTAGGTGTGTGGCCAAGAGATCACAAAATAGCCTTTACAAAGGGGTTGCTAGCCTATTTAGACCCCACTGAGGTTTCATCGATGGCGATGCCTCCAACTGAGCACACTTTCAACCAAGGACCCCCTCTTGAGCCATTCGGGTCATGGGGTAGTCCCACCAATCATTGACAAACCCAATCCAACTACCCCTTCCCCGATCATCCTTAATGGTCCAAATAGCACTGGCAAAACCATAATACATCAGCTACACCGCATCCATACTTGGCCTCTTGGTGGCACTATAAATCCTGGATGGTCGCTCCACGAACTAGTCCTTAGATCTAAAGCAAGCAAACCACATTAACATCCAACCCATCTGCATACCAGGCTTGCTTAGATCACCCATTACCATATCATATTAACCAGTTCATGTTAATCATGATCTCATAAATACATAATTAAGTTAAGTGGTATAGTTGTGTCCCATCCCAAATAATTAAGCGAAGCAAAAAGGGTAAAAAGCCCATCTTGACTCTATACCATGAATTCCAGGTGACAAGGGTGGTTTAAAAAAGCTAGTAAACTTCCTATCATAGGACTCCCATCAAATTAACACAAGCATGAAGTTTAAAAACAGGATCAATATGCTTCAAGGACACTTGCCTTGCTCCTGGGATTGGTTCGGGTCAAAGTCTTCAAACTCTTGGTGCTGTAGATCCTCCGCGGCACTCTCTAGCGCAAATCCGTCTATTCCGCAAAACAAACATACAAGACAAGAAACACAATCAAAGAGTGCACAAATATTACTCAATATGACATGATATGCATGATTAATGCAAATACGAGGTGGAACTTGTTAATGAGTTGCTTTTAATGATCACTAACTAGTTCTAATAGCTTTTAACAAGTTTATACAGATCTGGATTTGATTCGAATAAAATTTAGAATTAATTCAACAGAAATTAACCAGGAAAATCGGACTAGTCCGCTAGGGACCGGACAAGTCCGCACTACGCAAGAACAGCAGATTAGGGTTTTCTAGATCAACGTGAATTTGGAGAAACGGGTTTGAATTCACGTAAGGAAAAGGAAGTAGAAGGTATACCAGGTGTTTAGAACTCCAAAAAATCAAAGTTATTGGAGGTAACACTTAGATCTTGATGATCTAGGGTGGATGAAGAACTTGATGGTGGATTGTTGACGAAGAACGCAAAGTCGATGGAGATCTTGATCCTCTTTCGTTTCCTCCTCTTCTTCTCCTTGCTCTAGATCTCCTTCTCCCTACTTGGTGGCGTCTATCCACGAGCTAGGGTTTGGGTGAGGTGGAAAAGTGGCAAATAGATGTCAAGCCAAGGGGTGGGGTTTTTTATATAGAGGTGGAGGCTAGGGTTAGATAGATTTCGAGTTTGAGATGAGTAGGGGTCAGATTGGAGTCCCACATGGGCTCTAAAAGAGTTAGGCACGACGTCCCTAGGCCCACTTAATGTAAAACCCAACAAACAAGTCGTGAAACAAGAGATCAACTTGGAGTCGCGATTTATCGGACAAGTCTGAAAAGGACCGGACTAGTCTGAAGTTGGACAGAGAGAAATCGGACAAGTCTGGACTGGATATCGAACAAGTCCGAACTTATCCGGAGGGGAAAAACAGACAAGTCTGGCCAAAATCGTACAAGTCCGACTTTAGTTAGAGGGAAAAATGGACAAGTCCGCTGAAATACCGGACAAGTCCAGACAAGTCCAGAAACTTAGCAAAATTTCAAGCAATTTGGGATACCGGACTAGTCCGCAATGGATCGGACAAGTCCGAAATTGTCCAAAGGGAAAAACAGACTAGTCTGCAGCAAAACGGACAAGTCCGTTGGAAGTCAGAGAGAAATCGGACTAGTCCGCACCAAAATCAGACTAGTCTGCACTTCTAGCATTCTTAAGTGCGGTTTTACTCTAAATTCATTTTAAACTTGTTCCTTTTTATGTGGAGTAATTAGACATGTATTGGAATGTATGCAATGCATGATGGATGAAAATGAGGGTGTTACAAACCTACCTCCCTTAAAATGAATCTCGCCCTCGAGATTCGACGCGGTAGTGAAGAGATAGGGAAATTCCTTCTTGAGATCATCCTATAGCTCCTATGTTGCCTCTGATTTTGTATGATTCTTCCATTGAACCTTGCACCATCAAAATAACCTTGTTCCTTGTGACCCTCGCCTTGGTATCCAAGATTTTGACCGGTTGCTCGACATAAGTCAAATCTTCCTCGAGTTCCAATTCTTCCATTGGCACTTGTTCTTTCGGTACTCCTAAGAACTTCTTGAGATGGGAAACATGAAACACATTATGAACGTCTGAAAGATGAGCTGGCATATCCAACTTATACGCTACTTCTCCTCTTTTATCCAAAATCTTGAATGGTCCAATATATCGAGGTGCTAGCATGCCTCTTATGTTAAACCTCTTATGACTTTTCATTGGTGACACCTTGAGGTAAACAAAGTCCCCTACTTCGAAGGCTAGTTTCCTTCTCCTATTGTTCGCATAGCCTTTTTGCCTTGATTGAGCAACCCTCAAGTTCTCCCGAATAATCTGAACTTGTTTCTCAGCTTCTTGCAACATATCGGGTCCAAATACTTGATTCTCCCCTGTCTCATTCCAAAACAAGGGTGTCCTACACTTCCTTCCATATAGTGCTTCGTAGGGTGACATTTTGAAACTTGCTTGGTAACTATTGTTGTATGAAAATTCTGCATATGGAAAGCTCTTGTCCCAACTTTTCCCATGCTTCAAAGCACAAGCTCTTAACATGTCCTCCAAAATCCAATTGGTCCTTTTAGTTTGTCCATCCGTTTTAGGGTGATATGCTAAACTACAATTCAACCTTGTACCCAACGCTTCATGCGGCTTTTGCCAAAATCCGGAGGTAAATTGAGAACCTCTATCCGAAACTATCCTCTTTGGAACTCCATGCAAACATACTATTCTCTCCATTAAAGGTGGTCTTGATGGGAATAAAGTGACCTGACTTGGTTAACCAAACCACAATTACCCATATTGAGTCATAACCGGACTGTGTACGTGGTAATCCAACTATAAAGTCCATACTGATCTCTTCCCACTTCCACTCCGGAATCTTCAATGGCTTTAATAGCCCTGCAGGCCTTTGGTGTTCCGCCTTGACTCGTTGGCACACATCACATAAGGCTACGTATTCAGCTATGTCCTTTTTCATGCTAGCCCACCAATAACAAGTCTTCAAGTCCTTGTACATCTTCGTACAACCCGGGTGAATCGAGTATGGTGAGTCATGTGCCTCCTTTGGTATTATCTCCCAAATATGCTTCACATTAGGCACAACAATCCTCTTACCAAGCCATAGGGTATCATGTTCATCCTCATCAAACCTGAATTCTCTCCCTTCTTGAGTTCTTTCCTTGATCTCTTGGATTTCCTCATCCTTTGTTTGGCCCTCTGAAATTTCTTGCTCCAAAGTCGGATTTAACTCCATTATTCCAATCTCATTTACTAATCTGAGATTCAACCGTTCAATCCTTACATAACTCAGATGGTAGCTCTCGAACCGTGAGTTGGTGACTTACCCCTTTTCTACTCAAAGCATCGGCCACTACATTGGCCTTTCCTGGGTGATAGTTGATTCCCAAATCATAATCCTTGATGAGCTCCAACAAACTTCATTGCCTCAAATTCAGATCCATTTGCGTGAAAATATGCTTAATACTCTTGTGATCCGTGTAAATTTCACACCTATGTCCAAGGATATAGTGTCTCCAAATCTTCAATGTGTGTACCATGGCTGCGAGTTCCAAATCATGTGTTGGGTAATTCTGCTCATGTTTCTTCAATTGTCTCAATGCGTAGGCAACCACTTGACCTTCTTGCATGAGCACACACCCATGTCCTTGTCTTGATGCATCACAATAAATATCGAAACTTTTGCTTACGTCTAGCAATATTAAAACTGGGGTTGTTGTTAACCTCTTCTTCAACTCCTCAAAACTTTCTTGACAAGCTTGGGTCCATTGAAACGCTTTCCCCTTCATTAGCAACTCCGTCATTGTCTTGGCTATCTTGGAAAAGTCCTCGATTAATCGATGGTAATACCCAGCCATCCCAAGAAAACTTCGGATCTGCTATACATTCTGAGGGGGCTCCCATTTTAACACATCCCTCACTTTTCCGGGGTCGACCGATACTCCTCCTCCCGATATTATATGACCCAAAAACGACACCTCTTTCAACCAAAACTGGCACTTGCTGAATTCGGTGTACAATTGATGCTCCCTCAATTTCTGCAACGTAAGCCTCAACAGTTCCTCATGTTCCTTCTCATTCTTTGAGTAGATCATAATGTCATCAATGAACACCACAACGAACTAATCCAAGTACTCAATGAAGACCTTATTCATGAGGTACATAAAGTATGCAGGTGTGTTGGTCAATCCAAAGGACATCACGGTGTACTCATAAGATCCATACCATGTTCTGAAAGCTGTCTTGGGTATGTTTGATGGTCTGATCTTCACTTGAAAGTATCCCAACCTCAAATCGATCTTGGAGAATACACAAGAACCCTTCATCTGATCGAACAAGTCTTCTATGCGTGTCAAGGTGTACTTGTTCTTGATTGTTACCTCGTTGAGAGCTCGGTAATCCACACACATCCTTTGTGACCCATCCTTCTTGTCCACAAACAGCACGGGGACCCCCCAAGCCAAAGAACTGGGGCAGATAAAACCCTTCTTTAGTTGCTCTTGAATCTGCTTCTTGAGCTCTGCTAATTCCTTAGGAGGCATACTATACAGCCTCTTAGCTATAGGTGCAGTTCCAGATATTAAATCAATAACAAACTAAATGTCTCGATCATGTGGCATACCTGGCAACTCATCTAGGAACACATCCAAAAATTCACACACCACCGGAATCTCGCAATTGTGGCACCGTCCATGTGGTTCAGCTCGAATTGCTTCGGTGCATGTTGAGATTCTTCAAATTCTACGGTGATCCCTTCCTCATTGGTCAACTTCACTGTCTTTGTGGTACATTCAATGACTCCATTGTGTTTCCTCAACCAGTCCATACCAAGTATAATGTCTAATCCTTGATAATTCAAAACAATGAGGTTGGCAAAGAAGTCTACCCCCTTATTCTAAGCCTTACTTCTAGACATACTATATTTGTCCTCATATCTCCTCCAGGAGAATTAACCAATAGAGTAAACTTCATATGATAGATAGGCAAATTATACTTGGCAACATATTTCGATGCAATGAATGAATGCGATGCTCCAGAATCAAATAACATAGTCATCGGGTTGGAGTATGCAAGAAACATACCAATCACCACATCATCCGCTTATTGAGCATCCTCCATAGAAACATGGTTCATGTCGCCACGAGCAAAATTATGTTGTCCATGGTTTCCTTGCGGCTGTCCTCTGTTGGGTCTTGGGTTTTGCCTCAGTGCATTGCTTCCTTGACCAAGGCTTGACTTAGGACATTGATGCGCAAAGTGTCTAGCTTCTCCACAGGTGTAGCACTTCTTTACTCCACCCGAACTATTGGGGCGAGCTTGATTCTGAACATTGGCACCAGGAAAGTTTGCACAAGGTGCATAAGGCATTGGAGGCCTAGGTGCTTGCATGACAGGGTGCTGCTGCACAAAGTGAGTTGGACACAGTGCAAATCCTGGGCGATGAGCAGGCGTAGAATAACTGTAGTAAGGAGCATTTGATGGCGCAAAGCGAGGGTGCACATTGCTTCCTTGTTGCTGTCCTTGGTATGGCGCCTTCCTCTTTTTGTCTTGCTCCATCTCACGGACCTTGTTCTCCACAACAATTGCTTTGTCCACAAGCTTCTGGAAGTTGGCATAATCACAATTCAGCAATTGCACTTGGATCTCATTGTTAAGGCCCCTCATAAACAAATATTGCTTCTGGCTGTCCCGACTAACATCTTCAGGGGCATACCATGAAAGTTGAGTGAATTTATTGAGATATTCACCCACGCTCATCCTTCCTCACCTCAGGTTCTCAAATGCTTGCCTCTTCAAAATCATAACTCCTTC
Source organism: Tuctoria greenei (assembly GCA_036927565.1). Classification (NCBI taxonomy): domain Eukaryota; kingdom Viridiplantae; phylum Streptophyta; class Magnoliopsida; order Poales; family Poaceae; genus Tuctoria; species Tuctoria greenei. Next base: position 63,987,120 of record JAYESD010000011.1, on the reverse strand, counting down.
TGGCACATAATGAGAACGGAAACTTTCCTTGAATTCAGCCCAAGTAAATCTCTCTTGGTTCTCATGAGCATTGCATAAAGAATCCCACCAATCCGCAGCTGCTCCAACTAGTTGATGAGAAGCAAATCGGACCTTCTCCCGGTCACTGCATTGAACAATAGAAAGCTTCTTCTCTACGGACTTCAACCAATCATCTGCATCCATAGGGTCAGCAGCTTGAGCAAAGGTCAGCGGCCTAGTCCTCATCAACTCTCCCAACCGGTTATGAGGAGGTGAGGGTGGCGGTGGAGGTATTTGGGGCTGATTGTTGATGTTACCAGCCTGCAGTTGTCCCATAGTTTGTATCATAGTCTGCATGAGCTGGTTTTGCATAGCCAAAAGCTGCTCAATGTTTATAACTCCATGAGAAGGTCCTTGTCCATTGTTGTTCTGAGGTGCTCCATTGATATCCTCCTCATCATTGTCATCCCTTTGGTTCCGAGTCCTCACCATCTGAAGAAAAGCAAGAGATAATAATTTAGAAAACGTCCCCAACTATATGCATCAAGGGATATGAAACTAAGAGACTAACTACTCTACCCTACATGGACATGGAAATGCTAGAGCATCCCAAAATCCTCTATTAAGCACACAAGCTACCAATATATAGCAAACAACACAACAAGCAAAAACACATCAATTCTTGAGTGCCCCTATGTGCTCTAAACTGTCCATTCTATCTAGGCTACGTCCTATGATCAACGTGTGGCTCTGATACCAATTTGTGACACTCGGTTCCGAAAATGAACCAAGTGAACGCATATGTGTGCCCAGGACATTCAACACACATACACGAGTGCAATCACAAATGATATACAGAAAATTACTGCAGAACAAGATTAATTAACCAAATTTTATTATACAATTCATAATATCCTCAAATACAAGCTCTAATTAATATTAATGACAAGCTTGAACTAATGCAGTGAAAATAAATTAAACTGAGCAAACTAAGCAACTAAGCAGCATAAGCAAAAGGGTACAGCGCAGCTCCAACACTCCACAGGCAAAGCTGACGGTAGACACGGCCTAGAACTCCGCATTATCATTGTTATACTCCCAAATCTGACCTGCAACTGTTGGTGGGGAAATTGCAAGGGTGAGTACATGTCGTACTCAGCAAGTGTGTAAAGTATGACATGTAGCTTATACAAATGACGAATATAATAATGGCTAAGTGTTGAAAAGTACATTAAAACATTTTAAAAGCAATATGTTACATTTATGTGAAGTAAATCCATCATAAACCACAATTAATAACATAGTATCAGTCCATACTTCATTACCATCATCCATATTCCAGATTTCTCATTACAAATAATCATATCCAATATCATAAACCATAATACCATCCATAACCAGTACCAAATCATAACCATAACCGCCCCAATACCAAGTTTCCCCTAATCATGTGAGGGTCCAGGTTGCTCATAACCGGGAGCACGACTGTCATGATAGTTTTTAGACTCTGCAGAGGTTGTACCACTTCACCCACGTGTTTGTGATTTCATCACCTTGCGGTGACTAAGGAATCTCAATTATGACATCTCACACTTCCTTAGGTTTGTGGCCAAGAGATCACAAAATAGCCTTTACAAAGAGATTGCTAGCCTATTTAGACCCCACTAAGGTTTCACCAGTGGTGATGCCTCCAACTGAGCACTGGCAAAACCCTAATTAATCAGCTATGATGCACCCATACTTGGCCTCGTGGTGGCACTGTATATCCTGGATGGTCGGTCCACGAACGGGTTCATAGATCTAAAGCAAGCAAATTACCATAACATCCAACCCATCCGCATACCAGGCTTCCTTAGATCACCCATTACGATATCATATTAACCAGTTCATATTAATCATGATCTCATAAATACATAATTAAGTTAAGTGGTATAGTTGTGCCCCATCCCAAATAATTAAGCGAAGCAAAAAGGGTAAAAATCCCATCTCGACTCTCTACCATGAATTCCAGGTGGCAAGGGTTGTTTAACAAAGCTAGTAAACTTCCTATCATAGGATTCCCATCAAATTGACACAAGCATGCAGTTTTGCAAACAAAACATTTACTTTAAAAACAGGATAAATATGCTTCAAGGACATTTGCCTTGCTCATGGGATTGGTTCGGGTAAAAGCCTTCAAACTCTTGGTGCTGTAGATCCTCCGCGGAACTCTCTAGTGCAAATCTGTCTATTCTGCACAACAAACATACAAGACAAGAAACACAATCAAAGCGTGCACAAATATTACTCAATATGACATGATATGCATGATTAATGCAAATGCAAGGTGGTACTTGTTAATGAGTTGCTTTTAACAATCACTAACTAGTTCTAATAGCTTTTAATAAGTTTATACAAGTTTGGATTTGATTCAAATCAAATTTAGAATTATTTCAACATAAATTAACTAGGAAATTCGGACTAGTCCGCTAGGGACCGGACAAGTCTGCACTGCGCAAGAACAGCAGATTAGGGTTTTCTAGATCGATGTGAATTTGGAGAAACGGGATTGAATTCACATAAAGAAAACGAAGTAGAAGGTATACCAGGTGTTTAGAACTCCAAAGAATCAAAGGTATTGGAGGTCACACTTGGATCTTGAAGATCTAGGGTGGATGAAGAACTTGACGGTGGATTGTTGATGAAGAACGCGAAGTCAATGGAGATATTGATCCTCTTTCATTTCCTCCTCTTCTTCTCCTTGCTCTAGATCTCCTTCTCCCTCCTTGGTGGCGGCTATCCATGAGCTAGGGTTTGGTGAGGTGGGAAAGTGGCAAATAGATGTCAAGCCAAGGGGTGGGGTGGTTTATATAGAGGTGGAGGCTAGGGTTAGATAGATTTCGAGTTTGAGATTAGTAGGGGTCGGTTTGGAGTCCCACATGGGCTCTAAAAGAGTTAGGCACGACGTCCCTAGGCCCACTTAACGTAAAACCCAAGAAAAAAGTCGTGAAACGAGAGATCAACTCGGAGTCGCGATTTATCGGACAAGTCCGAAAAGGACTAGACTAGTCTGAAGTTGGATAGAGAGAAATGGGACAAGTCCGGACTTGATATTGGACAAGTCTGAACTAATCAAGAGGGGAAAAACATACAAGTCTGGCAAAATCAGACAAGTCCAACTTTAGTCAGAGGGAAAAATGGACAAGTCCACTGGAATATCGGACTAGTCCGGACAAGTCCAGGGACTTAGCAAAATTTCAAGCAATTTGGGATAACAGACTAGTCCATAATGGACCGAACAAGTCCGAAATTGTCCAGAGGGAAAAACAGACTAGTCCGCAGCAAAACGGACAAGTCCGTTGGAAGTCAGAGAGAAATCAGACTAGTCCGCATAAAAATCGGACTAGTCCGCACTTTCCAGAATTCTTAAGTGCGGTTTTACTCTAAATTCATTTTAAACTTGTTCCTTTTTATGTGGAGTAATATTAGACATGTATTAGAATGTATGCAATGCATGATGGATGAAAATGATGGTGTTACAACAGGTGGGCTCCGCTGAAAACTAGGGAGTGGCCCGCATGGGCGTTCAATAGTGAGATGGATCATAACCGAATTGAATTTGGTTTGAACACCAACTTGGATGATGAAGCTTTGAAGATCCATCTCAAGAAGTTTCAGAATGGAGGTATCTCCCGCTACGCCGTGGCTCCACCGGCTGCCTTCCTGCCTCTGAACATGGTTCTGGAGATTGTTTGGGAGATCCGGAGGACAATGCCAGCATTAGATGACCTAGGCGTGGTGGAGAGACATCATATCTCTGGGGTTCCAATCCCCGGAGCTTCAAAGAGGGTGTCTACCCCCAGCGCGAGCCAAAAAGTCTATGATGTCGGCAAGGGAAAGGGCAAAGGCAAGGAGCCGGACGAATCCTCCAGCCGGAAGAGGAATTCAAGGAACACTGACGGGAGCCACATCAGATCAGCTCTGACTCCAACTGCCCCTTCTCCCCAGCGGGGCAGATCTTCGGCGGCCACGCCTCCTCTAGTGCAGGCGTCCTCAAGGGACGCTAGCTCCGGCAGATCAACTCCGGTCCCAGCGCCAGGCATGGGCTCTAGATCCGGAGGTCCTTCCCAGCCGAGGGAGGTCCCGGCTGAGGCGACGCCGAAGACGGCGACAAGTCCCGAGTAGCAGTCCGGAGCTCCGGTAACACCGACCATAGTGGCCCTGGATCCGACCGCCCGGTGAAGAAGTTCCGCACCAGCTGGAGCGGTAGCCTCCCAAGGTAAGCATTACGTCCACACCTTGAAATGATGTTTTTATTTTTGTCATGTATTGAATCTTTCGATTCTTTGTTTACAGGGCAACAAAGAAAGGCACGGAAGCTCCTGCACCGGCCATATCAACTGAGGCTGTGCAGGTGGAAGTTCTAGCTCTGACCCCTGCACCTCCCCAAGTTGTGGCTGACGTCACGACAGCTCCAGCGTCGGCTGTCGTGGATCTGGATCCTGAAGCGACACCAGAATCTCTCGTGGTAGCACCAGACCATGGAGGAGACATTTGTGAAGATGTGCCAGCTGTAGCAACGCTAGCAGCTGAAGCTCCAGCTCAGGACACAGAGATGGCGAAAGCCCCAACATTTGAGTCGGAGGCAACCAATGCTTCGGCTCCTATGCCAGAAGTTGTAGAAGAGCTGACGATCGAGCCGGAGGTGCCCAAAGTCCCAAGCTCTTTGCCGAAAGTCATTGAAGCTCCGGCACCCGAGCCGAATGCAGTAGAAGTGCTGGCGCCTGAGTCGGCAGAGGTGGGGGCTCCAGATGAAGCTCCAACGTCTGCCCTGGAGGCGATTACTCTGGAGGTGCACATGTCCGAGCCAGAACACCCAGAGGAGTCAGCAGCAGGCCATCCACCTGCAGAGCCGTCGGTTGAAGATCCGGAGGGGGGACCATCGGCATCAGCCTCGGCGGTTGATGTTCCCACGTTGGGACCCTCGTCGGTGGCAGCAAAAGCAGAAGAGCTTCCGGGGGCGGCCCTAGTGCCGCAGGACAACAGGGGACCATGCTTGTGGTGTGGGACCCAATTTTTGTACTGAAAGACCCATTGGAACCAGCGGAGATGACCCTGGCAGGTCCAGAGCCTATTTCCTTGGCGTTGTCTATTCACAATGCCTGCTCAAGTCTCCATCAAGTCCAGCTTGGCTTCAACAACGACAGCAAGGCTCTCAAATAAGAGCGCCAGACCTTGAGGCATTGGCGCAACAGACTTCAATTCGAGACCAAGATGGCACAGACAAGGCTTGCTGACCAATAGGAATGGGTCAAGAAGGAGAAGGCCAGCTGCAGGAGGAAAGGGAGGCCTCGATCAGGGCCCTCGACACTAAGTCTTGGGAGATTCTCGAGCACGCCAGGAAAAGCAGTGAGGCTGCTGACGATAATCACGACAACCTCAACACGCTGAATGAGATTCTCCTGAAGCACCTAGCGGACCTCGATGAGAGGGAAGAGAAGCTCCTGGAGATGCAGGAGGATATTTTGAAGAGAGAGGGGAGGCTTGCCCAGAAGCTGACTCTGGGAGAGCAGAACTTGGCAGATCGCACTAAAAAATTTGAACAACAGAGCAAGCAGAAGGAAGAGAAGCAATGGAAGCTGGGGCACGAGCTTTCTCAAAGAGAAGTTGATGTTGCCACTAGAGAGGGGAAAGTGAGAGGCAAGGAGAAGGACCTGGCCGAACAGCGGAACTGCATCCACCTCCAGGATACAGAGCTCGCTGACCGTGAAAAGTAAGTGGCTGAAAGCATTCAACAACATGACAAAGAGGTTGAGCGCATCGCCCGAGAGAGTTCGGAGCTTGCGACGGCCAGAAGGTCACTGGAGGAGCTGTAGAGCTCGAGGGCAACTGATTCACATCAGGTGTGGGATTTCTTGGGGCATGCCGACAGAGCCTTGGTACCACTTGGCTTCAGTCTGGTACGTCCGAAGAACCTAGCACCAGAGCTGGACCAGGCGCTGGTGGCACTTAGCTCTATTGGCAGTAAACTCAACGCGATGGGTGACGTCATTGCTGAATATGTTTTGGCGTGTCACAAGAGCCGAGACCCCCAACTTTCTCTTGATCTGGTCTCTGAAGGACCCATTGTCGAAGAAGAAGATGCCGCCAGGGCTAGCGTCTAAGAAGCTGCCGAGAAGGTTGCCTCGTTTTTTCACAGGACTTAGAGCCTCTAGTAGCTAGGACCTTTCTCTTTTGTTTTCTTCTGTAATCCTCATTTTGTAATCCAGTACTTACGATGAATGAAGTCCACTCTTTGAATGAATAAATTCCATTTTATACTTGTCTTCAATACATTGTCCGTCATCTTATTGGGCCCCTAGTAGATGTACACAATTTGATTGTGAACATGTACCAAAAGGTTTGATAATGTCTTGATCACTTGAGCGCTTCGAACTTGTAACTGGAGCGCTTAACCTTTAGGTCTGAAGTTTTATTTCTAACATCTCCAAGGACCCTTTGTGACGTCGATGGAGGCCCCCTAGGAGGTGTTGGAGCTTGGTAGGTCCGATGGCACCCACTTTCAATGCGTAAAACATTGACGATGAACCCCCTGGGGTTGTCAGAGCATGGTAGGTCCGACGGCACCCACTGTAAATGCGTAAAACGTCAACAGCGGGCCCCCTAGGATCATCGGTGCTTCCCGATTTTTATGATATCCACCATCAATGCAGAATACGTCGATGGAGAATCCCCTCGAGGTGATTTCACCATCACTTGAATTGTCATTATGCTTCACGTCGATGGCGGGCCCCCATGGGAGTTGTCGAAGCTTGTTAGCTCCGATGATGCCCACATTCCACGTTAGAAACGTCGACGGCGGGCCCCCTTGGGGGATGTCGGAGCTTAGTAGATTCGGTATCGCCCACCATTGTCATGATTTTTCATTTTTCCTACGCATCAAAGATAAGAAAAAACAGTAAAATTCGTGCTCTTGTCTACAACTCTTTTGCGACTTATTATTCTTGTTTGAATTTTAGATCCAAAGGAACTCAATATGATAACAAGTACATTGATGTAATATTTCTAGATCTGAATGCCTTCCGGACCCGCCCTACTGAGGCCTGCCAGGATACAGGTAAAGTGGCGTACTTAGGGTGCTGGATCAGGCTAAGTCATTAGCACACTTCGGACCTATATTGGCTTTGGCGTTCATACAAGTAGACCGTCTAGCAAAGCTAAGATCCGAAAAAACCAACAATATAACTCGTAAAACATATGAGTAACTTGGACTAAAGATCAAAAAGAATTGCACGAGTTCATTATAGACAAGAAGGAGAAGAATAAAGAAAATGAGCTTGTACATAATTAATGCACGTGGAGTCTGCTTTTACACAACAATGTATTTCGTTATAGGTCCGGATTACAGGGAGACAAGGACACACTTAGGGTACAAAACCAAGCTAAGTGTGCTATACATCTTGTTCTAACCCAGGGTAGGTAAGCCACACATTCAGTACAGGGACCGAGTTAAATGTTGCGTGAACTGCCTGGACCCTCCTGAAGGGGTTTGAATGTTCTTACGGAGGACCTAACCGACTCTGTGTATAGACTCTATAACTTATATTGTGTGTAGTTACAGAATCACCTCTGTGTAACTAAGCATAAAACTTACGGGGGTGCTTGATGTTCCAAGGATTGGGAAGCGGGGTCCCGTCCTCCGTAGCCAAGTGAACGCATCCGGGATGAGAAACTTTGATCACTAGGAAGGGACCTTCCCAGCTGGGGGAAAGTTTGTTCATCCCTTCACGAGTTAGTATTCTCTGTAGCACCATATCGTCTTCCTCGAGCCGTCGGTTGCGCACATGCCTTTGATGATAGCGCCGGAGCGCCTGGAGATAATGTGCATTCCAAACAGCTGCTTGGTACCTACCCTCGTCGATGAGGTCAAGGTCCTCATGCTGGAGCTGGTCTTGCATGGTTTCGTCGAAGGTCCGGACCCAGAGCGACCCCATGGTGATCTCCGGAGGAAGGTCTGCTTTAGCTCCGTACACCGGGAAGAATGGTGTCTCTCCAGTTGATCGGCTAGGTGTTGTCCTGCTCGCCCACAGTGCAGATGGAAGCTCCTCAATGCAGTTGGCTCCATGTTTCTTCAAGCGCTCATATGTGCTCATCTTGAGTCCATTTAATATTTTTTCAGTTGCTCTCTCAACTTGGCCATTACTTGTCGGACGAGCTACTGATGCGTAGCTGACTCGAATGCTGAGGTCTTCGCAATACTCTTGGAACGCTGCACTTGTGAATTGGGTTCCATTGTCATTGATGACTTTGTTCGAAACTTCAAATCTGCAGACAATGGACTTCAAGAATTTGATAGCAGACTACTTGTTGATTGTCACAACTGGAGTAGCTTCCAGCCACTTGGTGAACTTGTCGATGGCGACATACAGGAATTTGTAACCTCCGATGGCTTTTGGGAAAGGTCCAAAATGTCCATCCCCCACACAGTGAATGGCCATGTAGGAGGTATCATTTGCAGTGATTGAGCTAGAGTGTGAATTTGTTTTGCGTGGAACTGGCACGCTTCACACTTTTTTGCCAACTCGATTGCATCCTGGAGTGTTGTAGGCAAGTAGAAACCATGTCGAAAGGCTTTACCGACCAGTGTGCGAGAAGATGCGTGGTTCCTACACTCGCCTCCATGGATCTCTACGGGGAGCTCGCAGCCTTCTTTTCTTGCGATACATCGCATTAGGACGCCGTTTGCACCGCGCCGGTAGAGATCCCCTTCTACCAACGTGTATCTTTCAGCCAACCTGACGATCCGGTCAGCGAATGCACCGTCTTCAAGAAGTACATTGTCTTTCAATTAGCTCTGGATCTCCGAGATCCATGCATCAGAGCTAACTTGAGCTTCTGAGTCTTGTGTACTGGGTTGCTCGGAGCTTCCTACAGCACCTACGACCCTTGGTGGACGCCATGGTACCAGGGCCACCGGGACTGCCAGCTTTGAGGTGCTGGTCTCGCCCCCATCACTCAGTTCGGCAGGCTGAGCAGTTGGTTTTGACAATCTCTGGACAAAAACTCCGTCAGGAGCCAGAGATCCGGTTGAAGCCTTAGTCGAGAGTTCGTCAGCTTCAACGTTGTTGAGACGCTGTACATGGTAGAGGTTCAGGACATGGAAGTCTTTCTGGAGCTTTTGATTTCTGGAGCTTTTGGACTTCAAGAAGATAAGCAGCGAGTTGAGGATTGTTACAGCTGCATTCACCTTTGACTTGCTTGATGATGAGATGCGAGTCACCCTTCACTAGCATTTGCTTGACGTCGTATGAAAGCACAACCTTGAGCCCATAAATGAGAGCTTCATACTCTGCCATGGTGTTTGTCGCCTTGATATAAAGGTGCACCCTGTATTTGACCTTCTCCTCGGTCGGAGAAGGGAGAAGTATTTTAGCTCTGGCCCCCTGCTTCTGCACGGATCCGTCGAAGTTTAGGGTCCAGTGAGGCTCAGTGAAGATTGGGACCTTGGGTTCCGGCTTCTGCTCACTGGGGCCCCAGGATTTGATGGAGAAGACATCCACTCCGCCACGAAATCAGCCAAGGCTTGACTCTTGATAGCTTGTCATGGCAAGAATTCGAGATCAAATTCTTCCAACTCCACTGCCCACTTGGCAATGTTCCTAGTAAAGTTGGGATTGTGCAATATGGCACGCAGTGGATAGGAGGTTACCACTGATATCTTGTGGGCTTGGAAGTAGTGATGAAGCTTCCTTGAGGCAATAAGAACTTCGGAAAGCAGCTTATGCACCTCAATGTACCGATTCTTGGCATCGTGAAGTACTTCACTCATGAAGTACACAGGGCGTTGGACGGTCCGGACCCTCCCGAAGGGGCCCGGATCTTCTTCATCAACCCAGACCCTCCCGGAGGGGTCCGGACCTTCCTGTTGATCTTCCCGAACCTTCCTGGTGGAGTCCAAAACTTCTTCTTGTTCAATACAAACCCTCCCAGAGGGGTCTGAATCTTCTTGATCAGCAGTGTGAACTCCCTCAGATGAGAGAGGTTGATCCTCTAGCATTTCACCTTGAAGATCCGTGCCTGGGGGCTCAGACCCGGACTCACCTGCAAGTAGCTTCGGACCCTCCCGGAGGGGTCTGGGCTTCTGAACTGGAGATGTGAAAGTGCACCTAGGCATCCCTTGTGTGTTTTGGTTGATTTATGACAAACAAATGAGATCCTAACCAAATTGTTGAGATGAGCAAAGGTTTATTGAAATTATGAAGAAAGCGCAAAAAGAAAGGAGAGTGAGGAATCAAGTTGAAAAGAGCTCAAGAAATGAATAGAATACTCTTTGTGTATGGAGTGTGTTGGAGAAACACACCCCAAGAGCTCAAGCAAAACAAAATACTCTCACTGCACAAATTTACACAGGATCGGACTAGTCCGATATTCCTCGGACTAGTCCGATAGTCTCTCTGTCCAGGATCGGACAAGTCCTCCTAGTGCGAACTTGTCCGCAATGGACTAAAGTCTGGACTAGTCCGATGGTATCTCTGATCAACATCGGACAAGTCCTATATTCCACGGACTAGTCCGAAATTCTCACTAACCAACTTCGGACAAGTTCCCCAATTTTGAACTTGTCCTTAGCCCCTCAAAATTTCATGACACCGGACTAGTCAGATATTATCCGGACTAGTCGATAACCTCTCTGACCAAAATCGGACAAGTCCTCCAAGTGCGGACTTGTCCTCAATTCACTAAGGGATTCACCTCGCCAGACTAGTCTGATATGTGCCAGACTAGTCCGAATATCTCCAGTGCCCAGATCGGACTAGTCCGCATATTTTCAGACATGTTCGATATTCCTGAACATTTAGGGTTTTCCACACATCGCACACCGGACTAGTCCGGAGTCCACCACAGACTAGTCTGGACTTTTTAAACCCTAATAGTAACCTTTGGAAACCCTAGTATAAATAGAGGTGCATGACCCTACTTTGATCTCTCTCGACCCCCTGCACCATCACACCTTCCAAGAGCCTAGAAAACACGTCTCTCCACACAATCCAACACAAGAAAGATCAAATCCTTGAGTATTAACCATAGATCGAAGGAGAGACACGTCACGTCTTGAGCTCTTAGGTTTGATTCTCTCACACACTCTCGTTGTTTTATTGCATATCTTTTGAGTGTGTTTGGTGGTGTTTCCAGTTGTAAATCTTGGGGAGCCCTCAACTTGTGAGAAGGCCCCTTGAACACGGTGATTTACCCCTTTGTGACTAGTGTAAGAGAATCGGCCTCCATGGCGATTCGACGAGGGTAGGGTTGGTGAAGACCCGGTCCTCCGTGGACTCCTCAACGTGGATGTAGATTTCCTCTGTGGAGTCGAACCATGGGATAAAAATCATTGTGTCTTAACTTTTGTTCTTACTATTCATTGCAATCTAGGGTTTGCTCAATCTTGTTCAACTTACGTTAAAACTTTGAAACTAAAGTTAACTTGTGCCATCTATAGTTTTATTGAAGCAATACACTCTAGTTACAACTCAATTTCCGCTGCATAGAGTACCTGGATTGAAATCATCGATCAAACTTGATCGTTCTAGTCCGCACACAATGGACTAGTCCGCACTCTACCGGACTAGTCCGGTTTCTCTGTGTTTGACCAGGTTGCTAAGTGTTTCAGGTTCCGACAAAAATTCAAAAATCCTATTCACCCCCCCCCCCCTCTAGGCTGCATTCAATTGGTATCCGAGCAAGGCTCTTCAAAAATAGACTAATCGCTCGAAGAGAATATGTCGGACATTAAGGATGCGCACAAGAACTTCAACCAAGAGAAGGTTGAAGATGAAAAGACTCAGAAGCTGGAGAAGCTCCTCGATGCCATCCAAGACTTTGAGGATGATGATGAGGAGACGCTTGAACTCAAGGCGCTCCTAAGGAAGAAGGCACTCTCTAAAGGGAAGATAAAGATCGAGGATGAGAAGAAGAAGAAGAAGAAGAAGGGGAGTAGTCACACCGACTACTCGCGATATCCTTTTAACTATGATCGATTAAATATAAACAAAAATCATTACTTGTCTATTCCTCTAGGGAAAGCTCCTTTCTTTGACGGCAATGATTACTCTATGTGGAGACAAAATATGAAGATGCATCTAATATCACTTAACCACAGCTTGTGGCATATAGTGTGTACAAGGATAGATATCCTAGATGACGATGAAGAGCTCACACCAAGTCAAAAAAAAGTGATTCATAGGAACGCTCAAGCTGCAGCTGTCATAACTTCATCATTGAGTCGAGACGAGTTGACCAAGGTGGATGGTCTCTAAATTGCAAAAGAGATATGGTACACATTACAAACTACACATTAAGGCGATCATCATGTGCGAGAAGCCAAGATTGAAATGATCGAAGGCGAATTGGGCAGATTCGCCATAGAAGAAGATGAGTCACCACAAGATATGTACATTCGGTTAAAGAATCTCATCAACAAAGTTTGAGCATATGGAAGCAACAAGTGGAATGATCACGAGGTGGTGAAGCTAATTCTCAGAGCCTACATGCCTTGCAACGCAACCCTATGTTTGATGTTTAGAGAAAGTCCCAGGTATCGGAAAATGACCCCGGATGAAAGATCATCAATTTCGAGATGATGGAGAAGCAAGCAAAACATGTCAAAGAGATTGACGACCTCACCTCGGCAAAGAAGAAAGGAGTCGCTTTGAAGTCCACTTGCAAGCCTATGTCAAAAGAAGCTCGAGAAGCTCAACAAGAAGAGGACAGTGACGACGAAAGCAACGACATAGATGAAGAAGATATGATCCTATTTATGAAGAAATTCAAGAAGATGATAAAAAGAAGACAAGGTGGTAGATCAAATGAAGGAAGACACAAAGACAAATCAAGACCAAAGTTGAGGCGCACTTGCTATAATTGTGGTGAATACGATCACTTATAGTTGATTATCCTTATAAAGAAAACAAGAAGAAGACCAAGGATATAAGTCCTCAACCCAAGAACATGTTCAAGAAGAAAAAGCAAATTGGACAGACGCACCTAGGAAAGGAGTAGGACTCCAATGATGAGTCCTCATCTGAAGAGGAAGAGGAGATGGCTAGCATAGCTATCAAGAAGACAACCAAGAAATCCACCCTCTTCCCATCTATTGGCGCATGGAAGGACAACAACACATGTCTAATGGCGAAGGAAGGTAAAAGAAAAGTAACAACTAAATCTTCCTCCTAGTATTCCTTTGCCAGTGATAGTGATGATTCTAGTGAATATGATAGTTGTGATGAAAATGAATACATGCTTAGTGGTTTAGACAAGAAAACTGCTTCTAGGATGAAATTTTTAATGGATAAGCTTATTGATAAGGAGGAGCTTGCTAATCGCCAAGAAGATATGATCATCCATCAAAAGGAGGAATATCTTAAGATCAAAAGGCTCCTTGAACTTGAAAAGGAGCGAAGCAAGTCACTGGAACTTGAGTTAGCTTCAATCAAGGAAGCTTGCTTGAAGTTAAGCGACTCAAATGTAATCACCAAGGTTGAACTTGCTAACTCAACCGAAGTTAACAAGATCCTTGACGTACAAGTTGAGTCACTCAAGCAAAGTGACCCTTCATCCTCTTCAAGCTCACCTTCTCAACACTCAAAATCTGAAACTACTATTACTTGTGCATGTGCTAAAATTGACACTAACTTTAAGGAGAAGTCAAACTTGACAAAGGACAAGCATCCTTCCCGAAGTGGCATATTTGACAAGGAGAAGGTCAAGTATGCGTGTAGTGCATACTTTGCCACAAGACCTCCTAATGTCAAATATGGCATTGGGTATTCTTATGGTGAAAATCAAAATGCTAGAAGCCACAAGAATAACAAGGAACGCATTGCTTTTGTCAAGGGAAACTCCTCTCAAGCTAGAAAGCCTAACAATGTTGATAAGTCCAAAAATGTTAACACATATGAACAGCAACTATTGTTTAAAACCTTTGATGCATCATATGTTCTCATGAAAAGTACTCTTGGTAGAGTTTATGCTAAACATGATGGGCCACGCCATAGGAACACCAAGTCTCATGTGTAGGTGCCAAAATCACTTGTGACTAACCTAAAAGGACCCAAGCAAGCTTGGGTACCTAAGACCAAGGCGTGATTTGTTCTTGCAGGGCTATTCCTCTGGTGGATTGAAATGGGTTCTAAATAGTGGATGCACCAACCACATGACCGGAGAAAGAAGGATGTTTGTTGAATATGAAGAAAATGAAGATCCAAGCGAAGGCATCTATTTTGGATACAACAGTGAAGGAAGGGTGCTCGGTACCGATAAAATTGTGATTTCGCCTCAACACACTCTTTCTCATGTTTTACATGTCGATTCCTTAGATTATAACCTATTGTCCACATCTCAATTATATGACAAGGATTATAATTGCTTGTTCATCTCTAGAAGGAGTGATGATTCGGTTGCATTCAAGGGTGTGTTAAAGGGAAAACTTTATCTTGTCGACTTCAAAAAAGATAAAGCCGAACTTGACACATGCTTGATTGCAAAGACAAACATGGGTTGGTTGTGGCATGGACGGCTAGCACATGTTGGTATGAGGAATCTTCAAAAACTCCTTAAGGGCGATCACATCCAAGGTTTGAAGGATGTTGTTTTTGAGAAAGACATGTCTTGTAGCGCGTGCTAAGCCGGGAAGCAAGTAGGAGCACCCCATCCCGCGAAGAATGTCATGAAAACAACATGGATCTATTTGGTCCAATTGCTTACATAAGCATCGGTGGTAACAAATACAGTTTGGTAATTGTTGATGATTTTTTGTGCTTCAGGTGGGTTTTCTTTTTGCTTGATAAGATAGAGACTCAAGGAACCCTCAAGAAGTTTTTCAAGAATGCCCAAAATGAATTATCATTGAAGATCAAGAACATACGAAGTGATAATGGCACAGAGTTCAAGAACACCCGAGTTGAGGAGTACCTAGACGAAGAGGGGATAAAACATGATTTTTCAGCACCATATTCCCCTCCACAAAAGGGAGTAGCCGAAAGGAAGAACCGTACCCTCATTGAGATGGCGAGGACAATGCTCGATGAGTACAAGACTTCAGATCGATTTTGGGATGAAGCGGTTAACACTGCTTGTCATGCCATAAACTGAATCTTTCTTCAACGCCTACTCAAGAAAACACCATATGATCTACTCACTGGTAACAAGACGAATATTTCCTATTTTCGAGTTTTTTGTTCTAAATGTTATATTTTGAACAAGAAGCCTGGGACTTCAAAGTTCGCTTCGAAGTCTGATGAAGGTTTCTTGCTTGGCTATGATTCGAACTCTTACGCTTATCGTGTCTTCAACAAGGTCTCCGAACTTGTTGAAGTAGCACGTGACGTAGTGTTCAATGAAACTAACGGCTCTCAAGAAAAGCAAGTTGATCAATGTGTGCTAGATAGAGAAGAAGCTCCATGTTAAGCGTTAAGAATGGCGTTGGGCGATGTTCGACCACAAGCGCTACCTCCAAATGCGAATGAAGAAGATGAACCAAAAGTGGAGGTAAATGATCATGGGGGAGCTTCTACACAAGATGAACCTCATGAAGATCAAGGTGACCAACAAATCAATGAGGGCAACCATATAGGGGGACAAGAAGATGACCATGAAGATTCAAGACCACAAGTGCCACATCCAAGAGTACACCAATGCATCCAAAGAGATCACCCCGTCGACAACATAATCGGTGACATCTAAAAGGGAGTAACAATTAGATCTTGAATTGCTAATTTTTGTGAACATTACTCGTTTGTATCCTCTTTGGAATCACACAGGGTTGAAGATGCATTGAAAGATCCGGATTGGGTGGTGGCAATGCAAGAAGAATTGAACAACTACAAACGGAATGAGGTGTAGGAACTTGTTGAAAGCCCCAAGTTCAACGTCGTCGGCACTAAATTGGTCTTCTACAACATGCAAGACGAACAAGGGATGGTGACAAGAAACAAGAAGCGACTTGTGGCCAAAGGGTATTCACAAGTCAAAGGTTTAGATTTCAACGAAACTTCTACTCCCGTAGCTAGGCTTGAATCGATTCGAATACTACTTGCATATGCTACTCACCATAATTTCAAGCTCTATCAAATGTATGTGAAAAGTGCCTTCCTCAATGGACCAATCAAAGAGGAGGTGTACGTGGAGCAACCCCCCGGATTCGAAGATCAAGAGTTCCCTGAACATGTGTTCAAACTGCATAAGGCTCTCTACGGCCTCAAATAAGCTCCTAGAGCTTGGTATGAGTGTCTTAGAGATTTTTTAATTGAAAATAGATTTAAGATTAGTAAAGCTAATTACACGTTGTTTACTAAGCATTTTGACAATGATCTATTTGTTTGTCAAATTTATGTTGATGATATTATATTTGGCTCAACTAACAAATCCTTTTGTCAAGAATTTAGTAAAATTTTGACAGATAGATTCGAAATGTCTATGATGGGAGAATTGAAATATTTCTTGGGATTCCAAGTGAGGCAACAAAAGGAAGGGACGTTCATAATTCAAACCAAGTATACTCAAGACATACTCAAGAGGTTTGGAATGGACAAGGCAAAGCCTATAAAGACTCCCATGGAGACAAAAGGACACTTGGATCTCAATGAAGACAGACCAAACGTGGAACAAAAGGTACATCGCTCCATGATTGGATTCCTACTTTATTTATGTGCATCTAGGTCTGATACTATGTTGAGTGTATGTTTGTGTGCAAGATTTAAGCCAATCCTAAGGAGTGTCATTTGACAGCCGTAAAAAGATTATTGAGATATTTAGTTCATACACCCAACCTAGTCCTTCGGTATCCTAAAGGTTCCAAGTTCAATCTCATTGGATACTCCGATGCAGATTATGTTGGATGCAAAGTAAATAGAAAAAGTACCTCCGGCACATGCCAATTCATAGGTAGATCCCTAGTTTCTTGGTCCTCCAAGAAACAAAACTCCATTGCCTTATCCACGGCCGAAGCGGAGTATGTTGCAGCCGGGAGTTGTTGTGCACAACTCCTTTGGATGTGACAAACTCTAAGGGATTACGGTTACAATATGAGCCGTATTCCACTCCTTTGTGATAATGAGAGTGCTATTAAAATTGCCCATAACCCCGATGAGCACTCTAGGACCAAACACATAGACATCCGGCATCACTTTTTGAGAGATCATTCAATGAAAGGAGACATAGCCATTTCCCATGTCAACACCGAAAAACAACTAGCTGATATATTTACGAAGCCACTTGATTAAAAATGTTTTTGTGAGCTCCGAAATGAACTAAATATCCTTGATGCTCGGAACGTGGCTTAAAAACTTGCATATCTGTATGGCTTCTTCAAAATCTATTGATTGTGTTATGAAAATCATCTCTCTCTATATTCTCCGAAAAACTATTTCAGTTACGTGATCTTGGTGAATTATGGTCATAGATTGATTGTTGTATGTTTACTGATCATACTCATCAAGATTATTTGTGTGTTTTGCCTCCTATTCTTCTTTGTAAGCACTTTCGAATATATACAAATCGGCTAAATGCTTCTGTTTTGGTGACCACGGACTAGTCCGTGGTTACCCAGACTAGTCCACACACTGCAGACTTGTCTGCAGTGATCCAGTAGTTCGGACTAGTCCGGTTGACCACGGAATAGTCTGATTTTTTGACTCCATAACCCTAGGGCCGCCAAACCCTAATCTCTTTCATCCTCACAACGTTCCTCACATTCTCTCTACTCACTCGAGCGCCCCCAAGGTGATTTGGCGATTTCTGCACTAAATCTCTTCAACTCTCCGTGGGAAACAATCTTCTTCGCAAGGGGATCGAGGTCCACGGACTAGTCCACAACAACAACTCCTCCAACTTCAAGAATCGATGGATTTTGGTAAACTTTCTCCAAAACCCTAGAACCTTCGATTTCTTTTATTATGGACCAAATAGCTTAGCTCCTCTAGTTAATACATGACTCCTTGTTGTATTACATCTACCTTGAGCTACTTTTGCAATTAGAAACACCATTGATTTGCTAGTTAGGGTTTGAGCAGTTGAACATCGGACTAGTACGGTTTCAGTACGGACAAGTCCGGTCCTCCGGACTAGTCCGCACTTGAGCACTGGACAACTCCGATTTTTAACTGAACTCAACCATAAATTCCAACTACTGAATTCATTTCCTTGCTATCAATCCTCATCCATGTATTGTATAATCCTCTTGTCAGGACAATGTCGAGCTTCAATGATGAGATTTCTGACTTTGAGTCCGATATGGAACAAGACTCTTTGCCTCGTGCTTCGACGGGGCAAAGCAAAAAGAGGCAAGAGCGTGTTGCCGAACCTTCACCCACCCCACCTAGGATGCGACCGAAGGTTGCAACAAAGAAGACAGCTTCAAAAGCTCAAGATTTGATTGGCTCTAGCTCAGCAGATCATCGCCAACCCAAAGGGAAAGGCAAAGGGATTGCCTCCGGCCTGATTGGCCCTCTCCAGATGAGTGTACCAAGACAGGGGAACAGAGACCCCTCTGAAGAAATATTCAATGGCAAAGGAAGTGATGTAGCTTCAAAGCTCAGGATGATTGATTGTTATAGCAGTTCCAGGAAGTCAGTCGATGAAAGATTCTGGAGCAACTTTCACGCAGACTACTATAGTATCTCACGATGAAGACTCTGGTGGTCCGAAGCCAACGTATCGACTGGACCCATTTTGAGAGAATGAGCTGTCAAGCCTTTGATGAGGTGATAGAGGCTGTGGAGAGAAATGGCCTCAAGGACTTGTTTGCCTTCAGGTGCAACTGGAATGATGAAGTCATTGCTCAATTATACGCAACCTGTTACTTTGCTAGCGATGAAGAAGAGAGAGTGACTTGGATGACACATGGATCCAAGTATACCATTACTTATGATGAGTTTGCAAGACTGCTGCACCTTGAGGATACTAGCAGCAATGAGCTCATCATCCACAACATCGGTGTCCTGGAGAAGGACGTGATGAAGTTCTTCTATGACACTCGCCTGAAATTCAATCCCCCTTCCACCAAGAACATGAAGCCATTCTTCATGGTTCTAAATAAAGTGCTCCAAAAGACTATTGCTCCGAAAGACGGAGATGCAGGGAGTGTCCAAGGCTATTTCAGGACATTGATAAAGGTGATCAGCAAGGACATAAAGTTTGATGTTTTGACTATATTTGGAATGATATGGTGAACATCTCCTGCACACCAAACCGCTCCTGTGTCTATGCACCATACTTAATGTTTATGATTGAGAAAGTCACAGGAATTGAGTTCGTGAAGGATGTAGAGCATACTCCTCTAAGGCCTCAGAAGCCTCCTCAAGCCTCTCTTCCAACTACTCCATCTCCTATCTCAAGTGAAGAGGCTCCGAGGAGAGCTCAAGGAGATGTGAGGCCTGCCTCCACTACTAGGCCCCTCCTCAAAAAGGGTCTCGTAGTGGCATCTTTAAGTACTTGGCCGCCATCTTTGGCTCCTGCAAAAAGGCCGAAGTGAAGCTTCATAAGTTGGGCAAGCAAGGAAGGCAGACATGAAGTATGTGAAAGAAAATGTAAAGAATATTTGTCAGAAGCTGGAGATCGAGCCTATTGGATCTCATATTATCTCTGATGACTCAGCTTTAGATTTCTCTGAGCAGCCACCTCTCTCTCCCTCCGAGCTCGCCTATTTTGGTGTTGGGGGCAATCCGAGTGGATCTGCTCCTCCTCCTCAGACTGACGATGAAGACGATGAGAGGACCGATAGCGAGGAATGAGCCTGCGGCGACTTGTAGATCCCTCCTATCCTTCTTTTTGGTGCCTTGATGCCAAAGGGGGAGAGATTGAGGGGGGTCACTAGGTTGTAGCCATAGATGAGAGATGAGAGCTCCATTTGCATCTTTTGATCTCTGTTATGCTTTTGTTGGTGTAAGACTATTTTTAATGTTGTAAGACACTTATTATGCTTCTAAGTTATGTTTATGGAGTTTGTGATGATACTTTGATATAATCTATGTTTATGCTTTGAAATTGACATATATGCTTGCTGTTGTTATGATTATGCTTTTACCTCATTCTCATCACGGTTATTGCTTACACGCACGTAGTTTTGCACCCCACCATAAAGAGTGCACATATGTCTTATATTTTCATTGCTTAATTTGTTCCAAGCTCATATGTGCACACTTTATGAAAATCTGGACTTTTAATCATATTTGTGAAATCTCAATTGGTTGTCATCAATCACCAAAAAGGGGGAGATTGAAAGTGCATCTAGGCATCCCTTGTGGGTTTTGGTTGATTTATGACAAACAAATGAGATCCTAACCAAATTGTTGAGATGAGCGGAGGTTTTAATGAAATTATGAAGAAAATTGCGACGGTCTGCCTCGGGCCGTCGCAAAGGAGGAGGTCGTCGCAAATAAACTCTTATTTGCAATGGCTGCTGATAAAGCCACCGCAAATAAGACTTATTTGTAACGGCCAACCCTAGGACTGTCGCAAATAAAGTAGCCATCACAAATAGGACCTTATTTGCGAAGGCTACAAAAAGTATCGCCGTAAATAACATTAATTGCGACGGCCTTAACTTACGACCGTCACAATTAATGCAGCCATCGCAAATAAGGGCTAATATTAGTCTCATCAGCCCCCGATAGCTCATTCTCACACACCGCCCCCAAACACCCGCCGCCGTCGCGCCTGCCACTGCGCCTGCCGCCGCCCCGCCGTGCCCCTGCCCCCGCCGTGCCTGCCGCCGCACCCGCCACCGCACCCGCCGCCCCCGGCGCCGCGCCCAACGACGCCCCCGCCCTGCCCCCGCCGCGGACGCGCCGTCCAACGCCATCGGCCTCCTCTAGCGCCGCCGACCTCTTCCGACGCCTCCCCACTGACCTCCCATGACGTAGGTATGATGCAATGTTGTGGAGCGGTTGTGATGCAATGTTGTTAAATTTTCTTTCTTCTCCATTCCCACTAGCAATGTTGTGAAGCGGCTGCGAAGCGGTTGTGACGCTAGTTATGATTAGGTGATGCAATGTTGTAAATTATGAGCCATCATCTACAATTATTATGCTTGAGTGTTGTAATTATGAGCTTATTTTAGGTGATGTGATGCTTATATTTAGGTGACGCTTATGTTTAGGTGATGCTTATGTTGAAATTGTGATTCTTAGAATTGTGATACTTACAATCGAATTCAAGCGTAGAATTAATTTGAATTGAATTTATGTTGAGCAATGATTTGATACTTATGAATAGAATAGAATAGAATAGAATAGAATAGAATAGAATAGAATAGAATAGAATAGAATAGAATAGAATAGAATAGAATAGAATAGAATAGAATAGAATAGAATAGAATAGAATAGAATAGAATAGAATAGATGCTTATGTTTAAGTTTATGGTTATGTTTATATTGAGAATTAAATTGCTTATGTGTAGGTCAATGCTTATGTCTATGTTTATAATACATGTTTATATTTATTAATTGATAAATTACAGTTTAATAAGTCTTATGTGTATGTTTAATTGAATTTCTTTGTTTTTTAGATTATGATTATAATTTTTAATTTGATTGCTTGAGTGTTACTATATGTACAAAAATGGGATTCGAATTGGCTTGACCCGACACGACCCATTTAGGACCCGACAAGGCCTATTTAGTTGGAAGTTAAAGTATGCGTCTAAACCAGGGTTGTAAAATCACGCCTGGACACCTAGGTGCCCGCCATTAACGACAATTTCTTTTGCTTTAAACTGTAGAGCCAAACATGGGTGATGACCGCAGTTCGATGTATACTGGCTAGAAGAGCAGAACTGGTGGTCACTCGGATGAGTGGTACATCAAGTTAGATAATTTTTTGGATTGAGCCTTTTCGTTGTCAACGGAAGATATGGTGCGATGCCCATATACAAAATTCCGGAACACCAAGTTTTTGAGAAGATTGGAGCTTTCGTTTCACTTATGTCAAAATTGTTTCGCTCCACATTATGAAGAGTGGACCTTCCACGGCGAGACTAAATCTCGAGTCATAGAAGAAGTGGATGAGGATGATGTAGGATCAAAGAGCACGTGAAAAGCTACCAGAGAGGGGGTGAATGGTATATTTAAAAATCTTACGCAGTGGAAACAATTAAACCCCAACCCCTTAAGCAGAAAAACGATCTTTTAAAGAAATCATGTGTGAGACTAATCTAAACGTGTTTCACCGTGACAAAAATGATGGATATAAGAGATAATCAAGTAACAAAGACAACACAACAAGAATCACTCAAATCCATCATGAAAAACTCAAGTTATGATCGAAAGATCAAACAAAGATCAATCTGCCCTACCCGAAAAAAACAGTTCTGGAACACTGCAAAGAAACTCGTGTAGATCATACCACAAATTCAATGATCATGAAATTTGGACATATGATATATAATCAAGTTGTGAAGACAACTCAAAAATAATCACGTCAATTGGATCTGTAAAACTTGAGTTATGATAAAACCACCGACGAAAGGTAGTGCTGTCCAGAAACTCGACGAGTAAAACTTGTCTGGAACAAGTCTGACGAACAAGGCACAAAAGTTCCTTCAAACTACGAATTTATTCAATAGAACACAAGAGGAACTGCCCCAAAGTCGTGCACCACGAGCTTTGGGCTCCCTTGCTTATATAACCAGCCCTTAGGCCAACCCAATATCTACTAAGACTCCAATCCTACTTAGATCATGAATTGTAACTTTCCATAACTGATCAAGATTCTTCTATACGCAGATAGAAGCAATCTTAAGACTTCCAAACACCTTAGGAACGTATCCCACATTCCAAAACAACTCAAATTCGTGACCCACACAAAATTCTATCATAACCAACTCGATACTTTCCATACCGAGCCATAACCAACTTTGCCGCAGCCGAAGTCATCAACCGATATGATCAAATCCTTCCAAACACATCTTCCCAGCCATAAACCAACTTCAGAACCATGTTGCCACGTCATGCACCGCATGCATACGTGCAAACACCTTCCTTCGATGTCCAGTAACCTTCATATGCACTGCCCTTGATTCAATCATCATGCGCGACCTCCTGATCAGCTCAACCACAGTTCCTTCCGAACTTGGTTGTTGGAACCTCATCTCCTCCCTGAGACTAGTCCAATGGATCCCGTCACCAGCCATGACTTGAACTCAAGCAACACCTGCACACGAATAAACAACCAATCCATACGATCCCAAGTCCTCGACTTGACTCAAGTTAGTTTCGAACACAACACCTTACGTGAGAACCTCACATAAGCATGTTGCAAAACCACAGTAACACGAGATCATCCATATCAACCAAAAATGCACCAAAGACTTAGCAAATGAATACTAAGCAATCTTTCCATAGATGTAAAGCAAGTACGAAACATTGCAAATGAAAAACAGAAGCATTGTGGTCAAGTTCCGGACCTTGCCAGAGCAACCCGGACCTTGAGCCGGAGCTAACAAAAGCTAGTAGAACCTAGCGCTGGAGCTTACCAAAACTAGTACAACAAGCTCCCGCCGGAGCTTACAAAACTAGTCGGACCTTGATAAAAAGGTGTTTTGGTGATATTCAAACCTTTTATCGTCAAAGCAAGTGTATTCACTACAAGCCAATGTATTCAACACACATATGTCTTACAATCTTCCCCTTGATGAATGCATTGGCAACACCATTTAAAATCCGAACATTGGCTTATTCACATAAAAGTTTTGAAGGCAATTTCTCCCTCTTTGTAAATCAAAAGTAAAATGAGAAGAAAATCCAAAAATTATTCCATATTATCTCTCCCCCTTTATTATCTCTCCTTATGCACATGTTCTCTTTCTCTTCATGCTTATCTCTCCTCCTTTGACAATGTATTCAGCAAGTCATGAGCATATAAACAAATTATCTCTCCCCCTTTAGTTGTTATGAGCATATTATAACATATACTTATAAACAAAGCTCATCCAAGTCATACGATCAAGTACCTTACATTATCACATCAATGAAATACATAAAGAAGTGTAAGCCATGCTAGAGATCAAATGTAATTTTCAATTTAAGTAAGTCATGATCTGACAAACTTAACTATTTCAAAACCTGAAATCATGACACTAGTTGCTGCATTTTATTATTTTTCAAAGCATAAATTTAGATCATATGATATTTGCAAGAGATTATATGTGCATCTGCCTTATTCTAACCAACCAAGCCAAGCCTATGTCATTTGACAATCAGAAGCTTAAGGACATGGTTTAGTCATACACAACTTCTTCCAAGTTCACATCTAAGTGCAATGATAAGCCATCTCAAAAGAAGAAGTGTGATGCATGCATATTCTCTTGATCTTTTCTCAATTTATATTTGTTCATAAAAACTCAACATGTGAGTTGATTACTTGATTAATTCTTAATGATTAAAAGCACTTGTGAACATGTAACAAGTTCAAAACAGCAAGAAAGTTCGACTGACCAGTTTTAGTGTAAGTAATTATTCCAATTACTAGACATGGCAAAAACTACAAAATGTATAACATGAGTAATGTAGTAAGAACTTTCAACATGTAAAAGAAATCACAAAGTCATATATGTATGAAATACTATGCTCATATTATTTTAATTTCAGATTCACACACAGACTTCCCAAGTTTCAAAACTCCCCCTCAATTTAAGCCATGAGGATGCATAACCCCTATTTCACTACGAATGTAACAAAAACAAGTGAAATCCAAAGGTTTTGTAAAAATGTCAGCCAATTGTTGTTCGGTATCTACATGGTGAAGCACAATGTTTCCTTTTTCAACATTATCTCGGAGAAAGTGATACCTAATGTCAATGTGCTTAGTTCTAGAATGTTGCACGGGGTTTTTAGCAATGCAAATGGCACTAGTGTTATCACATAACAGTGGAACACTATCTAGATCAACCCCATAGTCCTTAAGTGTTTGAACAATCCAAAGAATTTGTGAGCAAGCACTAGCAGCAGCTACATATTCAGATTCGGCTGTGGATTGTGCAACTGAATTTTGTTTTCTAGAGGACCAAGCAACAAGAGAATTACCAAGAAAATGACAAGCACTAGAAGTACTTTTCATATCAATCCTACAACCCCCAAAATCAGCATCTGAAAAAGCTTTCAAAGTAACGGTTGAGGAAGAAGGAAGAAAAAATCCAAATTCTTAAGTTCCATGTAAGTACCTGAAAATCCTTTTGACGGCTTGATGATGTGAAGCACGTGGGGAGGCTTGAAACCGTGCACAAAGACATACGTTGAATTGTATGTCTGGTCTTGATGCTGTGAGGTACAAAAGTGATCTGATCATGCTTCTATATTCTTTTTTATCCACGGGTTCACCATCTTCATCAAGTCCAAGTGTTGTTGCTGTTCCCATTGGTGTTCGAAGATGTTTGCTTTTGTCCATGTTGAAGCACCTTAGGAGATCTTTTGTATACTTCGTTTGATGCACAAAGGTACCCTCCTTTGTTTGCTTGATTTGCAGCCCCAAAAAGTATGTGAGTTCACCCATCATACTCATTTCAAATTCGGAACTCATCATTGCTGAAAACTTGGACACAAGATCATTAGAAGCACAACCAAAGATAATATCATCCACATACACTTGAACGAATAATGAGTCATTGCCATGCTTAAGCACAAAAAGAGTTTTATCAACCTTGCCCATGGTAAACCCTTTTTCAAGTAAGAATGTTTTTAACCTATCATACCATGCTCTAGGGGCTTGTTTGAGACGGTACAAGGCTTTGGACATTTTGTAAACATGATTAGGAAAATCTGGATTTTTAAAACCTGGTGGTTGCTTGACATAATCCTCCTAATCTATGTAGCCATTTAGAAAAGCACTTTTAACATCCATTTGATATAGCTTGAAACCATTTGATGCAGCAAAAGCTAACAAAATTCTTATGGCTTCTAATCTAGCAACAGGAGCAAATGTTTCATCAAAATCTAGACCTTCAAATTGAGTGAAACCTTGAGCAACCAACCTAGCCTTATTCCTAACCACAACCCCATCCTCACTTTGTTTATTTTTAAATACCCATTTAGTTCCAATTAAAGTGTGACCTTGAGGTGGAGGTACAAGTTTCCAAACATTATTTCTTTCAAAATTTTCTAACTCTTCTTGCATGGCAATAATCCAAGATTCATTAGTGAGTGCGTGTGATATATCTTTGGGTTCAAAAGAAGCAACAAAAGCAGAATGAGCATAAGAGTTTGGATCGCAAAACCTGGACTGTGTGACTCATTCGTGCAAGCTTTCAATCATCTATTGTGGGGGATGATCTTTGTAAAACCGTAGGGGAACAAATGTCTCACAAGCTTCTTCTTCTTCATTTCATCACAAATCGATGATCTTGTGACTTGAGGACGATTTGAATCAGCATTGATGGTTGTTGGTGCTGGTTGAGAATTAACATCCGGAGCTGAACCAAAGTCTTTAGCTGCTGAATTTTCGGGCAGCAGCTCCAATTCTTCCTCATCTTCAACGAAAATGCTCCCCCCTAAGAATATGGATTTGGACCTGCAATGTTTGAGCTAGTACCTGGGCTAGCTTCATCAAAAGACACTTCACATGTCTCCACAATTTTGTTAGTGTCAAGTAAAAGCACACGGTAGCCTCTAGTATGAGATGGATAACCAAGAAACATGCCATCAATGGATCTAGGTTCAAATTTATCAAGATTACCATGTTTCTTAACAAAGCATTTGCAACCAAAGACCCGAAAGTGTGTAACACTAGGCCTATGTCCAAACCGGAGCTCATATGGTGTTTTACTTAGCTTAGCACGCAAGAAAACACGATTTGAGACATAACAAGCGGTTGCTAACGCATCAGCCCAAATTTTCCTAGGAGTTGGATATTCATCTAGCATAGTCCTAGCCATCTCAACTAAGGTTCTGTTCTTTCTTTCTACAATACTGTTTTGTTGAGGTACATATGGTGAAGAAAATTGATGATATATTCAATTTTCAGCACAAAAGTGATCAAAAGATTGATTTTTAAATTCAGTTCCGTTATCACTTCTAATTGCCTTTAAAGATCCTAGGTGATCAACTGATAATCTAAGAAATAAGGTCCTAAAGTGACTAAAAGCTTCATTCTTAGATGCCATAAAGTAAACCCAAGAGTATCTAGAATAATCATCAACAATCACAAGAACATACCATTTACCTCCGAAGGATTGAACACGTGAAGATCCTACGGTGTCAAGATGCAAAAGTTGACATGGTTCTGTTGTCATGATCATTGTGAGAGGAGTATGTGAACCTGCAACCATCTTAGCATGTCTACAAGAAGAGCACACAATTTTTTTTTGTCCCATTTAAGCTTAGGAAGCCCACGTATGCGATCAAGAGCACTAATACGCGTTAGGTGATCAAAGCCTACGTGACCAAGTCTACGATGCCAAAAATATAGGTCCTTTGAATCATTAGCAACTAGACACCTATGCTTAGAGGAAGACATATCAAAATCAGCTTTAAAAACTCTTCCAAACCGAGACATGTTAAAAATAAGCTCACTATTTGAACCTACAACTTTGCAGCAGTTTTTATTGAAAATAATTTCCAGATTTTCATCTAGCAATTGAGAAACAGAAAGCAAGTTGTATTTCAAATTTTTGACAAGTGCCCCATCCTTCAAAATGTAGTGATCATTTACTCTAACTGAACCCTTAGCAATTATAGGAGTTGATGAATTATCGGCAAAAGTAACATTCTCTACACATGACGCAAAAGAGAGGGAGAAGAACCAATCTTTGTTACCGGTCATGTGGCGTGAGCAACCTGAATCCACAATCCAAATGTTCTCCTTCCTCAAACGTGTAACCTCTTCATTGTCGCTGTTGTGTTCTGCCTCCTTCATACTTGATCTTGACTTGCCCGCCATGAAGCACAAGTTTGCCAAATCATCTTCATCTTCATCACTTCCAATGTCCACGTCGCTTGAGCCAAGTTCCTGGAGTGCTAAGATAAAACTGCTCACCAATTGACGCACTGTAAAACCCTTCTTTTTCTTCGTATCTTTTGCAGAGGAGTGCTTCGTTCTTGTTTTCTTTTCATCCCGGGAAGTAGGACCTGAAAGGTTAGGGCAATCTGAACGAAAATGTCCTGTCTTACCACATTCAAAGCATCGTTGAGGTCCGGAGCTTCCTCTCCTTCTGGTTCTCACATTTTGCAATGCTTTTGAGAACCGGGTAGAGATGAGCGCTAGCTCCTCCTCTGGAAACTCCTCAATCTGTTCAAGGGTTAGAGAGGATAGAAAAGCAAGTGTACCACAAGATGATGTTTGATTGGAACTAGGCATGTCACGTTGAGAAACAAAGGCAATAGACTTGTTGGGGTTCTTACGTGAGATTATGTCAATTTCATGAGTTTTTAACTTGGAATATAGCACGTCTAAAGTAAGTGAACTCATGATAGTAGATTCACGAATAGATGTGACTTTCATCTCTCAAATTGACATATCTAATGCACTTAGCAATTGCCTAGCATTTTCAGCATCTGAAAAATTAACATTGACACTACGCAAGTTGCTGAGAATCTTATTAAAGCGAGCAAAAAGATCATCAATAGACTCACCGGGTTGCATCTTGAAGCGCATGTATTCTTTCTTGAACATGTATTGCCTTACCTCTTTGATCGTGTTGGATCCTTCGTGTTAGTCACAAAGTGCTTTCCACACATCGTATGCAGATCGGAGGTGTGCAACACGGTCGAAGTCGCTTTGTGTTAATCCTTGTATGATCAAGTTCCGAGCCTTGTTGTTGTTGTCGACATCTCTCAGATTTGTAGCTGTAACTTGATCGTTTGATGGCACTTCGTAAGGCTTGTATACCTTCTACCATATTGCAAAGCCTTGTGCCTGTATTAAAGCCTCCATGTGTGCCTTCCAAACCTGAAAATCAATACCAGCGAACACACAAGGTTTGGCAGAGTACTTCTCCATGATGATTAGTCAAAAACACGCGCAAATCACAAAGATTAGAGCACTGTGGCTCTGATACCAATTGTAGGATCGAAGAGCACGTGAAAAGCTACCATAGGGGGGGTGAATGGTAGATTTAAAAATCTTACGCAGCGGAAACAATTAAACCCCAACCCCTTCGGCAGAAAAATAATCTTTTAAAGAAATCGTGTGTGAGACTAATCTAAACGTGTTTCACCGTTACAAAAATGATATATATTAGAGAGAATCAAGTCACGAAGACAACAAAACAAGAATCACTCAAATCCGTCGAGAAAAACTCAAGTTATGATCGAAAGATCAAACAAAGGTCAATCTGCCCTACCTAAAAAAAAAACAGTTCTGGAACGCTGCAAAGAAACTCGTGTAGATCATAGACCACAAATCCAGTGATCGTGAAATTTTGACAGATGATATATAATCAAGTTTTGAAGACAACCCAAAAATAATCACGTCAATTGGATCTGTAAAACTCGAGTTATGATAAAACCACCGACGAAAGGTAGTGCTGTCCAGAAACTCGATGAGTAAAACTTGTCTGGCTGACGAACAAGGGACAAAAGTTCCATCAAACTACGAATTTTATTCAATAGAACACAAGAGGAACAGCCCCAAAGTCGTGCACCACGAGCTCTGGGCTCCCTTGCTTATATAACCAGCCCTTAGGCCAACTCAATATCAACTAGGACTCCAATCCTACTCAGATCACGAATCGTAACTTTCCATAACTGCTCAAGATTCTTCTATACGCAGATAGAAGCAATCTTAAGACTTCCAAACACCTTAGGAACATATCCCACATTCCTAAACAACTAAAATTCGTGACCCACACGAAATCCTATCATAACCAACTCGATACTTTCCATACCGAGCCATAACCGACTTTGCCGCAGCTGAAGTCATCAACCGATACGATCCGATCCTTCCAACCAGATCTTCCCATCCATAAACCAACTTTGGAACCATATTTGCCACGTCATGCACCGCATGCATACGTACAAACACCTTCCTTCAACGTCCAGTAACCTTCATATGCACTGCCATTGATTCAATCATCCTACGCGACCTCCTGATCAGCTCAACCACAGTTCCTTCCGAACTTGGTTGTTGGAACCTCATATCCTCCCTGAGACTAGTCCAATGGATCCCGTCACCAGCCATGACTTGAACTCAAGCAACACCTGCACACGAATAAACAACCAATCCATACGAGCCCAAGTCCTCGACTTGACTCAAGTTAGTTTCGAACACAACACCTTACGTGAGAACCTCACATAAGCATGTTGCAAAACCACAGTAACACGATATCATCCATATCAACCAAAAACGCACCAAAGCCTTAGCAAATGAATACTAAGCAATCTTTCCAGAGATGTAAAGCAAGTACGAAACATTGCAAATGAAAAACAGAAGCATTGCGGTCAAGTTCTGGACCTTGCCAGAGCAACCCGGACCTTGAGGCGGAGCTAACAAAAGCTAGTAGGACCTAGCGTCGGAGCTTACCAAAACTAGTACAACTAAGCTCCCGCCGGAGCTTACAAAACTAGTCGGACATTGATAAAAAGGTGTTTCGGTGATATTCAAAACTTTTATCATCAAAGCAAGTGTATTCACTACAAGCCAATGTATTCAGCACACATATGTCTTATAGATGATGATATAATAGAGGTTCATAGGATGGATGAGATGCTAGAATCTCTGGAAGTGGAGGATCCTCTTACAAATGAGGCAGAGGAGTTCTTTGAGGAGTTGAAGAATCACAAGAGTTGTTGCATGAACACACGGTTGTGACCGTATTTGCTTTCTTGACTAGATTTATGGTAATTAAGTCCAAGTACTTTTTTTCCATCAACTGCTACAATGATCTCATGAAATTGATCTGTGATATCCCGCCACAACATCACAAAGCACCACCAGATATGTATCAGTTAAAGATCAAGATATCTAGTCTTGGTATGAACTATGAGAAAATTGATGTGTGCCCAGACAACTGCATGCTATTCTGGAAAGAGCACGCCAATGAGAAGATGTGCTTGAAATGTGGTAAACCGAGGTATGTCGGTGTTGTTAATGATGATGGCAATAATGTGATGATAGATGTCACACATAAGCAGCTTCGTTACTTGCCTGTGACACCTCGGTTGAAGTGGTTGTTTCTTTTAAAAAGAACCGCAAGACACATGAGATGGCACAAAGAAGGTAAACATGAGAACAAAGAATTCTTGACGCATCCGTCCGACGGTGATGCATGGAAGGCGCTAGACCGTTTCAATCCAGATTTTTCTCGTGATGCGAGGAATGTTCGCATCAGATTAGCGATAGACGGATTCTCACCGTTCAGTACAAACGCCACGCCATACTCCTGTTGGCCCATCTTTGTCATTTCGTACAACCTGCGACCTGCTCTTTGTACGAAGAAAGAGTTCATGTTTCTTAGCCTCATTGTACCTGGACCTGATCATCCCGGGTCACATCTCAACGTGATGTTGAAACCGCTGATTGAAGAATTGAAAGTCTTGTGGATAGGAGTCGAAGCGTACGAGAATTACAAGAAGTAGAAATTCAACCTTCGAGTTGCTTATTTGTGGTCCGTCCATGATTTGCCGGCATACAACATGTTTTCCGGATGGAGCACTCACGGTCGTCTGACGTGTCCGATATGTGCTTTAGACACGGATTTCTTTCGACTAACTCATGAAGGCAAAATATCTTACTTCGATTGTCACAAACGTCGACTGTCCTCGAATCACATATTTAGGCAACAGAGGCATGTCTTTAGAAAGAACACTGTTGTCACTAAAGGACCACTGAAGCGTCTCAATGGGTTAGAAATTTTTGATATGTTAGACAAACTGGTGCCTGATGAAGGTCATCCTGGATATTTCGTAGGTTATGGAGAGGAACACAATTGGACTCACATATGTGGACTTTGGGAGCTACCATATGTGAAGTCGTTGATTCTAATGCACAACATTGTTGTCAAGCATCAGGAGCATAACATGAGCGAAAGTATCATAAGCACTTGCATGGATATGTGTGGCAAAACGGAAGATAATTACAAAGCTAGACTAGATTTGGCAAACATTTGTCACCGTCCAACTCTTCAAATCTCTGAAAGTGGTGGGAAGCCACGTGCTTATTTCTGTCTTCGATCTAAAGAAAAGAAAGAAGTTATGAAATGGATGAAAACTTTGAAATTCCCAGATGGTTACACAGCTAGCCTGTAACAAGCTAATGTTTGCAATGACATGTTGAAAGCATCTAGGCCCCCATGAGGTATGGTTTCGGTGATTAATGACAACCATTGGATTTTACTAATTAATTTGTGGATGCAAGGTCTCCCATATCACTCAATCAAATGAAATCCATATGTCATTGGAGACTACTAAACAATCAATTTTTGAGATCAATCAATGTTGTGAAGATAAGAAGTAAAAGCTCTTATGTCAAAGTCATTCAACCATAATTGATGACACTCAATGCTTGACTACCATCAGAAGTACATTTCCAACAAATGTCTAAGAGGTCAATCGAGCAAAGTTCAAAATAATCACTTAGAAACAACTCGAAGCAAACAAAATCAACTCACCGGATCAACCGATGTTTCTAGAGAGCAACACGTCGGTTGAGTTGGTTCAGCAGAAGAAGAAGACCTCAGAACAAAGTACTCACCGGATCATCTCATGTTAAGGGCTAAGCTACATCGGTCCATCAGTACAGTTTGCAATATCCTTGGACCAAGTGTAGCACCAGATCATCCGATGTACAGAAATATACACATCGGTCAATCACTCCAGTAAGCATAAAGTTTGAGCCAATTATGGAGGAAGAGCCACCGGATCATCCGATGAGAAGACAAGTGCAACATCGGTCTAACAACGGTCATATCTGACACAATGACGTCAGCTAAAGTGAACTTTACCGATGATAACTAAAAGGGAGACATCGGATCATCCGGTGTTCGCAGAAAAGTTCTGTCAGCCTACTTTTCCAACGGCTATTTCGTGGAGGCTGGCTATAAATACCCCCTAAACCTGTCAAATCGATAAGTCTTGATCACCAGACATAATCTACACATCCACAAGCATTCAAGACCAAGATCCATCACTTCTACATCATTTAGATCACGTACACACCAAGAGATAGGCTAGAACTAGCTAGAGAGAGAGCTTGTATGCCTCCATTCTTGGTGAGTGGAATCTCTAGGGTAGTGAGAGCCTTAAGGGAGTGTCCCTTGGTGTTTGTAACTGAGAGAGACTTCTGGAGCTTGCCAAGAGGATTGTGGAAGCCCGGAGGATCGAAGTTGTACAAGGCTTGAGCTCCACCTTGCCAAGGTTGGCAAACGGAGAAGAATAGTGAAGGAAGATCCCTAGTCTCGGTGACTTGGGTGTGGCTATACCCTTTGGTGGGTGCCACAACGTGGATGTAGGAAGATCTTGACGATCTTGGCGAACCATGGGATAAATCCTGGTGTCTCCTCGGGAGTTTGCATCCTCTTCCTCTCCCTTACATTTATGCATTTTACATATCGCGAAGTTGCTATTTTCAATGCATAGATCGTTTGCGTAGGGAATTGGGCTTTTAGGAATTAAGTTTTATTGCTTAGATTTTTGAAAAGAAGCCCAATTCACCCCCCCTCTTGGGCATCCGATCCTTACAATTGGTATCAGAGCGAGGTTGCTCATAGGATCATTCTAGCCTCACCTCTAGAGAGCTAAAATGGCCAAGGTTAGGGGTTCGGTTCCTATCTTCGAGGGCAAGAACTTTGCCTATTGGAAAGCACGAATGCGGGCTTATCTAGAGGCTATTGCTCCCGAAGTATGGGAAGCGACCCATTCGGGGTTTGGAGAACACAACTATGTTGGTGATCAAATTAAATGGGATGCTAAAGCTAGGAATGCAATCTATGAATGTATTAGTCAAGATGTGTTTGCTAGGATTGCTACCAAAGAAAAAGCTTGTGAAATTTGAGCTTGCTTAATGGAGATTCATGAGGGTTCTTCTTGAGTCAAGGAACTAAAATATCACATTCTTAAAGAAAAATATGATGAATTTAAGATGCTACCTCATGAAAATGTTAATGAGATGTTCTCTCGCTTGAATGTACTTATTGAAGAAATTAATGCTCTTAACATTGCTTCTCTTGGCAAGGGACTCATCAACCGCAAGATCCTCATGCTCCTTCCCAAGCCAAAGTACAACATCATCAACTCCATGCTTTAAAAGGAGTCTCTTGACCACATTGAAGTTTCGGAGCTCATTGGAGAAATTCACGCTCATGAGATGAGTGTACTTGGAATGATGGAGCAATCATCTTCAAAAACAATTGCTCTAAAGGCCTCCACCAAGAAAACAAACCTCAAGAAGAAGAAGGTGGTTGAGCCTAGCTCAAGTGAAGAAGAGCAAGCACCAAGTGAAGATGATGATGATAAGCTTGCATTGATGATGAGAAAGTTCTCACGCTTGAACTCCAAGATTACTAAGAAGGGATACACATTTGATCCCAAGAAGAAAGCATTTCTACCAAGAAGAGATGATCACAAGACTTGCTACAATTGTGGTGATCAAGGCCACATCTCCTATGATTGTCCAAAACCAGACAAAAGAAGAGAGAACCACAAGAGCAAGCATCGCAAGCTTGAAGAAAGTGATGATGATGAAGAAGAGGCCAAACCCAAACCAAGATCCTTTGGGAAGAAGAAACATGACAAGGGAAAGAAGGCAAGACTCTTCCCAAAGAAGAGAAATGGCCCAAAAAAGGTGTTCATGTGTGAGTCAAATGAATGGGTCATCGACGAAGAAACAAGTGATGAAGAGAGTGAAGCGGAAGAAGAAAGTTTGGCTAGCCTCGCCATTGCCAACAATGATGACTCACCTCTTCATCCACCGCCCATGTGCCTCATGGCAAAAGGTAACACCAAGGTATGTGACGACTCTAGCGATGATGAGCTTTCCCCCAATGATTTAACTTCTTTAATAAATGAATATCATGCTATCATTAAGAGGGAAAAGAGTAAGGTTAAAGCTCTTGAAGAAACTCGTGCTTGACTTGAGAGTGCTAACCTCGATTTGCTTGACAAGTATGAAAGCATACTTAAAGAGCATGACACGCTCAAATCCCATGTCAAGCAAATTGAGGAAGATAAGGCTAAAATCAAGTTAGATAATCATGAGCTTAACTTAGCACACCAAACACTCTTGGGAGAGCACAACAAGCTAATACAAGAACATCAAACACTTAACCTTGCTCATGACGTGCTTGATCAAGAGTTGAAAAATATAAAGAAACAAACTCTTAATGATAGGATATCCATTACTTCTCATGTCACTAATGCCTTGAACAAGTCTTTGCCTTTGAAAGCAAATGCTAGGGAGAAGGACTTGTTGGAAGAAATTGAGAGTCTCCGCACTAGTGTGGCTAGACTTTCAAAAGGGGAAGTCAAACACAAGGAAATACTTTTCCAACAAGCAAAGGCATTCAACAAGAGAGGACTTGGATCCTTCCCGGTGCCTAACAAAGGAAAGGTGCCCTCACCGGAGCTTAGAACAAGCTTCATCAAGGTAGTTGGTTCTTATTGCCAGCATTGTGAGGTCACCGGTCACCACACAAGGGAGTGTCCTCTTCCTAACCAACCTTCTCCAAAGTTGCCTATTAATTACAAATCTACTTTCAATGATCATTATTATCTCTTAAGTAAAGTAGATGGCAAGTTGAAGGATAGGTTCATCGGCAAAGACATGAAGGGCATGAAGGGAAGCTCCCCAAGCAACTTTGGGTCCCAAAGACACTTGTATCACACATACAAGGACCTAATTTGGCTTGGGTGCCTAAAGTTAAAAATTGAATTCATGTGTGTAGGTGAACTACAAAGCCAGAGGAATGCATTGGGTACTCGATAGCGGGTGCACCCAACATATGACCGGCAATGATGGTATGTTCACCACCATAGAAAACCCCGGCAATCATGAACAAGTCACCTTTGGTGATAACTCTAAGGGAAAGGTAATTGGGTTAGGTAAAATTGCTATTTCAAATGATTTATCTATTTCTAATGTTTTGTACATTAAGTCACTTAGTTTTAATTTACTTTCTATTGCACAACTATGTGATCTTGGACTAACATGCACATTTAGCAAAAATGATGTTGCTGTGAGTAGTGAAACAAGCCAAGACATAGTCTTCAAAGGATTTCGGCATGGACACCTCTACCTAGTAGACTTCTCCAACAAGAATGCTAGCTTGACCACTTGTCTTTTCACTAAGACAAGCTTGGGTTGGCTATGGCACCGACGCATAGCGCACCTAGGGATGAGCAAACTCAAGAAGTCATTCAAGCTTGGGATGGTGACCGGAGTGAAGGATGTTACATTTGAGAAGAACAAGCTTTGTAGCGCTTGTCAAGCTGGGAAGCAAGTTGCTTCACACCACCCGATGAAGACAATGGTGTCAACCTCCAAGCCACTCGAACTACTCCACATGGACCTCTTTGGACCGTCCACATATCAAAGCCTTGGCGGTAACCTCTATTGTCTTGTTATAGTTGATGACTACTCTCGCTATGCATGGACTTTATTTCTAGGTGACAAGAGTGAAACTCCGAAAGTGTTCAAGACCTTCGCCAACCGCGCTCAAAGGGAATTTCCACTTCCCATCATCAAGGTCCGGAGTGACAACGGCACCGAATTCAAGAACTACAACATTGGGGAGTAGTGTGACCGTGAAGGCGTGAAGCATGAGTTTTCGGCCACATACCACCCTCAACAAAACGGTGTCGTTGAGAGGAAGAACAAGACTCTCATCACTCTTGCACGATCAATGCTTGATGACTACGGCACGTCGGAGAAGTTTTG
This sequence comes from Tuctoria greenei, assembly GCA_036927565.1. Lineage (NCBI taxonomy): Eukaryota > Viridiplantae > Streptophyta > Magnoliopsida > Poales > Poaceae > Tuctoria > Tuctoria greenei. The sequence continues at coordinate 63,950,292 of JAYESD010000011.1, read as the reverse complement.
GGCCGAAGCAATCAACACGGCGTGCCATGCCGCAAATAGGGTCTACCTACATCGACTACTTCAAAAGACCCCGTACGAGCTTCTCATTGGGAGAAAGTCCAACATCTCCTACTGTCGAGTCTTTGGATGCAAGTGCTACATCTACCGCAAGAAAAGGTTCGGTAAGTTTGAAAGAAGATGTGATGTTGGTATATTCCTTGGTTATGCATCAAACTCAAAAGCATATCGAGTATTCAACCAAACCTCCGGTTTAGTTGAGGAAAGTTGTGATGTTGAGTTTGATGAGACTAATGGCTCCCAAGAGGAGAGTTTTGGTCATGATGAAATAGATGATGAGCCTGTATGAGAAGCCATGAAGAACATGACCATTGGAGACATCAAGCCTGAAGTTGAGGAGAGCCATGATCAAGGGGGAGCTTCAAGTTCCAACAACAACACCTCTATGGCGCCTCAAGTTGACGAAGAAGAGAAGGATGATCCATTGCCAACTCAAGACTCACAAGCCCAACAACATCAAGAAGAAGAAGAAGTCCATGATCAACTCCAACCATAGGAGCAACACGCATCACCATCGCCAAGTGCTTCGCAACCACTTATGAGGCATGGACGCATCTACAAGGCGCATCCGATGGACCAAATCATCGGAAATCCGTCAAGGGGTGTAAGTACACGTTCTCGCCATTTCGCTTCATTTTGTGAGCACTACTCGTTTGTTTCATGTGTAGAACCCACTCACATTGAGGAAGCACTCCAAGACCCAAATTGGGTGATGGCCATGCAAGAAGAACTCAACAACTTCATCCGCAATGAAGTTTGGGTGTTGGAGGAGCGACCCAAGGACAAGAACGTCATCGGAACAAAGTGGGTGTACCGCAACAAACAAGATGAGAATGGCGTTGTGGTCCGCAACAAGGCAAGACTTGTGGCCAAAGGGTTCTCGCAAGTTGAAGGACTAGAATTTGGGGAGACATTTGCTCTGGTCGCCCGGCTAGAAGCCATTCATATACTTCTTGCCTTTGCATCACATCACAATATTAGACATTATCAAATGGATGTGAAAAGTGCCTTTCTTAATGGTTACATTAACGAGCTTGTTTATATTGAACAACCTCCCGGGTTTGAAGATCCGAGGAATCCTAATCATGTGTATAGGTTGCACAAGGCGCTCTACGGGCTCAAGCAAGCACCTAGGGCGTGGTATGAACGACTACGGGATTTCTTGATCATGCAAGGATTCAAGATCGGGAGGGTGGACACTACACTCTTAACCAAAGACATCAACGAAGATTTGTTTATTTGTCAAATTTATGTTGATGATATTATTTTTGGTTCAACTAACGAAGCTTTTAGCCATGAGTTTGGCAAAATGATGTCTAGGGAATTCGAGATGACAATTGGAGAGCTCAACTTCTTCCTTGGATTTCAAATCAAGCAACTTCAAGAGGGGACCTTCGTCTATCAAGAGAAGTACACCAAGGACCTCTTGAAGAAATTTGAGATGGGAGATTGTAGCTCAAGAAGCACTCCAATGGCAACAAATTGTCATCTCGACGCGGATAAGGACGGTAAACCTATTGACCAATCTAACTACCGTTCTATGATTGGTTCATTGCTTTATCTTACCGCATCTAGGCCCGATATCATGTTTAGTGTATGCTTGTGTGCTCGCTTTCAAGTGGCGCCTAAAGAATCGCATAGGAAGGCGGTCTTTAGGATACTTAGGTATCTTAAGCATACCCCTAGTGTGGGCTTGTGGTAACCTAAAGGTGCAAAATTCCACCTCTTGGGATACTCGGATTCGGACTTTGCCGGATGCCGCGTGAATCGCAAGAGTACCTCCGATGGGTGCCACTTGCTTGGGCGTTCCCAAGTATCTTGGTCTAGCAAGAAGCAAAATTTCGTCGCCTTATCCACGACGGAAGCGGAATACATATCGGCCCGTGAATGTTGTGCCCAAATTCTTTATATGAAGCAAACTCTTTTGGACTTTGGTATTAAACTTGGTTGTGTGCCTCTCCTTTGTGACAATGAAAGTGCGGTTAAGATAGCTAAAAACCCCGTTCAACACTCCCGCACTAAGCACATTGATATTCGCCATCATTTCTTGAGGGACCATGAAGCTAAGGGAGACATCTCATTGTGAGGTGTTAGGTCCGAAGAACAAATGGCGGATATCTTCACTAAACCACTAGATGAGAAAACTTTTTCTAGGCTAAGAAGTGAGCTAAATGTGCTAGATGCAACAAATGTCCTATAAGAATGCACTTCATATAGGTCTTGCCTAACTCTCAAAGGATAGGGGTGAGCAAGGGTTAGCTTGGGATGGAGGTTCTTTTGGGTTTTCCCAAGGCTTGGAGAGTGGCTCTCCCTGAAGAAGCCTTTGAAAGGTTCAAATTTGGCAAGATAGATTTATTTTATGCCTTGCATGATGCCTGCCATATAGACTTGTAATTTCTTGCATTATAAAATGTTTGGCATTGCATACGGTAGATTGTCACAAAGGGGAACCCACCTCATGAGAAAGAGACTTGTTTGAAATGCAATATCTCAACTCATATGTGGTGGAAAGAACAAAATGTTAGGTGCATTAATGCCTAGAGGAACATGCTCTAAAGAGATAGAAGTCTTCATACTCTAGCTCACAAAGCATGGGCCTTACATTTTATTTGGATAATTTCCTTCCCGTTTTCTTCGGTGTTCTATTCGCTTTAAGGCTTAGCCAAGTTATTGGCATATTAGTATTTTTGAGGGGTAAGGGGTTGCCCAAAAAGTCCTAAGACATGTGTTTCTCATTGTTTGTTTGTTTGGTCAAAGGACATATATGGGATGTTGCTGTTTTGTAGTCATCGGATTCTTAGGTCAGACCATCATCGGATCAGTTGGTGTTCAAAAGCCAAGAGTTAGACCAGTCAGCAACACAAATCAACCAACACGTTCATTTGGAAAAACATCGGTCCATCCGGTGTTCACAATTCTGGAACTGTGATGAATTCCACCGATGATATTCCCTTCCACGTCGGACCATCCGGTGTCAACAGCACCTTTTTGAATACCCTTACTGTGACATTCGACCGATGCTATCTCTTTGCACATCGGTCCATCCGATGTCAACGGTACCTTTTTGAATACCCTTACTGTGCCATTCGACCGATGCTTCTAACGTTTAACGTCGGTCCATCCGGTGTTAAATTTTCGGCTAGGGTTTGGGACCCACTATTTAAACGCCGCCTCGCCTTCCTCCCTTCTATCTCCTCGATCCCGACTCACCCGCGACTTCACCACTGCCGCCGCTCCTCTCGCCCTGCGCTGCTGCTGCCCTCCGGTCGCCGCCGCCGCCCTCCGGCCGCCACCGCACCACAGCAGCGCTGCCGCCGCAACACAGTAGCAACAACACTGCCGCCATCCGCAGCCGCGCTGCCGCCGCCATCCGAAGCACCGCCTCTTCCATCCAGCGCCGCCGCCGTCTCTCTCCACCACAGTCGCCGCCCCACGCACATCCGCCCCACGCACACACCACCCTCTCCACCATCATCGTGTGCCTCCCTCTACGGTCATCATCCCTTCGTCGCTAGGGTTACCGGCCGCGACCGTGCGCTCGACACGACTTCATTCTCGCGCATTGTCTCATTGCAATGGCTCGTGACAAGAAGAACAAGGGCAAGGCCATTGTGGAGCCGGCCGCAAAGAAGCAGAAGCTCTCGAAGGAGGAGAAGAAGGCGTTGATGGCTGCTCGCGCCGCCGAGGAGCGAGAGCGTGGCCGAGGAGGATCACTGAGGATCCGCGAGGCTCGTCCGAGGTAGCCTCCCGTGATCAATGAGTCTGAGGCAGAAGAAGAGCCGGAAATGCCACTTGTCCGCCGGCGCTCAGCCAGGACCCGTGGGGGTCATCCGCCGGCAGCACCTCGTTCACGACCGTCAGCTGCCGATCATCGTGAGGACAGGGCGGCCCAGAGAGCCGTCTACGAGATGGACACCACCGTCCACATTGGTGAAGGTGTCCGGTTGACTGATTACCAGAAGATGAAGGCCAAGCAGCTAAGAAGACTCAGATAGAGTATTTTACTTGAGGAGTGGTACCCGCAGCCCAGAGAGACTCTTGTGGACAGTCGTTTCTGGACCGTGACACAGGCGTCTCTATACGAGACCTATAGACACCGAGACCACAAGCTCTTCCAGCACAAATTCTTGGACTGGGATCAGCTTGCCCTGGCAGCAGAGACGGAGATTCACCCCTTCTTTGTGAGGTACAGAGGGCTTGTGGAGCTGGTGTCCTACGACTGGAGTGCATATGTGGAGGACTGGGTCCGCGTATTCTATGCCACCCTCTACATCTCTGAGGGCCGCAGATCGATAGACTTCATGTTCATGGGCCAGCACCATCACCTGACGAGGCAGACGCTGGCACAGCTGCTAGGAGTGGACATGCACGACACTTGCGTGCATGAGAGGGTATATGGTCAAGCAGACCCGCCGAGGAGGCCGCTCACTGGAGGAGTGGCACCACCACTGGAGGAGATCCGCTCTCTGTTTGGACCGACTTTCTCTCCAGACCAGCCGAGGGTACCGGCACTACTGACTCCTGCTGCGCGCACAGTGCACCTTGCCTTGCACCGCACACTCTTGTCGAGGTCAGGATACTTAGAGGGGTTCACCAGCCTACAGCAGACCCTCCTATTCTACATCATGAATAGGATGGAGTTTGATATTGTGGACGTCCTCATATGCGATATGGAGGATGTGATCATCGATGGAGTGGGCATGATGAGGCAGCTTGTGTATGGACATTGGATCAGCTACCTGCTCTCCATGATGGTTCCTCAGGAGTCCGCCGTGCATGACCGTCTCACTGACGAGAGTGTCACACGGTTCAGCCACTACCGTGCTCCAGCTCCTGGAGACCACCGCCTTGGTCGTCCAGTCGAGCGTCAGGTCAGGGCTCGTCTATCTGAGGAGGACTGGTCAGATCTGGAGAAGGAAGATGAGAGGCTGGCAGAGGCAGAGGCTCAGGGTGAGGACCTTCAACATATATGGTCCGAGAGCGACACGGATGACAGTATCGAGGAGTACTTCCCTCCTCCTCCCTCACCTAGGCAGCACGACGCGGAGGCTGGAGGCTCTACAGTGCCACCGCCTACTTCACCTCCCGTCACAGAGGCACAGGTCTCTCAGCCGTCAGAGCTCACCTCACTTCTACAGCAGATGGTTGAGCAGCAGCGCTTGGACCGGCTTGCAGCTGAGCAGGCCAAAGCTGAGCAGGCAGCACGCCTTCTGGAGCTACAGTAGGAGCAGCAGGAGATGCAGCGCCAGATCGCCCGTGAGAGGCGAGAGGACACTGACCGGTTGACTGGGTTGATCGACCAGATGCACCAGCGCTCCCTCGACCAGCAGCAGCAGACGCAGCAGGCGATGATGGGCATTCTGGGGTTGATCACCAACCTCTACACCCAGATCGGGATTGCCCTGCCATCGCAGCTGCCAGACGTTGCTCCACCACCACCCGTCCTTGCTCCAGCTGCAGCTCCGGTGCCGACCACGCTGATCCCGTCGATCAGCATGTCACCACTGCTGGCTCCAGGTGCACTGATCCACTCTCCACTGCCGGCCACGACGCTGTTCCAGCAGACACCGGCATCCGTCGTCAGTGCCCCCTTGCCAGCAGCTACTACTCAGCAGGCACCGACGGCGGCTCCTACGGCTACGACAGCTCCTTCCACCTCTACTCCAGGCAGCAGCTCCGACGACAGCACCCCAACGGTGACCAGTTCGTCATCGCGCCTAGTACTCAGGGTCCTTAGGCACTTGGATCCCTTTTTGGTGTTTTGATGCCAAAGGGGGAGAAGAGTTAGAGGAGAGTCAGGGGGAGGATAGCTTAGTCTCAGGGGGAGTGTCCTAGCCTTAGGGGGAGTATACCTATATCATCTTTTGTAATTCAATGTTTTTGTTACACATTTGGTGTTTTATTGAGTACTATTAAGTTATTAATCGATTGAGCTTATTTGGTGTCTATCTATATCTTATGATCACTTATTCACTTGAGTTATTCCTTGATTGAGCTTTCAAATTCATTACTATCAAGTGTGATAATCTTGTATTCATTGCATATCCTCTTAAGTTTCGTACTATCAAATTCATTACTATTGTGCTTTAATTGTTGTCTTGTCATCAATCACCAAAAAGGGGGAGATTGAAAGCATCTAGGCCCCCATGAGGTATGGTTTCGGTGATTAATGACAACCATTGGATTTTACTAATGAATTTGTGGATGCAAGGACTCCCATATCACTCAATCAAATGAAATCCATATGTAATTGGAGACTACTAAACAATCAATTTATGAGATCAATCAATGTTGTGAAGATAAGAAGTAAAAGCTCTTATGTCAAAGTCATTCAACCATAATTGATGACACTCAATGCTTGACTACCATCAGAAGTACATTTCCAACAAATGTCTAAGAGGTCAATCGAGCAAAGTTCAAAAGAATCACTTAGAAACAACTTGAAGCAAACAAAATCAACTCACCAGATCAACCGATGTTTCCAGAGAGCAACATGTCGGTCCAGTTGGTTCAGCGGAAGAAGAAGACCTCAAAACAAAGTACTCACCGGATCATCCGATGTTAAGGGATAAGCTACATTGGTCCATCAGTACAGTTTGCAATATCTTTGTACCAAGTGTAGCACCGGATCATCCGATGTACAGAAATATACACATTGGTCAATCACTCCAGTAAGCATCAAGTTTGAGCCAATTCTGGAGGAAGAGCCACCGGATCATCTGATGAGAAGACAAGTGCAACATCGGTCTAACAACGGTTATATCTGACACAATGAAGTCAGCTAAAGTGAAATTGACTGATGATAACTAAAGGGGAGACATCGATCATCCGGTGTTCGCAGAAAAGTTCTGTCAGCCTACTTTTCCAACGGCTATTTCGTGGAGGCTGGCTATAAATACCCCCTAAACCTGTCAAATTGATAAGTCTTGATCACCAGACATAATCTACACATCCACAAGCATTCAAGACCAAGAGCCATCACTTCTACATCATTTAGATCACTTACACACTAAGAGATAGGCTAGAACTAGCTAGAGAGAGAGCTTGTGTGCCTCCATTCTTGGTGAGTGGAATCTCTAGGGTAGTGAGAGCCTTAAGGGAGTGTCCCTTGGTGTTTGTAACTGAGAGAGACTTCCGGAGCTTGCCAAGAGGATTGTGGAAGCCCGGAGGATCGAAGTTGTACAAGGCTTGAGCTCCACCTTGCCAAGGTTGGCAAACGCAGAAGAATAGTGAAGATCCCTAGTCACGGTGACTTGGGTGTGGCTATAGCCTTTGGTGGGTGCCACAACGTGGATGTAGGAAGATCTTGACGATCTTGCCGAACCACGAGATAAATCCTCGTGTCTCCTCGGGAGTTTGCATCCTCTTCCTCTCCCTTACATTTATGCATTTTACATACTGCGAAGTTGCTATTTTCAATACATATATCGTTTGCGTAGGGAATTGGGCTTTTAGGAATTAAGTTTTATTGCTTAGATTTTTTAAAAGAAGCCCAATTCACCCCCCCTGGGTATCCGATACTTACACATGTCATGGCTCGGGCGCAAGGTTTGGGGATCCAGCTACCGTCACTTCCGGTCTTTCCAGACGATCCTTCTTCTGCGGGTCAGGTAATTTTCTATGTCAACTTAATAATTCTAGTTTTACTTCAACTTTACCAAAATAAAGCAAGGAAATAGAGTAAGAGTGAGAGATAGTTAGATAGAGTTAGAAGAGGGAGGAAGATAGAGAGAAAATGATTGAAATAGAAGAAAGAAGGAGATAGTTAGATAGAAGAAAAGAATTGAGATAGAAGAAAGAGAGAGGTAGAAGAAAGAGTAAGAGATAGTTAGATAGAGTGGGAGAGGAATGAAGAGAGAGAGGGAGATGTAGATGGAGATAGAGGGAGAGGAAGATAGAGGGAGAGAGTGAGATGTAGAAGGAGATAGAGGGAAAATGCTACCAATTGAGAGATAGAGTGAGAGAGAGAGATAGATAAAAATTGAGAGAGGAATGAAAAGAGAGAGGAAGAGGGGATCTAGATGGAGATAGAGGGATAGGAAGGGAGGGAGAGAGATGTTAATACATTTATATTCTAACTCTAAGTTTCATTAATTGCATGGATCTGCGACGGCTGCTCAAACTCTATCGCCGTCATTACCGCCACCTGGAATGAGGCGCGACGACTACTTCGACTTCGGAGGTGGCTTCAGAGGTCATACGGGCGAGTGAGCCCTTATTTATTTTGTTGATGGTGATGTGCGATGTATCGAGAATGTTGTTTGTGATTGTAGATAGCTGTGCTCAAATATATGGTGGACCAGTATCTTCACGGTGGCCTCAATGCAGCTTGGGTATCGTTGTGGGTGCATATAAATATCGCGATTTCACGGTTCTTTTTCCATTTTCTTGTTTTCCATGCAGAAGCAATTGCTAGTCTTCCTCCAAATTAGGATAGAACAGATTAAAGAAAAAGGGCAAGAACCGGATCAAAGGAACTAACACGCATCACACCGATTTTTTGACTGTTAAAGTATGGCTAAAATTAGCAAGCCGGTGGCGTGGACAGCCAGCTAACTAGCGGAAAAATACCATCGCGCGCGCGCATGCACGACGGGCTCACGACGCCCCACCCTCTCCTCCATCTCGAAGAACAATCCAGAGCCAAACCGCACGGCGATGTGGTCGCCGTGGGTCCGCCGGAGCAAGGCCTCCGCACGGCGGCTCACGCAGTCGCCGTCCTTCTCCTTGCCCACAACGTCGCCGGCCGGCGACAAGGACCACCCGGGCATCGGCGCGGTCCTCGACGGCGACGGCGGCAGTGGCAGCGGCAACAGCGTGCTTCACCGCACGCGTTCAGCGTCCAAGCTGCGGACGTGCAAATCATTCGCGGTGGCTGAGGAGGCCGCGGCGGCGGCCGTGGCCGGCGACCGCCGCGTGGTTCTCTACTTCACCTCCCTCCGCGCCGTGCGCACCACCTTCCAGAACTGCCGCGCCGTGCGCACCATCCTACGGGGGCTCCGCGTAGCCGTCGACGAGCGAGACGTGTCCATGGACGCCACCTACCTCGCCGAGCTCCGCGAGCTGATGCGGGCCGACCACCCCGCGCTACCGCAGCTCTTCGTCGGCGGCCGCCTCGTCGGGGAGGCCGACGAGGTGCGGCTCCTGCACGAGAGCGGGGAGCTCTGGCGCGTCCTGGCCGGCGCGCAGCAGGCCCCGATCGCACCGTGCGCGTCGTGCGGCGGCTCGCGGTTCACGCCGTGTGGTGCGTGCGGAGGCAGCCACCGCCGGTTCAGCGAGAAGACCGGCGGCTTCCGCGTCTGCGCGGCGTGCAACGAGAACGGACTCGTCCGGTGCGCCGCCTGCTGCTCTGGCGGCTGACGTGGGCGCATCCCCTCTCCGAGGCGGTCGAACATATGGAAGAGAAGAACGCTCAACTGCTCATGGAATTCAAGTTCCATTGTGTGCTGCATTGGATTCAAACCTGAAGATGGGTTCAGCAAACCGAAGAAAAAATTTCAAAATTTGACTCTGTTTCGATCCGCGTATCTGTGTTTATTCCAGCTTAAGCCGATGTTCATAAACAGAAAGGTTAAAGGAGGGACGATTGAATAATAGTTCTCACCTGTCTCGCAAGCAATAAACAATGGGATGATGTTATATCTAGAAAGCCATTTGCAAGAAACATGCATCAAAGCTTTTTTTAAGATTGTGAATTTGCTGCGCTCTCTGTTTAATTAGAGTTTTACACTTTTTACGTGATTGAAATGGAATATTTTGAGATACCTATCTAATTCACGCTGAACCAAAATGCACAAATACCCAGAATTGCTTTGAAAGGAAAGAAGGCCGTTGCAACAATGGAAGTAGTGCATTGATGGCCCAGCCAGCCCAGGAACAGCACCTGGAAATTATCATCCTGGAGAACCTACTACCCTTCGGGACGCACGACCCGAGCAACAGGCTGTCCAAACAACTGAGGCTGAGCCAAGAACGGCAACAAAGGAGCCACTGCAGGCTGTGTCTGGTGGCCGCGGTGACAGAACCGTGCACTCTGCTGGCCTTGAGAAGCGCCCAGCTAGCCCTCCTTGACGTTTCTACCGGGTGGATCCTGCTACCCTATGTATGCCGCCACAGCCCACCGTGCACTCTCCATCTTCGACTCATAGGGACCCCATGTTCGAGGAGGCGCATAGTAATTGGCAGGACTACGGCCAGATGACGACGGAGGGTCTGCATGCCTCAGACAGGGTTTGCGTGTCTCCACAGCAAGCGCTCACGGCGATGGACAATCCACCGCGGTCCCTCCAAGGCACAGCAGATGATGGGCCTGTCTTCGGCAGCCCAATAGAAGCGAGAGTTTTAAACGCTCTCTTCCACCGCTGCCACCACCACTTCACGCAGACCCGCCGCGAAGGAAGCGCGCCAAACGTTCATTCTCGGCTGAACCCACTCGGCGGAGTGCCCGACAGGCTGCCCGCCCATCAGTGGTCCCGACAGTGCATCGGGCAACTCAGCGGTTGACGCGGCTAATGGACCTCGCCGGCGAAGGTGAGCCGATCGGCGACGAAGCCGTGGCGAAATACTTGGCGGTGTACAAGTCACCGCTCCCTGAAGGCCATTGACGCCATTCGTGCAGCCATGCACTTGGACAACAAGGAGACTTCTGCGGCCCTCGCATCCATGGCAGCGCAAGACGTGGTAGTGCAAGCCGAGGCATAGAAGGTCCGAGGCAGACATTCCAGTTGCTATCTTAATTTCAATGATTAGCATTCCTTTGACCAGATTGGTAGCAGTCGGGATCTTCCTACGTAGAGTTGTTTTGGGGATTACTGTTGCTCCCTGCCTAGCCAGGTGGTGTCCCATGCAGCTTAGTGCCCTGGCACAAGTGCTCTGCTCTATCCAGGTAGTTGTTTCTCTGTTTCATCCATGAGTTCCTCGTTGTCCTTTCTTACATGGAATGTAAGAGGGTGCAATCACTGCTCCAATCCACAATCCCGCAGATAGTCTGCTTCCAAGAAACGAAGTTGCCTTCCTTTAATATGCAGATGCAATGTGAACTGCTGGGTACACGATTTAATGGACTTGCAATGCCGTCGTCTAATGGTACAAGGGGAGGAATCTTGACTGCTTGGACCTCTGATATTGTGGATGCAGAACCTCCAATGCTTCGAGAATTTTCACTTTCAATCAAGTTGCGGCATAGGTCACACCCTCTGTCTTTTCTTCTGACAATTGTATATGGACCAACAACCGATGTTGACAAGCAGAGATTTTTGCAGGAGTTGGTTGGCCTCAAGCCAGAAGATGGGTGCCCGTGGACCTGCCTTGGTGATTTTAACATGATCTACGCTGCGTCCGACAAGAACAATCAGTCCCTAAACCGAAGGCAAATGGGAATGTTTAGAAGGGCACTGGATCAATGCGAATTGATTGAATTTGCCTTGCAAAACAGGAAATTCACATGGAGCATTGAAGGGAGTAATCCAACCTTGGTTAGACTGGACCGTGTGTTCTGCAACAAGGACTGAGACCTGAACTTCTCCGGTTATTGTCTTCAGCCTTCGTTGTCTTCAGTTTCTGATCATTGCCCCCTCCTCCTTTGTGAGCAACTCAGGCCACGCAGGCAGGACACCTTCCGATTTGAGAGCTTCTGGATCCGGGTTCCTGGCTTCTTAGACACAGTTAAAAAGGCATGGGAAACTCAAGTCAAGGTCTTTCACCTATGGAGACCCTGCACCAGAAGCTGAAGCTCACGGCCAAAGAGTTGAGAAAGTGGAGCAGAGCCCGATTTGGCTCAGCAAGGTTGCAGTTACACATTGCACATGAACTTATCTTCAGATTGGATATCGCACAGGAGGAGCGCTCACTGTGAGAGGAGGAGCTCTCTCTTCGGCGTGATCTGAAAATAAGAATTACGGGAATGGCGGTGGTGGAGAAATCAAGACGAAGGCAGGCATCTAGAGTGACCTAGATAAGGGAAGGTGATGCCTGCACTTGTTTTTTCCACCTTAGTGCAAATGGTCGAGCCAGGAAGCATCATATATCACGGTTGAAGGACTCATCTGGTCAATATGTGTGGTCACATACTGAGATGGAGCACCAGATGGAAGACCATTTTCAAAACCTTCTTGGCACCAGAGATCATCGTGACATCACGGTGGACTGGAGCAGAATTGACCAGCTGGTTCTCACTGACCAGGACTTGGATGACCCCTTCACAGAGCAAGAAGCCTTCAATGCCCTCCGTCAAATGCCTCCGGAGAAGGCACCGAGACCCGATGGATTCTCCGTCGAGTTCTACAAATCCTGTTGGGATATCATAAGGCAAATATCATGGTGGTGCTGCAATGGTTATATGATCAGAAAGCAGGAGCTCTTTGGAAACTTAATGGCGCGACGATCACCCTCATTCCAAAAGGGGACTTCGCTGAACGGTCGGGCGATTTTCGCCCCATAAGCTTGATCCATTCTTTTGGAAAGCTGGTGACGAAAATACTCGCAGTGCGGCTTGCGCCTCACATGGACAATCTGATCTCACAATCCCAAAGCACATTCATCAAAGGGCGGAGTATTTTGGACAATTATCAGTATGTCTAGAGTATTGCAAGGATGTATCACCTCAAATGAAAGCCCGTGCTGCTAATGAAGCTTGATATTACGAAGGCGTTCGACTCGATTTTGTGGGGATTTCTACTAGAAATGCTACAACGAAGGGGATTCCCAATGCGCTGGACAAATTGGTTGTCTCTGTTACTTGCATCATCTTCATCTTCTGTAAGGCTAAACGGGACCAATGGACCTTGGATCAGACATATGCGAGGGTTAAGACAGGGAGACCCGCTGTCTCCTTTTCTGTTCATTTTGTTAATTGACATTCTCGAGCATGTCTTCAGAGTAGCAACACAGGACGGCTTGCTATCACCACTTACTGAGCGTGGAGTGACCTCTAGAGTGTCCCTTTATGCCGACGATGCAGTAATTATTATTAACCCAACTGAGCAGGATTTTGCCTCTGTTATGAACATCATGCAGTGCTTTGGCAGAGCGACGGGACTGCACATTAATGCCAGCAAGAGCTCTGTCACACCTATCAGGTGCAGTGACATTGACCTCTACTCTGTTTGATCGCAATTCAGAGGACAACATATATCCCCACCCTTCAAGTATTTGGGTCTTCCAGTGGTCCTTGGGAGATTGAAAATAGCCTAATTGCAGTATATCAAGGACAAAATTCACTCCAAGCTGACAGGCTAGAAGGGTAAATTGTTGTCGTTTGCCGGGAGGCGCGAACTGGTTCGTTCTGTTCTCAGCTCAATCCCAGCATATGTTGGAATAAATGGGCTTGGCCCATATAATATTCAAAATTAATTCCTAATAAATCTCAAAGGCCCATTAGGGCAAAAGGGAGTGGTGCTAAGTGTTTAGTTCCACATGGGAAGTGGAAGTGGAGCAACCCCTACATATAAGGGAGGTTGCCCTTCCACTTCTTGAGTGAGAGAGAAGAGATGAAGAGAGGGGTGCCCACGCGCGCTCCTCCTCCTCCTCCTCCCCCGAACACGCGCGCGCACGCGTGTGTTCGTGTGAATTCGAGCCTTGAGCCGAGCCCAGATTTTATATTTTGCAGAAAATTAAATTGGGCTTTGGGCTTTTGGGCCTCCGAATTTTTTAGGCTACCGAGTTAGAGTCCAAGTCGTTAGAGACGGACGCGTCTACGACTGCGGAGTTAGTTCGGATCTGGACCCTCTGGATCGCATTCGAACCGCCTCCTGGGACTCTATAAATACGGGCGTTCGCGGTACAGCAGGGCATCCCACGATCAGATCGTTCCCACATTCGCATTCCTTGCGCCGTCGTCCAGTCTACTCCATTCCGAGCGCCGGCGTGCAACAGCGATCGGGAGAGCAGGTCTCCGGAACCGCTCTCCCTTGCGATCCTACACCGGGAGAGGGCGAATAAGGTTTTTGGGAAGCGCTCTGCGCGACTGCTCGCGTTCTTCACCACGGCTCGTCTACCGAGGAGATCGGGCGCTGCGGCTCAACGTCGTCACCAACGCCTGCAGCGGCTGTTCGCCGTCGGATCTACAGTGGTGCGTTCGGCTTCAAATCGGTACGTGTTATTTCTCGTCCCGTCTGTCTGCCGATCGCTGCTGTTTTCTCGTGTTTTCCAGAATTGTTCGGTAAATTTCCTCCTATTTTTCTAACAATCCAAAAACCTTATTAGGCAATTTCCTGAGTTGAACATGATGACTCTAGCTGATGCACTGAGGCCGGAGAAATTCTATGGCGTGCACTCCAAGAGGTGGCAAGTTAAAGCCAAGCTCTGGCTCCAATCGCTTAAGATCTTCTGGGTAACCAAGGGCAGGCCTCAAGATCCTTTGTCTGTTGAAGAACAGACAAAGTTCGAGGAAGCCAATTCTGCCCTGAGAGGATGCATCTTAAGTGTTCTTGATAATAAACTCTGTGATGTCTATCTGACAGTCACAGATGGGAAGGAGCTCTGGGATGCACTTAACGCTAAGTATAGTGCAACCGATGCAGGCGGTGAACTGTATATCATGGAGAATTTTCATGACTACAAGATGGTTAACAATTGTCCTGTAGTTGAACAAGCTCATGAAATACAGTGCCTTGCGAGAGAGCTCAATCTCCTTAAGTGTCCTTTACCCGACAAGTTTGTGGTTGGGTGCATTATTGCAAAGTTACCTCCATCGTGGAGGAACTTCACCACAGCCCTCAAACACAAGAGATAAGAAATATCAGTTGAAAACCTGATAGCATCTCTTGATGTTGAGGAGAAAGCTCGGGCTAAGGACGCTACTGAGAAAGGAGGCGAGGCTCAATCTAGCGTCAATGCTAATATGGTGCATAAACCCTATATCAAGAACAAAGGAAATAAGTCTCTATTCAAGCCAAACAAAACTACTGCTTTCAAAAAGAAGAAGTCAAACAAAGCCAATGATGGCTGTTGCTACACCTGTGGGGAGCAGGGACATATTTCCAAGAACTGTCCTGAGAGGGCAGATCGCAAAGGGAAAAAGAATGTCAATATCGTGACATCCAACAATGCAGATGGGTACTGTAATTCCTTTATTGTTCTTTCTGTTTCTCAAACACCATCTTGGTGGTTTGATACGGGTGCTAATGTTCATGTATGTTCTGACATGTCCATGTTTACTTCTTACCAGTTCATCCGGGATTCTGCCGTCCTAATAGGGAATGGGTCACATGCTTCTATTCGTGGTGTAGCCACGGTCGATCTGAAGTTCACTTCGGGAAAGATTGTCCAGTTGAAGAACGTGCAACATGTCCCTACTATGAACAAGAATCTTGTTAGCGGTACCCTTCTATGCAGAGATGGGTTAAAAGTAGTTTTAGAGTCCAATAAAATAGTTGTGTCTAAGCATGGACAATTTATTGGTAAAGGCTATGAATGCGGAGGCCTGTTTCGCTTTTCTCTTTTGGAGTTTAATAATAAATCAGTAAACCATATTTGTGGCGGTATTAATGATGATGCAAGTGTTTGGCATTTTCGTTTATGTCACGTTAATTTTGGTTTAATGAATCAGCTATCTAGTCTCAAATTAATTTCAGAATTCACTATTGTCAAAGGTTCTAAATGTCATAGTTGTGTGCAGTCAAAGCAACCTCGAAAGCCTCACAAGGCAGCCGAGGAGAGAAACTTGGCACTATTAGAACTCATACATTCTGATCTATGCGAGATGAATGGTGTGTTGACAAAAGGTGGAAAGAAATATTTTATGACTTTAATAGACGATTCTACAAGATTCTGCTATGTTTACTTGTTGCAAACTAAAGATGAAGCTTTAGACTACTTTAAAATCTATAAATCTAAAGTGGAAACTCAATTAGAGAGAAATATCAAACGTCTTAGGTCAGATCGTGGTGATGAGTATTTTCCCAAAATATTTGATGATTTTTGTGCGAAACACGGCAATATACATGAGAGGAAGCCTCCCTATTCACCCCAATCAAACGGGGTAGCCAAGAGGAAAAACCGCACCTGTGTGACTTGGTGAATGCCATGTTAGACATGTACGGTTTATCTAAGGCATGGTGGGGGGAGGCTCTATTGACTTCATGTCATGTCCTGAACCGTGTTCCAAACAAGAATAAAGAGAAAACCCCCTATGAGGACTGGGTTGGGAGAAAACCATCACTATCATACTTGCGTACTTGGGGATGTTTGGCAAAGGTCAATGTTCCAATTACCAAGAAACGCAAGCTAGGACTAAAGACAGTGGATTGTGTCTTTCTAGGCTATGCTCATCAGAGCATCGCATATAGATTTTTAGTAGTCAAATCTGAAGTACCTGATATGCATGTTGATACTATTATGGAATCTCGTGATGCAACATTTTTTGAGAATATTTTTCCTATGAAATATATGCATAGCACTGCTAGGATCCCTTCTGAAATTTGTTCTGAATCCACCACAACTAGCGAGTTTCTTGATACACCGTTTGAGAATATCCCAGAGGAGGAACACAATGAAATAATTCAGTCGAGTAAGAGATCACGGATTGCAAAATCCTTTGGTGATGATTTCATTGTGTACCTTGTGGACGACACTCCTAGATCCATAGCAGAGGCATATGCATCACCTGATGCAGATGACTGGAAAGAAGCAGTTCATAGTAAGATAGACTCAATTCTTTCTAATGGAACCTGGAAATTAACTGAACGGCCATACCAGTGCAAACAAGTAGGCTGCAAGTGGGTGTTCAAGATGAAGCTCAGGCCTGACGGTACTATTGAAAAGTACAAGGCGAGACTAGTTGCTAAGGGCTATACTCAAAAGGAAGGTGAAGACTATTTTGACACCTATTCACCTGTCGCGAGAATGACGACAATTCATGTACTACTTTCTCTGGCTGCCTCTTATGGTCTAATCATCCATCAAATGGATGTGAAGACAGCTTTCCTTAATGGAGAGTTGGAAGAGGAAATTTATATAGAATAGCCTGATGGGTTTGTAGTAAAAGGTGAAGAGACAAAGGTGTGCAAATTGTTGAAATCCTTGTATGGCCTGAAACAAGCACCTAAGCAATGGCATGAGAAGTTCGATAGTACTTTGACGTCTGTTGGCTTTGTCATTAATGAGGCTGATCGGTGCGTGTACTATCGCCATGGTGGGGGTGATAGCGTTATATTATGCTTGTATATGGATAATATACTCATTTTTGGTACGACCATTAATATAATTTCTGAGGTCAAGTCTTTTCTATCAAAGTTTTTTGATATGAAACATCTGGGAGAAGCTAATGTTATTTTAAACATTAAGCTGAATAAGGATGAGAGTGGAATTACTTTCAGTCAATCCCACTATGTTGAGAAAATCTTGAGCCAGTTCGGCTTTATGGATAGCAAGATTTCTCCAACGCTTTATGATCCCAGCGTGATACTTAGAAAGAACAAGAAAGAGTCAAGAGATCAACTCAGATATTCTTAGATGATCGGTTCACTCATGTACTTAGCTAGCGCAACCCGTCCTGGTATCTCGTTTGCTGTGAGCAAACTGAGCAGGTTTATGTCAAACACGGGTACAAATCATTGGCATGCACTTGAAATGGTTATGTGCTACTTAAGAGGTACAATGAGTTATAGAATTCACTATACTGGGCATCCGGCCGTGCCTGAGGGTTATAGTGATTCAAACTGGATCTCTAATGTTGATGAACTCTATGCCACGAGTGGATATGTGTTCACTCTAGCTGGTGACGCTATATCATGGAGGTCTTGCAAACAGACCATTTTGATAAGGTCAACTATGGAAGCAGAAATCACTGCTTTAGAGACAGCAACTGCAGAGGCAGAATGGCTGCGAGAGCTCTTGATGGATTTGCCTGTAGTTGAGAAACCATTGTCGGCAATCCTTATGAACTGTGACAATCAGACGATGATTGCCAAAGTGACCAGTTCTAAGGATAATGCAAAATCATCAAGACACGTCAAGAGACGTTTAAAATATGTCAGGAAAATGAGAAACTTCGGAGTTATTACTGTTTCGTACATACAAACAGACAAAAACCTGGTAGATCCCTTTATGAAGGGTCTATCACGTAATGTGATAGAAAGTGCATCGAGAGAGATGGGTTTGAGACCCATTGATGTGATACCATAGTAGTAACCCAACCTATGTGATCGGAGATCACGTGAATTAGGACATGGGAAAACAAGCTAGTGGTTCACCGAGGAGAATACTTCCTTTATACCCTCTCTATGTGAAGATGCACACTTGTACTCTCAAACTGTAAGGCAGGTTGGCGATTTGCCTTAATGTGTTTCTGTTGGCTATGTGTAGCAAAGATGCCGTCCTACAGGGCAGTCTTGAAGGAAACACACATATATGAGCTTCGACTGTCTAACGTCGCAGTCCGTGAGATTTGGGTGATCTCTAGAAAGCTCATGAAGGGACCAGGGAGTACGACGCATATGCTCCACCTGCGGGGTAGACCACTGGTAGTCAAGTACTGGTAATGGTTTTTGGGTGAAGTCAGTTCACACAAAACTTGCAATTCAAGGCGTAGTCCATTGTTCAAGTTGTGACCTGATGAAACTTGAGGATCTAGGCAGAAGTTCAACTTCACAGTCTCTGCCGAAACACTAGTATATCAAACAAGGAACGAGAATGACCTCTCTCCTAATGGCTTTGAGATCTGGTGGGGGATTGTTGGAATAAATGGGCTTGACCCATATAATATTCAGAATTAATTCCCAATAAATCTCAAAGGCCCATTAGGGCAAGAGGGAGTGGTGATAAGTGTTTAGTCCCATATGGGAAGTGGAAGTGGAGCAACCCCTACATATAAGGGAGGTTGCTCTTCCACTCCTTGAGTGAGAGAGAAGAGAGGAAGAGAGGGGTGGCCCACGCGTGCTCCTCCTCCTCCTCCTCCTCGCTCGCTCGCCTCGCCATGCCACGCCTCGCCTCGCCCCGCCCCGCACACGCGCAGCGCGCCTGTGTTCGTGTGAATTCGAGCCTCAAACCGAGCCCAGATTTTATATTTTTGCAGAAAATGAAATTGGGCTTTGGGCTTTTGGGCCTCCGAATTTTTGGGGCTACCGAGTCAGAGTCCAAGTCGTTGGAGATGGATGCGTCTACGACTGCAGAGTCAGTTCGGATCTGGACCCTCCAGATCGTATACGAACCGCCTCTTGGGACTCTATAAATACGGGCGTCCACGGTACGGCAGGGCATCCCACGATCAGATCGTTCCCACGCTCGCGTTTCTTGCACCGCCATCTAGTATACTCCATCCCGAGCGCCGGTGTGCAATGACGATCGGGAGAGCAGGTCTCCGGGACCGCTTGTCCTTGCGATCCTGCACCGGGAGAGGGCGAATAAGGTTTTTGGGAAGCGCTCTGCGCGACTGCTCACGTTCTTCACCACGGCTCGTCTACCGAGGAGATCGGGCGCTGCGGCTCAACGTCGTCACCAACGCCTGCAGCGGCTGTTCGTCGTCGGATCTATAGCGGTGCGTTCGGCTTCAAATCGGTACGTGTTATTTCTCATCCCGTCTGTCTGCCGATCGCTTCTGTTTTCTCGTGTTTTCCGGAATTGTTCAGTAAATTGCCTCCTATTTTTCTAACAGCATACACGTTGTCAGTGCTTAAGCCACCGAAGAAATTTATCAATGAGATTGATAAAGCCCGCCGTTGCTTCCTTTGGGATAGGAACCACGTAATCACCGGGGGTAGCTGCAAAGTGCAATGGCCAAAAGTTTGTCGACCGTTGGACTGAGGGGGCCTGGGACTCATGGAGCTTGACAAGTTTGGTAGGGCCTTGAGATTACGGTGGCAGTGGTTACAGTGGGCATGCCCGGCGAGGTCATGGGCGAGTCTGGAGATCCCTGTTGACCACATCGATGAACAACTATTTGCTTCATCTACCCAGGTGACAATCTACAAAGGCCGACGGGCAAAATTTTGGACCTCAAGCTGGCTTGACGGTGCATCACTGCAGCTAGATTCCCCATCCTATATCTCCACAGTAGAAGGAAGCACCGATCGGTTCAGGAAGCACTCGAGGACAACTTGTGGATTGAGGACATAGCACATGATCTAACTGTGCCAATTATGGAAGCCTTTGTCTTCCTCTGGTCCTTAGTACAAGGTGTAACCATTGATCCGTAAGAGCAACAGGAAGACGAGATCAAGTGGAAACTGACTGCATCAGGACAGTATACCGTCCAGTCTGCATACAAATATCAGTCCGAGGGGTCGGTCTGTTCCTAGTATTTGAGATCCATTTGGAAGGCATGGGCGCCACCAAAGTGTAAACTTTTCACTTGGCTAATAGTTCAGGACAAGATTTGGCCAGCGGCTAGATTGCAGCGGCGAGGATGGTCAAACCAGTATTTTTGTCTGCTATGTCGACGAAACCTCAAAACAACTACCCATCTGTTACTTGAATGTCATGTTGCGAGGCAATTATGGACACAAGCAGCAACTTGGGCTGGCTTGCAGCATTTGGAATTGGCCCAATGGTCATTGACATGAATAAATTTCTACAACATATATGCTAGCTCAACATGCTCAGTAGATAAAACATCACGATCATTAGCCATTCTAATTGTGTGGGTCATTTGGCGCGAGAGGAACCGACGGATATTTCAAGACGAGCAAAGAAGCACAGGACAGCTATTTCAGGATTTCAGAGATGAAGTTCAGTTGTGGAGGTTGGTGGGAGCAGAGCACCTCAATAATCTGGCTACGTAGTTGACTTCTTGTGTTGCATTGTAATCTCCTGTTGTAGGCAGTTGTAACGAATTTTCATTTTCCTTCGTCTTATATATATGAAGTTGAACGATCGTTCAGGACTTTTGAAAAAAAATTATCATCAAGGCGTGTTTCTAACAGCACTGAAAATAACCTTTGCCAGAAACCACCATGAGTTATACTCTGGCCGGGAGCATAATCAAGCACTAATACGGTTCCGAATGGTGGTCATGCCATTTTTTTTTCCGGAAAAGCCGGTGGTCGTGCCGTGGCTTGTACGTTTAGGATCAGATTGTTGAAGTACAGGATGATTTTCGATCTAGTTCAATGCTATTGAAACACAATGGCGCCACACGTCTTGAATCCAAGCAAGGCCCGCTTATCGTTCGACGAACAATCCAGCTAATATCAAGTTTGTTTCAGTTTCTGGGGGCTTTCTTTTCCTCGAAAGCTGAAACAAAAAACCTACTACTTGTAGAAGTTGTATTCGTACATAAAGTTGTGCTGTATTTGTAGGCAACGACTAGAATGCAATCTGTATTTTAGTACAATCGTGCAATTAACCATCCCCATTTATAGGACCTTCATCCTACGGTTGTTACATCTTTTTACTTAACCCCTTCTATCTAAGTGCATCATATGTAGGGGTTAAATAAAAAATGTAACAACCGTAAGATGCAGATTCAATAGATGAGAATATATGATTACACGATTGCACCATACTCAGATTGCATACTAGTCTCTCCCGTATTTGTAAGCCAGACACAAGCCTAGATGAGTTGTTGCTATCAACAGAGATGATGATATACGCGGATAATATCGTACGGTACTCTGTACATGCAAGTGTGCTAACAACATTATCGGCTCATCTTATCTCGAAACGGTTTGGTGCACCCAACCGTACGTAAAGCAGCCAGCTTTGATTAGCTTTGATTACTGTTCTCTTTTCGATCGTCCTCTGACAGACGAGTATCGTCAAACAAGTTTAATGATTTCAGGTTTATGGCTTTGTAGTTTAAAGCAACAAGGTTTTTGAGATGGAGAGTAAGTATGTGCGTACTGAAACGCAGCAGAGAGGCCGCAGGTTTAAATTCGCCTTGTAATATACAAGTACGCAACCAAATGGAAACAGTCGGCCAGTAGCGGTGGAAACAGAGTACGCAACTAGCATGTGGAATCTGCTGTTAAACAGATGTGATTTTACATATGAAACTGATACGGAGATCATTGTCATGGGATTATTGTGATTTTACTCCTGGTTTGATGGTCTATTATCATTTTACTCTCCAAATTGATAGTTTGTGATTTTACCTCTCATTTTTAGAAACGAATTTGCTTCTGATTTTTAACATCCTCAGTTTAACAGGATTAAAAAAAATTTAAAACGAATAAAAGATCGAAAAATTGAAAAAGACCATACTACCCTTTATTGCACAAGCTGGTTACTATTAGTCTATTACTCTTCGTATCCCTATGCAAGCTGTGGTGTGGTGGCGGAGCCCTCTATACGTCGCGATGCTAGTGGGCCTGCGTCGCCCTCCTTGGCCGTGCGCTGCTCGTGCCTCGCACCTGGACGCCGTCGCTCTCCCTGGACCGCTTGTTGCCTGTGGCTAGCACACCCGTACGCCACCGCCCACCCCCCCCCCCCCCCCCATCCGCGAGCTTGAATCCAAGCGCTGACCAACCTCCCCATCCTGCGCACGTGAATCCAAGCGGCTGCTTTCCACATCCTACGCGCGTGAGTCCAAGCCAGTTCAAGCCGCCCCCCCCCCCTCCCAATCCTACAGGCGATAGACTCTGTTTGTCCGTTTTATGGTATATTTTGACTCTATATTTCACTAAAACACCGTACAAATATTGTTCAAATTATAGCAAATTTCGTTGTGAAGTTGAATTTATTTCAAAATTCAATAATATTGATATATAATATTTTGTTTGAAATATCCTAAATACATTCTAAATATGTTAATATGATAATATTAAAATCGAGGTAAAATAAAAAATTCAAATTAAAGGTATGGGTAAAATCACAAGGGTGTTTTTGTCCCTTTCTCATATTTAACGCCGTTAACCAGAACTAACGGAGTAGGGGTATACGTTGGCTTCTTTTTAAAGAAAAGAAGAAAAATCACAAACTCTCAATTTAGAGGGTAAAATCACAATTAAACTTCAAACCAGGGGTAAAATCACAATAGCCTCTATCCTTTTATTCTGTCCATTGAAATGAATGCCATCTAGATGTACATTTTTGCATCATGCCTTTGTTGCCTTATTCTTCTTATTTCAGTCCATATATGTCCGTGTACTCTATCTATTCTTAAAAGTTTGTCGCTTTGTAGTTCATATTTGAATTACAAAGTGACAATCTTTTGAAGTAAGCTGCGGCTTACTGAGCACGGTTCTTAAAAAAACATCCATGCCTCCTAGTTGAGATTGATTGTTTGGTTGATATATGTTGGTTGCTAATTGATGGCCTTGCTTCGTACTTTTCATGAACTACTTCCTCTCATTTTCTCTTGTAGAAAATCTCCAAGGTGTTATGTCAGGATTGGATATGCAGCACCTCTGCTAGTTGATTCAGTTAAGTTGTTCGGTGTTTCTTCTATTTTTTATTGTTGTAACAAAGGCAGGGCATATAGAGAAGAGAATAGGATCTATGATGAGCAAGACCATAGGTGGCCAAATGGGCCTGTCCAGATAGGCCAGCACGAAGGCTCGCAAAAAAGCACCACCCGAACCCGACACAACCCGAAAAAATCGGGCTCAGGCCGGCCCGAAGACCAGTGCAGGCGGTGCTCGGGCCTTGACCTTCGGCCCGTCAAGCTTGCCAGCACGACCCGTTTAGGACCGGCATGGCCTTTTTAGGCCCGAATGATGATTTTTTTCACTTTTTATTGTATTTTTTAACTTAAACGCGCCACGGACTGAGCTGGCCCGACACGGCCAGTTTATGGCCCGACACAGCCCGACACACATAAAATGAACTCGGGACCGTGTCCGGGCCTTGACCTTCAGCCCGTGGGCCCGCCAGGCACGACCCAATTTATTTCAGGGCCGTGCCGGACCGAGGCTTTCAAAGCCTGAGCCTGGCCAAGCTTGGGCTTTGCTGACCCGCACGGTCCGTTGGCCACCTATAAGCTAGACCTCGGAACCAGATTTATCCTTCTACTTCCACTCCAGGTTAGTGATGGCAGTCTCGCCCGCGTGTTTGGGTCGCGATGGGTTTTGTACCCAATGTCCGCGGAGCAGGTGAGATTTTTCATCCATGGGTCTGATCCGCACACGAATCAGATGTGTCACGTATGTAAGTGTGGGTTTTGTTCTCCACCGCTAGTGTCCACCAGATATCCAAAATAGAATAGTGGTTACAAATACATTCTGGTATTTGTAAATTTAAGAAAAATTTGAACTTTTTCTGCAATTATTTGGTTTATCTTGCTCATTAGAACTTACACTTACAATATATGTAAACAACTTAATATTTGTTATTGCATTGTCATTCAAACTTAATGGTTTATGTTAGACTTATTTATCATACGTTGTTGGTACTCTCAATATTGGGTACCTCGCGCACTAGAAGAAATCGTCTAAGGACCCTGCCTTCCCGCTGAGGCACGCTCCAGAGGCGCCACGTGTCCAACAGACCCAAACCACGTCCTTCCTCAAGGGCGGGCCCCGGTGCTGTCATGTGGTCCTCAGCTCAGGACCTGCCTCCCCGCAGAGGGGGCCCTCGGATCGCCACGTCTTCGGTGGCACGGGACCCGATCTTCCTCATGGGCGGGCTCCAATGCCGCCATGTGCCCTGGTGCTCCGGGCCTCCCACCCCCACAGAGGCAGGCTCTAGAGCCGCCACGTGCCTGGCAGGGGCGGATCTCACCTCTCCACAGAGGTGGGCTCAGGAATTGCCACGTGGCCCACAGCGCAGAGCTCGGCCTCCCCTGCGGAACTGGGCTCCGGTGCTACCGCGTGTCCTACCGCGAGTTTTGGGCAGTAGGTTGCATGAGTTAAGTGTGCAGGAGTTAAGTGCAGAGTGCCCTGTCCAAGTCACGCATTGAAGGCACACGCCTTTGTTGACGGTTGTTATATACCAATTTCACCCGTCAATATAACTCAATTATGTGAAGGAATTATCATTTCTTGCACACATCACCTTTCTATTTAACCTATTTTCACTTGTCCTTGGAGAAAGTAGTGCATGCAGGGATTCTGTGCAGAATTAAAGTGAAAAAGGGATGGATCCTATAAAATATCATATATTCTAGTTAATCAGGCAACACCACATGGCACCACATAGATCAAATGGCCCACAAACAGAAGTATCTGATGCCATCCAACGGTGTAGCACCCATATCATGGAATGGGACCCACCTGTCAGTCATCAAGAGAAAGTGAATGTGTCCTAGAGGAGGGGGGTGAATATGCCTTTTGAATTTCCTGCACACTTAATAAATTTGTCAAAAAATTGATGGACCGGACTAGTCCGGTTATGTGGACGGACTAGTCCAGTGTGCTGAAACTTGTGAGTTGATTAAGTGTTATTTGGGAAACTAGGTTCTTCTAGCAGCGGAAAGGAGAACAACCGATTCTTTGATTTAAGATTATTGTATGAATGCACGTAGAAACTTATAAGCAACTTAATTGATGTTTAGTAATCAAGTGATCTAGTGAAAGAAAAGTAAAGTAAATGAGGCACAAGAGACAAGCAATTTTTTACCGAGGTTCGATCTCACCACGAGATCTACGTCCTCGTTGAGGAAGCTCACATAGAGCCGGGTCTCCAACCCTTTCCCTCTTCAAGTCACCACGAAGGCCGAATTGATTCCACTATCATGAGTAATCACCAAGTTTGTGGGGCAACCTCACACGTTGAGGGCTCCCACGAGAATTGCAACGAAGAGGCGATCAAATACACTTGAAAGTATTACAATGCAGAGTAAAAGTGTAGAAAGATCAAACCCCAAGAGCTCGCAACAAAGGAACGACGATCTCCCAATCCCGAATCCAAGTGTTCTAATGATTTGACTCCTTTTTTCACCTTAGATGTGTGGGGAGATGTGTTTTGGGCTCTTGGGATGAAGTGGCGGCACTAGGGTTTGTGTTTGCAGCAATATCCAACGTGTGTATATTGTTTGGAAGGCCGTGGATTCTCTATTTATATGGTTTCCAAAAAGTTACCGTTGAAAAACCCTAACACCGGACTAGTCCGGTGCAAGTCCGGACTTGTCCGGTCACAGTGTACTTTGAAGTCCAGAAAGTCTGCCGGACTAGTCCGGTCCAAGCTCGGACTAGTCCGGTGCTGTGTGAAGGTGGACTTCAGAAAGTTCAACGGACTAGTCCGCGAACTAGTCTGATCTCCACGGATGGGAGACTCCAAAAAGTTCAACGGACTAGTCCGGTGGACACACGGACTAGTCCGGTCTCCCAATATGAGAGACTCCAGAAAGTTCAACGGACTAGTCCAGTGGACACACGGACTAGTCCGGTCTCCCAATATGATAGATTCCAGAAAGTTAAACGGACTAGTTCGGTCCATGATCGGACTAGTCCGATGCATTGTGAAAGTTAGGTTAATCTTAAACCCTTACCCCAGGGCAAAGTTGTGAGCTCTTGGAGTGTGTCTTTCATACACTCCCTATACATTTAAAATCTAATTTGATCTTCCAAGCTCCATCAAAGTATCCCTCTTTGGACACCACTCCATTTTTCACCTTTTTGTGTGCACCGAGCCGTTTCACTTGTTTGTGCTGCAATCATCTCAATAGATTCATTAGGATCTCATATGTTTGTCATCAATTAGCCAAAACCCAAAAGGGATATCCTAGATGCACTTACAATCTCCCCCTTTTTGATGATTGATGACAACCGTTTGAGATATCACAAATGAGAGTAAAATTTTGATTTTCATAAGGTGTGCACATATGAGAATAACGATAAATCCACAAAAATCTTCTGACATATGCAGACACCTTATGGTGGGGTGCCTAACAGGTGTGTGATCAATAAAGTGTGATGAAATAAAGATAATCAATAATGATCATTAAGATGATCATTCAAGCAACAAAAAGCATCACACATAAGAAAAGAAATAGTGCATTACAAGGTTTTAAAAATAAGTACATGTCCTCGATCACAAAAGCATAAGGACTACAACTAGAGATAGTCTCAAAATACTAGTCTCAATCTCTCCCCCTTGGCATCAAGGCACCAAAAAGGGAAAAATTGAGGGGAATCACTCATCCCCGCTCTCTTCTTCAGTTTCAGTCTGGTCGTCGTCTTCACCACCATCATCATTCGCCGGAGCAGGATCTTCCTCGGAGTCCTCGAAGGCAGGCGGGGATCCAACCGGCTCAATCTCCAGCTTGTCACAGATAGCTTTGATGTTGGCATTGACATATTGTTGGTGTTTCTTCTGCCTGACTTCAATCTTGCGGCAGCAGGCAAAGATAGAGGTGAGCATTTTGAGAACACCACCAGAGGATTCATGGACAGATGTAGAGCCAGGAGGAGCAGCTGCAGATCTTGTGGCATTCACATCCCGAGTTTGTTTAGTCCTCCTCTCAGCTTCAGGAGAGGAAGGTGCATTAGGAGCTGAGGGTAGAGTGTACTCGGTGGGCTTTTGCGGCTTCAACCTCGTATGAGCGACATCCTTGACAAACTCAAGTCCCGTCACTTTCTGAATCATGAACATGATGTACGGGGCATACCCACAAGATCTATTCGGAGTGATTGAGATATTCACAATGTCATTGTAGAGGTACTCAAAGACATTGAATGGTCTCCTTCCACTAATGACCTTCATTAGGGTCCTCAAGGTTCCTTGTGTAGTCCCTGCATCTCCATCTTTCGTGGCTATTGTCTTCCTCAAGATTCTGTTGAGGACCACAAAGAAGGGCTTCAGATATTTGCTGTTGGGAGGCACATAGGGCATCCTTGTGTCATAGAGGAACTTGAGCTCATCCTTCTCCAAGGGTTGCAAATTGTGGATGACAAGATCATGATCCAGAGTATGTTCAAGGTGAATAATTCTTGCAAACTCATCATAAGTAACACTATACTTGGAACCATGGGTCATCCAAGTAAGACTGTCTCCATCACCCCGAGCAAAGTAGAGGGTAGAGTAGAAATGGGTGATGATCTCATTGTTCCAGTCATTCTCAAAAGAGAACAGTTCCTTCAGTCCGTGCCTCTCCATGGCCTCAACCACCTCATGGAAGGTAGGATATTTCTTCGACTGCATGTACCCAATGTTCACCCATTGACTCTTCACAACGGGATTCTTCATCTTCATGTACACATGCTCATAGTAGTCGGCATGGAAGTTGCTCCAAAATCTTGGGTTAGAGCATTGCCGAGGTTGATTATACACATTAATCTTCCTGAAGCTATCGGCAAGCTCACCCCTTTTCCGGTGAAATCTTCACTGGAACGCCGCCTGTTGCGGTGACTTAGGTTTTTCATCTTCAGGGGCCCAATGGGTCCGCTAGCAAGCCCCTTCCCTTTGTTGAGAGTCCTCTTTGGCCCTGAGGAGCTCTCGCCAGATTTTCCTTGGGCCTTCTTAACAACCACCTTCCTCTTCTTGGGCAAATTGTCGTCGGAGGGTGGAGAGTGCACATTGACATCATGACTTTTCTTCATGTACCTCTCCTTGGCTCTCCTCGCCTTCTCACGTTCAACTTCTTCATCAACGTGGAAAGAACTATCATCTGAGCTTGAAGACATCATGCCTAATAAGGAGTTCATGGACTAGATAAGAATGAACCAAGGATCGAGGTCAAATTAGGGTTCAGATGTCAGATACTGGACTTGTCCGGGATCAGGGTGCGGACTTGTCCGGCGTACCGGACTTGTCCATCTCTAAGCACCGGACTAGTGCGGCCTGGCAGGAACCCTAATTATTTCCTTGAATTCCAAAACTTCTATCTAAGGATACAAAATGACATGGAGGTGGTAGGAATACATCTATGAATCCAATGCATAACCTTGGAATCAAAGGAAATGAGCTAGAATGAGAAAAGTTGAGGTTTTGGTTTTAGGGTGAAATTTATCAAGATTCGAAGATGCGCAGTGAAGGAGCAAGAGTTTGTTCGGATGATTCCGGAGGGAAGATTCCACTCGACAAGGAGAGGATTTCCCACGGAGAAAGCTTCGATTTTGAGGGCTCAACTCGAAGGTCTCTTTGGGGGCTAGGGTTTAGGAGGGAAGAGTAGAGATGAGGGCTGAACTCGAAGTGGAGGGAGGTTTGAAATTTTGATTTGGACCGGCCAGCTGCTTATATACGCGGCCGACCGGACTAGTCCGATGCCCCTGGAAAACCTAAGTATTTAGAGATATTTAATAGTGATCCAAGGACAAGTTTTGCAAATAATCTTAGTACTTATGACCAGAAGGCAATCAACAATGAAAAGTGGTCATAAACTCCAAGATTTCTTCATTAAAATTAGTTTTCTTAGAAGAAAGAGAGGTGAGGAGGAGTTTTTAACAATAAAATGCGATGTTTGAAGTTTCAACCAAGTATGCAATGTTTCAAGCCACATTTCGAGAGTCAAGAATATTAAGTTCATTTCGAAGCTCACAAAACCTTTTCTCATCTAATGGTTTGGTGAAAATATCTGCAAGTTGTTTTTCAGTCTTAACATGTGAAATAGCAATGTCACCATTTAATGAATGATCTCTAAGAAAATGATGACGGATATCTATGTGCTTAGTTCTTGAGTGCTCTACAGGGTTGTGTGCAATTTTTATAGCACTTTCATTATCACATAGAAGCGGGATATGGCTAAGATTGTAGCCGTAGTCCCTAAGAGTCTGTCGCATCCAAAATAGTTGTGCGCAACAACTACCGGCTGCAACATACTCTGCTTTAGCTGTGGAAAGAGCAATGGAGTTTTGCTTTTTAGATTACCAAGAAACTAGGGACCTACCAAGAAACTGACAAGTCCCTGACGTGCTCTTTCTATCGACTTTGCATCCTGCATAGTCGGCGTCGGAATACCCTATCAAGTTAAACTTGGATCCTTTGGGATACCAAAGACCCAAGTTGGGTGTGTGCACAAGATACCTTAGGATTCTTTTTACAACAATTAAGTGACACTCTTTAGGTGCGGCTTGAAACCTTGCACACAAGCAAACACTAAGCATAATATCTGGCCTAGAT
This sequence comes from Tuctoria greenei, assembly GCA_036927565.1. NCBI lineage: Eukaryota > Viridiplantae > Streptophyta > Magnoliopsida > Poales > Poaceae > Tuctoria > Tuctoria greenei. The sequence goes on along the minus strand of JAYESD010000011.1, from coordinate 63,920,364 downwards.
GCACATAAATAAAGTAGGGAACCGATCATGGACCGATATACCTTCTGGTCCACATTTGGACCGTCTTCATTGAGGTCGAGATGTCCATTAATGGCCATGGATGTCTTGATGGGCTTGGCTTTGTCCATATTGAATTTCTTGAGAATGTCCTTTGTATATTCGGTTTGGCTTATAAATGTACCCTCTCTTAGTTGCTTCACTTGGAATCCCAGAGAACTTAAATTTGCCCATCATTGACATCTTGAACCTATCTGTCATAATCTTGCTAAATTCTTCACAGAAAGATTTGTTAGTGGATCCAAAGATAATGTCATCAACATAAATTTGACATACGAATAAATGATCATCACAGTGTTTAGTGAAAAGTGTATAGTCAGCTTTGCCAATTTTGAATCCATTTTGAGTCAGAAAATCTCTAAGGCACTCGTACCAAGCTCGAGGAGCTTGTTTGAGGCCATAGAGAGCCTTACGCAGTTTGTAGACATGATCGGGATACTCTTGGTCTTCGAATACTGGTGGCTGCTCCACATAAACTTCCTCCTTGATTGGACCGTTTAAAAAAGGCGCTTTTGACGTCCATTTGATACAGCTTAAAATTATTGTGAGTAGCATATGCCAATAAAATACGAATGGAGTCAAGTCTAGCTACAGGAGCAAAAGTTTCATCGAAGTCCAAACCTTTGACCGGAGAATAACCTTTGGCCACCAATCTCGCTTTATTTCTTGTTACTACTCCATGTTCATCTTGCTTGTTCCGAAAGACCCATTTGGTTCCAACGATGTTCGCCTTTGGTCTCTCCACCAGCTCCCACACTTCATTTCTCTTGAAGTTGTTCAACTCCTCTTGCATCGCCATCACCCAGTCTGGATCCCTTAAGGCTTCTTCTACCCTGTATGGTTCCAGAAAAGACACAAAAGAATAGTATTCACATAAAGATGCCACTCGAGATCTAGTAGTTACTCCCTTAGCAATATCTCCATTGATATTATTGACAGGATGGTCTCTTTGCACGCTCTGATGTACTCTTGGGTGTGGAACTTGTGTTATTGTTTGTTCTTCATTATCTTCATGTTCATTGTCTCCCCCTAGATCATTGCTCTCATGATTATCTTGATATTCTTGATTTTCCTCATCCTGATCTTGTGAAAGAGCTCCCCCTTGATCATTGCCTCCGTGTTGAGGTTCATCTTGTGCATTTGAGTCGAATGTTCGCTCTTGTGGTAAGATATAACCAAGTCCCATTTTCTTCAGTGCTTCATATAGAGCTTCCTCTTTATCTAGCACACACTTATCAACTTGCTCCACTTGTGAGCCGTTAGATTCATCGAACACTACGTCACATGCTACTTCAACAAGGCCGAACACCTTGTTGAAGACACGACAGGCGTAGGCATTTGATTCATAACCGAGCAAGAACCCTTCATCGGACTTTGAAGCGAACTTCGAGGCCCTCGGTTTCTTGTTCAGAATAAAACATTTACAACCAAATACTTTGAAATAAGAAACATTAGGCTTTTTACCGGTAAGGAGCTCATATGGAGTTTTCTTTAGTAGTCGGTGGAGATATAACCCATTCGTAGCATGACAAGCGGTGTTCACCGCTTCTGCCCAAAATCGATCTGATGTCTTGTATTCATCCAACATAGTTCTGGCCATTTTGATCAATGTTCTGTTCTTCCTTCCGGCCACTCCATTTTTTTCAGGGGAGTAGGGTGCCAAAAACTCATGCTTTATCCCTTCTCCATCGAGAAGCTCTTCAACTTGGAGGTTCTTGAATTTTGTCCCGTTGTCACTCCTGATGTTCTGTATGGTTGATGAGAACTCGTTATGAGCTCTCTTTAATAACTTCTTGAGGATCCCCTGAGTTTCTGATTTATCATACAAGAAAAATACCCAAGTAAATCTTGAAAAATCATCAACAATTACTAAACCGTATTTGTTACCACCGATGCTGATGTACGAAATTGGACCAAAGAGATCCATGTGGAGGAGTTCCAACAGTCTTTCGGTAGTCATCACATTTTTGGCGGGGTGCGGTGCTCTGACTTGTTTTCCTGCTTGACAAGCACTGCACGGCCTGTCTTTTTCAAAAACCACATCCTTAAGACCACGGATGTGACCACCTTTTAGAAGTTTTTGCAGATTTCTCATCCCAACATGGTCTAGCCTTTTATGCCACATCCATCCCATGTTGGTCTTAGCAACCAAGCAAGTGTTGAGTTCGACTTTATCTTTGTTGAAGTCAACAAGATAAAGCTTGCCCTTCAACATTCCCTTGAATGTAATCGAGCCATCGCTTCTTCTAAAAACGGTCACACCCTCATTAGTGAATAAACAGTTGTAACCTTTGTCGCATAGTTGAGATATTGACAAAAGGTTATAATCTAGAGAATCTACATGTAAAACATTAGATAAGGTATGTTGAGAGGATATTTCAATGTCACTGCTACCAAGGACCTTTCTTTGGCTATTGTCTCCGAAGTATATGCCTTCACTTGGATCCTTGTTATACTCATACTCCACAAACATACCTCTCTCTCCGGTCATGTGATTTGTGCATCCGCTATCTAGCACCCATTTAGATCCACCGAAGGAGTAAGCCTGCAAAAAAGAATTATTCTTTGGTTTTAGGTACCCAAGCTTGCTTGGGTCCTCTCAGGTTAGTCACAAGAGTTTTGAGCACCCACACACAAGTTTTCAAGTTCTTGTGGTGTGGCCCTGTATATTTAGCAATGACTTTTCCATGTTTGGCTTTCATAAGAACATATGAAGCATCAAATGTACAAAACAATATTTGTAAATCAGATTCATGGGATTTTTCTTTAACAAAAACAATTCTATTCTTAGCATGATTAGGAGTGGACATGTGTTTGTTTCTGTCAAAACCAAGGCCATCTTTGACATTAGGAGGTCTAGTGACCATATATGCACTGCGTGCATATTTGATCTTCTCCTTATGAAAGATGCCGCTTGGAGAGACATGCATATTATGAGAAGTTGAAGTATTAGAAATAACATTCTTCTTACTATATCAAGTGCAAGTTCCAGTTGTTGTTGAACTCATATCTTTGGAGGAAGAGCTCTTGGAGGAAGAGTAGTCACTTTGCTTGAGCGACTCAACTTGCACCTCAAGGATCTTGTTAACTTTTGACAAGTTAGCAATTTCTTCCTTGATTGCAATATACGAGTCTTCTAGCTTTGAGTAAGTTTCCTTACTCAAGGCTAGCTCAACCTCAAGCGACTCGTTCTTCTCTCTTTCAAGCTCGAGAAGCTTTTCAACTTCTTGATATCTCTTCCTCTCACGGATGAGCATGTCTTCTTGTCGGTTAAGAAGTTCCTCCTTTTCAAAGATTTCGTTCGACAACATTTCCATTTTCTTTAGAGCAATTTTACTTAGTCCTCTAAACATTTCTTCATTATCACTTGAGCTATCAAAGTCATCAATAGAGGAATTTAGCGTAGGAGGAGTGAGTCGTACCTTTTTCTTGCCTTCCTTAGCCATAAGGCAAGTGTGGTTGTTCATATCTCGTCCTCCCATGTTTGGGAAGAGTGTGGCTTTCATAGTAGGTTTCTTGACTGCGATAGTGGCTATCTCTTCTTCTTCATCGGAGGAGGACTCGTCATTTGAGTCCCACTCCTTGCCAATATGAGCTTGATGGGCTTGTCTTCTTTTTCTGAAATTTTTCTTTTCTTGAGGTCTTGTTTCCCTCTTATTTTTATTTTCTTCATAGGGGCAGTCTACCATGAAGTGACCATACTCTCCGCAGTTGTAGCAAGTGCGTCGAGCCTTGGATTTTCCTTTATCCTTGCTCTTGCCTTCATTTGAATTGTTGCCGTGTCTTCTTTTCATCATGCGTTTGAACTTCTTGATAAATAGTACCATTTCTTCATCATCAAGATCAGTGCTCTCGTCGCTTGTATGCCCATCGTCTTGGTCTTCACGAGTTTCCTTAAGTTTGGGTCTGCACGTTGCTTTGAGAGCAACTTCTTTCTTCTTGGAAAAGGTGAGTTCGGCTAAGTCCTTGACGTATTGAGCCTCTTTCTCCATCATTTCATGATTTATGATCTTGCCCAATAACTCATCCGGAGTCATTTTGTGAAATCCGGGGCTTTCTCTAATCATCGAGCAAAGTGTAACATTTCTTAGCATGAAGACTCTAATCATTCTCTTGACCACCACGTGATCCGTCCATTTCTTACTTCCATAGGCACAAATTTTGTTGATGAGTGCCTTCATTCGGTTGTACATGTCTTGAGGTGATTCGCCTTCTTCAATAGCAAATCTTCCCAACTCTCTTTCAAGCATCTCGAATTTAGCTTCACGAACCGACCTATTTCCTTCGTGAGCTGTCTTGAGTGTATACCAGATTTCTTTTGCACTTTCTAAGCCATCGATCTTGGTGAATTCCTCTCTGCTTAGTGATGACGTGATTACGGCGACGGCTTGTGCATTTTTGTGAATCTCTTGTTCTTGTTCTGGGGTGCGTTCCTCATCCGTGTCCGGGATATCTATGCCAGTGCAAACAATGTGCCAAAGGCTAGGATTTAGGGATATTAGATGCATCTTCATGTTGTACTTCCACATGGTATAGTCACTTCTGTCAAACTGTGGAGGCTTTCCCATAGGAATGGAGAGATAGTGATTGTTAGAATTGAGACGGTTGTAGTTGTAAGGATGTCAGGAGTAGTCGTGATGACCACTCCCTGTCATCTTCTCTTCTTCCTTTCCTTTTTGTCCTAGCAGTTTCTTTCTCAGGAGTGCCTTTAGCTGTCACACTTCTTCATAATCATGTGGGCTTTCTTTCAGCACATCGAAGGCTTTAGCTTCTTGTTCTTCCTCATTGATGTTCATCTTCGAGATATCGTTGTTCTTCTCATAGTCCATTGATCTCTCCGAGATGTGAGTCTCGTTGGCGGAGAACCTTGCTCTGATATCAATTGAATGTGGCCTAGAGGGGGGGGTGAATAGGCCTTTTGAATTTCCTGCACACTTAATAAATTCGTCAAAAACTTGATGGACCGGACTAGTCCGATTATGTGGACGGACTAGTCCGGTGTGCTGAAACTTGTGAGTTGATTAAGTGTTATTTGGGAAACTAGGTTCTTCTAGCAGCGGAAAGGAGAACAACATATTCTTTGATTTAAGATTATTGTATGAATGCATGTAGAAACTTATAAGCAACTTAACTGATGTTTAGTAATCAAGTGATCTAGTGAACAAAAAGTAAAGTAAATGAGGCACAAGAGACAAGCGAATTTTTACCGAGGTTCGATCTCACCACGAGATCTATGTCCTCGTTGAGGAAGCTCACACAGAGCCGGGTCTCCAACCCTTTCCCTCTTCAAGTCACCACGAAGGCCGACTTGATTCCACTATCACGGGTAATCACCAAGTTTGTGGGGCAACCTCACACGTTGAGGGCTCCCACGAGAATTGCAACGAAGAGGCGATCAAATACACTTGAAAGTATTACAATGCAGAGTAAAAGTGTAGAAAGATCAAACCCCAAGAGCTCGCAACGAAGGAACGACAATCTCCCAATCCCGAATCCAAGTGTTCTAATGATTTGACTCCTTTTTGCACCTTATATGTGTGGGGAGATGTGTTTTGGGCTCTTGGGATGAAGTGGCGGCACTAGGGTTTGTGTTTGCAGCAATATTCGACGTGTGTGTATTGTTTGGAAGGCCGTGGATTCTCTATTTATATGGTTTCCAAAAAGTTACCGTTGAAAAACCCTAACACCGGACTATTCCGGTGCAAGTCCGGACTTGTCCGATCACAGTGTACTTTGAAGTCCAGAAAGTCTGCTGGACTAGTCTGGTCCAAGCTCGGACTAGTCCAGTGCTGTGTGAAGGTGGACTTCAGAAAGTTCAACGTACTAGTCCGATCTCCACAGATGGGAGACTCCAGAAAGTTCAACGGACTAGTCCGGTGGACTCACAGACTAGTCCGGTCTCCCAATATGAGAGACTCCAGAAAGTTCAACAAACTAGTCCGGTGGACACACGGACTAGTCCGGTCTCCCAATATGATAGATTCCAGAAAGTTAAAAGGACTAGTCCGGTCCATGATGGGACTAGTCCGGTGCATTGTGAAAGTTAGGTTAATCTTAAACCCTTACCCCAGCGCAAAGTTGTGAGCTCTTGGAGTGTGTCTTTCTTACACTCCCTATACATTTAAAATCTAATTTGATCTTCCAAGCTCCATAAAAGTATCCCTCTTTGGACACCACTCCATTTTTTACCTTTTTGTGTGCACTGAGCTGTTTCACTTGTTTGTCCTGCAATCATCTCAATAGATTCATTAGGATCTCATATGTTTGTCATCAATTAGCCAAAACCCACAAGGGATATCCTAGATGCACTTACAGAAAGAACTGGCCGTTTCGAGCCAGGACCAGGTCGACCGAACCCCCTAGTCGGTCGGCTAGTTCCTCGCGCCAAAAGCGGTCAAACACCACGTGTTGGCTCCTCCCGCCTTGAAGAGGTCAGCGGTGACTGATTCACGCGCTTTTGGTAGTGGGAACCGACCCTTCTCCAATCTATAAATTGGACCCCTCACCCCTCACTTCAACACACACCATTTGAGTATTCATCCATTGTATTCACTACTCTCCATAGGTTTAGAGGAGTATAGGCTGTAGAGAGGAGAGTCTCTAGTCCATAGTCCATGTAGGAGAGGAGTAGAAGGAGTCTCTTCCCAATTTCCAATTGGGAAAGGTATGTCTCCCATATTCCTATTTGTATTTGTGACTTTATTCATAATAAAGATGATATCTTTAGTCTTCTATTGTTCCTATACTTGGATGAAGTGTTTCTTGTTTGATTGTGGATTCCATGTATGTGGTAGGAATAGTAATTATGATTGTGCTATACCATTCTTATTACATCATTATAAACATTAAAAACTTCCACTATAGTCTAATTAGCTATGATATGACTATATCAACATGAATCACTTATGCTATGAATTAACATTGATTCAACAATGATTTAGTTCATTGTCTTAGGTTGGCTTGTGCCTAGGCTCTTAAGGTAATTACTTAATATGCTCGCATGGTGCTAGGATATAGAGTATCGTTGAATGTCTTGTAGACCCACAGATTGAAGAGGTAGTCAGTAGGTGGTGACAGCCCTAATGTCCTTTGTAACCCTCCATGTTCGGCTATGCCACATGCTCTTGGCGGGAGTCGCCTAGTGTTGCTAGGGGTAAACCCATGCCCAATGTGTTAATCCACTTAGCATGAGAATTCATAATTAGTATAATCATTAGTGACTAACTTAGGCTATGTATATGCACATTAGAAGTATAGTAGGAGTATCTACCTAACTCTTAGCCTAGTTCCTCTATCACCTCATTTATCCCCTCAGGATAGGATGCTCTTGTGTGTGTCACACTACCTCAATTACTCTTTATCCATCCTTGCTAAAACCTTACCTAGGCCAACCTAGCCTTTCCACTTGATGATTTGTTTACTTCCATCTAGCCTTCGTTTGGGAAAATATAAATGACACCCTTTGGGAATACTCTTTAAAAGGGAAATGCTACATCGACAGTTTCCGTGCGCTTGCGGACGTTCATCTGAGATTTAAAACCTACCAACAAACATTTCTGGCACCACTGCTAGGGATGAATTGTTAGTAGTGCGTAGGAAATATCAACAAGCATTTTGGCGTCGTTGCCGAGGAAGGCAGCCGAAGTATTGCATGATTGAGTGAATAGGATAGGACCTTGGTAAGTTTTAGTAGGATGATCCTTCTTTGTTTTTGCATTTTATGTGAAAACAGGGTAGTGTATGTCTGGTTTCCGCTTGTCGGAAAACTTTGTTGAAGATCCCAAATCCCTTCTAAGAGATTGGCCTCGTGTTGTTACCCCTCAGAAGCTTCGAGTGGCAAAACAAACCAGCACAACCGCACCAACAACAAAAACACCAATGACCCAGAAGACCCTTCATGAGTTTTCAGCTCCCTCTGCTAACAATGTGCTTGTTGGGCCCACTGTTAACATGGGAGATGTAAACTTCAAAATCAAGACTGGCCTAATCACTATGGTGCAAGCCAACCCATTTTGTGGGAAGGCTAACGAGGATGCAAGTGCTCACCTGCAACAGTTCTTTGATATCGGCATCACTCTTAAGATAAAGGTCGTATCTCCCGATGCTATCCGTCTTAGGCTATTTTCGTTATCTCTTCTTGGGAGAGCGAAACAGTGGTTCTACGCGAACCTAAGTGCTGTAGATACTTGGGAGAAATGTTCTACGACATTCCTCGCCAAGTTTTTCCCGTTAGGCAAAACAATTGCCCTACGTGGAAGAATTTCCAGCTTCTAGCAAAATGCCAAGGAATCTATTCCCGAGGCTTGGGATAGGTTGCAGGAGTACATCCTAGCCTGCCCCCACCATGGGATGGATGATTAGCTAATTATCCAAAACTTCTATAACGGGTTGATCCCTTCCGTCCGTGACCAGGTTGATGCTGCTGCTGGAGGTGCCTTCTTCTCATTGACGGTGCCCAAAGCCAAAGATGGTGTCAAACATGGGTTGGAGCGACGAGCGTCTCCATACCCGCCAGCGAGGCATGCACATCTTAAAAGAGGTGGACATGATCGCTGTAAAATTGGACCTCCTAATGAAGAAAATTGATGGACAAGACAATGGTGAGGTGTGTGGCAATGCCTATGCCTTTTACTCTCAGATCACTTGTGAAGTCTGTGGCAACACAGGCCATTTGGGCAATGACCGCCCAGAAACTCATGAGTATGCCCTATACCTAGCCAACAATGGATACAACAACGGCTATCGTCCAGGAGGTCAAGGGTGGGGCCAACCACGCCCATTCTTTCAAGGAGGGTACAACAACAATGGCAACAATGGAAATCAACCCAACTTGAGAGAACTTGCCATTAGCCAGCTGAAGATCAATGATGCTCTATCCAAGAAGCTGTCAGCTAATGACAAGACCCTAGAGTGTATAAATGCCAAGATTGAACAACTATCCTCAGCCTTCAAGAATCAGTTGAGTTTCAACAAGATGTTAGAAACTCAATTGGCTCAACTGACAGCTGTTGTTCCTCTTATGGAGAATGGCAAGACGCCAGGACAACCCGAACCTCCTATGGAAAATGCCAACATGATTTCTCTACAAGGAGCAACTGGCTGAAGGATCCTAGACGTCCTACAATCTCATGCTCAAATGGGACACACCACTTTGACAAGGCCCTTTGTGACCTTGGAGTAAGTGTGAGTGTGATGCCCAAGGTGGTTTTTGACCAGTTGAACTTCACAGAACTCACTCCAACACCAATGTAGTTCCAACTGGTTGATTCTTCAGTCCATTATCCGACAGGTATTGCCGAATATGTCCCGGTGAAAATCCGGAACTGCTTCGTACCCGTGGATTTCATGGTGCTCGACATGGAGGTCGAGAAGGATACGCCGCTCATTCTTAGGCGACCATTCCTAAGCACCGCGAAGGCTCGCATAGATGTGGGAGTTGGAGAAATCCACTTCCATATCAATGGAAGGAGGAGAAGTTTAACTTTTGCCCAAAGTTGGAGCAATCCTCCATGATCCGTATCAAGTATGGGTCAAATGTTAAACACATTCAAGAGGTCAAAATCACACCTCCAAAGGTGGACCTGCTCATTGCATTCATGAGGAATTTGATCTATGCGGAAAACTTGTCTTATCGTCCACGCCGACACCCCAAGAAGACGAAGAAGTCCGAGCCTCCTCAAATGCCCAAGTCCACCAAGCCGTCAAAGAAGGTATGGCGTAAGAAGCAAGACAAGTCGTCCGGTCCCATCCCTGCGGGCCTGGATGTCAAGAAATGAAGAAGAAGGAGTGTTCATCTCATCGGACGGTGGTGAGACCTAGCCAATATGTTAAATTGGTAGTTATCTTTTTCTTTGTTTGTTTTTATTTTCGCTTTATTTCATTTTTCCCATTTAGATTGATTTTCCTCACTGCATATTTGATTTCTTAGTAAGTTCAGAATCTTATATTCTAAACTATCATTTTTATTTCTTTATTTTTCACAAAAAGTAAATTGTTGGGTTTTGGAAAAGGAGTTTTTATTTGGGAAACAATTGTTCTGAGCTGCAAAAGTGGTATTTCACCAACGTGCTAATTTCATAGCTATTGGGGAGCCACCTGCCAAAAGGGGAAAATGGGGGGGCCCACCTATCGGGTTGGCCGACCCCCTGTTCGGCCGACTAGCGGAAAGAGCCATTTTGGCTCTCTACTCCAACGACTACATTTGGTTCCCTAGTGACCATTGGGTATTGCACACTATAAATGGTGGCCGTGAGGAGCTCCTCTCCTCACACTTCACCTCATTTCATACATCCCCAAAGTCACTCTTGCTTAAATTGTTTTTCCTTGGTCTTCACTGAAGTGCTCTTGCTCAAAATCCAACTCGAAAAAGATTTTCTTTTGTTTGCATTTGCAATTTGCTCTCAAGTTCTTCAAGTGAAAATTTGTCGGGCTTTTGGTTTCACTAACATCACCTCTTTCTAGTTTTTGCCTTGTTGTGTTCTTGCTTGTTGTGGCCATGAATGGAATGAAAAGGTTGTTTGGAAAGAGGAAGGAGGTTGCAAGCTCAGGCCATGGTGGAGACTCAAGTCCATGCCCCTTTCCGTTGCTATACCAAGTTCACGGAGGAGGAGTGTAGGAGAGGACACTTCCATGGGTGAGAGGAGCAACCCACATCAACTTCTTCACGATGACGACCTCGACATCCAAAATGAAGTTGAAGATCAAGCATGCAAGCTCCTCCAAGATAGTGAGTTTTCTCAAACAAAAGATTATGATCCGGATTTGATCTCCAAAATAGGTATCAATTACAAATTCTTTTCCATTTGGTGTGCATTAGGATGGGAAAACTTTTCTCACATAGAGGAGAAAGGTTTACGCCTTCTCTCCATACAATTCCTTTGCACACTCAAAATAAGATTTGATGGTATTACGTTTAGATTACTTCGAAAAGAATACAACATCCTATGGAAAGAATTAAGTAAAATCCTAGGCTTCCATAGACATTGTTTGCTAGATTTAGACACTTTGCCTAAGTTTAACAAACATGGTTTTTGGCAAGATGTAACTAGTGAGGTCGGATGTAGTGCGCCTAGGAATAGCCACTTGCACAACCCTACTTTACGCTTCATGCATAGATGGGTGGCTATGACTATGTTCCCTAGAGGAGATGAAAGGATAATAGGTGATGATGAGCTGAAAAAAATATTTGCCATGATTAAAAAGATAAAAAGTTGCTCCAGTTATTGCCATGATGACACAATGGTTAGATTACATTCCAAGGGTAGGGCCAATTGAATGTACTTCATTGATTACCCTTATTGCTACTACGGTAGGAGCACTAGAATATTCTTCATTTGAGTATATTGAAAATGAAAGAGAATTAATTGATGAAGAATATTTAGTGCAACGACATACCCTTAAGCATGATCAAGAAGGCTCTTTGGTATTTTATTATCCCGGCTTTGTCAATGAAATTCGGTTACCTAACCCGGATTATCATTTGTATAAATGCTGAAGGCTAGCCATTGACCTTCTTCCCATCGAGGAAGCCGGAAGAAGTAATGTCTCTGGCAGGGTAACTAGAAGCTGTACAAGGAGAGCGGCTATGCCTCCGACAACCTCCATGGTCCATGAGTACGAAGAGGAAGAGAACCCAACGGGTGATGCACCCAGACGGACTCAACCTCCTTCATATGAGACCGAAGGTTCGTCTTGGCATGGATGGCTAGGTGCTACATGGGAGACACCCCTATCCACTCCAAGCTCTAGCAGCTTGCCTCCAACATCTATGAGAAGATGTGATCCCACTTCGGCTAGAAGTCATCGTGACTATAGCCAAGGAATGATGGACCTCTCTAGATGTATGGAGGATCTTAAAGTGAGGACGGGTGACATCTACAACACTCTCCAAGGGCATGTCCAAGGTACCCAAGACTGACAACAACACATGGATGCTCAATTCACCAACTTAAACTCCATGCTACAACAACAACAAGCCGATCTCGCGGCATACTTCCGTCATCAAGGGTTCAACCCTCATCACGAAGGTGAGTGAAGAACAAGCCTGGGGGAGGACCCCCACTTGGGGTAAATTGTATCAACCCCTTTGCATATTTATTTTCCACTTACCCATCATCCACATTGCATTTAAAAAAAGAATAGGATAGTTTTATTTTCAATAAAATAAATGATGTGCGGTAAGAACGGTTTGGAACCCACATAGATAAAATGATGAATAGTTGCTCTGTTTTAATTTTCTTAAGTCCCTAGTTTAGATCTTACTACTGTCCAACATATTGCTCTCATTGGTTAAAATTGCTTTTGCCTTGATTTGGAAATTGTGGGTAGCAAAAGCTTAATCCATTCTAAGTTGTTGTGAGATATGATATAGTGATAGGGCTGCTATTCCTAGTTTGATAGTAAAACTTAAAATTTTGGAGAAATTCTAAAAAGATTTTAGTTATCCTCATTTGATTGGAAATACCCACAAAAGCCATATGATACATTATAACGATAGACCTTATGCATATGCAATTTGCCTTCACATTGAGCTTTGTTAGACTAGTATAGACCTATGTCAGATTTCATTCATTGCTTTTTGAATTCAAGACTTCACTTGCACATGTTATACTTCTACACTAGAAGTAAGCAAATTCCAACATACCACCATTCCACAATAAAAAGAGAAACTCCATATCCTTCATTGCATAAAAAGAGAGTAGAAGACATGGCTAAAAGAAAAATAAAAAGAAAAAGAAAATGCATGCTTACATCATAATCATGAGAAAATAAGTAGCCATGTTTCATCCCTACAAAATAAGAGAGTCCACTCAAAAAGGAGCCATCTCAAGTATCCACATCCACTCCATTCCATCACACATGCACAAGTCCTGAATCAAATTGTTTTGAATTGATTTCTCCTAAGGCTTACTCTTTTGACTTAGCAATATTATGTGTTGTAAATATGCCTACTATATTCCCTACCAAGCTCCACATACAAGCCTTATATAGAGGTAGGATGAATTTAGGTAAAATGCCTTGGTAAGGATTTATTTCCAATACACACAAAGGAGAGACTTGAGAGAATCAAATTGAGGTACTTAAAATCTGAATTAAACTCTCCAGAATTGAGTGGAACTTGACTTCTAGGGTATGTGTGCTCAACTTATTATTCTATCTTTCAACCACCCATGAATAGGAGATGGCATAAGCCCCATAATGACTTAAGATGGGAGAAGTACAATGCAAATTTTTGCAATACTAGGTAGATTATTTTGTTGTGAACGTGGTACTTTTGAAAAATAGAACATTGTAGCAACTCCTGATCATCAACCTAAAGTCTTGACTTTGCTCGGGACGATCAAAGGATAAGCTTGGGGGAGTTTGTTGATGACTGTTATATACCAATTTCACCCGTCAATATAACTCAATTATGTGAAGGAATTGTCATTTCTTGCACACATCACCTTTCTGTTTAACCTATTTCCACTTGCCCTTGGAGAAAGTAGTGCATGCAGAGATTCTTTGCAGAACTGAAGTGAAACAAGGGGATGGATCCTATAAAATATCATTCCATCCAATCAGGCGATGCCACATGGCAGCACATGGATCAAATGGCCCACAAACAGAAGTATCCGAGGCCATCCAACAGTGGAGCATCCATATCATAGATTGGGACCCACTTGTCAGTCACCTGGAGAAAGAACTACCCGTTTGGAGCTAGGACCAGGTCGACTGACCCCCCTTGTCGGTCGACTAGTTCCTGGCGCCAAACGCAGAAAAACGCCACGTGTTGGCTCTTCCTGGCTTGAAGAGGTTAGGGGTGACTGATTCACACGCTTTTGGTGTCAGGAACCGACCCTTCTCCTAGCTATAAATAGGACCCCTCACTCCTCACTTCAACACACACCACTTGAGTATTCATCCATTGTATCCACTACTCTCCATAGGTTTAGAGGAGTATAGGCTGTAGAGAGGAGAGTCTCTAGTCCATAGTCGAAGTAGGAGAGGAGTAGAAGTCTCTTCCCAATTTCCAATTGGGAAAGGTATGTCTCCCATATTTCTATATGTATTTGTGACTTTATTCTTAATAAAGATGATATCTTTAGTCTTCTATTGTTCCTATACTTGGATGAAGCGTTTCTTATTTGATTGTGGATTCCATGTATGTGATAGGAATAGTAATTATGATTGTGATATACCATTCTTATTACATCATTGTAAATACTATAAACCTCCACTATAGTCTAATTAGCTATGATATGACTATATTAATATGAATCACTTATGCTATGAATTAACATTGGTTCAACGATGATTTAGTTCAAGATGCCTTGTGCCTAGGCCCTTAAGGTAATTACTTAATATGCTAGCATGGTGCTAGGATAGACAGCAGCGTTGAATGTCTCGTAGACCCACAAATTGAAGAGGTAGGCATTAGGTGGTGACAGTCCTATCTGTCCTTTGTAACCCTCCATGTTCGGCTATGACACTAGCTCTTGGCGGGAGTCACCTAGTATTGCTAGGGGTAAACCCGTGCCCGATGTGTTAATCCACTTAGCATGAGAATTCATAATTAGTATAATCATTAGTAACTAACTTAGGCTATGCATATTGTACATTAGAAGCATAGTAGTAGTATCTACCTAACTCTTAGCCTAGTTCCACTATTACCTCATTTATCCCCTTATGATAGGGTGTTGTTGTGTGTGTCACACTACCTCAATTACCCTTTATCCATCAAGCTAAAACCCTACCTAGGCCAACCTAGCCATTCCACTTGATGTTTGTTTTACTTCTATCTAGCCTTTCTTTGGGAAAATATAAATGACACCCTTTGGGAATACCCTTTAAAGGGGAAATGCTACATCGATAGTTTCCGTGCGCTTGCGGACATTCATCTGAGATTTACAACCTACCAACAAGCATTTCTGGCACCACTGCTAGGGATGAATTGTTAGTAGTGCGTAGGAAATATCAACAGCCTTCCCAAGGTGCATGGGTGCGGCGCACGCTCCTGTCAGGTGTCACTGTGCCCAGTCACATAATAGTGAAGGCGACGCAAATATAACCCACACTACTGACTGGGTAGCTTACGGCGATACGACAGACAAGACATTCCCTGCCATCATCAACATCTATGCTAGGTGTTGATATTTCCTACGCACTACTAACAAATCATTCCTAGCAGTGGTGCCATAAATGCTTGTTTGTAGTTAATAAATCTTAGATACAAATCCGCAAGCGTGCGGAATCTATCGATGTAGCATTTCTCCTTTTAGAGTATTCCCAAAGGGTGTCATTTATATTCTCCCAAAGGAAGGCTAGGTGGAAGCAAAACAATCATCAAATGGAGAGTCTAGGTTGGTCTAGGTAGGCTTCTAGCAAGGATGGATAAAGGGTAATTGGAGGTAGTTTGACACACACAAGAGCATTCTATCCTAAAGGGGTAAATGAGGTAGAGAGGGACTAGGCTAAGAGTTAGGTAGATACTCCTACTGTGCTTCTAATGTACATATACATAGCCTAAGTTAGTTACTAATGATCATATCAATTATGAATTCTCATGCTAAGTGGATTAACACATCGGGCACAGGCTTACCTCTAGCAATACTAGGACGACTCCCACCAAGAGCCTGTGGCATAGCCGAACGTGGAGGATTACAAAAGACAGATAGAGTTGTCACCACCTACTGCCTACCTCTTCAATCCGTTGGTCTACGAGACATTCAACGCTACTTATCTATCCTAGCACCATGCTAGCATATTAAGTAATTATCTTAAGAGCCTAGGCACAAGCCATCCTAAGGCAATGAACTAAATCATCGTCGAACCAATGTTAATACATAGGATAACTGATTCACATTAACAAAATCATGTCATAGCTAACTAGACTATAGTGGGGGTTTGTCGTGTTTATGATGATATAATGAGAGTGGTATAGCATAATCATAAATACTACTCCTACCACATATATGGAATCCACAATCAAACAAGAAACGCTTCATCCAAGTATATGAACAATAGAAGACTAAAGATAACATCTTTATTAAGAGCAAAGTCACAAATACAAATAGGAATATAAGAGCCACACCTTTTCCAATTAGGAATTGGGAAGAGACTCCTTCTACTCCTTTCCTACTTGGACTATGGACTAGAGGCTCTCCTCTCTACAACCTAGACTGCTCTAAACCTATGGAGAATAGTGGATACAATGGATAAATACTCAAGTGGTGTGTGTGTGAAGTTAGGGTAGGGGTCCTATTTATAGCTGAAGAAGGGTCGGTTCCCACCACCAAAAGAGCGCGAATCAGTCTTCATCGTTATCAGGGCACCACAGGGAGTCGACACGTGGAAGCTGACCGAGTTTGGCGCCAAGAAGGGGTCGAACGAACCCCCTAGTCTGCTGAACAGAAATTTGGACCAATTCCAGTGTGCTTCCTCGGGGTGACTTCCAAGTGGGTCCCATTGACTGATATGGGTGATACACCGTTCGATGGCCTCAGATACTTTTGTTTGTGGGTAGTGGCTTGGTTAAGGGAATGGAACCCACCGCTCGATTTCATTTTCTTGTGCCAATAGGGCCCCCGACAAGTAGACATCCACAGAAACCCTAGTCGACAAAACATAAACTTGGACCAATTCTAGTGTGCTTCCTCAAGTTGACTTCCAAGTGGGTCCCACTGACTGATATGGGTGATACACCATTGGATGGCTTCAAATATTTCTGTTTGTGGGATTTTTCCATTCATTGGACCCTAGTTCGGATTTGAGCCATGTGATGCCACATGTCGGTGCTTGATTGGCTGGGATGGTATTTTATAGGATTGCTCCCCCTCTTTTACATCATTTCCTGCAATAATTCTCCGCATGAACTATTTCTCGAAGGAAAAGTGAAAATAGGTTAAATAGAAAGGTGATGTGTGCAAGAAATGACAATTCCTTCACATAATTGAGTTATATTAAAGGGTGAAATTGGTATATAACAGTCGTTAACAAACTCCCCCAAGCTTATCCTTTCCTCGTCCCGAGCAAAGTCAAGACTTTAGGTTGATGATCAGGAGTTGCTACAATGTTCTATTTTTCAAAAGTACTATGTGCGCAACAAAATACTCTACCTAATGTTGCAAAAATTGGCATTGGTACTTCACCCATCTGAAATCATTATGGGGCTTATGCCATCTCCTATTCATGGGTGGTTGAAAGATAGAACAACAAATGGAGCACACATACCCAAGAAATCAAGTTCCAATCAAATTCTGGAGAGTTCAATTTAGATTTTAAGTACCTCAATTTGATTCTCCCTGTTTCTCCTTTATGTGTAGTGGAAATATGTCCTCACCAAGGCATTTTCCCTAAATTCATCCTACCTCTAAATAAGGCTTGTATGTGAAGCTTGGTAGGAAATATAGTAGGCATATTTGCCACACATAATATTGCTAAGTCAAAAAAGCAAGCCTTAGGATAAATTAATTCAAAACTATTTGATTCAAGACTTGTGCACGTGTGATGGATCAAGGAGGATGTGGATACTGAGATGACTCATTTTTGAGTGGACTCTCTTATTTTGCAGGGATGAAACATGGCTACTTTTCTTTTTCTTTTTTTTTCTCATGCTTTTGAAGTAAGCATGCATTTTTTTCTTTTTTTTTTCTTGTAGCCATGTCTTCTACTCCTTTTTTATGCAAAATTTTTTGGAGAGAGTACTAAGCATGAATGGTATTTTTATTGTGAAATGGTGGTATGATGGAATTTTGCTTACTTCTAGTGTAGAAGTATAGCATGTGCAAGTGAAGTCTTGAATTGAAAAAGAAATGAATGAAATCTCACACATAAGATCTATCAATGTAATGTATCATATGGCTCTGGTAGGTATTTTCAATCAAATGATAGTAACTTAAATCTTTTTAGAATTTTCTCCAAAAATCCATGTTTCACTTTCAAACTAGGAATAGCAGCCCTATCACTATATCATATTTCACAACAACTTAGAATGGATTAAACTTTTGCTACCCACAATTTCCAAATCAAGGCAAAAGTAATTTTAGCCAATGAGAGCAATATGTTGGAGAGTAGTAAGTTGTAAACTAGGGACTTAGGACAATTAAAACAAAGCAATTGTTCATCATTTCATCTATATGAATTCCAAACCATTCTTACAGTACATCTTTTTATTTTATTTGAAAACAAATCTATACTATTTTATTTTTTTATATGCAAGGTGGATGATGGAAAATAAATATGCAAGGGGTATGATAAAATTTACCTCAAGTGGGGGTCCTCTCCCAAGATTGTTCTTCACTCACCTCCGTGATGAGGGTTGAACCCTTGATGATAGAAGTATGCCGCAAGACCGACTTGTTGTTGTTGTAGCATGGAGTTGAAGTTGGTGAATTGAGCATCCATGTGTTGTTGCCAGTCTTGGGTACGTTGGACATGCCCTTGGAGAGTGTTGTAGATGTCACCTGTTCTCACTTCAAGCTCTTCCATACGTCTAGTGAGATCCGTCATTCCTTGGATATAGTCACGATGACTTCTAGCCGAAGAGGAACGACATCTTCTCATGGACGTTGGAGGCAAGCTGCTAGAGCTTGAAGTGGATAGGGGCGGTTCCCATGCGGCACCTGACCATCCATGCCAAGATGGACCTTTGATCTCATACGATGGAGGTTGAGTCCATCCGGGTGCATCACCCTTTGGGTTCTCTTCCTCTTCGTACTCATGGACTGTGGAGGTTGTCAGAGGCATGACCGCTCTCCTTGTGCGGCTTCTAGTTACCCTGCCAGAGACATTACTTCTTCGAGCTTCCTCGATGAGAAGAAGGTCAATGATTAGCCTCTGACATTTTTAAAAATGATAATCCTTGTTAGGTAACCAAATTTCATTGACAAAGCCGGGATAAGAAAATAACAAAGAGCCATCTTGATCATGCTGAAGGGTATGCCCTTAAACTAAATAATCTTCTTTAATTAATTCTCTTTTATTTTCAATATACTCAAATAAAGAACATTCTAGTGCTCCTACCCTAGTAGCAATACGGGTAATCAATGAAGTGCATTCAATTGACCCTGTTCTTGGAATGTAGTCAAACCATTGTGTCATCATGGTAATAACTGGAGCAATTATTATATTTTTAATCATGGCAAATAAAATTTACAGCTCATCATCACGCACCACCCTTACATCTCCTCTAGGAAACATAATCATAGCCACCCATATATGCATGAAGTGTAAAGTAGGGTTGTGCAAGTGGCTATTCCTAGGTGCACTACATCTGACCTCACTAGTTAAATCTTGACAAAAACTTTGTTTGTTAAACTTAGGCAAAATGTCTAAATCTAGCAAACAACATTTATGGAAGCCTAGGATTTCACTTAATTACTTCCATAGGATGTTGTATTTTTTGGAAATAATCTAAAAGAAATAGCATCAAATCCTATTTTGAGTGTGCAAAGGAATTTTGTCGAGAGAAGGCGTGAACCTTTCTCCTCTATGTGAGCAAAGTTTTCCCATCCTAGTGCACGCCAAATGGAAAAGAATTCGGAATCCATACCTATTTTGGAGATCAAATCCGGATCATAAACTTTCGTGTGAGAAAACACACGATCTTGGAGGAGCTTGCAATCTTGATCTTCAACTTCACTTTGTATGTCGAGGTCGTCGTCGTAGAGAAGTTGGTGCGGGTTGCTCTCACCCATGGGAGTGTCCTTACCTGCACTCCTCCTCCGTGAACTTGGTGTAGCAACGGAAGAGGGATGTGCACTTGAGTCTCCACCATGACTTGAGCTTGTAGCCTCCTTCCTCTTCCCAAACAACCTCTTCATTTCTTTCATGGCCACAACAAACAAGAACACAATAAGGAAAAAACTCGGAAGAGGTGATGTTAGTAAAAGCAAAACCCACGACGAATTTTACCTTGAAGAACTTGAGAGAAAATTTCAATTGCAAACAAAAGCAAATCTTTTTGGGTTGGAGTTGAGCAGGAGTGCTTCAATGAAGAGCAAGAAAAACAATGTGAGCACAGAATGACTTTTTGGAGGTGTGAATTGAGGTGAAGTGTGAAGAGGAGTACTCCTCACGGCCAACATTTATAGTGTGCACTCCCCAACGGTCACATGGGAACCAAATGTAGTTGTTGGAGGAGAGAGCCAAAATGGACCTTCCCCATGTCGACCGAATAGAGGGTCGGCCGCATTGTGTTGACGGCTGTTATATACCAATTTCACCCGTCAATATAACTCAATTATGTGAAGGAATTGTCATTTCTTGCACACACCACCTGCTATTTAACCTATTTCCACTTGTCCTTGGAGAAAGTAGTGCATGCAGGGATTCTATGTAGAAATGAAGTGAAACAAGGGGAAGGATCCTATAAAATATCATTCCATCCAATCAAGCAACAACACATGGCACCACATTGATCAAATGGCCCACAAACAGAAGTATCTGAGGCCATCCAACGGTGTAGCACCCATATAAAGGAATGGGACCCACCTAACAGAGACCTGGAGGTAGCACAACCCCAACGGGGCCAAGACAAGGTCGGCCGACCCCCCCTAGTCAGCCGACTAGGTCTTGGCGCCTTTCGCGGTCATACGTCACGTGTTCGCTCCTCCCGACTTGAAGAGGTCATGGGTGACCGATTCGCACGCTTTTGTTGGCGAGAACCAACCCTTCTCCAAGCTATAAATAGGACCCCTCACCCCTCACTTCAACACAGACCACTTGAGTGTTCATCCATTGTATTCACTACTCTCCATAGGTTTAGAGGAGTATAGGCTGTAGAGAGGAGAGTCTCTAGTCCATAGTCCAAGTAGGAGAGGAGTAGAAGGAGTCTCTTCCCAATTTTTAATTGGGAAAGGTATGTCTCCCATAGTCCTATTTGTATTTGTGACATTATTCATAATAAAGATGATATCTTTAGTCTACTATTGTTCATATACTTGGATGAAGCGTTTCTTGTTTGATTGTGGATTCAATGTATGTGGTAGGAATAGTATTTATGATTGTGCTATACCATTTTTATTACATTATCATAAACACTATAAACCTCCACTATAGTCTAATTAGCTATGATATGACTATGTTAATATGAATCACTTATTCTATGAATTAACATTGGTTCAATGATGATTTATTTCATTGCCTTAGGATGGCTTGTGCCTAGGCTCTTAAGGTAATTACTTAATATACTAGCATGGGGCTATGATAGAGAGTAGCATTGAATGTCTCGTAGACTCACGAATTGAAGAGGTAGGCAGTAGGTGGTGACAGTCCTATCAGTCCTTTGTAATTCTCCACGTTCGGCTATGCCACAGGCTCTTGGTGAGAGGCGCCTAGTGTTGCTAGGGGTAAACCCGTGCCCGATGTGTTAATCCACTTAGCATAAGAATTCATAATTGATATAATCATTAGTAACTAACTTAGCTATGCATATATACATTAGAAGCATTATAGGAGTCTCTACCTAGATCTTAGCCTAGTCCCTCTTTATCTCATTTATCCCCTTAGGATAGAATTCTCTTGTGTGTATCACACTACCTCAATTACCCTTTATCCATCCTTTCTAGAACCCTACCTACGCCAACCTAACCTTTGCACTTGATGATTGTTTTACTTCCATCTAGCATTCCTTTGGAAAAATATAAATGATGACCTTTGGGAATACTCTTAGAGGGGAAATGCTACATCGATAGTTTCTGTGCACTTGTGGATTGACATTCATAATCTAAAATCTATTAACAAACATTTTTGGCATCACTACTAGAGATGAATTGTTAGTAGTGTGTAGGAACCGTCAACAAGCATTTCTGGCGCCATTGTAGAGGAATGCAACCAAAGTATTACATGATTGAGTGAATAGGATAGGACCCTGGTAGGTTTTAGTAGGATGACCCTTCTTTGTTTTTGCGTTTTATGTGAAAATAGGGTAGTGCATGTCTGGTTTCCGCTTGTCGAAAATTTTTGTTGAATATCCCGAATCCCTTCTGAGAGATCAACCTCTTGTCGTTACTCCTCATAAGCTTCGAGCGGCAAAGCAAGCCAGCACAACTGCACCAACAACCGAAACACCAATGGCCTAGAAGACCCTTCGTGAGTTTGAGCTCCCTCTGCTAACAATGTGCCTATTGGGCCCACTATTAACACGGGAGACATAAACATCGAAATCAAGATTGGACTAATCATTATGGTGCAAGCCAACCCATTTTGTGGGAAGGCTAACGAGGATGCAAGTGCTCACTTGCAACAGTTCCTTGAGATCTGCATCGCTTTGAAGATAAAGGATGTATCTCCTAATGCTGTCCGCCTTAAATGTTTCTGTTGTCTCTTCTTGGGAGAGCGAAACAGTGGTTCTATGCAAAATGAAGTGCTATAGATACTTGGGAGAAGTGTTCTACGACATTCCTCACCAAGTTTTTCCCGTTAGGCAATACCAATGCTTTACGTGGAAGAATTTCCATCTTCCAGCAACATGCCAATGAATCTATTCCCGAGGCTTGGGAAAGGCTTCAGGAGTACATCCTAGCCTGTCCCCACCATGGGATGGATGATTGGCTTATCATCCAAAACTTCTACAATGGGCTGACCCCTTCCGCCCATGACCATGTTGATGTTGCTGCTGGAGGTGCCTTCTTCTCATTGACGGTTCCCAAAGCCAAAGATTTGATTGAGAAGATGGTGTCAAACATGGGTTGGGGTGACGAGCGTCTCCATACCCACCAGTGAGGCATGCACACCTTCAAGGAGGTGTACATGATCACAGCTAAATTGGATCTCCTTATGAAGAAAATTGATGAACAAGGCAATGGTGAGGTATGTGGCAGTGCCTATGCCTTAGACTCTCGCATCACTTGTGAAGTTTGTGTCAACATGGGCCACTTGGGCAATGACTGCCCGGACACCCGTGGGGATGCCCTATATGTAGCCAATAATGGAAACAACAATGGATATTGTCCAGGAGGTCAAGGGTGGGGCCAACCATGCCCATTCTTTCAAGGAGGGTACAACAACAATGGCAACAATGGAAATCAACCCAACTTGAGAGAACTTGCCATTGGCTAGCTGAAGATCAATGAGGCTATAGACAAGAAGCTACCGGTCAATGACAAGACCCTAGAGAGCATAAATGCCAAGATTAAAGGACTATCCTCAGCCTTCAAGAATCAATTGAGTTTCAACAAGATGTTGGAAACTCAGTTGGCTCAACTGGCGGTAGTTGTTCCTCCAATGGAGAAAGTTTGTGCGATGTATACGAGAGGTGGCAAGATTACTCGTGACCCACCGTACCCCACACAAGAAAAGAGGACAACTACAAAGGAGAAGGAGGATGTCCAAGTTGGCACAAGTGAATCACTTAGTGAGAGAATGGCCAAGCACATAGAGGACACCAACTTATTGCCATTCCCTCACAGGCAAAGGAAGCCAACAGTGGATGAGCAATTCAATCGCTTTGTTTAGATCGTCCAGAAAATCCACATCAATGTACCCTTGATTGACGCGATGCAAGTACCCACTTAAGCTCGCTATCTCAAGAACCTATTAAATAACAAGCGGCCATTGCCCACCACTGAGGTTGTCAAGCTTACGGAAGACTACAACGCAACCATCCCCAATAGGCTTCCAGGAAAGGACCCTGGATGTCCTACAATCTCATGCTCAAAGGCCCTTTGAGACCTTGGAGCAAGTGCGAGTGTGATGTCCAAGGTGGTTTTCAACCAGCTTAACTTCACGGAACATACTCCAACACCAATGCAGCTCCAACTGATTCCTCAGTCCGTTATCAGGCCGGTATCGCTGAAGATGTTCTGGTGAAAATTTAGAACTACTTCATACTCGTGGATTTCGTGGTGCTCGACATGGAGGTCGAGAAGGATACACTGCTCATTCTTGGGCACCCGTTCCTAAGCACCGCAAAGGCTCGAATAGATGTGGGAGCTGGAGAAATCCACTTCCATATCGATGGCAAGGAGGAGAAGTTTAACTTTCGCCTAAAGCCGGAGCAATGCTCCATGATCCGTATCAAGTATGGGCCGAATTTTAAGCATATTCAAGAGGTTGAAATCACACCTCCAAAGGTGGACCCTCTCATTGCATTCATGAGGAATTTGATCTATGCCGAAAACCCGTCTTATCGTCCACGACGACACCCCAAGAAGACACAGAAGCTTGGGCCTCCCCAAAGGCCCAAGTCCACCAAGCCGCCAAAGAAGGTATGGCGGAAGAAGCAAGACAAGCCGTCCGATCCCATCCCTCTTGGCCCGAATGTCAAGAAATGAAGAAGAAGGAATGTCCATCTCATTGGACGGTGGTGAGACCTAGCCAATAGGTTAAATTGGTAGTTATCCTTTTCTTGTTTTTCTTTTCTCTTTATTTGGTTTTCCCCATTTAGTTTGATTTTCGCCGCTGCATATTTGATTTTCCTAGTAAGTTGAGAATCTTATATTCTCCTATCCCTTTTATTTCTTTATTTTTTACAAAAAGAAAATTGTTGGGTTTTGAAAAAAGAGTTTTTATTTGGAAAACAATTTTCCTGAGCTGCAAAAGTGGTATTTCACCAACGTGCTAATTCCATAGCTGTTGGGGAGCCACCTAACAAAAGGAAGAACAAGGGGACCTATCAGGTCGACCGACATGGGGAAGGAGTCAATCTGGCTCTCTTTCCCCCAACGGCTACATTTGGTTCCCTACTGACCGTTGGGGATTGCACATTATAAATGGTGGTCGTGAGGAGCTCTTCTCCTCATACTTCACCTCATTTCATACATCCCCAAATTCACGTTTGCTCACATTGTTTTTCTTGCTCTTCATTAAAGTGCTATTGATTAATTCCCAACTGAAAAATATTTGCTTTTGTTTGCATTTACAATTTTCTCTCAAGTACTTCAAGGGAAAATTTGCTGGGGTTTTGTTTTCACTAACATCACCTCTTTCGAGTTTTTTCCTTGTTGTGTTCTTGCTTGTTGTGGCCATAAAGGAATGAGAAGGTTGTTTGAAAAGAGGAAGGAGGCTGCAAGCTCAAGCCATAGTGGAGACTCAAGTGCACGCCCCTCTTCTGTTGCTACACCAAGTTCACAGAGGAGGAGTGTAGGAGAGGATACTCCCATGGGTGAGAGGAGCAACCCGCATCAACTTCTTCACGATGTCGACCTCGACATCCAAAGTGAAGTTGAAGATCAAGAACGCAAGCTCCTCCAAGATCGTGAGTTTTCTCATATGAAAGCTTATGATCCGGATTTGATCTCCAAAATAGGTATGGATTTCAAATTCTTTTCCATTTTGCATGCACTAGGATGGGAAAACTTTCCTCACATAGAGGAGAAAGGTTCATACCTTCTCTCCATACAATTCCTTTGCACACTCAAAATTTGATTTGATGGTATTACTTTTAGATTATTTCAAAAAAATACAATATCCTATGGAAAGAATTAAGTGAAATCCTAGGCTTCCAGAAATGTTGTTTGCTAGATTTAGACACTTTACCTAAGTTTAACACACAAAGTTTTTGGCAAGATTTAACTGGTGAGGTTAGATGTAGTGCACCTAGGAATAGCCACTTGCACAACCCTACTTTACGTTTCATGCATAGATGGGTGGCTATGACTATGTTCCCTACAGGAGATGTACGGATAATACGTGATGATGAGCTGAAAATTTTATTTGCCATGATTAAAAAGATAAAAGTTGCTCCAGTTATTGCCATGATGACACAATCGTTAGATTACATCCCAAGGGTACGGCCAATTGAATGCACTTCATTGATCACCCGCATTGCTACTAGGGTACAATCACTAGAATATTCTTTATTTGAGTATATTAGAAATGAAAGTGAATTAATTGATGAAGAATATAGTGCAAGGACATACCCTTAAGCATGATCAAGATGACTCTTTGATATTTTATTATCCTAGCTTTGTTAATGAAATTTGGTTACCTAACCCAGATTATCATTTGTACAAATGCCAGAGGCTAACAATTGACCTTCTTCCCATTGAGGAAGCCCGAAGAAGTAATGTCTCTGGCAGAGTAACTAGAAGCCGTACAAGGAGAGCGGCCATGACCCCGACAACCTCCACAATCCATGAGTACGTAGAGGAAGAGAACCCAACGGGTGATTTACCCGAATGGACTCAACCTCCATCATATAAGATCGAAGGTCCGTCTTGGCGTGGATGGCCAGATGCTACATGGGAAACACCCCTATCCACTTTAAGCTCTAGCAGCTTGCCTCCAACATCTATGAGAACATGTCATTCCACTTCAGCAAGGAGTCATTATGACTATAGCAAGGAATGATGGACCTATCTAGACGTATGGGGGAGCTTAAAGTAAGGACGTGTGACATCTACAACACTCTCCAAGGGCATGTACAATGTACCCAAGACTGGTAATAACACATGGACGTGCGTTTCACCAACTTCAACTCCATGCTACAACAACAACAAGCCGATCCCGCAGCATACTTCCGTCATCAAGGGTTCAACCCTCAACACGGAGGTGAGTGAAGAACAAGCTTGGGGAAGACCCCCACTTGAGGTAAATTGTATGCACCCCTTGCATATTTATTTTTCGCTTACCCATCATACACCTTGCATTTAAAAAAAATAGGATAGGTTTTATTTTCAAATAAAATAAAAGGTGTGCGGTAAGAATGACTCGGAATTCACATAGATGAAATGATGAATAGTTGTTCTGTTTTAATTTTCCTAAGTCCCTAGTTTACAACTTACTACTCTCCAACATATTGCTCTCATTGGCTAAAATTGCTTTTGCCTTGATTTGGAAATTGTGGGTAGCAAAAGCTTAATCCATTCTAAGTTGTTGTGAGATATGACATAATGATAGGGCTGCTATTCCTAGTTTGATAGTGAAACTTAGAGTTCCGGATAAATTCTAAAAAGATTTAAGTTATCCTCATTTGATTGGAAATACCCATCAAAGCCATATGATACATTATATTGATAGACCTTATGCATATGTTATTTGCCTTCACATTGAGCTTTGTCAAACTAGTATAGACCTATGTGAGATTTCATTCATTACTTTTTGAATTCAAGACTTCACTTGCACATGCTATACTTCTACACTAGGAGTAAGCAAATTTCCATCATACCACCATTCCACAATAAAAAGAGAAACTCCATATCATTCATGCTAGTACTCTCTCCAAAATTTATTGCATAAAAAGGGAGTAGAAGACATGGCTACAAGAAAAAGAAAAAGAAAATGCATGCTTACATCATAATCATGAGAAAAAAAGTAGCCATGTTTCATCCCTGCAAAATCTAAATTGAACTCTTCGGAATTTGAGTGGAACTTGACTTCTAGGGTTTGTGTGCTCCATTTGTTGTTCTACCTTTCAACCACCCATGAATAGGAGATGGCATAAGCCCCATAATGACTTAAGATGGGTGAAGTACCAAGCCAATTTTTGCAATACTAGGTAGAATATTTTGTTGTGCACATGGTACTTTTGAAAAATAGAACATAGTAGCAACTCTTGATCATCAACCTAAAGTCTTGACTTTGCTCGGATTGAGCAAAGGGTAAGCTTGAGGGAGTTTGTTGACGGCTGTTATACACCAATTTCACCCGTCAATATACCTCAATTATGTGAAGGAATTGTCATTTCTTGCACACATCACCTTTCTATTTAACCTATTTCCACTTGTCCTTGGAGAAAGTAGTGCATGCATGGATTCTATGCAGAAATGAAGTGAAACAAGGGGATGGATCCTATAAAATATCATTCCAGCCCATCAAGCGACGACCTATGGCACCACATGGATCAAATGGCCCACAAACAGAAGTATCCAAGGCCACCCAACGGTGCAGCACCCATATAAAGGAATGGGACCCACCTGGCAGACACCTGGAGGAAGCACAACCCCAACGGGGCCAAGACTAGGTCGGTCGACCCCCCTAGTCGGCCGACTAGGTCTTGGTGCCTTTCACGGACAAACGCTATGTGTTGGCTCCTCCCGGCTTGAAGAGGTCATGGATGACTGATTCGCGCGCTTTTGGTGGCGGGAACCAACCCTTCTCCAAGCTATAAATAGGACCCCTCACTTCAACACCGACCACTTGAGTATTCATACATTGTATTCACTACTCTCCATAGGTTTAGAGGAGTATAGGCTGTAGAGAGGAGAGTCTCTAGTCCATAGTCCAAGTAGGAGAGGAGTAGAAGGAGTCTCTTCCCAATTTCTAATTGGGAAAGGTATGTCTCCCATATTCCTATTTGTATTTGTGACTTTATTCATAATAAAGATGATATCTTTAGTCTACTATTGTTCATATACTTAGATGAAGGGTTTCTTGTTTGATTGTGGATTTCATGTATGTGGTAGGAATAGTTTTTATGATTGTGATATACCATTCTTATTACATTATCATAAACACAATAAACCTCCACTATAGTCTAATTTGCTATGATATGACTATGTTAATATGAATCACTTATGCTATAAATTAATATTGGTTCAACCATGATTTATTTCATTGCCTTAGGATGGCTTGTGCCTAGGCTCTTAAGGTAATTACTTAATATGCTAGTATAGTGCTAGGATAGAGAGTAGTGTTGAATGTCTCGTAGACCCACAGATTGAAGAGGTAGGTAGTATGTGGTGACAACCCTATCTGTCCTTTGTAATCCTCCACGTTCGGCTATGCCACATGCTCTTGGCCGGAGTCACCTAGTGTTGCTAGGGGTAAACCCATGCCCGATGTGTTAATCCACTTAGCATGAGAATTCATAATTGATATAATCATTAGTAACTAACTTAGGCTATGTATATGTACATTAGAAGTATTGTAGGAGTCTCTACCTAGTTCTTAGCCTAGTCCCTCTTTACCTCATTTATCCCCTTAGGATAGAATGTTCTTGTGTGTGTCACACTACCTCAATTATCCCTTTATCCATCCTTGATAGAACCCTAGGCCAACCTAACCTTTCCGCTTGATGATTGTTTTACTTCCTTCTAGCTTTCCTTTGGGAAAATATAAATGACACACTTTGGGAATACTCTTAAAAGGGGAAATGCTACATCGATAGTTTCCGTGCGCTTGCGGATTTACATGTATAATCTAAAATCTATTAACAAACATTTCTAGCACCATTGCTAGAGATAAATTGTTAGTAGTGTGTAGGAACCGTCAATAGAGGGATCCGCGGCGGATCCACTGCTCTTGCTAATCATCCTCCCAGCCTAGCAGCCGCTTCACTGACTCCAGGTGCTCACTCTTCGAGAGGCGAGAATCTAGCAGGCTTGATGCCATTGAAGCGGGCACGAAGCAAAAGCTTGGCTATGGAGCGAAGGCTCGAGCGCTAAGGAAGAAGACAAAGACTCAAACATTGGGGTGTGAATGAGGAAGGAACTGTCTTTGCCCGCAAAGGTTTCCTTTTACTCAGCTCCGCAATGCTTGGGTGCATCATGCATGATGCTTGGGACCAGCACGCGCTGCACAACCTGTAGCGCGAATTACAGCGAGACCCAGGTCCTCTGTCAGAAACCCCGACCTGAGCGGTCAACCACTCAAGAAGGCAAAGCGGCGGTTCCCAAGGAGGCACAGCGACAAAGGCACAATGGCTGCATCAGGAACCGTCGTGGTTAAAGTCGCGCAACAGGCAAAGATCATGTCGCCATGTCTCGCTAACCAGGTGAGGACACGTGGCCACAACGGCAGAGCGTGCTGCCCCTTCGACTGCCCAAGACAAAAATGAGAAGGTCGCGCCGGAAGAAAAGGTGAAGGCCCCACTTGCAGGATCGTCGCCTCCTCTGCGGTGGACCCAGGGGCAACTATCGGTGCCCTGAATCTCGGGTACCCCCGCGCACTTGAAGAAATCATCTAAGGACCCTGCCTCCCCACTGAGGCAAGCTCCGGATGCGCCACATGTCCAGTAGGGCCCGAACCTGTCCTTCCTCAAGGGCAGGCCCTAGTGCTGCCACGTGGTCCTCGGTTCGGGACCCCGCTTCCCTGCAGAGGTGGGCCTCCGGGTCGCCACCTCTCCGGTGGCACGGGACCCTGCTCCTTCACAGGGGCAGGCTCTGGTGCCGCCACATGGCTCAGGGTTCCAGGCCACCCACCTCCCTAGAGGCGGGCTCCGGAGTCGCCACGTGCCTGGCACGGGCGGACCTCGCCTCTCCTCTCCACAAAGGTGGGCTCCAGAACTGCAACATGGCCTGCAATGCAGGGCTCGGCCTCTCTTGCGGAGGCGGGTCCGTTGCTGCCGCGTGTCCTGCCACCAGCTCTGGGTGGTAGGTCGTGGGAGTTAAGTGTAGCGTGCCCTATCCAAGTCGGGCATTGAAGGCACGCGCCTTCTCCAGGCATATGGGTGCGGCGCATGCCCCTGTCAGGTGTCACTGTGATCAATAACATCACAGTGAAGGCGCCACAAAGCTATCCCACGCCGCTGATGGGGTAGCCTACGGTGATACGACAGACAAAACATTCCCTGCCATCATCAACATCTATGCTAGGCCACTTGCAACCGGCGCGACAAGACAGTGAGTTTTCAAGCCATGGTCAGACGTAGCAGGAAGCAATAAAACCCTAGATCTTGTATAGGGTTAGGATTACCTCGGGGCCACCTGTCGGGCCCCACTTGTAAGGTGTTCAGTCTTGACTATAAAAGGACCGGACAACCACCAACATGAGACAACCCAGTTAATACACACACAAGCATCCTCAAGCTCACGACACACTCAAGTAATACAACTCACTCCCATGGACGTGGGGTGTTACACTCCGGCGGTCCGAACCACGTAAAACCACCGTGTTCACCATCTTCCTCATACACTTGAGCTTCTTAGAGACTAGCCTCTCCTAAAAAAGAACCTTCGCAGGCTGCGTCTAGACAGTCCGGAGAAATATCGTTGCTATACTTCAACATATGTTATAGTATGTTGTAGGCAAGTCAAATCCGACGAACACCAAGAACCTGCCCGAGACCAGTCAGGTGTGGGGTGTATGTCTCCAATTTCAGTCCCAGTCTCTCATTTCGACCAGGTTTTTACTCTACGTAATACATTGTCATCCCTAATCTACATGGCATGCATATTTTCTGTATATAAATTGTTATCATTAGAAAAATAATTTTATTTTAAAAATAAATTAAATTTATTATTCTAATGACTACAAATTGATAACAGAGTGGCGATCCAATCCGAACTTGACATGAGATGAGAACAGAACAAAACGGTTTACGTAGGAAGGCCCTTTCCTCCTTCCATACATCCATATGAACGTGCCTCTTCAAGGGCATCGCTGGTGGATGTGTGTGGGCGCCCTTCGTTGCAAGGTAGTGTATGTGCATTAGAGAATCTAATAAGACTAGCAGATCGATGCCGGTGTCACCATCAAGGATGAATGTCTGTGAAGATCATGAGACATTCAGAGTTTCAGGTTATTGTTTTTTTTTTTCTCGAAAAGCCAAGTTTCAGGTTATAGTTAAAAACACGAGGCCGCCCTCCATCCCAGCCTCAGGAACAGGACGTTCCGCCCCCAAAACAACTGCAGTTAATAATATTGTATTAGTACTAGTTTTCATGTCCCAACAGAACTCAAATTGTTCAGTCAATCGGTCTAGCTTCACATAAAATGTTCAGTCAATCGGTCTTGGGTTGCGATGACGTGCATTTCGCTCAGAAAAAACTAAATATTTCGATAAGATGGCATGCAGTCGCAAGAAATGGGTTGGCCCCCGTTTAATTCGTGTAACGTGAGCAAGACGCTCCACAAGGTCAATTATGGATCACGATCTCAATATGTACTGTAACATCCTATAGTAATAAACATGTTTGGACATTGGACAGACCCTACACTTACTAATTTACTTACGATTTCGTCAGAACTAAACTCAAGGTTAGTGGTGTTGGACGTACCAGACTTCTTTGTTACCCACTGTCGGTACTCTGGGTACCGTATACCCTTTGAGATTGCAAAGATCTCAAGAAAATGTCATCTACTTAATTTGAAGACCTCCAGAGACCCACATGTCAGACATAATCGGACCCGCTTTCCCAATATGGTTAGTCCCAGGGTCGCCACGTGTACCATCAAACTGGAGCTACCGCCCACAAGGGGAAGCTCCGGGCTATGTACCATAACGGCACTCCCGGACCTAACCCCAGACCGAGGGAAGCTCCGGAACTGATACGTATCTGGTGGCACCGGACCTATCTGTTCCCCACAGTATGCTCCGGAGCCGCCACGTGTCCAACTGTCGGATCTTCAGCCTCAAACCTCCGGAAGACTCCACAACGGCTCCGGATCTTCAAAGGGGAATCAAGGACTTCAAGACCCGATTAAGTGTCATTAATACTATGTTAATGACACACGATCGGACGACCTTAATTACCATTAATGGTGCTGTCAAAGCTCGTAACTCGATCATTAAGGGTAATTAAGCGCATCAAATGTGTATCAATATTAGTAACCGCCAGGGCAGTCGGGCCAGGCCAACTTGTAACGGCCTGTCCTTGTACTATAAAAGGACAGGCCAACGATACATAGGAGGACGGATCTGACCTGCTCTGATCTGATCTGGTCTAATCGGCTCACAAGCACACTCAACTCACGTCACCTGAGTCGAGTTCATACATCCAATGCAACACCAACACGTGGAGTAGGGTATTACGCTCAGGCGGCCCGAACCACATAAATCTTTGTGTCTCCTGTGTCATTTTACATTTCACCTTCTTGAATCTCCGCGCGCCCACACCGAACTTCAAACTCCGCAAACACTTTAGCAATGTCAGGAGATCCGCTGGATCAAAACCACCAACAGTTGGCGCGCCAGGTAGGGGATCCATTCCCACTACCTAGAATAGATCAGATAGTGGATTCCACCTCTGGGTGTGAATTGTTGTGTTTCCTAGACGCATATTCTGGGTATCATCAAATCAGAATGTCTAGGGAAGATGAAGAGCATACCTCTTTCATCACAGTAGATGGATTGTACTATTATACAACCATGCCATTTAGTCTCAAGAATGCAGCTTCAACCTTTGTACGAGCTATGTACAAAATTTTTGAAGAACTCATTAGAGACATAGTGGAAGTGTACGTCGATGACATCGTGGTCAAGGTTAAGAACAAGGAGTCACTCCTTGACACCTTACAGGCGGTCTTCGACAAGCTGCGGGCCAGCCGCACAAAGCTAAACCCAGACAAGTGTGTCTTCGGGGTTAGCTCCGGAAAACTTCTTGGTTTCATGGTAAATCACCGGGGCATAGAAGCTAATCCGGCGAAGATCAAAGCCATTGAAGACATGCGGCCACCGGCCCGCATCAAGGATGTCCAAAAGCTCACTGGATGTCTAGCAGCCTTCAGCCGGTTCATTTCAAGACTGGCGGAACGGGCACTTCCCTTCTTCAAGTTATTGAGGAAGTCAGGACCATTCCAATGGTCTGAAGAAGCAGAAAAGGCGTTCCAGGAGCTAAAACAGTTCCTCACCACCCTACCAACTTTGGTAGCTCCGAACCCTGGTGAGCCTTTGCTGCTTCACATTTCAGCAACTGACGAAGTCGTCAGTATGGTCCTGGTTGCAGAGAGACCAGAACTATCCCATGCTCAGGAATCCAGACCCCTCCGGGAGGGTCCGGAGGTTCCTGAAAGCGAGTCTGGGTCCCAGTTCCCAGACTTGAGTACACAAGAAGTTACTTCAGAAGACCCAGACCCCTCCGGGAGGGTCCAAGTCATTTCTGAAGAAGCTTCGGGTCCCTCCAGCAAGGACCCGGAGGTCCCCGAAGAAGGTCCAGATCCCCCTGGGAGGATCCGGGTCAATGAAGAGGAAGCTCCGGGCCCCTCCAGAAGGGTCCAGACCATCCAGCGCCCAATGTACTTCATCAGTGAAGTACTTCATGACGCCAAGACTCGATACCTAAAGGTGCATAAGCTGCTCTATGCAATTCTTATTGCCTCCAGGAAGCTTTGCCATTACTTCCAAGTTCACAAGATTTCAGTGGTGACTTCTTACCCACTGTGAGCAATCTTGCATAATCCCAATTCAACTGGGAATATCGAAAAGTGGGCAGCGGAATTGGCCGAATTCGATCTCGAATTCGTTCCAAGGCAAGCAATCAAGAGTCAAGCATTGGTAGATTTTGTGGCGGAATGGACTCCCTCTCCATCAAACCCTGGGGGCCCCAGTGAGCAGAAGCCGGAACACAAGGCTGCGGTCTTCACTGAGCCTCACTGGACCCTCTACTTCGACGGCTCCATGCAAAAGCAGGGGGCCGGAGCTGGAATCCTTCTCCTCGCACCAACCGGGGAGAAGGTAAAATACATGGTACACCTTGGCTTCAAGGTGACCAACAACATGGCGGAGTACAAAGCACTCATCTACAGACTAAAGGTGGCACTGTCATATGGTGTCAAGCAGCTACTGGTCAAGGGAGATTCACAGCTCATCATTAAACAAGTGAAGGGTAAATGCTCCTGCAATAATCTCCAGCTAGCTGCTTACCTCCTTGAAGTCCAGAGGCTTCAGAAGGACTTTTAAGTCCTAGACCTCCACCATGTCCAGCGTGCCCACAATGCTGAAGCCGACGAACTCTCGACGAAAGCGTCAACCGGAGCTCCAGCTCCAGACGGAACTTTTGTCTGGAGGTTGTCAAAACCCACAGCTCAGCCTGCTGAACTTAGCGAAGGGGGCGAGATCAGCATCCCGAAGCTGACGGTCCCAATGGCCCTGTTACCATGGCAACCATCAAGGGTCGTAGGTGCTGCCGGAAGCTCCGAGCAACCCAGCACGCAAGACTTGAATGCTCAAGTTAGCTCCAATGCATGGATCTCGGAGATCCGGAGCTACTTGAAAGACAACATCCTTCCTGACGATGATGTATCCGCTGACCGGATAGTCAGATTGGATAAAAGATACACGTTGGTAGAAGAGGATCTCTACCGGCGCAGTGCCAACGCGTCCTAATGCGGTGCATCACAAGGGAAGAAGGTTGCAAGCTCCTCGCAGAAATCCATGGAGGCGAGTGTGCGAACCACGCGTCTTCCCGCACGTTGGTCGGTAAAGCCTTCCGGCATGGCTTCTACTGGCCTACAGCACTCCAGGATGCAACTGAGCTGGTGAAGAAATGCAAAGCATGCCAATTTCATGCAAAGCAAATTCACACACCGGCTTAGCCTTTACAAATGATACCTCCTACATGGCCCTTCGCTGTGTGGGGGATGGACATCTTGGGACCTTTCCCAAGAGCCGTCGGAGGTTACAAGTTCCTGTACGTCGCCATTGACAAGTTCACCAAGTGGCCGAACGCAACTCCAGTTGTGACAATAAACAAGCAATCTGCTATCAACTTTTTGCAGTCCATTGTATGCAGATTTGGAGTCCCAAACAAAATCATTACTGACAACGGAACCCAATTCACAAGCTCTGCATTTCAAGGATATTGCGAAGACCTCAGCATTCAAGTTTGCTACGCCTCCGTAGCTCACCCGGCAAGCAATGGCCAAGCCGAGAGAGCAAATGCTGAAATCCTGAAAGGACTCAAAACGCACACCTATGAGCGCTTGAAAAAACATGGAGGCAATTGGATTGAAGAGCTTCTGCCCACTCTATGGGCCAACAGGACAACTCCAAACCGGTCAACTGGAGAGACACCCTTCTTCCTGGTGTACGGAGCTGAAGCAATCCTTCCTCTGGAAATCACCTTGGGGTCACTCCGGGTTCGGACCTTCGACGAAGCCACGCAGAACCAGCTCCGGCGTGAAGACCTAGACCTCCTTGAGGAGGGAAGGTGCCAAGCAGCTGTTCAGAATGCCCGATACTGCCAAGCCCTTCGGCGCTATCATCAGCGGCATGTACACAACCGACAGCTCAAGGAAGGCGATCTGGTGCCACGGAGAATACAATCCAGAGAAGGGTTAAACAAACTCTCCCCCAGCTGGGAAGGACCCTTTCGAGTGATTAAAGTATCCCGTCCCAGAAGCGTTCGCTTGGCTACCGAGGATGGGACACCTCTCCCAAATCCTTGGAATATTGAGCACCTCCGTAAGTTCTACACTTAATATCACGAAGGTGAGTCTGTAGTAACTTGAGGTGTATGTTATAGAGTCATTGTACAGAGTTGGTTACTAAAAGTGTGTCTAGCTACCCTGGGTCAAACGAGAAATTAAACACGCTTAGCCTGGTTCCGCACCCTAAGAGTGTACTTGTTTCCCCTGTACCCCAGACCTATAATGAAAGACATCTACATGTGAAACAGACTCCACGTGCATTTATTTTGTGCAGGCTCAATATTTTTTATTTTTCTCTTTCTTGTCTATAACAAAGTTGTGCAATTCTTAAGAAATTTTAGTTCGACCAGTTCATGTACAATTCGAGCTGTATTGCCAATTCTTCTGGATTCAAATATTGTTCATGGCCCACTCGCCTGAATGCCACCAAGCCAATCTAGGGCCGGAGTGTGCTATCGACTTAGCCTGGTCAAGCACCCTAAGTACGCCACTCTACCTACACTCCGGCAGGCTGAAGTAAGGCGGGTCCAAGTACAATTGGATCTGGAAGAAAGAAGGCAATGCATTCGATTGTATGCAGAATTGTGTTTGACCTAAAACTTTCTTGGGAATCATAAGCCGCGACGAAGTTATAGACAAGGAGAGAATTTTACTATTTTTCTTGGCTTCAGTTTGCAGGAAAAATAAAGAATCCACGTTGATGGAGAAAAGCCGGAGCTAACAAAGCTCCGACTCCCCTTAGGTGGCTTGTAATCGATGTTAAACATTGAAAACGAGCATCACCGGAGCAACCAAGCTCCGATAAAGCTAGGGGTACCAGCCATCGATGCAGAATAAAAGATGGTGAGAAGACCCC
This sequence comes from Tuctoria greenei, assembly GCA_036927565.1. Taxonomy (NCBI): domain Eukaryota; kingdom Viridiplantae; phylum Streptophyta; class Magnoliopsida; order Poales; family Poaceae; genus Tuctoria; species Tuctoria greenei. Next base: position 63,883,502 of record JAYESD010000011.1, on the reverse strand, counting down.
ACAAGCGGAGTCTGTTGCCGACAAACTACGCGTTGGTAAAGGTCATTGCCGGAGCTACTAAGCTCCGACACCCTGGAGGGCTAACTATCGATGCTCTACGCGTTGATAGGGACTATTCCTGAAGCTACTAAGCTCCGACGGTAGTCAATGCCAGAGCTTCTAAGCTCCGACAACCTCAGGGGGCCTTCACTATCGAAGACTTCAGACCTACACTCTACAAGTTCGAAGCAAACGAGTCTTCAACAAAATACAATATCCTCTTGGTACATGTTCACAATCAAATTGTGTACATCTACCAGGGGGCCAAGTGAAGACAAAAGTGTTGAAGACAAAAAATGAAATTCACAAAAATTTGGATTTCATTCATCTGGAGACAAGGGATTACAAAATTGGGGAAGAAAAAGAGAGAATACAAGTGGGAGCTACAGAGATGGTCCTAAATCCTATGGAAGAACTGGGCAACCTTCTGAGCAACCTCCGACACGTTAGCTCGGGTGGCTTCACCTTCTCCTTCGACGGGACCTTCAAGCATCAGGTCCAGAGGGAATTGGGGATCCCGGATGGTGTAGCACGTCAGCACATACTCTGCGACGTTCTTTGCCAGGGACTGCCCCTCAACCTCCAAATGGTCCGCGCTGACGTCACCCACCTTGGAGAGTTTGTTACCCGCCGAGCTCAACGGCTGCAACGCCAGGTCCGGCTCCGGCTCTGGATCATCCGGACGCACGGGACTGAAGCCCATTGGTGTCAGCGCGTCATTGGCTTTGCTCAGGAACTCCCAAACTTGTAGGGAGTCTGCAGTCCTCAAGCCCTTCAGTTCCTCCAAGGATCTTTTGGCCGCCGCCAGTTCAGAATTCTCGCGAGCAAGGCGCTCAACCTCTTTGGCATTTTGCTGAATCTTTTCAGCAACCTGCTTCTCGAGTTTTCTGAGCTCCTCCTCCCGGAGGTAGATCTTGTTCCGTCGGTCGACTAGGTCCTTCTCTCGGCCCCTAACTTTCTTCTCCCTGGCAGCGATGGCACACTCTTGCTTGTAGAGTTCCTGCCCTCGCACCCAGCCCTTCTCCTCCTCCTCGACGCAATGCTCCTCCAATTTCTTTGCGCGTTCCTCGAGGCCCTTGTCAGCCAGAGCCGCCTTTTCGGTGAGCTCCTCCTCCCTCTTCAAGACGTCATCCCGCAGCTCTAGGAGTTTTTGCTCTTCGTCTTCGAGCCTCTTCTCTCTCTCTCCTCAAGTGCCTCCCGACGCTTGATGAGAGTAGTGTTAATGGCTTCAAGCCTTTCTTGGCGATCATCAGCCGCACTATTAGCTGCCTTGGTCTGCTCATAAATGGCCCGAGATTGAGCGTCGAGGGCACGAGTCAAGCTCTCCCTATCATCCAATAATTTGCCCCAGTATTCCAGGCGGACCTTCTCCTGTTTGATCCACTCCTTGTCGTTTGCTAGCCTCGACTGCGCCAGCTTGGTCTCGAAGTAGAGCCGATTACGCCACCTCCTAAGGGTTTGGCGCTCCTCTTCAAGAGCCTTGCTGTCGTGGTAGAATGCCAGCTGGACTTGACGCAGACTGGAGCAAGCGTTGTCAATGGACAACGACAGGGGAATAGGGTCCGGACCTGCTGGGGCCTCCTCCGCTGGTTCAAGCGGGTTCTCGCTTACAAAAATTGGGTCCCACTCCACAAGAGTGGTCCCTGAGCCTCCACGGCACTAGGGCCGTCCTCTGGGATAGCCCCAGTCGCCACCGAGGAGGGTCCCGTAGAAGAAGTTCTGACCTCCGGAAGTGGTTCCAAAGGCCCTGCTGCCAGGTCTTTATTTGCCCCCTCAGGCAGGGGGCCAGCGACTTCATGTGGGCACCCTGGCTCAGCAGCAGGCACCTCCACCATCATCACTTCCGGAGCAGGGGCTACTTCCAGCTCCAGCCTGGGCTCCTCCTCCGCTGATGGCTCAGGTGTTGGCACCTCGACCATCATGGGTTCGAGTGCTGATGCCTCCGCAACGACTGGCTCGGGCGCTGGAAGGTCAACAACAACCGACCCTGAGGCCGGAGCTTCAACCTCAACCGGCTCAGGCGCCAGAAGGTCTTCAACTGCAACCGGCTCTGCAGTTGGATCTTTAGTGGCAACCGGCTCTGAGGATGGAGCTTCAGAGGTAGCCGGCTCAACCGCCGGGACTTCCTCAACATCCGGCTCAACCGCCGGGACTTCGACAATTTCCTGCTCTGGGCCGGAATCACTGCTTCCTCCGGCTCAACGGCCGAAGCTTCCATCATCTCAGCATCAAGACCCGGGGCTTCAACCTCTGGGGCAGGCGCCGCTGGCGCATCTTCTCTCCCGTGGTCCAGCGCTACCACGGGAGTCTCGGGGGATGAGTCGAGGTCCATGACCATGACAGCTGGCGCCGGAGCTGCCGCAGCTTCAGCCACCACTTGGGGCGGCACCGGGACAGGAGCAGAAGCCTCTGCCCTCACAGCTTCAGCTGTTGTGGCTGAGGGTGGAGCCTCACTCCTTTTCTTGGGGACGCTGCAGATGATGGATGAAGAAACTTAAAAAATAGTTACTATAACAAAACAACTGTCTGAGGTAAAGATTAAAATTACCTCGGAAGGCTTCCGCACCAGCTTGCACGGAATCTCTTTCTCGAGCGTTCTGTACTGACCATAGCCGCTGCCGGCGTGGTAGATCTGAAAGACCCCCAGAACTTGTTGCAGCCGCAGGCATTTCCTTAGTCGAGGCCCCCCTCGACCGGGAAGGACCTCCGGACCCAGAGGCCTCAACTGGCCCTGGTGCCAGAGTCACATGCCCAGAGCTAGCACCCCGGGAAGACGCTGCTGCAGGTACAGTCGCCGCAGTTGTAGAAGACCTCCCCCTCCAGGGAGAAGGAGCTGCTGCAGAGGATGCAGGCCTGACGGACCTTCCGTCGGCATGCTTCAATTTCCTCTTCCGGCTCGAGGGTTCATCCGCAGGCTCCTTGCCCTTGCCGACGACTTCGGTCCTTGGCTTCGGGGCAAGGTCGGAGCCACCTTCAGAAGCCCCAGGGATCACCACCCTGGAGGTCGATCTTTTCTCGATGACACCAAGGTCATCAAGCACCAGCATCGTTCGCCGGAGCTCCCTGCTGAACTCTACTTCCACGTTCAGAGGGATGAAAGATGGTGGCGGGGTCAAGTCATCACCCGCGACGTCGATGCCGTGCTGGAACTTCTTGAGATGAAAGTCCAAGGTCGTCCCCTCCATGTTGGACTTCAGCCCGGTCTCGACCCGGTCGTCGTCCAACACACTGTTGAGGGACCAAGCGAGTTTTTCTCTCCTCTTCAGCGGTGCCCACTTGTTGACCAAGAAATTTCAAAATACTGCCTCAGGAGTTAATCCTCCCTTCACACAATGGTGGATCCTGGTCAGAGCAGGGTTGAAGGCATCCGACAGCACCGGAGCTTCACTCCAGACTGTAGTGTTGATGTTGGGGAGGCCTTCGGGCAGCTCCAGCTTCCCGTGCTCCTCCACCCATATGACTATCCAGTCCTTCTTCCAATCATCCCACTTTCCAGAGGGAAACAACCGGAGGTACTTGAATAGGCACTTCTTGCGCTTCACGAAGTAGTAGAAGCCAAGGTACTCATTACTCCTTCCGGTGGTATGGACGGTGAAGAAGGTCCGGAAAAGCTCAATGCAGGGGGGGATGCCCACCCACATTTCACAGAAGTGGATGAAGACAGACACTAGAAGAATGGAGTGGGGGCCAAGGTGGTACAGCTGCAGACCATAGAAGTCTAGCAGCATCAAGAAAAAGGAGGAAAAAGGTGCGATCAACCCCACCATGGCGTACGCAGAAAAGTACACCATCTCGCCGGCGTTCTCCTTCTAGAATGGGAGCTCTCCCCCGGCGCGGACCAGGTGGTTGAAGAAGTCCGGGGACCACCCCATGAGGGTCCGGACCTTCTTCAGGTCACCTTCGGTCTTCAAGCGGCTCTCGCGGAGACCCAACTCCATCGCAGCACAGCGAGGCAAGGGAGGAAAAGCAAGCACAAGTTTGAGAGTTCGAGCGCAAGTTTAGATGAGAGGCGTAAAGAACCCCAGACGGTGTGTGCTTTCCTTCTTAAGTAAGCCCCCGCAACGCTTGGATGGAAATCGCAAGGAAGCCGAAGATACTATTCAAAAATTTAACCCTGCCGATGACAAGAGGGCCCGAGACCACCCCGACGATCGAGTCGAGGTTCTTACCCAGGCGAACGGTTGTCATCATGAAAGGCGGGAAGCCCGAAGGCAGCGGCCTGACAAGGCGCGCGGAATCGATACGATTTTCATATCAGGAACCAGCGACCTTCAATTGTGTGAGATCCGCACGCCAAAGATCTCATTTGCCACCCCGGGATATGCCACACGGCGAGGATTTAACTCCAAAACTATTGCCGACGGCACATCTGAAGACCTTTGAAGACTCAGCTCAAAAGTCGAAGGATGGACCCACCTCCGACGAAATGACTTCACCCAAGGGGTCTTCCCCAGAGGTGGGCCCAAGGGGCCACTGTCGGTACCATGGGTACTGTATACCCCTTGAGATTGCAAAGATCTCAAGGAAATGTCATCTACTTGATTTGAAGACCTTCGAAGACCCACATGTCATACATAACTGGACTCGCTTACCCAACATGGTTAGTCCCAGGGTCGCCATGTGTACCATCAAACCGGAGCTACCGCCCACAAGGGGGAAGCTCCGGTCTATGTACCATAACGGCACCCCCGAACCTAACCCCAGACCGAGGGAAGCTCCGGAACTGACACGTATCTGGTGGCACCAGACCTATCTGTTCCCCATAGTATGCTCCGGAGCCGCCACGTGTCCAACCGTCGGATCTTCAGCCTCAAACCTCCGGAAGACTCCACAACGGCTCCGGATCTTCAAAGGGGAATCAAGGACCTCAAGACCCGATTAAGTGTCATTAATACTATGTTAATGACACACGATCAGACGACCTTAATTACTATTAACGGTGTTGTCAAAGCTCGTAACTCGGTCATTAAGGGTAATTAAGCGCATCAAATGTGTATCTATATTATTAACCGCCAGGGCCACATGTCGGGCCAGGCCAACTTGTAACGGCCTATCCTTGTACTATAAAAGGACAGGCCGACGATACATAGGAGGAAGGATCTGACCTGCTCTGATCTGATCTGGTCTAATAGGCTCACAAGCACACTCAACTCACATCACCTGAGTCGAGTTCATACATCCAATACAACACCAACACATCCCGTGGAGTAGGGTATTACGCTCAGGCGGCCCGAACCACGTAAATCTTTGTGTCTCCTGTGTCATTTTACATTTCACCTTCTTGAATCTCCGCGTGCCCACACCGAACTTCAAACTCCGCAAACACTTTAGCAGTGTCGGAAGATCTACCGGATCAAAACCACCGACACCCTCCCTCCTATTGAAGTAGCAAGGTGTCACAAAATTTCCACCTCCTCATACGCACAAGTGTTTATGCCACACTAAGCCTAGTTTCAATGGATTGGAATGTTACATGTTGATATGACCACACCGACCATACCATCAAGTATACCGATTACATCAAGCAAGATGGAACAATCATCAAGTCAAGCTGCACCAGCTCATGTTGTCGATGGACCAATTACTCGTAGCCGAGCTAAACAGCTACAACAAGAGGTGCACGCGCTAATTTGTGAAATTCCATTTATTAATGAGAATTATATACTTCCTAAATCGTACATGTTTCTATTACTCAGGTTCACCAAGGAGGATGACAAGGACACGCCAAGACTGAACCAGAGAGGAGAACTACGTCGAACCAGTTCGGCCTGGTAGAACTGTCATGAAGAAACAGTCATATCTCTTGATTCATAGAAGCTGTGAAGGTCCATGAGTACTTGTTGGAAAGGTGTTGAAGTCAACTTTCAAATGCCACTAAGTGCCGAGTGCTTTAGAGGATCCATCTTGGCAGCCGAGTGCTTTTGGTGCAGACTGTTCAGAAGATCAACAGTCAGCCTGATATCCAAGTTTCCGTGAGAAACTGTATCACTCTACAATATTTCGTGAAGCATGCTACACATTGTGTGAAAGGTTATCAAATTATCTTTCCAACGCATCTGGTCCCATGTCTTTTGGATGTCTCTAGGTGGAGTTATGATTAAAACACTGAAGACCACCCAGAAGGCCAGAAGACATGCGGGAAATTGATGACCACTGCATGAATGATCAAGCCAGTTGGCCTTCCACCTTCCCACGTGGATTTTTCAGTTCACATCTATTCTTAGACTAGTTGTTGGTATAAATATCCCTCTTTTGTAAGCCAAGGGCAACTCTTTGATGAATTAAGATTATTCCAGTGAAATCTGCAGCCGAGCTGCTTGAGTGTCTTACTCAACCCTTGTTCTTCCTTGTTCTTCTTGAACTTGTGGGGAGATCTCTCTGAGATCCACTAATTCGTGCTCTGCGGGTTCCAGTACGGCTGCCCCGTCTTGTGTGGATTAGCTCCGGTTGTGGTTCTGCGGTCGTTCGGAGATCGAGTCGAAGTCTTCGCGGTTTCGGTGTCTCTCTCCCCGTCGCTTGGTCGCATCCAACCTTGGACAGGTATAAAGCTAGTTATCCGCGCTGTTTCTACAGCAAGTTATCTTTTTCTTGAACCTCCTGTCGTGAAGATCGGGCCACCCTTCGCCGAACCAAATTCGGTGCATATCATGTGGTAATCAGAGCTATCGTTGTCACGGTAGGTTCATTTTTTTTATCACCCACCCTCCCACCCTTTTTCAATCTGTTACAGTTTTCACCATCCACATATTCATCCCTGTGTTTATCTTTTACATATATTTGTTTGTCCTATAGTCCAAAGCCTAAAAAAAAAATATACCTATAGCCCTTTTGACGGTACTGTTATCTTGTGTTTGTGTTCTTCCAGTTGCTCGTCACCACCGTTTACCTATATCTTTTGTAATCAGCACCCCTGTTAGTGTTATAAAAAAAAGGAAGAAAGAATATAGTAAAAAAAAAAAGAGAGCACAAGTGAAAAGATTCTGGAGAATTTTGTGTTACGGTTGGGTGTTGAAATTTTCAGTTTTCAAATCCAAGTTGGTGGTAATCTTGATAGCAGCAAAAAAAAAAAATTATCTTTTGAGCACATCATTTTTTCACTTGATTGGCAGTACCGTAGCCTGCCTTGTTCAGCCACCTATAGCTCCACTAAAAACATAAACCGGGACTTTCGATTTGTACTCCTTACGGCCTCTTTACCACCTCCGTTGAAGCTGTCACACCAGCACCATCACAGTTCTTGAGATCAGGCAAGAACTTGGGTAAGTAAGAGGTGAGATCGAGTGTGTCCACATATATTTTTTTTTCTTGCTGCTCCTAACATGGCAGGCTCAGATTCAAGTGTTCATGGTGGACACCATGGTGATAGGGAACCCCCTGTCTCACGGGATGAGATGCGTCGCATGGCTGATTCACTAATGGAGGCCATGGGCAGGCTCCTCGATGAGCGTCTTCCCGCGGCTGGAGGACGTCGAGCATGTCGTGATCAAGAGGACCGTCATCGAGAGGAGTCCGGCGATGAGAATTCTGGTTTCAGCCATGAATTCAATCGCTTCGGACATGGCCCTGACGGATCTGGTGGTGGTCGCCATGCTGATTTTAATAATTACCATGGAGGGCGTCGCGCACATAGGCGCAATGCTGATGGTCGCCGCGTGCATTTTGAAGACGATGAGTTTGAAGATCAAGATCATGAAGAAGGATCTCATGATGATGAAAATCCTTTCGGTCGACGTGGCAGGTTTGTTCGGCGTCATCATCGCCGGCCTGCTGATTTTGAAGAAAGGGAAGACCATCGTGGTCGACGTCCTCATGACAACCCAGATAACATCGCTCGTGTCAAATTGAGTATTCCAAAGTTTACTGGAAAGGAGAATCCTGATGAATTTCTTGAATGGGTTGAGCAGTGTGATCAAATATTCCGAGTACATAATCTTTCGGCTCAGCGCCGTGTGAATCTTGCTTCGGTGGAATTCTCTGGATACGCTCTCACTTGGTGGAACCAAGTGCAGGAGAATCAATGTGATTTGGGACGTGGATATATCAATACATGGGAGGAGATGAAGCAAGTGATGAGAAGGCGATTCGTGCCATCTAGCTATCAGCGTGATCTCAGGAACCGGTTGCAAATGTTAAAGCAAGGGAAGAGATCAGTTGATGAGTATTTCAAGGAGATGGAGCTGCTGTTGGTGCGGGCGGGAATAAGAGAAGATGCAGAGTCAACAATGGCAAGATTTCTAGGAGGTCTTAATGAAGAAATTTCTGGTTTTGTGGAGATGTTTCCATATCGTACATTGCAGGATCTTGTTGATCAAGCTATGCGAACAGAGAAAAAGATTCAGCAAGAGTCACGTGGAAAATCTTATGGAAGTTATTCTATTTCTGCCCCATGGCGCAAACAGCAGTCAAGTACTTCCTATGGTGGTGGACGATCTCAAGGGGCTGCAGCCAGGTCTTCTCAATCATTTGTTCCATCGAAGATGGCAGCCTCCACCGCGTCATCACCAACAACTCAGCAGCGACCCGCTACAAGTTCAGCAGCCCACAGCAATGCCTCGGGAGCTACATCTTCTTCTCGAAGCAGAGAAATTGTATGCCATAAATGCCACGGCCGTGGGCACATTGCTGCCCAATGCCCAAGCAAGAGGACCATGTTGTTGAATGAGAAAGGTGAATGGGAATCCGAGAGTGATCCGGAGGATGCTGGACAGATATGTGATGAAGAAATTGAGGAGGAAGGGAATGAGATCCAGCCTGAAGAAGGAGAACATAATTGCTTTATTTCTCTACGAGTGCTTAGTGTAACAGCAGAAAAGGAAGACAACGGGCAGCGACATAATTTGTTCCATACCCGTGGAATAATCAAAGATAAGGTGTGTCGCATCATCGTTGATAATGGTAGCTGCAACAATATTGCTAGCCAAGAATTGGTGGACAGATTGGGACTGAAACCACGGCGTCATCCTAGTCCATACAAGATGCAGTGGCTTAATGATTGTGGTGCGCTACGTGTCAGTCATACTGTGACTGTACCATTCTCTGTTGGTAAATATAATGATCATGTGGAGTGCGACGTGGTGCCTATGCAAGCCTGCCAGCTTCTGCTCGGTCGACCATGGCTATATGATCGTGATGTCCAGATTTTTGGAAGGACCAACAAGCTGTCTTTTGTGTACAAAGGAGAGCGAATTTCCTTGCTTCCTTTGACACCGGAAGAAATTTTGAAGGATGATATCAGGAAGAAACAGCGCGAGAGCGAGCACCACTTGCGAGTGAGCCACAAAAATAGTAAGGAAGAGTGTCCACAGCCAAATCAAACCCCACAGCTGCAAGGAACCCAGAAACTGGGAAAAGAGGGTTTAGTAATGATGGCTAGGAAGGGGGATATCAAAGCATTGAGTGAACCCAATGCCATGTTCTTTGTACTTATGTACAAGGACACTTTTCTTTCTACTAATGCCTTACCCTCTACCCTGCCGAGTACTCTTTTGAATGTTTTGCAGGAATATGAAGATGTCTTTCCGGACGAAGTACCACCAGGACTGCCACCTAAGAGAGGGATCGAGCATCAAATTGACTTGGTTCCTGGTGCGTCAATTCCGAACAGGGCTGCATACCGCACCAACCCAGAGGAGACAAAAGAAATTCAGCGACAAGTGGAGGAATTGATGAAAAAAGGGTATGTACAGGAAAGTCTTTCCCCTTGTGCTGTCCCTGTTCTTTTAGTGCCTAAGAAAGATGGGTCTTGGAGACTATGTGTGGATTGTCGTGCAATTAACAACATCACAGTAAGATATAGGCATCCCATTCCTCGCTTAGATGACATGCTTGATGAACTTAGTGGTGCTAAATTTTTCACTAAAATTGATTTAAGAAGTGGCTATCATCAGATTCGTATGAAAGAAGGAGATGAGTGGAAAACAGCCTTTAAAACAAAATTTGGATTGTATGAATGGTTAGTGATGCCCTTCGGTTTAACCAATGCACCTAGTACATTTATGCGATTAGTGAATCATGTGCTTAGAACTTTCATTGGTAAATTTGTTGTGGTTTATTTTGATGACATCCTAATCTACAGCAAGACACTTGAAGAACATGTTGCACATATCCAGAGCGTACTTGTTGTCCTGCGTAAACAAAAATTGTACGCTAACCTTGAGAAGTGCACCTTCTGCACCGACAAGGTAGTTTTCCTTGGTTTTGTTGTTTCAGGACAAGGCGTGGAGGTGGATGTTGAGAAAGTCAAGGCTATACACGAATGGAGGCCCCCACAGAACGTGAGCCAAGTGAGAAGCTTCCTTGGACTTGTTGGTTTCTACCGGCGCTTCGTGAAAGATTTCAGCACGATCGCTGCTCCAATCAATGAGCTGTCCAAGAAAGACATACCATTCAAATGGGGAGAAGCACAACAAAATGCTTTTGAAGAATTAAAGAGGAAGCTCACAACATCCCCAGTCCTTGCACTTCCTGATTTCAACAAGACATTTGAAATTGAATGTGATGCAAGTGGAGTTGGGATTGGAGGCGTGCTGATGCAAGAAAAGAGACCAATTGCATTCTTCAGTGAAAAGCTAAGTGGCCCGACTTTGAATTATTCAGTTTATGATAAAGAATTATATGCTCTCGTTCGGAGTTTGGAAACTTGGCAACACTACCTTTATTCTAAAGAATTTATAATACATTCAGACCATGAATCATTGAAACATATTAAGGGACAACTAAAACTGAATAAACGACATGCTAAGTGGAGTGAATTTATTGAGTCCTTCCCTTATATTGTCAAATATAAGAAAGGTCAAGACAATATTGTAGCTGATGCTTTATCTCGACGTCATGCTTTGCTCACACAACTTGATGCTAAAATTCTTGGATTGGAAAGTATAAAGGAATTATATGCCACTGATTCGTACTTTGCTGAACCATATGCCAAGTGCCGTATTGGAAAAGGATGGGAAAAGTATCATGTGCATGATGGATTTTTATTTCTCACTAACAAACTTTGTATTCCAGATTGCTCTGTTCGACTTTTACTCGTGCAGGAAGCTCATGCAGGTGGACTTATGGGCCATTTTGGAGCCAAGAAGACGGAGCAAGTGCTGGCCGACCATTTCTTTTGGCCAAAAATGCGACGAGATGTAGAGAGACATGTTCTTCGCTGCGAAAACTGTCACAAAGCTAAGTCTCGTCTGAACCCTCATGGTTTATATACTCCCCTTCCTATTCCTAATGCACCTTGGGAGGATATTTCAATGGATTTTGTTCTTGGGTTACCACGAACCAAAGGGGGAAGGGATTCAATTTTTGTTGTGGTTGATCGTTTCAGCAAAATGGCACATTTTATTCCTTGCCACAAGAGCGACGATGCTTCCCGTATTGCTGAATTATTTTTCAGGGAAATCGTGCGACTACATGGGATGCCACGTACCATTGTGTCGGATCGTGACACCAAGTTCTTGAGCTACTTTTGGAAGACATTGTGGGGCAAACTTGGGACAAAACTGTTGTTCTCCACAACATGTCATCCGCAAACGGACGGCCAAACTGAAGTTGTGAATCGAACACTATCAATGTTGCTCCGAGCTGTCCTTAAGAAGAATCTGAAACTATGGGAAGAAAGCTTGCCACACGTTGAGTTTGCATACAATAGGGCAGTACACTCAACCACTAAATTTTGTCCATTTGAAATTGTATATGGATTCACACCCACTGCTCCCATAGATCTTTTGTCTCTACCCATGCAGGAACGTGTGAACTTTGATGCAAGCAAGCGAGCTGAATTTGTCAAGAACATTCATGATAGGGCTCGGGCCAATATTGAAAAGATGACCAAGAAGTATGAGAAGCACGCTAACAAGGGTCGCAGGAAGGTGTTGTTTGAACCAGGGGACTTGGTTTGGGTGCACCTTCGAAAGGATCGTTTTCCAGAGCTGCGCAAGAACAAGTTGCAACCCCGGGCTGACGGACCATTCAAAGTTCTGCGCAAGATCAATGACAACGCTTATGAAATTGATCTGCCAAGTACTTATGGTGTAAGTACCAGTTTCAATGTGTCCGACCTCTCTCCATTCTTTGGATTGGAAGAGTCGAGGACGACTCTTTTTCAAGGGGGGGAGGATGATATGACCACACCGACCATACCATCAAGTATACCGATTACATCAAGCAAGATGGAACAATCATCAAGTCAAGCTGCACCAGCTCATGTTGTCGATGGACCAATTACTCGTAGCCGAGCTAAACAGCTACAACAAGAGGTGCACGCGCTACTTTGTGAAATTCCATTTATTAATGAGAATTATATACTTCCTAAATCGTACATGTTTCTATTACTCAGGTTCACCAAGGAGGATGACAAGGACACGCCAAGACTGAACCAGAGAGGAGAACTACGTCGAACCAGTTCGGCCTGGTAGAACTGTCATGAAGAAACAGTCATATCTCTTGATTCATAGAAGCTGTGAAGGTCCATGAGTACTTTTTGGAAAGGTGTTGAAGTCAACTTTCAAATGCCACTAAGTGCCGAGTGCTTTAGAGGTTCCATCTTGGCAGCCGAGTGCTTTTGGTGCAGACTGTTCAGAAGATCAACAGTCAGCCTGATATCCAAGTTTCCGTGAGAAACTGTATCACTCTACAATATTTCGTGAAGCATGCTACACATTGTGTGAAAGGTTATCAAATTATCTTTCCAACACATCTGGTCCCATGTCTTTTGGATGTCTCTAGGTGGAGTTATGATTAAAACACTGAAGACCACCCAGAAGGCCAGAAGACATGCGGGAAATTGATGACCACTGCATGAATGATCAAGCCAGTTGGCCTTCCACCTTCCCACGTGGATTTTTCAGTTCACATCTATTCTTAGACTAGTTGTTGGTATAAATATCCCTCTTTTGTAAGCCAAGGGCAACTCTTTGATGAATTAAGATTATTCCAGTGAAATCTGCAGCCGAGCTGCTTGAGTATCTTACTCAACCCTTGTTCTTCCTTGTTCTTCTTGAACTTGTGGGGAGATCTCTCTGAGATCCACTAATTCGTGCTCTGCGGGTTCCAGTACGGCTGCCCCGTCTTGTGTGGATTAGCTCCGGTTGTGGTTCTGCGGTCGTTCGGAGATCGAGTCGAAGTCTTCGCGGTTTCGGTGTCTCTCTCCCCGTCGCTTGGTCGCATCCAACCTTGGACAGGTATAAAGCTAGTTATCCGCGCTGTTTCTACAGCAAGTTATCTTTTTCTTGAACCTCCTGTCGTGAAGATCGGGCCACCCTTTGCCGAACCAAATTCGGTGCATATCACATGTGTACCATGCCACTCCTAAATCTAAAGCAAACAAATTAAGAAAATAAGAATACTATTCATGAGATGTCTGAAATCTAGAAGTTTCTCGGGCGGAGTTTGGATTCACTTTAAGAAGCATGCTATGAATCCTTATCTTCTCCCACCTCTCTCCTCTCCTCTCCCGATCCCATCTCTCCTCTCCTCTTCTGGCCTTCGATCCCGATCCCACCGGCCTAAAGGCGGTGCCGTCGACAGCTGCAGCGCTAGAGGCAGCTATCGCAGGCACAGGCGGCGCGGGACGGAGCGGGTCGTGGGAGGAGACTGTGTGGGCAACGGTGGAGCGTGGCGGCGCCGATGGGTGGCGCCCACAAAAAAATATTCTCTCCGTTCCAAAAATCTTGTCGCTCTGTAGTTTAAAAATAAACTACAAATCGACAAGCTTTTTGGGATGGAGTAAGTATTTTGTTTTTTTAATTGTTTATCTGTTAATTTGTAAGAATTATATTAGTTGTAAAATAGTCAATCATAATAATTTTGTGATTGTATAGATCATAGAAAAAATGTTATTTTGTTAGTTGTTAAGATTAACTGTTAATTATAATGTTTAGTTATTAATGATACTCCCTCCGCATCTTTTTTATTTCACCAACTAGTTTATTTTTGAACTAACTTGTGATAGAAAAAGATTCAGTGGTAGTAGTAATTAGTTGTTAATTATCCTCATCTGAAACCTTCTCAAATTTCAGATGTCTTAAATCTAGACACACCCTTAAGAAAATCGATACATATCAGACCGTCACATACCACGCTGTACAAGCTTGATCTTTCATAGAAAAGCTTAAAAGAGTAAAGCCTATTACACTGATATGAAACATATTCCATTTAGTTTTGGACATCTTGACTTGTCAACATGCAAATTATATAAAGTGTAGCAAGGTTGTCATATCACCAATGTATACTGGGAGACGAAGGCAGAGACACCATAATGGATTCAATGAAAACATTTAAAACAGATATTTATGATTGAACTGATTACATAAACCACAAAACGACGCTCGTATGTAGCTGAATAGAGTAGCCGTAACTACGCCATCCGATTGTTCGAAACCAGCCGGTCCCGAGGAAAGTAACTGTATGGTATGGGGCAACTGAGTACTGAGAGGGAGTAGGTACAGTACAGAAAAAATACACCCTCCATGCAGTACAGACAGTATACACCCTCCATGCACGTATTGGGTCAGTGCGGTCGTTGCCTCTGCTCACCATCCCGTCGATCGATGGGGATCTCTGCTCTGCCACGAGGATAAGCTTGAGCACCTCTCTATTACCGTCAATATAACAAGTAATCTAAACAATATAATTCAACACTAATAAGCTAGATTATGTTGGAGTAAGCTTGTCCAAAGCCTGAAGACTTCAGAATACAGAGTAGGAGTGGGTTTAGTTTCACAGTTAGGATTTCAAACCGGGTACACGCTGCATCGAGTTTGTCGAAAACGCTGCCGCTCAGCTCGCCGAGATGCCGCCGGCGAACTCGGCAGTTCATGCACACGTTTTTTTACCGTGGAGGGATGAACACCAGGAGAATTTTGTGGTCGGCGCAGAATACTGCACACGTACGTTTTTCATGCATAAATAGATCATGCACACAACAGGATACAACGTGGGTACCTGGCCCGACGGATACGGCACGCTCCAACTGAACGCCGCACGACGCGCTCGCCACAATCTGGGAATGGGGCTGAGCTCCACACACGCACAAAGCTCCACACACGCACAACCGAGTCATTCGGTTGAACCACACCATGCAATGCGACGGGAAATATGCTGACCCACTCTAACACACACATGCATACAAGGATTACTACAACACTCTCCTCCTAAGCCTTGTCATGCTTGTGACTGACATCCAGCAGCCCAATCTTTGAGCAAAGTTCCTGAAACCTCACTCTGCCCAGCGGCTTTGTAAGAATGTCACTGAGCTGCTCTTCACTTCGGACGAATTCAACATAAATCTGTCCTTGTTCAACACATTCCCTCACCTTGTTATACTTAACTTCCATATGTTTGCTTTATCCATGCAAAACCGGATTCTTTGTCAGAGCTATTGCAAACTTATTGTCCACCTTCAGTCCTGGAACACAAGGTTCAGAGCCCTGAATCTCTGAAAGAATTCCTGCCAACCAAACTCCTTGGCAGGTTGCATTGGCTGCAGCTACATACTCGGCTTCACAGCTCGATTGAGCTACAATCTTTTGCTTCATGGACTGCCAGTTAACTGGGCCATCACTGAGGAAAAATAGCACACCGGTGGTACTCTTCCTTTTGTCGACATCTACTGCAAAATCACTGTCGCTATAGCCCATCAATCTGACTTCTTCCTCAGCTCTTCCGATCAAGAGACCCCAGTCCTTGGTACCTTTCACATATCGAAGTATCTGCTTGACTGCACTAAAGTGATCCTCCCTTGGCTCTTTGAGGAATCTGCTGATATACCAAATGGAGAAGCTCAGATCAGGTCGAGTATTTACCAGGTACCAAAAACTCCCCACCAGGCTGCAGTATAAAGTAGCATCAACCAACTTTCCTTGGCCATCTTTGCTCAACTTTGTTCTTGCTGCCATAGGGACTTGACATGCATTGCAATTCAACATACCACACTGTCGGTACCCTACAGGCCAGGTACCCTGCATACAAGGAAGACAAGAAGCTGGGTTCCACCTCCCAAGAGGGGAGGTACCCAGAGGCTACCACATATCCTGCAGCTCCGGACCTGCCTCCCTGTTATGGGTGGCTCCAGTGCTGCCACGTGTCCCGTAGCTCGAGGCCTACCTCCCTGCTAAGGGTGGCTCCGATGCTGCCACGTGTCCCGCAGCTCTAGATCTGCCTCCCTGCTAAGGGTGGCTCCAGTGCTACCACGTGTCCCGCTGCTTCGGACCTACCTCCCTGTTAAGGGTGGCTCCGGTGCTGCCACGTGTCCTGCAGCTCCAAACCTGCCTCCCTGCCAAGGGTGGCTCCGGTGCTGCCACGTGCTCTTCATCTCCGAACCTTCAGTGCTGCCACGCGTCCCGCGGCTTCGGACCCAACCTCCCCGCTGAGGAGAGGTCTGGTGCTTCCACACGTCCCGCGGTTCATGAAGGCGACGTGTGCACTCAAGACCACATTAACGCGCCCTCAAGACAGCGCGTTATCAAGACCACAACGTCAAGACAATATTAATACGCTATCAAGATCCATTAACGTGTCATCAAGACCACATTAATGTGTTATCAAGACCCATTAATGTGCCTTCAAGACCATGTTAATGCGCTTTCAAGACCAGCTAACCTGGAGCCACCTGTCGTGCCCTAGTCATAATGTAAGTTGCTCGTCCTTGGCATATAAAAGGACCGAGCAGTCACCGACGAAAAGGCACTCCAACTAGGGCCAACCCACACTCACTCATGAGAGACCAGACTCTCGCATACTCATACATACAGAATACAACACATACACTCTCGTAGATGTAGGGTATTACGCTCCGGTGGCCCGAACCACATAAAATCTCCTCGTCACCTCTATTCTTGAGTTCTTCGAGTTACGCCCCTCCTAAAAAAGTACCTCTGCAGACTACTTCTTAGTACTACTGGGGGAAGTGTCGATCGCGCAGTTGGACATTTAGCGTGCCAAGTAGGGAAGCTCTCAAGAATTTCAAGATCAAAGATGGTGAGCTCTGTTGTCGCCTCCTCTGGCCCTGGTGCAAATCTCGCTGCTAGAGGAGAGAATCAATTTGGCGACACCTCTCGTCGTCCTGGTGGCAATCCAGCCATAGATCCACAAGCTGGTCCAGTGCATCAGCTTGGGAACAACCGACCACCACCTGCTGCGGCAGCAACCGCTGCTCAGATGTAGGATGGTATTCTGGCATCGATCACTGAATCAACCACAAGTCCAGAGAATGCACTGATTGCAGCGTGTGCCCTCCTTCTAACGCACTTCGATATTTGGCGCGCAAGGAAGGGGGCACTTTTTCAGATCTAAGAGCCTCACCACGATGGTGAATCCTCAGTCTATCCCGGATCCTCTCAACCCTTCCGCAATGAAGGTAGCAGGAAGGACGGCGCCACTTCCCGCTCCATAGCGGGCTGACCCGACGGACACATGGTCACGGTTCCGGTGGCTACTGCTGTCACCACGTGACGACTTTCTACCACCACCACAACAATGATGTCGTCAGTGGGAGGTCCAAAGTGTGCAACATGCTTAGCCTAGTCTTGCAC
This sequence comes from Tuctoria greenei, assembly GCA_036927565.1. Taxonomy (NCBI): domain Eukaryota; kingdom Viridiplantae; phylum Streptophyta; class Magnoliopsida; order Poales; family Poaceae; genus Tuctoria; species Tuctoria greenei. The sequence continues at coordinate 63,865,938 of JAYESD010000011.1, read as the reverse complement.
CCTAAGCCTGTGCACTGTGACTAAGCTTGTACACTTTGCCTCATGGCTACTTTCGCCACCACACGATGACTACCTGCTGTCACGACAAAAATGACATCATGAGGTAACAATGAAGTATTCTATGTCCTTGGTTATTTTCTTGCTCGAAGTCCCATGGCATTAATGGTCACTCCCACGAAAAGCTAATGCCAATAGAGGGTCCGGAGTGTGTTGTCTACTTAGCCTGGTCCTGCACCCTAAGTATGCGCACTCTACCTTTCTCGCGGCTGAATACTGGGGGTTCGGATTGTGCTACCTGCTTAGCCTGGTCCGGCACCCTAAGTATGCACACTCTACCTTTCCAATGTTGCAGCTGAGTACTGGGGGACGAACATCCCTCGAAATACAAATGCTTGTGGGAGGTCAAGTGTGTGCAGTCTGCTTAGCCTAATCTTGTACCATAAGCTTGTGCCCCGTGAGCCTAAGCTAGTGCACTCTTCCTCCCTAGCATTGCGGTTCAGTAACGAGGACTGAAAGGCTCATGCTACTGGATGAAGCAATAACCGAAATTCGGAAACTGTCACCTGTTCACATAATTATGCTTCAATATTATGTATATTGTTCTATTTTCGCTCTGTTACATCTTCCTAATTGACCATAGTAGGATTGTGCTATCCTGCCGTAGACGGGCAGCCTAAAGTACATGTGATGTGTTTGGGTATTTCTGTTAGTTTTCTAGTTTGGGATCTCTTGCCATTGAATGGCCTACTCGCCTGAAAACCAATGCCAATGACAGGTCCAGAGTGTGCTAAAGACTTAGCCTGGTCTAGCATCCTATGTATGCCACTCTACCTATTCTAGTGTTGCGTCAAAGTAAGGTTGGTCCGGATAGCACACGTTCCTGGGTGAGGCGGCAACCAGTACCGAGATACTATCGCACAAAATTACTCAGGTCTTGTAGCCCGTCTAAGCACCGTATGACACAATAAAGCTGAGGGCGGGAAGATGTTAACTAATGAGCACTATTACTCTTTCTGTTGTCACTCTTGTACAGGTTCTAGTTCGCCCTTCTTTGGGCTCCGCCGTCGGACCTCAAGCTCCGACACCCACCGTCAATATTTTTAGCGTTGATGATAATGGACCCACCTACGGGATCGTCACCTCTCTCGAGGTGGGCCCAGGGGCCACTGTCGGTACCCTGCAGACCAGGTACCCCCGCATACAAGGAAGACAAGACGTTGGGTTCCACCTTCCAAAAGAGGAGGTACCCAAAGGCTACCACATATCCCGCAGCTATGGACATGACTCCCTGCTAAGGGTGGTTCTGGTGCTACCACGTGTCCCGTAGCTCCAGGCCTGCCTCCCTGCTAAGGGTGGCTCCAGTGCTGCCACGTGTCCCGCAGCTCCAGATCTGCCTCCCTGCTAAGGGTAGCACCATGGCTGCCACGTGTCCCGTTGCTCCGGACCTACCACCCTGCTAAGGGTGGCTCCGGTGCTTCCACGTGTCCTGCAGATCTGGATTTGGCTCCGTGCCAAGGGTGGCTTCGGTGTTGCCACGTGCTCTGTAGCTCTGGACCTTTGGTGCTACCACGCGTCCCGCGGCTCCGGACCCAACTTCCCCACTGAGGAAAGATCCAGTGCTGCCACACGTCTCGCGATTTATGAAGGCGATGTGTGCACTAAAGACCACATTAACACGCCCTCAAGACAGCATTAATGCATCATCAAGACCACACCTTTAAGACATTAATACGCTATCAAGACCCATTAAGGTGTCGTCAAGACCACGTTAATGTGTTATCAAGACCCATTAACGTGCCTTCAAGACCACATTAATGCGCTTTCAGGACCAGCTAACCCCGAGCCACCTATCGGGCCCCGGTCATAATGTAAGTTGTCGACCCTTGGCATATAAAAGGACGAAGCGGCCACCGACAGAAAGGCACTCCAGCTAGGGCCAAGCCACACTCACTCATGAGAGACCAAACTCTCATATACTCATACATACGCAATACAACACACGGACTTCTGTGGATGTATAGTATTATGCTCCGGTGGACCGAACCACATAAATCTCTCGTGTTCACCCATGGTCACCTAGCACGTAGATCTAGAGAATTCACTCCTCCTAAAAAAGAACCTATGCGGACTGCTCCATTGCAGTATCGGGGGAAGTGTTGATCGCACACTTCGACACACACTTCTCCAAAATTTTTGTAGCATAAGCACTTTAGCTGATTGAAATTCCCTTTGGGCCTTTCTAAACTTCAATACCGAGATAATAGTGAAGCAAACTGAGATCACTCATTTTGAAATTGTCAGCCATTTCCTTCTTGAATTTTCTGATCTTCAGCCATTTCCTTCTTGAATTTTCTGATCTTGAACACATTAACTCCTATGATCATCAGATCATCAACGTAGAACCCAACCACCAGTTGATCCTTCCCTCGTTTCCGAGTGTATAGGGCATGTTCAGACATATCCTCCTGAAACCGAAGGACAAGAGGGTGTCATCCAACTTTGCATTCTAGGCACGAAAGGCTTGATGTAGACCATAATGTGCCTTCCAAAGTTTCTATACTTTGTGCTTACTACCATCATGAACAAAATCAAGCGGTTGTTGCACTAATACCTCCTTCCAAAGATCACCATTCAGAAATGCCGACTTGATGTCCAAATGGTGCATTTCCTAGCCCTCATGAGCAGCTAGAGCGAATACTTCATCATAATCGATGCCTCGCCATTGTGCATAGCCCTTCACAAGCAATCATGCTTTGTACTTCTCTACTGCTCCCTTCTCATTTCTCTTTACTTTGTACACCCATTTTAAACCGATTGCTCGTCGCCCTTAAGAAAGGTCAACCAACGACCATGTGTTGTTATCTTCAATAGCCTTTAACTCCTCTGTCATAGCCATTATCTAGCTTGGCTAAGAGTTAGCTTCCTCAAATGAAGCATGCTCATCAGGACTTGTCACGTACAAGCATTCAAAGATCAAAGCCTTTGTCACAGCTCCGAGCCGAGGTCCATGATTCATGACACTGTCTAGCCTTCTGAACCTCAAAGGCATGTCTTCATCATAGTCAGCGTCGAGCTGCTCCTCAAACCGACCGGGTGGTGTTGCATACTCCACAACTTCTCCATCTAAAGCTTCATTTCCTTCGGGATGAGCAGGCAAGGGTGACAGTGCATCATTCTCATGTGGCAGTGGTTCAAACTCTTCAAAGACTTCATTACCTTTTAGGAGTCCCTGTCTATCAACCTGGTACTCTGGTGAAAACATCATCGCCTCCGGATCCCTCTTGATGTGTCTCCGAACCCCAATCCAACTGAGCCTCTTCATCGAACACTACATCTCGGGTTGCATGTACATGGCCAGTGGTTGGGTCATAGGCCCTATACGCCTTTGACCCTTGTTCATACCCAACAAACACCATCTTGCTCCCTCTGTCATCCATCTTCCTCTGGTGGGGTGTTGTATTTCTCACAAACACTATGCAGCTGAATACTTTCAAGTGATTAATGCTTGGCTTCCTCCCATGCCAGGCCTCATAAGGTGTCATGCTTGTGACACTCTTGGTAGGGCACCAATTCAAGATGTAGACCGCCATCATCGCGGCTTTTTCCCAAAACCAACCAGGCATGCCCTTTGCTTTGAGCATACTTCTTGCCATGGCCACCATAGTGCCATTTATCCTCTCGACAACTCTGTTTTTTGTGGGCTATAGGGCATCGTAAGTTGACTATACACCCCTTCACTGGCACAATATTGGGGAATATTACTGTGATGTGAATTCACCCCCTCTGTCCGTGAGAAGGGCTCCCAACTTCTTCCCTATTTCAGCCTCTGCCTTGGCCTTGAACTCTTTTATAGCTTCTGCAGCTCAGTCCATCGAAGGCAAGAGTGACACCCACATGCAACAGCTTCAATCGTCCACTAACAGTAGGAAGTATTTGCTTCCTCTTGGCATGGCAGGTGTGATAGGCCCACACATATCACCATCAACAAGTTCCAGCACCCTGCTTGCCCGATGCTCTGCTTCCTCCGGAAACGGTGCTCTTCTCAATTTTTCGGCCAAACAAGCTTCACAGAGATGATCAAGTTTCCCTACTGCAGGAAGGCCACATACCAGCTCCTATCGAGCCATCTTCCTCAGCGCAACCATGTTCACGTGTCCAAGATGACTGCCATTTACGAGCTGCACCGTCTTCTTCACTGTCAAGCACTTCCACTGCAACAGCTTGACCTTCAGTACATACAGCCTGTTCTCTCTGCGCAACACCTTCGCCAGAAGCCTCCCAGTTGGCTCACACACTTTCAGTGACCCCACTTGTATATCAACATGGTACCTAGCTTCGTCGAGCGGCCCAATGCTGATGATGTTCGTCGTGAGCTGAGGAATGAAGTATACACCATCAAAGGTACGGTGTTTCGTATTTTTGATGAGAAACACGATGGTTTGTCTCCCTTCTATCCTTGCCACTGAATCATCACCAAAACAAACAGACCCATGCACGGTAGTGTCCAACTGGATGAACGCCACCCGCGAGCTAGTCATATGATTAGTGGCCTCGATGTCCATAATCCATGATTCCTCATCGCAGTTACCACTACCACCGAGATGCACCAACATCTTTCCTTCACGTAGATGGACCTCACCTCCCTGTGACGGTACCGGAATAGACCATTCGGTTGCAATGCAATTTCACCATCATGAGTGAAGCCTCTTCTTCTTCCTTTACCACATTCGCCTGTTCTGACTTCGGCTTCGAGCGACAGTCTCGCGCCCAGTGGCCTAGCTTCCCGCAACGAAGACACTCATTGTTGCTTCGATAGTTTGAACTTCCTTGAGATCCACCCGATGAAGATCTTTTTTTACCGCCGCCACGACCGCATGCGCGACCACATCTTCCTCCACCACGCCGACCCAAACCGCCAACACCTCCTTCAGCCGGGCGATTTTCGACATCCTTCTTCGACTTGTGCCGAGCATCCCACTCCTCCTCCGTCAAATGTTATTTCCCATCATGATGCATGACGGACGATGGTTCCTTGAATGCATGTTCCGCCGCCTTAAGTCGGCCAGTCACGTCCGTGACCGTCAATGTCGAGACGTCGAGCAGGGTGGTTATCGTAACCACAATCTGTCTGAAGCACTGGGGAACACTTCGGATCATCTTATCGACCACCTGAGTCTCATTGATCTTGTGGCCCATTGTAGTCAGCATCGTCTCCATGCCACTGAGATGCAGTGTGAAGTCTTCGATGGACTCGCCTTCCTTGAACGTTGCGAAATTGAATTGGCGATGCAGGTTCTGTGCTGATGTCGTCTTCACTCGATCGTCGCTAACTCGCATGGTGCCGATGGCGTCCCACGCCTCTTTCGATGTGGCCTTGTCAGTGATGACAGACCACATCTCCGATAGCACGGCACTACAGAGCGCGTCGGGTGCCTGCATATCTTCATGTGGCTTCGCCTTCCCAATTTCAATGGTGTCCCAGTGTAGCCATGCTATAGGCTTCACCTTCATGAGAAGTGCCCAGTCGGAGTAGTTCGTCCTTGTTAGCATGGGGTAGCTCGTACCACTGCCCACCTCGCGAATCACCTTCTGGACAACGCCATCGCCTGTGCCAGTGTCGTCTCCCTTGCCGCTGGACTTGTCGTTGCCCGCCATTGGCTGGACACCAAGTCACGCTGTCACGATTCCAGCGATGACTTCCTTGCCACGATCGCCGCCCAGCCCGCAGCCGACTCTGATACCAATTGTCAGAAACACTGCCGCTCAGCTCGCCATGATGCCGCCGGAGAACTCGGCAGTTCACGCACACGTTTTTTTACCCGTGGAGAGATGAACACCAGGAGAATTTCTTGGCCACCACAGAATATCCATTTTTCATGCATATATAGATCATGCACACAACGGGATATAACGTGGGCACCTGGTCCGATGTATACGGCACGCTCCAACTGAATGACGCACGGCGCGCTCACCACGATATGGGAACAGGGCTGAGCTCCACACACGCACAACTAAGTGATTCGGTTGAACCACGCCATGCAATGCAACGGGAAATATGCTGACCCATGCTAACTCACACATGCATACAAGGATCACTACCGCAGAGTTGAATTCTGTTTCGGGATCGTGTTGGACGTAGATAGGATATGTAATCTTTATAAATAGCTGCTGTAATACATCATTTATTAATCAAGTTAAAGATACAAGTACAGAGGGCTCTGTTCTTGTCAAATTTGTGCTTCGCTGTCCAAATCAGTTTTTCTCGCGATATTTAGTCGACGAGTTCCAGCTATCGTTTTCTATCAAGGAGGTGCCAACAAGTGGTACCAGAGTGACAGGTTGAACCTTGGGAATCAACAACTAAAGTCATTCCAAAGCCTATAGGATGTATGATCCAGTGACAAAAAGAATACACATATCCGAGGATGTGGTATTCGAAGAGGAGGAAAGATGGTCATGGGAAGTAGAAGGAACAAAAGAAGTTTCAGTCTCTGAAACTTTTGTTGTTCAACACTTGGATGCAGAAACTAAAACTCGAGAAGAACCTTAAAATGACATAGAGGACCATGCTATGATTAATGAGTTACCAGAAGAACAGGGAGTTGATGATCCTCAAGATCCCATAGACCAAGGAGAACTGTACCCAACACAAGATTTTTCACCAAACCAACATCTGAGGTTCAGAAGCATATCTTCAGTATTGGCTGCAATTGAACCCTTTGCTGAACATTTAGGCTTGTGCTTGCTGGGTGTTTAGGAACCTGCTGGTAATGAAGAAGCACTAGAAAATCCAAGATGGAAATAGGCCATGGAAGAAGAAATCTCTGCAATACAAGAAAAGAAGACTTGGACAATAACAGACCTACCAGCAGGATGGAAAGCAATTGGTTTAAAGTGGGTCTTTAAACTGAAAAAGGACAGTAAAGGAGAGGTGGTAAAATACAAAGGAAGATTAGTAGCAAAAGGATATGTGCAGAGGCAAGGCATTGATTTTGATGAGGTCTTTGCTCTAGTAGCAAGAATTGAGACTATAAGGCTACTAATTGCTCTTGCAGCTCAAGAAAAATGGAAAAAACATCACATGGATGTTAAGGCAGCTTTTCTCAATGGAGAGCTTGCAGAAGAGGTCTATGTGACACAAGTACCAGGTTTTGAAGGAAAAGGTAAAGAGCATAAGGTTCTAAGATTACATAAGGCTCTGTATGGCTTACGGCAAGCACCTTGGGCATGGAACTTCAAGTTAGACAAATCATTGGCTGAACTTGGTTTCATAAGGTCCTCTCTGGAACATGTAGTTGAAAGTTGCCAAGAGGGGGGTGAATAGGCGGATAACCTAAAATTTAACTCAATAAAAGCTAATTAGTAGACAAAGTACGGAGTAGTCCGGCCTGGAGGCAGACTAGTCTGGTCAGGAAGTTGAACTTAACAAAAGGTGAGATTTTTATGCGATTATGTGAAGTCTACTTGATGAAATGTGACGAATACAAACCTAACAATCTAGTAATGGATATGCACAAATGTAAAACAACTAAATCGAGGTGAATCACAAGATTAAGATGAAGAACATGTGGAACCCTAACTTGATCTAGCGAAGAACGAGAAAGGTAAATCAAGGGCACAAGACACAAGATTTATCCTGTGGTTTAGCTTCAAAGAGAAGCCTACATCCACATTGAGGAGCTCACATAAGTCGGGTTTCACTCAACCCTTTCCTCACCTAGCCACCACGGAGGCCGGCTAGCTCTTCCACTAAATCACAGGGGTAATCACCAAATTCATGGGGCAACTCACAACCTGAGGCTCCCACAAGATTATAGCTCAAATATATCAGAGATCAACACCCACACAAACTCAAATCAATGTATCAAATTGAGAGAATCAACCAAAAGCTCAAAGACAAGCAAACCCTTCTCTCTTCTCTGCCAAGACTCACAAATCCTCAAGAATCGCTCTGAGCACTCCAAGAATGGTTAATAGAGGGCTAGGAATGCTCTAGGAAGGCTTTTGGCAGGGCTAGGGTTCGAGAGAGGCTCTTTGAGGGTCGGGGATCCCTTTTTATAGGGGTCCTGGCAAATAGACGTTGCCACCAGAAAAAATGCGGACTAGATCGGTCCAGTTGGGACCAATGATGTCACCCTTGACCATCCATGAAGTCCCCCACCATATTATGAATTCAAACAGTCACAACATCACGTACTAGGCCATCCTAGAGTGGAATAGTACGATCTCACACATAACCATTTGTTTCGGTACAGAACAGACAAGTCTGGATCACTGGACTAGTCCGTCCCTTGAGGGCGGACAACTAAGGCCATCCAGGACTTAGTCCCAACAACCACCTCCAAGTCCACTGCGGACTAGTCCAACTGAGAACGGACTAGTCTGATCTCACACTGAAACTTTTTTTCTAATCAGAAATGGACTAGTCTTATAGAGCGGACTAGTCCGCTCCTTCAGAACTTAGTCCTAGAAGGACTCAGACACACTCACCACGGATTAGTCCATCCCACAATGGACAAGTATGAACTCACACAAAAACTCTTGATCTTCCTAACATCGGACGAACAAGTCCGAACTCACACAGAAACTCTTGATCCGCCAAACATCGGCTCAATCCGATGTGGTCAGATTAGTCCGTCCTTCCAGCCCGGACAAGTCCGGCCCTGTCCTTAGGTCAGACTCAACTCATCTCTCAAACTAATCTAACTTGGACTATGAGCTCTTAGGAGATTCTCAACACTTTAACACATTGAACACACTCACTCTATGTGGCTAAACTCAACCCAAAGATTTTAAAAACCTAAATTCTACTCTTCGAGTTTGTCGCCTTTTTCTCCACTTTTTCCTTTTTGGGTTTATCCAACGTCGTCCATCTTACGTTAAGTGTTGTCATTAATCATCAAAACCCATAGGGACTAGCCTAGATGCACTTTTGATCTCTCCCTTTTTGGTGATTTGATGACAGCACATTGAGGTTTTTGATTAAAATATAATTGAGTTGATTTTCATAACGCACAAGTGTATAAGGAGCTCCCCCTAAATGTGTGCATGATAGATTTACAATAAGTTTAATGCACAGGAATGAAGTATAAGGGAGATTATACATTTGTGTGTTATGGTGGGGTGTCTACGTGTGATGCAAGTGTTGAGATGTGACAAATGGAATGAAGTATGCATCTCAATTTGAATTAAGCATCATCACACATACTATAATGATATTCAATTAGATCATCATAACTATAGAGTGATATTTAATATGATTAACATAACATAAGATAAGATAGGATAGCATTAATGTCATGACAACCCAAATATGAAAGAGTAGCGGTAATTAACATTACAATCCAGATTTTCAAAACAAAGCATAGTCCATGGGTCTAATACTCCCCCTCAATCTCTCCCCTTTGGCATCAAGACACCAAAGAGGAACAAGATTAAGGGAGAAGAGATAGTCTATGTCTACTCATCGTCGCTCTCACTCTCCACTCCACGACCTAGGTCACTTTCCATCTCCTCATCATCGTCATCTTGAGCATTGTCTTCTTCTTCATCATCACCAACTTCCTCAATAGCGGGAGCGGCACTAGAAGGACCACCCCCACCACTAAGGAGTGCAGCCTTCGCCTTCTAGAGCTCTGGGGAAGGTGTTATGTCTTCATCCTTGGAGGCCTCTAGTGACATAGGGATGTGCACCTTCTCACAAAGTCTTCGAATGTACTTGTCTTGCTTCTTTGCCATCTTTTGAGCCTTCACTTCAGCTTTGCGACATGAGGTGAAAATTGACTTCAGAAACTTGAGTGGCACTAGCAAAGTCGCTGGAGGAGGAAGAGGCGGGAGCCAGAGGAGGAGGAGGAGGTGCATTGGAGGCATCACTCCCAGAAGATCCGCCAACCTTCGGCATATGAGGAGGAATCTGAGGATGGAGTTCTCTGTGCTTGATATCCTTCACAAATTCCAAGCCCGATAATTTCTCAATCAAGCACATGATGAGAAGTGCATATCCACATGAGTGGTTGGGAGTGTGGGATATGTTGAAGATGTCGTTGTAAATGCAGTCGAAGACATTGAGTCTCTCCCCTTCAGCAATTAGCCTCAACAAGTGCCTTAGATTCCCTTGGATCATCGCGTCGTCCCCATCTTTAGGTGCTAAAATCTTCCTCAATATCCGATTGAGCACACTAAAAAAGGACGAAGAATCTTTATGGTGGGGGATGATAAAAGCCAGGCTCATACATGAATTCCATCTCCCCCAAGTCCATAGCCTTCAAATTGTGGATGATTAAGTCAAAGCTCAGGAACTCTTCAAGGCCAATGATTCTCACAAACTCATCATAGAGGACAAAGTAGCACACTCCGTCAGTCAGCCAGGTGATCTTGCGGTCTCTAAAGGTGGAGAAATAGCAAGTGGTGTAGAATTGTGCTATTACTACCGAGTTCTAGTTATACTTGAAACCAAGCAAGCCTTTTAATCCATGGAATTCAACGACCTAGATAACCGCATTAAATGTCTTGTGGTTCTTCTTCTCCATATAGGCCCAATCTACCCACTAAGCGTCTACCACTGGTGTCTTCTTGGTTAGATAGACCAACTGATAATAGTCGTAGTGAAAGTCGCACCAGAACCTGTGATCAGTTGTGGCCTTATCATACTTGTAAGGATCCTTTGATCTCAGCCTCTTTGCTTTCTCGGCTCCTTTCCCTTGTAAAATGTTGCTTCCTAGCTCCGGTTGCCGGTTTGGATCATGCAAGGGAGGAGTCATGACCAATGGACCAATGGGGCCTGGTGGAGGTCCACAAGGCTCTGCGGGTTGGTCACGAATAACCAAGCCTCTCCCGGCAAGGGCCTTCTTCCTTGGAGCAACCTTCCTTAGTGGAATCTTCTTTGCGGGCTCCTTTCCCTTGCCCTTGGTTGTGCTGCTCTCTACCATAGGTGCTTTTCCCTTATTGGCCACTTGGGCCCTCTCCTTTCACCCACAATGACTATCCTCTTCCTTCTACTTGCTTGTCTTCAGCGTCTTTAGTTTGGGCTGCATCTCGATCATGCTTCTTATTTGTCCTCGCCTCACTCATGCGAGCGAGCTCTGCTTCGAGGGCCGCTTGCTTCGCATCTCTTCGACGATAGCATTCTTGATGGTCCGCCTCCTTTTCCAAATCGAAAAGAGGAGAGTTGTCATGCCGAGGCATGCTTAAACGATGATAATAAGAGGATATGAGATTAGAAGAAACATAATGTTGTGGTAGAGGTGTATAAAATTTGCTAAGTTAGGAGTTAACCCTAGGTTAGGCCGGACTAGTTCGTCTCTGGCCATACAAGTCTGAACCACCCAATGTTAAACCCTAACTAATCGATTTTTCTACAAATCTTAATAATAGGGTGCAATGTTGCAAGGAAAGGGTCACGAGATAAAGAACATTCAATAGGGACTCTAAGTTACAAAATTAGCAATCTATAATTGATGGAATCCACTAAGTTAGGGTTAGGGCCAAAAGTCACCTCGAGTTGACAGAAGAGGATAAATCTGCGGATCAAAGAGCGGAGTAGTCAAGGATTCGCCTTCCCGACACTCCTAAGGTGTCCACACACGGATTCCACGAAGATTCGTGTGGAGAACTTCAAAAATCACAAATGGGGGCATTTTTAGGAGAGAGGCGCACGAGTTTGAAGTGTTGAGGAGAGAGAGGGGTCGGGCCCGACATTTGAGGTTTAAGTCCCCAAAGGTCTGGACTAGTCCGATGGGCACACCAGACAAGTTCGGGCTCCAGACCAGGTCTGACTTGATCTGGAAGTCTGGACAAGTACATTGAGAGGCCGGACTAGTCCGGTGTGGACTTGTCTGAGCCTCTCCGGACTCATCTTGGATGTCGGACTGGTCCAGCCCTGAGGGCAGACTAGTTCGGTCCTAGACAGCAAAATCTCATATATCTTAAGAGATTTGCACGAAGTGATCCATATGTACTAAGTTTTCACAAATATTCTCAATGAATATGGTCAGGAAAGCGCGCAAACAATCATACAATGATCATGATTCAAGAAGACAATAATCGAAAATAATTTGATAAAAAAATTGAGGAAGGCAAGTTTTCGAAAGCATGCATAATATTAACAGAAAAAACAACTAGCAATCAGATGTGCAACATCTGAAGTCACATTTCGAGAATCAAGGATATTTAGTTCATTCCCAAGTTCACAAAAGTGTTTTTCATCTAGTGTCTTGGCAAAGATATCTGCTAGTCGTTTTTTGGTTCTCACATGTGAAATGACAATATCCCTCTTTATTGAATGGTCTCTCAAAAATGGTGTCAGATGTCAATGTGTTTGGTTCCAGAGTGTTCAACGGGGTATATGGGCAATATTATAGCACTCTCATTGTCACATAAGAGTGGAATATGGTTCATATTGAGACCACAATCCCTTAGAGTTTGTCGCATCCAAAGAAGTTGTGCACAACAACTTCCGGCTGTGACATACTCCGCTTTGGCTGTGGACGGGGCAATGGAATTTTGTTTCTTGAATGACCATGATACTAGGGACCTACTCTAGAATTGGCAAGTCTCAGAGGTACTTTTCTTATCCACTTTGCATCCGACATAGTTTGCATCGGCGTATCTGATGAGATTGAACTTGGACCCTTTGGGATACCACAACCCTAGGTTAGGTGTATGAACTAAATAGCGCAAGATTCTTTTTACAGCAGTCAAGTGACACTCCTTAGGAGCGGTTGAAACCTTGCACACAT